>OY856409.1:1838249392-1839449392 GCA_963693085.1 Alisma plantago-aquatica | reverse complement strand
GGAGAAAGGATCATGTTCTCACTTAAATACTAAGAAGAATAAGCACATGGTGAAGTTTTCTTAGATATTCCATCTCACCTTGAGACGGAATGATAGTGCATGCATCATTTCACCAAAAATGTAACATTGGGACATTTTCACTTGCATTTTGCATCATGATAGGTCATTAATTTTTGTATTGCATGATTGACTATTATGTGCTTCCATCTCTTCCACAACCACCTATCCCATCCACCCGTTGCTCTAATCGGTAGGCCACCCATGATATTCTCCTCATTCATTAATATCAGGAGATCTGCTTCCATTTAGATGGTAGTTAGGAAATGAGCAACGTAGATAGGAGATCACAAGATGCATCAAGTATGGACCTGATGAGTTTATCATATTAACTGCTTTAATTGATAGTGTTTCACTGATTGGGGGATAGACATCTTTTACATAGGTCTTTGGTCGCCTGGATGGCAGTTAGTGTTCAGTGGTCAATGAGGGCCGGTTTGTGGAAAGAAAGTGGGGATGATGTAGATTCATTTCATGTATTTATGTCCTGTTACTGACTTATCTCAACTAGATCCAAAGTTTTGTTGCTCGAGGACGAGCAAGGTTTTAGCTTAGGGGAGTTTGATGCGATGATTTTGAGTCGCATTTATAGACTTGTTTGATATGTATTTTGTGCTTTTATTAGTCATTTTTATGGTTAATATCGCATAATTCATCCATTTTGGTCTTTGCCATCATTTTATGTCAAATCCCCTTAGTTTTATCATTTTGAGCATTAATTATCACATTATTATTATTTGTGTGGATTTATTTGATCCTGTCTTTGAATTGTAGAAAAAACGAGTATTTGCTTCCGTCGATACCATCGACGGAAGTCAATACCATCGACATGGTCACAGGTTGCCAGCCGAAAGGAGCAGTAAAGAGTCGATACCATCGACACTGATGTCGATGGTATCGAGACGTCTTCAGATTGCTGGCAAAGAAGCAGTCGATAGTATCGACACCAAGTCGATACCATCGACACATGGAGGCTACAGCGTCGCAAAATGACAGAACCGACGCCAAAAAGGGAGTCGATACCATCGACCCGAGTCGATGGTATCGAGATGATGTCGGGCGCGACAAAGGAAGGGTTTGCAGCCAGCCATTACTGTAGCGGGTCGATACCATCGACTCGCATCGATGGTATCGACGCCGTAGGATATGAGTTTGCTTTGTAATGATCTCAATCGAATGGCTGGAGTTAATTAGCGACCTAATTAGGGACTTATACCTAAGGACGGCCGCCCAGACAAAGGGAGTATCGGATTAGCCATTGCATAAGTGTCGAGGAACAAGAGAAAGGAGAACGGAGGCCAGAAGTCCATACCAGTCGATCCGGACGCTGCTGAAGACGGATTTCACCCCCGAGAGGCGGGAAAGCATGTGTTCTACGCAAAGGATCAATCGGTTCTTCTCCGTTCAGGGGTTTTCCCTTTCTATTCACATTTTTCATATGATTTCCCCTATTTCTACCATGTACTTGTGTGAGATGAACATGCGGGGCTAATCCCCTACATCTTTAGGACCGGGAGTAGCCCGAGAATTCATTGTATGACAGTTTTATAATAGTAATTCATATTTTCTCTCTTAAATCTGTGGTATAGCTTCGTTTTCTCCATATATTGTTATGCTTGATCACCATAATAATAATCTAATACCCTTAATCACTTCGACAGAAGGATTAACGGCTGAAAAGATATGAAACCTACATTAATCGATAAATCCCTTGAACAAGGTGGTGTAAAATTAATGGTGGATACTGAGAGATCGTTCGTAATGCACTTAGTTTAGGGGATAGGTTACTACGACGGTGGAACTGACCTAAACTTAAGTAGTGAATTGTACCACGACAGTGGGCAATTCTGTTTTCAGGCCACTACCCGGATAGAGAGAGAAGATTGAGGCATTATATAAAATCTAATACAATGAAAACCCACGGTGAAACCGCAATCCTAAAGATACCTTTTTGAATTGACTAAATTAACTTTTAATCGATTGTTTGCTTTGTTTTATTTTTTATTTTCTTTTAATTTTGACAAAAACCCCAATTTGTTATTCGGCTTAGCTGATCGCAAATAGTTAGTAGGAGTCTCCGACAATTCTGAGTATCCCTGTGTTCAACTCGGGCCTCACAAGGCCTGTACTACTCGACGCGTATACTTGCATTTTTAGCGCGTAGTAAAATACACGTCATGCATCATATGCAATTATTGGATAGATGATATGCACAACTCCTTGCCATGATCATTTTGATGCTTTTGGTGCTTAATCTCATTCAGACCATACAATTAAGCCTGAACCAAAAGCCGACACAATAACAATGCACCACCCTTGGGGTGCCCACATTATTACCATCACACTTCCACGAGATAGACTATGCACCATCCTTGGGATGACCATGCTTAGTCAATCAAGATTTTCATGTTTGCTACTTATGGAAAGCATCTAAGACTTAATATTTAATTGAGGGAGTTTGTGTTTATAAATACACATACTTTATCCAATCACCACCTATATAGTACATATCATATACATGCTATATCAATGAAAACATACAATAAACAAAAAGTGATTATAATGGCCAGATTAATGCAATTTCTTAGAGCCACAAGGAATTACCACAACCTACGGTCCACATCATATGTAGAAACCTGTCGTGGATGAAGATCCTTTCTTGCCAATCTGGGTTGATTGATTCAACCCTTGAACTAATTGGCTCGTCGCCTTGCCGGTCGGTTGATTGTCTCACCAGTCGTCTGGTCCATCTATCCACCATATGCTGGAACCTCCATTCGATTGGTTGGGTCCACCAGCAGATCAATTTGGCTCATCCACCCGGTTCTCCATCTGGTCAGATTGCCTCCGAAACGGTCATCTAGATTTGTCTTTCTTCTCTATCATAATAGGATAATAAACTATCCTACTACTACATGATTATAGAGAAACCTTGAGTTATATTTGAGGGGAGTAAATGTAGGAGAGAATATAAACTTTTACATTTGGAAGATAAAATAGAGGCTCGATATGCAAACTGAGATAAAAGGGATTAACCAAACTGTACAACCATGCACAAATAATAGGAGTTATTGGCTATAACCACGCTACACAACGACCATCAAGACTCACTTTTAGGGCAACATGTGTAAATTGCATATATATATATATATATATATATAAGTTTGGGATTATGCATGATATTTAATTGGACAAAATTTTTTGTGTTGTATGCAATAACTAAACAATAAACCAAAAAATTTGATCATATCGATTGTACCAAAATATAGTAGATTGGCATGGCTCTGATACCGTAGAGAAATATGGCTATAGAGTGGGCAGCGGAAATAAAAATTTTACTATTGTATTCCCCATAAACCAATGGATCACATTAATAACTATAAGATGGGAATGATAGTTTCAAAGATGTACCTGGTCCTGGAGCAAGTCTAGCGACATCTCTTTATTGTTGTAGATGCACAACTATCTTCTAGTTGTACAGGAACTCGTCTACTACACCTCTTGGTCTGCACCACAGATTGTAGGTTGATGTTGTCCTCATAGCGGCATACAACAACCTCCGTGCCTCTATGGAAGTCTAAATAGACTACCTTGAACTCATGTCATTCTAGTCTGGATGGAAAGGAAGGAGTTGTCCCTCGCGTTGATGTACTAGTCACCAACTTGCTCTCCCACAATTATTTCTCCATTGCTATCCCTCTCTTTAGTGGGTAGGACTTGCTCGAGCTCTGTATTGGTTACCACAGCTAGAGAGGACAACAATTGTCAGAAGCAATTGAGTTGTATTCAAAGAAGCCCCCAATACCCCTCTATTTATAGGAGGTACTAGGGTATGGGTTCCCGATCTATGTGGGAGTGAAAAAGGCCAGAAAATCTTGAACTTTCACAACCTACGAGCGTCGAACTGGTCGGTTGGAAACCAAACTATTCGGTTCACACACGAGTTGATCATTTCTCCCTGTGAACCCGTCGTTTCTCCTATTTCCCAATCGCATATGAATTTGGCAATTCATTTCCAATTAATGCTAAATATCAATTCCTTGCACCAATCGAATTCAACAAGTGAAATAATCAACTTTTTCTCATACATTCAAGAAAGTCACTAGAATCTTTGATTGCACATCAGAGTTGATCGGTTCACTTAATGAACTGGTTGTCTCATCCAACCTGAGCTGATCGGTTCACCTAGTGAGCCGGTCAATTGCTGTTATGATTCATGTAGAACTCAACCAATTTAATTTCTAATCAACCTGACACTCCAAACGGTCAATACATTACATGAGCCGGTTGGTTGGGAGATCATTCAGCTGATTTGTTGTTTGAATTGAATACATAAACACTTTAGTAATCAATCCATTCATCATTCAAGATCAAACTCCTTTTCTAGGTCAAGACCTATGTGTGTGACCCTACAGGTCCCATATTATGTTGGCAATGAGTGTTCATATTAGCTTATGACATCACAAGCAATGAGCAGTGCCTAGTCATGCATCAATGCTATCCAAGTAAATGGAAAATTGGAGAACAACTTCAACCTACAATCTGTGTATGATGTTATAGTATTTGTATAGTTCCTTTGCCACTAATATCCAGATTGAACTAGAGGTATGGAGCAGTCATCCTCTTCAACATTCAACCTAGTTCCTTGAACCATAGTAGACCATCTGAGATATATGTAAGCTCGATATTACATATTGTATTATGACCGCATCTGAGCTTAATTGGTAAACTAGGGTTTACTTGGATGATTACATATTTAATTGGATTGATCGTTGCTTAAATCTAATTAATGATGATATCTCAATTATGATATATTAAACCTAATGAGAACCCCAAGCATGCTATCTCTTTGTATAATTAGGATTTGAGATATATAAACCCTAGTCGGCTGAAATTAGGGTTTTCACCAAATAAGCTCATTTGGGAAGAAATGACAGAGTTAGGCATAGAAAAATAGAAATGGTAGTTGGAGGCTTGGATAGCACGGTCGTGGTGGGTAGCACAGCCGTGCTAGGTCATTGGTGGCACGGGCATGCAAGGCCACACATCCATTTTGAAAGAATTGAACTATTAACCAACTTTTATACTCAAATCTACTGAAAGCAATGCACCATGCCCGTGATAGGTAGCACGGCCGTTCTGGGTCCATCTTGCACGGCCGTGGCAGTTAGCACGGCCGTTCTGAGGCATTTTTGCTTCAACTGACATTTCTGCAGATTTCTGGATAGCAGTGCATTGTTCTATTTTTAATTATTTATTGGTAACTCCAATGATCTCAAATTTTAACTGAGGCTTTTTAACTCAATTATAAACAACTTTATAAATCTCATAATTTTTGGATAAGGTTTGATCTGTTAAATAAATGAATTACAGTAACTTTTTTATAACAGAAAATTCAGCTGAAATAAGAGAAAGTTAAGTGAAATCCTCATAGTCATGCCCTAATCTCACGATTAGTGGAAATCATGGGATGTGGGAGTGACAGCTTTGGTATCAGAGCTTAGGTTGAGTCATCAGGTACCATTAGGATAGAAAGTTAGAGTTATAAGTGTGGTATTAGCAGTAGATGTGTTAATAGCTCTGGGAAGTCTGGGTATTTGGATGCCCTGGCCCGGTATCTGAATACTTAGATTGACCAGTATCAAGCTACTCTATCTATTCTTCTCTGGATACCCTAGCCATGTATGCAGAGGAAGAATGGGCTAGAGAGAGACCCTAGAAATCTTAGTGTTAAGAGACCAGAAAGTAATGAAGTAAGAGATTAAATATAGAATGTGATACAACTCTTGCTTTATATTGATTCTTTGATTGGAGATCAATAGAAATGCTCTTATATGTATAAATTTATATTATTGGTTTGTAGAATATATATGATTCTTTATTATTGTTGTGTATCATGAAGTGATTTAGTTATTGTTATTATTCTTTGTATCAAGTAGATCAGAAGTTATGTTTAAATGACTTTTCCCTAAGTGGATATTTTTTCCACATGATTGAGATTAATAGGAGTTGGTTAATCCTGAGTATTTATTGGCTTTAGGACTATAGGTTCATCCTGGTCTGGCTAGCAGGATGCGTTACTGGGATCTAATGACTCCTATTAACAGTATAATAAGAGTAGACTCTGGATAAATTAGACCCACATCATAGTGAGAATGTACATACACTAAGATGTTGGAACATATGGGAAAGATTAGAATAGCTAAGAATCAGTTAGAATTGATATTTGAGATTCAACTTTGGGGCCTCAGATGAGAAACCCTTAATTGGGAATAAAGGAACACAACATAAGTGTTCAGATTAAGTTTAATGATAAGCATTATATGAACTCTAAATATGAAATATGGGAAAGATATGAGGAAAGTATGTAAGGTCCAAGATAGTAAGAATCAATCATGAGGAATGGACTATATAATTGAGTACAATGCTTTTATGTACTCCAAAGCAAAGGGAAAATAGAATAAAAGAGTTAAGTAGACAATAAATAAATATAAGTGAAGAGTCTTCAGAAGAGTTAAAGTAAAGAGAGTTAGATGAACATGTAAATTATAAGACTAGGATAACAAACTTAGTTGAAACAATGAGAAATGTAGAAATGATGAGCTTGACTAAGGAATGAGGGTTATCATATAGTTGAGAGCATGGAATGTATACCTTTATTGTGAAGTCAATACATTCATCCTTACTGCCTTTAGATTCTAAGCCTCTATAGAACAAAAAACTAGTTTCTAAAAGAAGAACAAACGTGTAGCTAAATAAATGAATAAGTCATACAAAGGTAGACTATATTCAGGAAGGAAAAACTTGATTAAAATAGATACTAAGTTTGACCCATGCATGAGCCATTTGATTTAAAATGAAGGATATGTAATGTATTAAACATGAGTTGAAACTAGTAGAGAGATTATTGATTTAGAATTTCAACTTCACATTAGTAGAAGGATAAAAGGAAATATGTGCAACATGGTATACATGATCATACACATGAATAAGCAACATGATCATATGAGAACAATTAGAAGTTAAAGATGATAGGTGGAAGAGTAGTATATGGTGAGAAGATTATGGAAAGTAAGGAAGGGTTTGAAACATGATGGAGTAATATAGATTATAAAAGAAAGAGGTTGTGAGATTCAAGAAAGTGCTAATTAGCCAAGTATCCTTATTGATAATTAAGTAAACCTACATATGAGAAATGTATTAATGAATGTTTGAAGATAAGAATTCTAAGTCTTAGAATCATATTCTCTTTCATATCTTCCTTAATTAGAGCAATGTGGGAATGAAGTGATAAGAAAATGAATCATATATGATGCATAACCACCATGGTAGGGATATCTAGTGAATGTAATAGTGACATACAATATGATGATGAAACCCTAGTAGGGTAATTGAGAATGTGATCTATATGAATGGCCAAGTAAGAGAAAAGAACTTCAATTGAGAAGATAAGGAAGACTTTAGTAACACTTGTGAGATCCAAAGTTTGACTTTCAAACTAAGGGAGCAAAGTCACACCACAATAACGTTATGCTACTGATAAGGATCAAACTCTAGAATGTTTAGAGTTGTAGTAGTTCAAGGGTTGTCACTAGTGATTTGACCTTGAATACTAGCATCTTTATAAAACAAGATTATGAGAATCGCCCTATGAGAAGTAAACTAGTATTAATAGTAATCCAGGGTTTATAGGTAACTAATCTGAAAGGTAGATAAGCAATATGGAAATGATTCAGAGCAAAGGATAAGAAATAGATTTGAAATGTAACAAGTGTGTTTTGAACGAAAGGAGAAATACAATATGAGTGAAGTGCAACATGAGCAAAGTGTAATCTAGAATAAATTCTTGCAGTGATAGCATGAATGATGCATAATCTATTTGTACCTTGTATGTTTCAATTTAAGAGATGTTTAATCTACATTATTAAAATGAGAAGGATAAGTAGCAAAAAGTAAGTAGTAATGAATGAGGAGAGAAACAAAAGAAAACAATGGCTTTTAGTAATATGTGAAATTGTTTTGCATATGATTTCAGTTGTACATGTGCAAGCAATATGTTAATTAAAGGTGTTTGATAGTTGCAGTCATTCATACCAGTAATCCATCTTGGTATTATACAATTGTGGTGTGGTGATATGGGTTGAATGATGATGGAACAAATGGAGGGTTACCCTGAATAGGGTAGTCTTACCTATTCACTCATATGAATAGAAGGGATGATGACCATATTGTATTGATATGTAACCCTAATGAGGTATAGCTTGTTATACCTAGCTTTAATATAACTAAGTGATAGTAATTATGTATGAATAGTCCTTGAATGACTAATACAATCATGTAGTACTTTGTTACTGTTGTTGAAACCCTAGTATGCTATAACCTGATGGTTACACCTTGAATTATGTGTGAGTTCATACTTGAGAATAGTATGGAATGTGATGGTAATGCTTCACCTTATGCATCCATGATCCAATGGAGATGTCGTCAATAGTATTGTACAATTGTTGTTGAATCTAGTCTTCCAACTCAAGGTTGTTTTGCTATTTGAGTAGCACAATGGTAAAATTCAAAACAACACGGTGAACTCTCTTTTGTGGCTTAGAGGTAATATAGAACAATAGTACATATTGAACCGTATGAATTGAGATACTTGGATTAGACTATCAATGTTGAGGTAACACCTCAAGAGAATGAAAATATTGAAATAGTCATTTCTCTTGCTATCCTATGATTGATTGTGGCATAGGGAATTTATTTGTTATCATTGAGAACTATTTCAAACATGTAAATTTTTAAAGGAATAAAGGACTTAATGTTGAAAACTGCATTCAAGTATGAAATACAAGAATATAATGATATGTAAGATTTCAGAAGCTTAAAACAAACCTTAAAAGTACTTTTCTTGCATGTTTATGTTTCGGGGAGGAAACATTTTAAGGGTGGGAGAATTGTTATGACCGCATCTGAGCTTAATTGGTAAACTAGGGTTTATCTGGATGATTACATATTTAATTGGATTGATCATTTCTTAAATCTAATTAATGATGATACCTAAATTATGATATGTTAAACCTAATGAGAACCCCAAGCTTGCTATCTCTTTGTATAATTAGGATTTGCGATATATAAATCCTAGTCGGCTAAAATTAGGGTTATCACCAAATAAGCTCATTTGGGAAGGAATGATAGAGTTAGGCATAGAAAAATAGAAATGGTAGTTGGAGGCTTGGATAGCATGGTCGTGGTGGGTAGCATGGTCGTGCTAGGTCATTGGTGGCACGGGCATGCAATGCCACACGACCATTTTGAAAAAATTGAACTATTAACCAACTTTTATACTCAAATCTGCTAAAAGCAATGCACCATGTCTGTGATAGGAAGCACTGCCATTCTGGGTCCATCTTGCACGGCCGTGGCAGTTAGCACGGCCGTTCTGAGGCATTTTTGCTTCAACTGACATTTGGCAGATTTCTGGATAGCAGTGCATTGTTCTATTTTTAATTATTTATTGGTAACTCCAATGATCTCAAATTTTAACTGAGGCTTTTTAACTCAATTATAAACAACTTTCTAAATTCTCATAATTTTTGGAGAAGGTTTGATCTCTTAAATAAATGAATTACAATAACTTTTTTATAACAGAAAATTCAACTGAAATAAGAGAAAGTTGAGTGAGGGGTCAATGAGCAATTGTGCCAAGAAGCTCAATTGATCTATATGGTCAACCACACACACTAGCAACTCTCATAATTCGCAATTCATTCTAGAGAAATGAGCTCCTAGAGAGAGAGGGAGAGTTAGGGTTTGAGAGGAGAAAGTGGTGGAATTGCTGAATTAGGATTTTGCGGCCCGAGGAATGGTGAAATCAAGTAAGTTTTGCTTCTTTGCATAGCCTTTCATGGTGAATCTTATGTCACATGTCAAGATTCCCTCCCTCCCCTGATTTGATCCGAAATGGTATCAAAATTTCCCCTTTTCTCACTCTTTCTTTATAATTCCTCATTTTTAGGGTTTCTGAGTTGAAAGGAAGAAGAATTGAGTGAATTGCTAGGGATTTGATATGACTTTGATATTTTTAGGGATGAGATTCATTTTTAAGGTGTTTTCACACATTAGGGTGAGTGGGAACTTCCTTTAAACAATATATTGCACAAAATTTGGTTAATTCATCCATAATCTTCAATTTGCTCAGTATGCGACAATCAAACCCTAAATTTTCCTTTTGATCTACTTTTTGTAAAATGATATGAAATGGATTCTTCTTCTATTTTGATGAATTTCAGATGATAAAATCATATTAGAAATAGATATGATCCCTCTTAATGAGAAATCCTTAAGTATTTATAGCGGTTACAGGAGTAACCTGAAATTTAGAATTTTTGGCTATGATTGAAATTGCTGTAAAATTAAATAGAGAAATTTGTCTATCTGAATCTTATTGATTATGAATGATTGTTATATGAATGCATAGTACATACATGTCAGATACTACCTTGGATTTCGTGTGATGTGAATATTGTTTTCTTGATATCTCAGTAGAAAGGGTTGAAACCCTAGATGAGTGAAAAGTTGGAAATTTGCAAATAGATATTATGAAATCCATTTGAAGTGTTTATCTTGACATCTTAGAATTTATTTATACAATGTTATTCTTGATGCATGATATCTCAGTAAATGGCATGGAAACCTAAATTCATCTCAGTTCTAAGGTTATATATATATATTGATTGTATATGATTTGTTGAAAGCAATCTTTATTTAGTGAATGTTTATATTGTATGAAATCCTTATGAGAGCCATGTGATAAGTGAATGAGGCAAATGAAACCCTAAGGATAGGGTGTTTCCATGTGATAAGTGAATGAGGCAAATGAAACCCTAAGGATAGGGTGTTGCCATGTGATAAGTGAATGAGGTAAATGTAACCCTAAGGACAGGGTGTTCAATGAATCAAGTAATTGTGATATCAAAGTTCTCAGTATGAGATGTGGTGATGCTTAACAGTTCAATTGCATGATTTTTAGTGTATGAAGTGCCAAGTTGACATGTATTCTGTTTATTTAAGAATTTTATCCTGCCTGCATGTATAGTATGTTGATTACTCAGTATATTATAGTGTTTTGAATATACTGCTCTGCCAAGTTTAGAATGATATACATGTTGTATTATAACTTCAAATAAATAGATGTGACACCATAGAGATACCAGAGTCAAGTATGAGTAAGATAAAGGTACAATGTAGAAAGAGTTTTCTAGGAATAATAAAATAATAGACGTAAGGGCCCTAAACACCGTAGAATCCCTATGAGAGGTTTGCGTCTTAGGGATGAAACGACCTACCCTGGCAGTGCGTCCAGTATACGGGGGTCAGAATGCACCCACAGAGCGTGCGGAGAGACAAAGCCCTTGAGGAAGTCTCCTAAGAGAAAATAGGTTACCCAACATGAACCAGACGTCCCAGTGGTAACCCATAGGCCCACAGAGCATCTTAGACCCTCCGCCTGTGTACTCAGCTAGAGGAGGAGTCCAGTTTATGGCACCATAGGATGCCGAGGCCAGAGAGCAAGTGTTCCTGCAGTAGACCAGGACAGCAGTCAAACTTAGCATTTCTCAGGTGTGTTCGCTAAGTCTTGTACGATGTGGCCATAGTGCACGACGAGTCTCATATGTAGAGTACACTGCATATGATCAGGGCATAAGTTAAAATATGATCATATAGGTTTAAAGAGTTTCTTATAAGTAAAAAGAGTTAATAATGATTTTAATACAGTTTCATAGTAGTTGTTCTTTAAATGCAATGTTTACATTCTCTGTTATTTTAACTGTATTGTTTTAGATCTGCTTAGTGTAGTAATTACTGTTGTTATAATTGATATCAGTTGCTCAAAGGTATAACTGTAATTATATCAGGGCTTTAGACTATTTCTTTGAAGTTCTCATTCAATGAGCGAGGAGGTTCACCCCTCTACTCAAAACATTTAGGTAAACTACATGGACTTGAAGAAGGTCAAAGCATTAGAGTAGATCTACCACATGAGTTAAGTATGAGTTTAGTTAAGTTCAATCAGTCCCTATCACTCTAGGTCCTTATATAGATGTGAGAGAGTTATAAATAATGTTTTGTATCTTTGTTTTTTGATAAGAGAGAATGTATCTGATTACCAAGTTGTATGCACATAGAAGTGTGTGAAACATAATGAATATATGAATGTGTATCATTAATGTTGAGATCATATTAGAGTAATAAAAGTTTAATTCTCTTGTAAAGTTTGTTTATGTGAGTGAATGCGAGAAAACAAAGAGTTTTAAATAAAAAGAAAAAGTTGGGAGTGAACTTTGTATTAAGTGAAATCCTCATAGTCATGCCCTAATCTCATGATTAGTGGAAATCATGGGATGTGGGCGTGACATATTGACTCACACATGCATGGCCATGCTTTTCTCAGTCTCTCTAATCAAGAGGCCTTGGATATCTTACTACTATAGGAGGGACAAATCTCTTATACATCACTCACAGTCATTCCCCATGTGTCACAATCACTCAATCATAACCTTTATAATAACCCTTATTCAGGATCATGTTTGATGATGTCAAAGCATACCGAACGACATGTGATGAATGTAGTGACTTTAGGTCTAAGAACTACAATCTCCACCAACACCATGAGAGTTGACTATGACTACCATGGAAATGGCTTCCATGTGTCAGTCTCATGGTGAGTCTTCTCGATACACTATTCTCTAAGATATATATATGTGCTTGGTTTGATATCACCATATCATGACTAATGAGATTCTGTCATCAACCAACTCACACTTTGATCTTATGTGCTACTGTTGTCTATCTACCTTCCACAATAACAACCGATCAAGGACATAATGAGAATGTATATACTCTTAACATATGTATGATCTTGTTGTTCAAGTCGTAAACTTGAAGACATACTTCATGAGTAATATCATTCTCTAGACATTTATAATGTTACATCATTATCTCATAACTGAATAAAATAGAATAAATTGAAACCTTGCCTTTTATTAATAATTAAATCATTTACATGTTATGCCATTACAATCATCATTTGAATGGCTCTCTGGGCATACATCCTAACACAAATATCTAACCAATAGTAGAGGCATGTATTTTATTTTTTAAATATTAGATGTGTATTTTATATTCTTTATTATAGTTATATTTGTTTCATATGAAACATGTACATTTTACAATCTTTATCACTTATATTTCATTGTTTGACTATTTTGAGATGGCGTATGACGGTGAGGATGAGCACCACAACGATGTGCACCGTGACGATGAGCACCATGATGGTGTAAGTTGTATTGTTTTATTAGCTAGATGTTCTCACGATACTAGCGTATTCAGACAAGATGTCGTGGAGGTGTTTACTTATGATTGGTTGAATACAATTGTGATAGAACTTTAGATATGGTGAAATCTTATGGCCAAATACCTCATTCTATATATGTGAAAATATATACTGCTCTATTTTCTTATATATTAATGCATACATATATACATTTCATATCCACTTATATAAGGTGTGTGGAGAGTTGACACTAGACAATGTGGCAATTCTAGTGTCATCATTGATTAGCCATGTAGGTAAAGATCTAAAATCTATTAGTGATTACTACTCTACCATATTTAAATATTTTGGTAATGTGATAAAGAGAGTGATTATAGCTCCTTTGAATGTTGGGTGAATTCCAAACACTTTTCTTATAAATTGACTTATAAATTACATTTCATTATGGATTTTGCATTTTTTTTGTCTTCTTTCTTTCGACTCACTAACAATCATTATGTTATATAGGTAATTATCCCTGAGATGCTAACTGTGTATTATCTGTTGACCTAACTGTTATACATTGTTGGTATTTTGATAATGACTTAACCATTCCATTCATATGTATCTAATATGTTTGTTAGATATTGATTTCTGGCATTAGGTACATGAAAAGGATCAAATCGCTCAAGCCCTAGTTTGGCTTAGTTCAAGTCAAAATCAATGCAAATGCACTTTTGTGGAAAACACTCCAAATCACCTTAGAACTTTTTTTTAATCATTTGTATTGATGATATGACTTGTAACTAAGATGACAAAAAATCAGAATCACTTAATTCCAATATTTGATCACTTAATATTCATTTTGTAAAATTCATCATAGGCACTCCATCGGTCGAGTTTCCAACTTGATCGATGCTTGGTGGATTTTGGAAATGAATGTTGATCTTTCGAGTTTCATTTTCATAAAACTTGATTGATCCCTCTACAGAGCAAACTCAATTTAAGTGGAGCAGTCGAGTTACCCCAGGACAAACTCGACTGATGGTTTAAATTTGCTTTGTGGCATAGTGTAATCGGTCGAGTTATCTTTATTAAAACTCAATCGAATGCACTATACGGAGAACACATAAAAAGTAATTCTAACTGTTAGAGGGTTACATAACTCAAAATTATATATGTTGTGCCCCTTCAAATGGCTAGTAAATGTGTTCAAGTGTTCCCACACTCTAGTGGACACCCCAAACTATAAATAGGACCTATTGGAGTTCATTCCAACGTTGCTCATTCATGCTAATCAAGGTCCTTGCTAAAGTTGAGTGTTTTTAGTCCACTTGAGCCCCTTCCTCTCTCTTGATTTTAACTGATTTTGTTTACTATGAGTGAGATAGGATTCATGTGAGAGAGCCACATCATTGTTCACTTGTGAGGCTATCAAGATCTCTCTTTCTCCAATCCCCTTTATTGAAGACTCCATTGGTGAAAGCTTCTCTAAGAGAAGGAGAAGGAGCAAGCTTCTTCAGCTGGAGAAGAAGGTGCTCAAGGCTACTCTGAGTGAAGGAGAAGATCAAGGTGGAAGATCCAAGGAGCTGGTGGGTAAATCCTCAAGGTTAAAGACTCGTTGCATAAAGGGGAGGACCTAGGTGAAGGTATCCAGATGATTGTAAGAGTGGGTAAGACTTTTGTGAGGTAGAAGACTAGTTCTGGGATAGGTAAGACCTTGATTGTAAGGTTGTTGGATCCCTTGGCCTAAAAGTGAAGTTGGGTATCCTTGTCCCAAAAAAGGAAGGTCATATGTTGTAACTATTATAAGTGAATATAAGGAGTAGACATCTTAGAAATCCTAGAGCTTGACCTCTCTATGTAGTGGACTTACTCTCTCCTAGTTTAGAGAGTGGAACCACTCTAAAACTTCTTCTTCTCTTGGTTGCTTCAATCTCTCTCATCATTGTTGTGTATGTTTCAATTGCCATTAAAATCACTATTTACAATTAATATTATTTGAAGTAGCTTGAAGGTCTAATAAGTTTTGTGTAAGTTTTGAAGCTCTATTCAAACCCCCTCTAGAGCCCTTATGTCCAACATTATCTAAATCCTTTGGGTGAGGAAGTAGACAATAGGAGAAATGCAATGAAGAAGACATTATTTGCATGAGTAAATTTCTATATCCATCAATATATATTAATGTTTGCATCATTAATTATATATCTATTTACTAATCCAATTAAATATGTCACTTTAACTTATTGGGCAATAAAAGAACTTAAAAAGACCAAAGGAAATATAAATAAGAGAAGGAAATCATTAACTTAGAAGATGTTTTAGTAATTTTATGACTCCAATACATATATATATGTCAACTATACTTACTTTTATTTATTAACATATCACATAATTGTAAATTCATAGTGCCTATATAAGACAATGGTTGGCTATGCAAATATTACGTGATGTGGTATATGGAACTAATTGTTAGACATGCGGCACTAGACATCCATTGTATACAAAAGGTAATATATATAGTCTTGATTATCATAAGTAAATAGTGTCATTTGGTAATATGAAACAATCAAATCAAATTCTTGAATTATGTCATTCTCTCTGCAGCTATTTTGTATGAAAGAGCCCTATACAAAAGAAGAGATAGTTGGGATACGAGAAGAGTGGGTACAAATCTTCATTAAGGAAGTCAACTTTGAATATGATCGACATAATATATGATTTTTTTAAACCTTGATGTCATCTATTTATGTATATATATGTGGTGATTGTAACTTTTTGCAACTTTAAATTTGATGCATGTGAATTGTTGGTATATCAGAATGATGTGTGTATATATGCACGTGTGTAAATAAATGTGAAGATTAATGAATACAATGAACAATGCATCTATATATGTCATAAGAATTGAATTGGAGAATGGATCTTGTATGTGTGTTTTTATGAGAATGGAATTAAGTGTTGAAGAGAATAGAATTGAAGAATGAGAATGTATGTGAGTGGATGAATTGTATATATGTGTTTGTTATTGCAGATTTTGCAAATGTGTTGATTTGTTGTTAACATGATAGAACCTACGATTCTAAAGAACTACGAGTTCTACATCCTATTGAATAGCTGACAAGAGGTCTGTGGACCTGCTGTATAAAAAAATAATTGTTGCACCGGTTGTTATAAAAAAAATGACATTTTAGGTCCATATCGTGGATATTTTAGAAAACCGATCCTATAAACCAAAAGTGTCGTCAGTTTTCTCCCTAATACAGGGTGGTAGTTTCCTCCATGAACCAGAGGGGAAGCATTTTGTGCCTAACTGTTGGTCTAGCCCAATTTGATTTAATGTGGGTAGCCTATTAGGACTTTTGGCTACAGTTGTACATGGGATATAAATCCCAGTGCCGCACGCACACGAGAAGCACAACAACTGGCACGGAATATCATCTAGAGACTTCTACTTTTTAATCCAATGGTTGTTCGTTGTCCAAACATGAAGAAGAGTATGAGGAAGAAAAAGAAAACGGTAGAAGGGAAATGGGGAAGATGAAGGACCACGCAGTTATGCCGCTACCCGGACAAAATCTGAGAAGAACATGATATTATCTTTGCTTTGGAAGGACTTACCCGTCCTTTGGCACCTTAATTCTTAGCTTGTGCTCTTCAACTCTTGTGTAGCATTTTCAGCGTTGAATTTGGTGTCCGTTTTCTTGATATTTATAATTAGTTTTGAATTTATTTGCTGGGCTTTTGTGTCTACACCTCGGCTCCCATTGACGGCACAATAATATACACACATTCCCAATAAACCGAGAATAAATATAATTAGACAATATTAAATTATAACAATTAACATTGCAAGAAGAAAAAAGAAGCTACACCGTAACACACTTGTTTATTCCTATGATAGATAGTAGACATTGGTTGATTAGATACTGTAGCAGAAATTAAAGTCTTGCCAATGCCATGTGGTCCTCGTATGACTATGTCGATAAAAACAACGGTAAGGGTCCGTTTGGTAGGGTGTGTTTTGAGTTCCATGAGTTCAAAAGCCTTATTTTTATTCTTAATTTTGTTTGGTATGTACGGATGCAGTTACAGTTCCTTATTTTATAACTCCATCGGACTACGTATTTGGGCCCCAACTCCCGGAATATGTACTGCGCCCAACTCGCGAGTGGTCGCGTGCAGTTGGGAGGGCGATGCATATGTGGGTCGCATTAGCGCTACCTCTCTCCAGCTAAAGAACGGATGACCGTACAATTCTCGCTGTACCTCGGTTCCTGACCGGTCCATCATTATGCAACACATGCCGCTACCTGCTGAAGGGCATGAACAGCAGCCGGTACCAGGTGAAGACTGTGTCATCATTTTTGAGTTAGGCTACACACAATCTCCCTTATACCCAGCCACCCACCTGTTTTTTGGGAAAATAGATCTGCAGCATTTACAGTTGTCTTTGTATTAATACTCATGCAAAGTCCATGCAAAGTCCATACAACAATATGTCTCTCCACTCTTCTCTCCAGAGTATTAATACTCATGCAAAGTCCATGCAAAGTGTATTAATTCGTTTTTTCTCTTGTAATTATTCTCTCTCATTCTAATCCACCCACCTGCATTCCCGTATTAGTACAGTACCTACGGAATCCAATAACAACATTGATCTGGAAGCATAAGTACAGTACTTACGAAATCCAATAGTAATATTTGTCATCTGGACATAAGTACAGTACCTACGGAATCCATGCAAAATAAATACAGTACTCACTTGTTAATTCCAACTCAGTTTTTCAAACATAAGTACAGTACTTACCAAATTATAAAACCAAGCATAAGTACAATACTTAACACATTACAAAATCAAACATAATTATATAACTGATCTGGAAGCATAAGTATAGTACCTACGGAATCTATGCAAAATAAGTACACTACTCACTTGTTAATTCCAACTCAGTTTTTTCAAACATAAGTACAATACTTACCAAATTATAAAACCAAGCATAAGTACGGTACTTAACAAATTACAAAATCAACCATAATTGTATAACTGATCTGGAAACATAAGTACAGTACCTACGGAATCCAATAACAATATTTTTCGCCTGGACATAATTTTTTTACAAAAATGTAGTGCACATCTGGTCCATAATCAACCATAAAATGCATCTATAAGTATTGTACTCAATTATTAATTTTCAACCTAGTTTGTCAAATATAAGTACATTACCTCTCAAATTCATTTGTGAATGTATATGTATTTATTGTAGGTACAGTACTTATGCAATCTGCAGTGGGGATAAATATGCAATAGAATTTTTTTGTAAACTATAGTGTATTGATATCTGCCATTTGCATGACAGTTGCATGGAGTAGGTGGCGAGATAATTATTTCATGCATCTTTTTACATGTAAAAACATGCATAATCGCTGCTGCAGATGTCCATTTAATTGTGCATGCGGCAGTAGAGGTTAATGGGTGTGGCAGTAGACTGACGCAACAGCAGAAGGAACACGGCAGTTGATGATTCCCGATGACCGGGTATGTGGCCGGGTATACGGCGTGCTATGCGTAGAATTTTTCTTTTTTTACCCACCAAACAATTTGAACAAAAGCAGTGGAACTGTATTACTTTATACCAAACTAGCCCTAATGTTTAGCACAGACTAAAGCGCGAGCCTAAGATGTCTTGTAATTTCTAGAGGTGAGAACCATTTTATGTAGAGTCGTTGATATCGGGCGCACTTCTCCGCTTCGCGGCCTATAAATTCACGCTTTCCCGACTCCATTCCCACCATCACGAGCAACACTCGAAGCTCCTTAGCAAAGTGGTGCGGTAGTTGGTTTGTAAGGGCAGATCAGATACAGTTGTTTGCTGCACAGCTACCATGGCGGCGAGGAAGGTCCACGGGAGCCCACTCTCTACCGCAACCATGAGAGTGTTGGTCTGCCTCTACGAGAAAGACCTGGACTTCGAGCTCGTCTCCGTCGACATGAAGGCCGGGGAACACAAGTCGGAGAATTTCCTCGCCAAAAACGTAAGTGTTAGATCGCCGCCGACGCTAAATTTCGGGCCTGGTTTAGGCTAGAATCTCGTGTTTCGAATATTCGTTTTACCCTCTTTCGGGAAATTTTCGATTTCTATCTAACGGGAAGCTTGTGCTCTTCTGCAGCCGTTCGGCCAAATCCCTGTGTATGAGGAGGACGATCTCGTCTTATTTGGTAAGAAAAATCTGACCTTTCGATTTGGTTTTTTTCCCATGCCATTATCTCTACGCTCTCCCCTTGTAAAGATTACACAGAAACCAACCTACTAACCCGCCAACGCTCCATACCCGCAGAGTCCCGCGCCATCACACAGCAGATCGCGCACTCCAACCCCACTACCGGCACCGACCTGATCTTCGGCGGCGACCACCGGAAGATGTCGACCCTGGCCGTCTGGTCGGAGGTTGAGTCCCAGAAGTTCGATCCGGAAGCCTCCAAGCTAGTATGGGAGCTGGCCATCAAGCCCATGTTCGGGATGACCACAGACTCTGTCGCCGCCGCTGAACACGAAGAGAAGCTCGCCAAGGTGCTCGACGTCTATGAGTCCCGCCTCTCCAAGCACAGCTACATCAGCGGCGACGCGTTCGGGCTCGCCGACTTGCACCACGCCCCTGTGGTCCACTACCTCATGGGGTCGCCGGTGAAGAAGCTGTTCGAGGAGAGGCCGCATGTTGCCAAGTGGGCTGCCGAGCTGCTGGCTAGGCCGTCCTGGGCCAAGGTCCTGGCCCTGCAGGGGAACTGAGTGATCATTTGATTTTCGTGGGGTCGTGTCGTGTTCCTGCTTTTCAGTGGAATAATTATGCGCTCCATAGTGCCTGGTTGCTATTTTCACGGATAGGCATCTTGATTTGAATAAATCGTCTGTTTGTAGATTTAGTATACATGAGGACCTGTGGACTGTGGGGATTGGCAAACACTGTTGCTGTGTTTTCCGTGATATTACATGGTTGATGTGTATTCAAATAAAATATATTTTAGCGTATGATAAAGTGGGAGAAATTAATTTTCATCATATCTTATACTTCTCAATCTTATATCAATCTTTGCTCCAAAACCTGTTTGAGAATCTCGATTTGTTATGGGCGTCTTGTGTTCCTGCTTTTGACTTAAATAATTATGCGCCTTCTAGTGCCTAGTTGCTGTTTTCATGGAGATGTATCTATGGAGATAGGCGTCGTTGACGTGTATGCATATCTTTCGGCCAAGTCGTGCAGCAATGATGGTTGGGACTACATTTTATTTTCTTTGGTGCCGGGATTCTTGAAAGAAATTGCGAAGCAATCCCCTCATCTTCAGAAAAGGCGGTTGTCATTACTAAGTGGAATGGGACTGATGCTGCTCGTGTCTACTGAGTTAGGGTGTGAGGACCATCTGATAGGTTCATATAGAAAAAGACAATCTAACAAACAGCTCACGGATAAATATATTATAATTTTGTTCACAACGGCATGAGTCAGACTAATATATATCATACAAATTTGTGAATATTGGATGACTTAAAAAATTACAAATACCATGTTATACAACTATCTTGTGTGAGTAAAATAGTGTCTTTCGGAAAGAAATATGTTGAAACCACATTGAGAAGATAGTCTAAAGGAAAACAAGATCACTAAAATAAGAAGCAAGCAATAATGTTTTTTGCCGTGGGCCACCACACCGCTCGGATCGTTCTTGGGAAATGACCACGTCTTTCACTTTCTTCTACTCAGGGTTCGTTTGGTTCTGATGAAAAAGAAGTGGTGCAGTTGCAACAACACATTAAGTTTTAATTCTTTCGTTTAGTTTTATGTTGCTGCAACTCACGAACAGAAAATAAATTGGACGGTGAACTTGAGGACTGCAGAAAATATGGAAAAGCAATCGTCTCAAAAAAAGGCGTGCCACCGTCCGGTAATTATATGCCATGGAATTCTGCTGCTGTGAGCGTCGGGCGGACATATTAAATAACTCAATAGGAGTAGATGCTATATGTAGCTTTTAGTTCAGATAATAAGAACATCGTGCCAAACAGCAGCCAATCAAAATCCTGAGTTCAAATTACATCTAAGTATGAGTCAAGTCTCATTGCGCAATACACATAATATATTAAATTACACAACACTCATTTAGTAATTCAATATATTAAAGATAAAGTGTATGCAGCCCATACTACTTGTAAGATAATGATCAGTTTAAATTTTGAAAAAAAGAAAGATAATTTTATATTCAACCCCTCATGCAATCTATTAATGGTCTTATAAAATAAAGAAAGATCAATATGTAATTTATAAAGTTAAGAGTGATATCTTCACACAACTGCTCTAACCATAAAAGCTTAATATATAAAAAAATATAATAGATTATTAGATACAATACATTTTGCAATTTTTTCTATGCAGTATAAATTAGAATACATGTATTATTTTTTTATTTTAAAAAATAGAAAAAATATTGTGAAGAAAATTCTCCACAAACTTTTGTTATATATAGAAGTTAATGTTTCATTCACGAAAAGAAAAGCTTAAACGAAATTCTAAAGTTTCATTTCAGAATTTCGGTAAATGCACCAGAGTGCTTTAGAGCCTTCATTTATCTTTCCATTTTTTAATTTCTCCAGCATCACTCGTGGTAAAAGCTCTTCGAGATCTTCGATGATTATTTAGGGAGATTGTGGTTTTCTTCTTAAAGTAAAAACGACTTGGTAAAAGGGATTTAGTTTTAGAGAAGACGTTGACATATTTTGAAATCCGAATACTTTATGCACATGGTTTCTGAGAAGTTCCATTTGAGTATCCTAGTACTTATGTACATGGTTGAGGCATCAAACGGCTTTGGTTCAATGTCTCTATTGTAAGACGCGCAACAAGCTTGGTGTTTTGCTGAACGGTATTTTAAAACCTTATATATGTAGTCCATTCTGCACTATTTAAATGTTAGATTTCTACAGTATTAAACTTTACTTTTATATTTGGTTTGACTATTCGATATATGTATGACTTTTTGTTAGTTAGGACCTGTTTAAACTGAATGGTAGCGTCAATTTTATATATCATGTAAACTAAAAATAAAACTTGTACAAATGAATTCTAGAATACAATTAGTATTGTAAATTCAAGCAAACTAAACATGCCCACAGCATTGACACATGTTGGAATGGGAGTTTACTGTGTGATTGCAAATCTTTTATATCGAAAGTGATTTGGAACAATAGGAGTTACGATTAGTAAATGAGGGTACATATGTAAACAACCCAATTTATGATCTCCACATTTACAAATCACCTCAAATTTGATATTACTCTGAGCATAAGTTGGATGAGTTCTGTTATATGTTTTACATGATCTGTGGCGAGCTTGGCGTCTCAACCACTAAATTTACTAATATTCACTCATAATACTCACAAGATTTAAAATGATATATCCAAATGTCCTAAATATCTCTAATCACATTGGAAGTACATATTCTTGATGCTTGAGTTCTTACTAGACCTTATGGGTCCTTCAAGCAATAATTTATAACATAATCCCCGACAGTTGGAAAGTGTTATACTTACGAGATGTTGCATGAACTCAGTGCACCACTATTTTTCCATATTGTTTATGTGAAACTATTATATCGTTTGTATGCATTTTGGTGATTTATGTATGATTGAGATGCAAAAACATTTGAATTGAGATGTATAATTGACATGTATATTCAGATCTTGTTGCGCTTTTGAGATTTCTTAAATTCTTGCACTTTTAATGTGAATAATGGATCAAACTTACACAAGTATAGATGCACTGTTGAATCCTAAATTTTGATAAGTTGGACCAAGAATTAAAATTTTGTGTACATCATATTTCAATATACACACATTGATAATTATGTAACTTAGGTTACAATCATTGCTTACAATTAAATATGTTATCAAGTTATGCATAAATGGATCAAAGGGGATAATGTAATGAAATCCTAAGCTTCATCAGAATAATAAATGGGATGTTAAGAGTCTCCTAAACATTTATCATGCTCCATCTCCTCTAAATGGCTAGGGTGTGCTTCTTTGGCGTTTCCTAGTGGAGGAGGTGATGCCCTTCAACCACCTCCTCTCCAATAACATTCCTCTCCTTCTAGCTTTTTCTTTCCCTATTTTCTCTATATTATGGATTTTGTTGCTCAAGCTCTTGACCTTTGAAGGTGCTTTGTGTGTTGCGGCTTCTGGGTTCCTACCATCATTTTAATCTCTTGTGTGTGCTTATGCTTCTTTGCATGCAATCTTTTTCTTCGACGTGGTGATGGAGCTTCCACTTACATGGAATTTCGTGCACCAACTAAAAATCCTAAAGATGGTAAGTCTTTAAGTTTATCCTTGCTTATACTAGATTGAGAACTCCACCCACGTATGCTAATGATATGTGGAAGTCTTATCGTAGTATAGTTAAGGGTCGAATCCATGGGACAACGGTCTTATTGTGAACAACAAGATGAAAAATGCTAGAACTTCACTTAATCTCTTAATAGTAGGTACTTAAATCAAAAGGTTGGTTTTGCTATTTTTTAAACTAAGAACATGTAAAGTAAAGCAAGCAAGCAAAATCTAAAGATCTAAAACAATGATAAGAAGTCACTAGGGTGTGATCGGTTTTCACCGCCACTACACATGGATCAAGAAATGCAAAATAAAACATAACATGCAACAAGAGTTTTAGTCAGTTAGTATCTTCGTAGATTTAGTTTCCTTTCGGAGAACTAACTACAAGAAGTGTGGGAATGGTGCAACGCCAGCCATCCCCGAACGAATGGTCAACTGCTTTGCATCATTCCCTCCTCAAAGTGTGTTCCTCAACTTACCAAAGTTGTACTTTTATACGTCAACTTATTCCATTTCATAGTATGAAAGTACAACATTTGGACGTGAGTTTACTCCACTTCTCGAAAGCACTCATAGATACCGAAACAGGCACATGGTGGATACATGCACCAAGAACCAACATACAAACGGGTTTCGAATCTAATAGTACAAACATAAACAATTCATACTAAAAGATAAAAGATAACACAAGTTGGTGATCAAGCAACGAGCATTCATTAAATGTTTGATGTTGAACTGAAAAGATAAAATCTCTATATTACAAATTCTGGATTACATTACATGAGATGAAAACATGGGTAGCGGGGCTACTCCCCGCACCCCAGTGAGAGAGACTACTCGCTCATAACTAGGACAAGGAAGGCGGCAAGAAGAGAGAGAGAGAGAGCGTCATCCTCACAAAGGAGAGAGGAAAGTCAACCCCTTGAAGAGAGAGATGATCTTCTGGCTTCACAGGTTACTTGCTGATGAGGTCCCCTCTTCCCACCTTCTTTGGCAGAGAGAGAGAGAGAAGCTTCAAGATGGAGTGTGGATCTCAGACCGGCAGCCCCTGGGCAGAGGATGGAATTCGGATTTGCTCTGGAGTGATAGTGGCAACCTCTGGATGTCTGAAACTTGATGCCCTTGGAAGGACCCCTGGGGTCTTATTTATAGGCCTTAAGTGAAGTCCAAACGGTTTGGTCAGTTTTGGGTCCAAACGATCTTGAAGACCATTTGGACTCTGAAACTGTTTGGACTCTGAAACTGTTTGGACTCTGAAACCGTTTGATCCCATGCGGTCTCGAGACCGGTTGGCTTCATGCGGTCTTGAGACCATTTGACTCCACACGGTCTTGAGACCGGTTGGCTTCATGCGGTCTTGAGACCGTTTGACTCCATGCGGTCTTGAGACCGATTGGCTTCATGAGGTCTTGAGACCGTTTGACTCCATGCGGTCTTGAGACCGGTTGGCTTCATGCGGTCTTGAGACCGTTTGACTCCATGTGGTCTTGAGACCGGTTGTCTTCATGCGGTCTTGAGACTGTTTGACTCTATGCGGTCTTGAGACCGGTTGGCTTCATGCGGTCTCGGGACCGTTTGACTCCATGCGGTCTTGAGACTGGTTGGCATAATGTGGTCTCGGGACCGTTTGACTCCATACGGTCTTAAGATCAGTTGGCTTCACGCGGTCTTGGTACCGTTTGACTCCATGCGGTCTTGAGACGGGTTGACTTCATACGGTTTTGAGACCGTTTGACTCCATGCGGTCTTGAGACCGGTTAGCTTCATGCGGTCTTGAGACCGTATGGTTCTTTTGTGATTTTTTTCATCTTTTTCTGTAACCAAAAAGGAGAAAAGTTAACCTAACAATTTATTTGCAATAAAAGAGGATAGCTAGGGATTTTGTCTAATATATCTAAAGAAGAGTGTAGAAAATGGAAGAAGAATACTAAGATAACATCACAAAATTGGAGGTTATGACCCCCCCCCTATCTTAGAGTCTAGCTTGTCCTCAAGCTAGATAGAGCTGAGGCATGTAATGGTGAGGTGATTTTATTTAGTTAAGATTTCCATACTCTTGCTTCAGTTCTAAATTAGAGATCTCCTGAGGTCTTATTAGAGCTTCTGCTTGTCTTAATTCTTACAGGTATAGAGAGTTGCGCGGATCTCAAGTTTCCTCTAAATCACGTAGCTCGTATTGGGACCACCTTTTTCCTGATGTTATTATGTGCATGTCATTGACTCTAATCAGTTTTGTACTTCTTTTGAAAACCTATCAGAAACTAGAGTGGTTATGAGGCTTGGCTAAGGGCTTTTGTGTAACTCTCCCTTTTAGTGGGAGAGGGTTTAACTATGGTTTTAGGAACTCACTACCGGGCATGACACATCTGCCTTCATGAGGGAAGCTGAATGTACCAGCCGGGCGAGCCCTTTATCAGCTTTTTCATATATTTGGAGACCTTAGGATCTCACTACCGGGCACGACACATCTGCTTTCGTGAGGGCAGCTGAATGTACCGGCCGGGTGAGACCTTTATTGGCTCTTCATATAAATCCTTATGCATGGCACAACTCTCATGTTTTTATTCAATGCTCTGGCTTTTATTCGAAAACTCATAGGCTTGGGATTTGGATATTTGGGTTTTTGGTTGGGCGGCCAAGCCTCTTTTATTAAAAAGAAGAAAATTTTTCTTAGAATTTCCCGACATGCACTTATTTTCTGGTTGGTGGTCCACTTGTGAGGTTCCTTGATTTGGATCTCACTGATTTCCCTCCCATCCTTGAGAATATTTGGCTTGCTTCGGCTTTGATATTGACTTGTTGAAGAGTCTGATGTAGAACTGAAGCAAAATCATGGAAGTCAAGCGTGAAGGAAATTTATTAACTCGCTGTTACATGCCTTTATGCTATTATTGTTCTTATTCTTGAGGACTACTGGATTCCTAAGTCAACAGGGGTTGGTCTTGATCCAAGAGGGATGCTATTCTATATGAGTGGGGTTTATTATTAGGAAATCTAAAAAAAATTGTGTAAAGCAAAGACTAAAAGTGTAAAAGAATTTGTACAGAAATAAAAAGGGAGAATTGAGAAGAAAGGTTTGTAGAAATGATACCTCGCCCTTGTCCAGTGTACTCCCCCCTAACTTATCACTCACTCTGTCCTTAGAGTGTCAAGGTGATAGGATGAGAAGTACAAGGACAAGGGCATTAAGCTTCTGTTAATCCTTTCTTTACGCCATGTGTGCGGAGTAGGTTAGCAGTGAACTTTCCGTGAAGGGCGTGGTAATCCACATCTGTCATATCCTCTACTGGTCTTTGAAGGGCCATGATGGTGTACATCCAGTAGAGGACATGGAAGCCTCAGTCATTTGACTGTCGAATTTACTGTGGACATTTGTGGTTGAAGGTTGGGCGATGAAAATGTTCTTTGTCGTAAGCCCTTGTGTGCTGACTTAATAAATCGATTAGTTTGTCTGCACATTCCTTCGCCACTACCTCCGTGGGCGTCTTTGGTGTCATTATATAATTCTTCTGTCGGGGATTGAACTGGCTGCCGGGACTGTTGTAGATGATAGTTGTTCCTTCGGGTAGGTTGGTTTCCAGAAGCATCCAGTGCTCATGATAAAGGAATGGGAGCATGATAAACTTTGGTGTTGTGTGTTGTAGGAAGGAAATGAGCATCGTAGTTGTTCTGAAGTTTTTTAGCTTTAATAAGGCATCCTTCATGTAAGGGGATGCCATGTAAGTTGTAGGGTAATTTTGTCCGAGAAGGAATTGATAAGCGGCCATTAAGCTTATGGATAGGGACCCTTTTATTTATAACATTTCCCTTAGTGCATCTGCCATAACCAGAATATCGCCAGACATGAAAACTAGGTCATCATTCTCGGCGTAAAGCCTTGACATGATGAGACGAAGTTAATTGTGAGAGAGGGTTGCGCAAGAGACAAGGTCAAAATCTGGGAAAGTAGGTTCTATGGCAGATAGGGGCACCATATGTGATGAGGATCTCCTGATGGATGCCCCTGATATCAGGTTTATTTCCCCTTTATCTTGTGATAGATCGAAGATGGAGGGGTCCCTTTTTGTTTGCTCGGGGGCTTCGGCTAGTTGTTTGTTTTGCTCCAACTCCTTTAGGGTTTGTCTGAAAGGACGTCTTTGCAGACGTTGGATTGCCGAAAAGAGGTAGTCGGGGACGTCATCTGGTGCCATTGTCAGGTCCTTGAAGAACCGTCTATCACAAATAAGTTCCATGGCATAACGCCCACGCAGGGAGTGAAAGTCTTCGGCGACCAGCTTTGTAAAAGGGATTTCTTGGTTCAGCGCCTGAATGTGACATATGGTGCAAAAGGCGCAATCCCCAGATCCGTCGATAGCTTGGACTGGTGGGCTAATAATTTGGAATCAGGGTTGGTTCCAGTCTTGGTGGAGGGATGGGTGTGCAGCCCAGATTAACTTGAGAAGCGTGGAAGGTATGCATCCTGCTTCACCTGCTTCTTCTCCAACAAAATTTATTGTTCCAATTGGTAGCTCATTGGCACAGAGATTGTATACCTTGGCGTCGCGAGCCTCAGTGTCCACAATCATGAACAACCAGTGGTTAGAGACTTGAAAAGGCACTGTTAGATATCGTGCTTTCCGTGCTAAACTGGCACGCAGCCGCTCTATTGACTTTGCTCATATTTCTTTGTATAGCATGATGATAGATAGAGCAGGTGAGGCGTTGAAAACGGATTGCTTCCGTTTGGAGTCTCTGTAGACTTCTATACATTTGACCAGCAGGACGCAGAAGATTGCCATAGACATATATGTCTGGGGTCGCAGGATGTTGCGGAAATCTTCATGCGTCAGCTTGCGCTTGGTCTTTGTATTGTGGTAGATGATGTCGCCCCCCTCTTTGGCATCGTCAACAATAGTGTTCAGGATAAAAATGTCCTGGGCATCTAGTGTTGAGATAGCTGCCATGTCTAAATCATGCATTTTATGGGGTAGAGGTGGTGGTGGGGGTAGCTCTTGCACAGGGGGGGATGAAGGCTGCTTCAAGTTGTCCATGAAATTTTGCGGGGCTTCATCTAAGTCAGTATCGGAAGCAGAATTGAGTTCTTCATCTGTATCTAGACATACTCGTTCTGATTCTTCCTCTTCAGGGGGAAGGGTATCGATTGCTCGAGTGTGGAAAATTGTTGAGTTGTTGCTGCTTGTAGGTTTGTGCTGGTTCCTGATATAAATTGATGGAATTCAGCAAAAGTCACATGTTTAGCAGATTCCCCTACGGATCCCATAGCGGAGTAATCGATGAATTGGTCCCCATAGGATATGTGTACATTTTCATTATGGGCAGGGGACTTGGGATCATGTCCACCATCTTGGTGGTCTTTGTCATTTCCTTTTTGCGGTGGCTCTATTCCTCGGCTGGGGCCCGCTCCGGCATTGTCTGGCCCATCAGATTTGTCATCCGAGGAGGTGGTATCGTCATTTGAATCTATGGAGGAAATAGAGTCATCGTCCTCTTCGTCTTCTCTGTCTTCATCGTTTGCTGCTTTGGAAGTTGTATTCTTTCGTGTTGCTTTTTTGCACTGCCGATGGATTGATTGGAGCTCATCAAACTCCACTTGCACATGCTCGTGTGTTTCGAGCAGTGCGTCGTGTGTTTCCTTGAGATCAGAATAGCGTCCTTCGGCAGAGAGGAGGCACGCGGTAAGATCTGTTACTTGAGCGCGTAGCTGGTGAAGCTCGGTGTTTGTTGACTCCTCTTGGCGGTTGTGAAGCAGTGTGAGGGTGTTGTTGATGTCGTCCAAACGCTTGCTTAGAGCAGTTTGTTACTGCTTAAGCTCACACAGGGTCTCGGGCAGGGGTTGAGTCTGCGCAGAGATCCTATCAACTTGCTTAGTCAGCGCTTCATGCTGGCTTTTTACTCCAAGAATCAGCTCGGGCAGGTGTTTGTAGTGGTCATTGATGTGATCGACTTGCTTAGCCACTATATCCTGCCGTTGTTGAATACTTCGAAGAATTCTTGGCAAGGCGTTGCTCTGCTCGTTGATCTTGGTGACCTGTTCAGAAATACCTTGCACACATGAAAAAATAGATTGCATTATGTTAGAAGGGTCAGTGAGGAGGTTTCGGATGGTGTCGAATTGACGTCTGAATTCCTCACCGACAGTTGAAAAAAGGACCCCAGATGCGGAAGGGTGGTATGATTGGGGTCGAGGTGGAAGGGTGGTAGTGTCTTGCGGAAGAGACACTGCTGATGGTCCCGCGAACTGTGTGGTGACCGTAGATGGGGTCACCAGCGGTGTCGGGGTGGTGGTGGATGGGAAATGTGGTGACGTTCCTGGTGAGAAAGGTAGGAATGATGATGTTGGGGGAAACTCGGTGGGGTTAGAGGTGAAGGTGGAGAAGTCGGGCATTGTAGTGGAGAAGGGGGTGCTAGAAGTGAAGAAGGGTGAGTCGGGGAAACAGGAGGTGGACATCATTGTAGGAAATGATGGGAGAGTGGTGGGTTGTGGGAGGGTGGATGATGGTGGGGTGGAATTAGAGGGTGTGGTGGTGGGTGGTAATGTGGAGGGGGTGGTGGAGGCGAGCTCAACGTTCAGACTCCTGATGAAAGAGTCGATTGATGAGGTGGTTATGTTTTCTTCGGGGACGGGTTCGGCCTCTAGATTTGGCCTTGAAGTCGGTGTCCCCGACAGCTGTTGTGCTGGCAATTGCCTTCTGGAAGGTCGTTTTACAGGAATTTTTGTTGATCGAGCTGTTGGGGCGGTGATACTTAGCTCAGTCCGCCCTGCTTGGGTTGTCTTAGCTTGTGCTCTGACCGGATCTAGGAGTTTGGTAATCTCTTCATCAATAAAGAGAAGTTTGTCTTTGTCGTAGTCCGCTAGCTCTGGAAGCGGTAATAGGGTCCTGGAAGATTTGACAGTCGGGCAGAAAATGTAATGTAATTTGGCATCCTTTTCTTTGATAATGTAGGAATTTTTCAAGGTCTTTTCGTTTGTAAGGATGTCGCCCTTGATCTTTGTGCAGCGCAGAAGTAATCTATCCATCCTGAGATATTTGATTATCGAAGTTATGTGCCCACCCATGCAAATTTCTTTCCCTAAGGCGTAGGCGGAGAATTTTTGGATCAAGTGTCGGCCAATGTTGACCGGTTTTCCATGCAGAATCGACCATAGAAGAAAAAGGTCAGCGGTGATGACATTTCCACCCTCTGGTCTGGGGAAGAGCGCACCAGTGAGGATCTTGTGAAGTGTACGCACGAACCCAGAATGGATATTGGAGGCTTTTCATGTCTTTGCCTCATAGGTTGGGAACCCTGTTAAAGTTTTCCAGAAAGTGTGTCTATTGAATTGTGAGTTTTCCGTCCCTATAGAGTTGGCCATCTTGAGGTGCTCTGGGTTGTCGATGAAGATTTCATTTAGAAGATTTTCTGTTATAGTGATGTCGTTGCCAAAAAGTTTGGTGACCAGCCTGCAGTCACCTCCGTCCCTTGCTCTGTGTGCAATGTCCACTGTTTCTTTGGTGAGATGGGTAAAGAATTCTATGGTGGGTTTGATATATGATATTTTAGGGATGAAATAGAGTCTAAAAGGTTAGCGTTGACTATAATGGTGAGGATTCTATCGTAGATCCCCATCTTGTGTAGTGAACTGGAGCAGACGTACTTTGTTGGTTTGAGAACCTTGTCAATGGATGGGATGGTGTAGATGTAGAGGTTTTATGGTGGTGGTGATGTAGTAGTGATGGGAGGGAAAGAAGGAACAGTGATTATTATGGGAGTGACAACGAAGGTGATGGTTGGTGGAATGTTTCCTGCCAGGGTTTGCTCCCTTGCAGTGATAGGATGAACCTGCTTCCTTGCCCGCTTCTTGGGTTGCTGAGCTGTGGTGGCTTCCTGGGCCAACCTTTTCCCTTTAGATTTTGCAACTGGGGACTCTTCTTCGAAGTGTGGCTCGTATTCAGAGCCTTCATCATCACTGGAAGAGGGTTCTTCCACTTCTTCTTCAGGTGCCTCAGCTAGGCACTTGTTAATGCGGTCAATTTCACACATGACCGCCATGATGTTGACCTTTGGAGGGGCCTTTCCAGTCTTGTTATAGTTATCTATGACCTTTTGGAGCTTGGCTCGGTCCTCTCAGAGTTGCTCCTCAGTCCAAAAAGGTGCATCTTCACTTCAGGTTGGTTGCTTTGTTGGTGCAGCCATTTCTAAAAGTAGGAAAGTCATATGTTAGTAAGAGAGGTTTATTTAAAACAAAAAAATTGGTTTTTTGTATGTGTTTATGTGAAGCAATGGTTTTGAAAAGAATAAACGGTTTCAAGAACGTTTGGTCCCAAACGGTTTCAGGACCGTTTGGTTCCAAACGGTTTGAAGATCGTTTGGTCCCGAATGACTTGAAGACCGTTTGGTTCCAAACGGTTTCAGGACCGTTTGGTTCCAAACAGTTTGAAGACCGTATGGTCCCAAATGGTTTCAAGACCATTTGGTTCCAAACGGTTTGAAGACCGTATGGTCCCAAACAGTTTCAAGACCGTTTGGTTCCAAACGGTTTGAAGACCGTATGGTCCCAAAACGGTTTCAAGACTGCTTGGAAGGTAGAACGTCGGCGAGCATCCTACGACGAAGACGATGATAAGCACGATGATGGCGACGATGATAGCGGAGGTGGCGATAAAGGTGGCGATGGCAGAGGCGGCGCTGTCGGCAGTGATGAAGGAGGTTGTAGAGACGAAGAAAATAGAGGCACGTCTACCTTGCGATTATTGGTGAGGGTGACGACGAAGCAGGAGCTACCGACGGTGGCGGGGGTTAAAATGGTGCTAGCGGTGACGAAAAGGGGTCGCGCAAGAGAAAACGAAGGCCTGTGGAGTTTGTCGGTGATGGTGGCGAAAAGAAGGGTTGCGAGATGTGCGGGAACGAGATTCTGGGAGATGGAACAGTGCTTGCGCAGGGGGTTTAAAGAGCTCGGGAGTCAAAAGGAAGAAGGAGAAGACTGAGGGGGCTAGGGTTATATTTATAGGGATCGGGGGTTGACCCTACAAATTCTCCAGGTCAAACAGTTTAGTGACCTTTTGGCTCCAAACGGTTTAGAGACCGTTTGGCTCCAAACGGTTTCAAGACCGTTTGGCTCCAAACGGTTTCAAGATCCTTTGACTCCAAACGGTTTCAAGATCGTTTGGCTCCAAACGGTTTCAAGATCGTTTGGCTCCAAACGGTTCCAAGATCGTTTGGCTCCAAACGGTTTCAAGACAGTTTGGCAGGGTAAAGGGTACTTTGATTTTTATTATGTTTTTGTGTTTGTTTTAGCTATGTGAATTTTTATATTTTCATATTAAGATGAATATCCTAAATTAAAAGAAGAAAAGAGAAACTCAGATCTTGGGTTGCCTCCCAAATAGCGCCTGGGTTTTACGTCGCTGGCTCGACGGGGTTCTGATATGGTTATGGTGATGTTGTGGGGTCTCTGATCTCCACAGTTTGTCGGGGCAATTTGTCTTTTGGTGTATAGTATTTCTTCAACCTATGTCCATTGACAGTCTGTTCTCCTCCGTTATTGTCGACAATTATGACAACTCCAGTTGGGTATATATGCTTTATGGTAAAGGGCCCGGACCATTTTGTTCTGAGTTTTCTGGGGAACAACTTGAGCTTGGAGTTGAAAATGAGTACTTTTTCGCCGGTGGCGATGTCTTTCCTATTAATATGACCATCGTGCCACATTTTGGTTTGCTTCTTATAAATCATGGCACTTTGATAAGCAGTCATTCAGAGCTGCTCTAGCTCCTGTAGCTGGAGTTGTCTGTTTTCTCCGGCACTTTTAAGATCGAAATTTAGTTGTTTGATGGCCCACCAAGCTTTGTGTTCTAGTTCTACTGGAAGATGACAAGACTTCCTGTATACTAAACGGAATGGGGTTGTCCCGATTGGTGTTTTATAGGCTGTTCGATAAGCCCAAAGGGCATCAGGAAGTTTAGTGGACCATTCAGTGCAATTTCTATTAACTGTTTTTTCTAAGATCACTTTTAGTTGTGTATTTGATACCTCAACCTGACCACTGGTCTGTGGATGGTAAGGCATGGCTACTTTGTGGTTGACTCTATATTTTTTCAACATGGCTTCAAAACTTCGTTCTAGAAAATGGGTCCCGCCGTCTGATATGACAGTTCTGGGGACTCCAAATCTGGGGAAAATGATATATTTAAACAATTTAATCACTGGTTTGGAATCGCTAGACACAGTGGGTATAACTTCGACCCATTTTGAGACATAATCCACCGCAATCAGGATGTAGGAGAAATCATAAGAAGAAGGGAAGGGGCCCATATAGTCTACCCCCCACACGTCAAAAAGTTCAATTTCTTACCACATTGTGAGGGGCATTTCATTCCTTTTGGATATGCTGCCGGAGAATTGACATTTGTTGCACGATTTCACAAAATCATAGGAGTCCTTTGCTATGGTTGGCCAGAAGAAGCCTGATTGCAGAATTTTTAAAGTGGTTTTCTTTGCACTCATATGCCCCCCGTGGGTCCTGAATGGCAATGCTCTAGGACTGGGGTAATCTCTTCTTCCGGCAAGCAGCAACGGAAAAGTTGGTCAGCACATAGGTGAAACAGGTAAGGTTCATCCCAATGATATTGCTTTATATCGTGGAGGAATTTCTTTTTTCGTGGTAGGAGGCGGAGGGGTGAATGATTCCAGTAGCTATATAATTGACAATGTCCACATACCAAGGGAATCCATGGGTAACCTTCATTAGTTGGTCATCTGGAAGAGAGTCTCGGATAGGGATTTTATCTTCATCATCCACTTCAATACGACTGAGATGGTTGGATATGACGTTTTCCACTCCGCTCTTATCTTTAATTTCCAAATCAAATTCCTGAAGCATCAACACCCATCGGATAAGTCTGGGTTTGGCATCTTGCTTTTGAATTAGGTATCGAATGGCGGAGTGGTCAGTGTAGACGATGACCTTGGATCCAATCAAATAGGAGCGGAATTTCTCAAATGCGTAGATGACAGCAAGTAACTTCTCTGTAGTAGTGTAGTTTTTCTGGGCTTCATCTAGCGTTTTAGATGCGTGATAAATTACGTAAGGTTTCTTGTCGGTCCGCTGTCCTAATACAGCTCCAATGACGTAAATGCTTGCGTCGCACATGATTTCAAATGGTAGCGACCAATCTGGGGCTCTCAGAATAGGTGCAGAAATTAAAGCATTTTTGAGAGTTGAGAAACTTTGCAAACATTCTTGGTTAAAGATGAACTCAGTATCTTTAGTCAGGAGTAGGGTCATGGGTTTTGCTATTTTTGAGAAATCCTTAATAAATCTTCTGTAGAACCCTGCATGACCCAAGAAAGCCTGTACTCCTTTTATATCTTTTGGTGGCGACAACTTCGAGATAACATTGATTTTAGCCTTATCGACCTCGATCCCTCTGTCACTCACTCTGTGCCCGAGGACGACACCTTTAGTTACCATGAAATGGCATTTTTCCCAATTCAGTATGAGGTTCGTTTCCTCGCATCGTTGTAAAACTTGTCCAAGGTTGATTAGACAGTTATTGAAAGAATCTCCATAAACTGAGAAATCATCCATGAACACTTCCATAATGGATTTTGTTAATCCAGCGAAAATGGCAGACATACACTTTTGGAAAGTAGCGGGTGCGTTACACAACCCGAATGGCATTCTTCTAAAAGCATATGTTCCAAAAGGGCAGGTGAAGGTAGTTTTCTCTTGGTCTTCCGGGTGTATGGGTATTTGGTAGAGCCCGGAATAACCATCGAGATAGCAGAAGTATTTCTGATGGGCTAGGCGTTCTAGGACTTCATCGAGAAAGGGCAGAGGGAAGTGATCTTTCTGCATGGATTTGTTTAATTTCCTATAGTCGATGCACATCCTCCACCCTGTCACCGTCCTTGTGGGTACTAACTCATTTTTGTCGTTAAGCACGATAGTGGTGCCTCCCTTTTTAAGAACATCTTGGATGGGGCTGACCTATTGGGAGTCAAAGATCGGGTAGATTATGCCAGCTTTTAGTAATGTGAGGACTTCAAGGCGAACCACTTCTTTGAGATTAGGGTTCAGCTTCCTCTGATGTTCGCGTGATGGCTTAAATTCTTCGACCATGGGTAGTCTGTGCATGCATAGGGCTGGATTTATGCCCGTCAGGTCAGTTATCTTATACCCAATGGCCTTTTTGTGTTTCTTCAGCTCATCCAGAAGCCTTTCTTCCTGGCTTTCAGTTAGGGTGGAACTGATGATAACCAGACATCATTTTTCCTCGTCCAAGAAGACATGTTTTAGTCCCATGGATATAGTCTTCATCTCAGGAGCCTTAGGTGCCTCTGTTGCTTCTAGAATGGTGACAACTTTGAGTTCCTCAAAGGTGGCCGACGGTGCTTCTTCGGCCTTCTCTAAGTGTTGCAGACACTGTTGAACCAATTCGTTTGTAGATAATTCGACTTCTGGGTTAGTTAGAACATTTTCTAATTTGTCTGATGGCTCAGATATTTCTAATTGAGACATTTGATGTATTGCGTCTAGAAGAAAGACCTCCTCTTGAATGTTGGGGCCTTTCATGTTGTTGAGAACTCGGAATTGAATTGCTTCTTTTCTGAGTCTTGGAATGATGGTGCCAGCTTCAACATCGATAAGCACCCTAGCTGTGGCGAGGAAAGGTCTGCCAAAAATTATCGGGTATCTAAGATCTTCCTTGATGTCCATGATGACGAAGTCGAATGGGACATAGGCATCTTTGCCTATCCTAACTGTAATATCTTCAATCTTTCCAAGAGGTGCGGTGATGGTAGAGTCAGCTAGCTGAATTGTCATTGTTGTGGGTAGCAATTCGGTGAAACCTAATCGTTTGCACATAGAATAGGGCATAATGGATATACTGGCCCCTAGGTCAGCTAGTCCCTTTTTGGTTGATGCATTTCCAATGCAGCATTGAATGCCGAAGGAACCTGGGTCCCTCTTCTTCTTGGGCATTTTATTGAGGATGATATTAGAGGTGGTTTGGGCAAGTTTGACAGTTTCTTGTTCCTCAGTGATGTACTTTCTTGATAATAGGGTTTTGAGGTATTTAGCCCAGGTTGGTACCTCAGAGAGAGCGTCAAGGAGTGGGATATCGATGTAAAGTTTCTTCATCACCTCCTTGAATTTTTGGAACCTGGTATCCATCTTTGTTTCTCGCAGTCTTCCCAGATATGGGATCCTTGGTTTATACTACAAGATTTCTGGCTCTGTGGACACTTGTTCTTTTTCTTTGCCCTTTACGCTCTCTGAGGACTTCTCTGTTCCTGGCTTCGGGCTCTCATTTGGCATAAAGGCAGGTGTATCATCATCATCAATAGTGATCCTTGTAGTTTCATGAAGGGTGCGTCCAAATCTCATAGTAACAACATTCAAGTGTTCAGGCCTATTCTGTCCATGTCTAGGGTTCGATTCAGGCTGCCCTATAAATGTGCATGCTGGAGGCTTCAGTTGTGAAGCAATTTGGGCTAGTTGAGCTTCTACTGCCTTTTGTTGAGCTTGTTGATTGGCAAGCATAGTTTGTTGTGATTGCATCATCTGCCTTATCAAAGTCATCTCATCTTCTGGCTGAGAAGGGGTATTCTTCTGAGGAAGTTGTTGTTGTCCTTGTCGAGGTTGTTGCGGAGGCAGCGCTAACTGAGGTTGCTGCAACTGAGGGTCAACTGTGGGTGTAGAGGAGGATGAGTATACTGATAGTAGGAGGATGAATTTCTGGGGTAGTTGGATCTCGGGAAGTTATTCCTAGGGTTCCCTTGATTTTGATTGAAGTTACTTGGGAACCCAGGTGGCAACCTACTGGAGGATCCGCCCTGCGTCTGGTGTTGCGGATTTGCGGTCCCAGCAGGGTTCCCGTATTGAAATCCTGGGTGGTTCCTTGGTTGATTAGGATTATAATAAACTTGTCCAGGGATGGAATGAATAGAATTGACTTGTTCTAGCAGTTGCTCTTCAGGCTGGTCAATGATTGGTTCATACTGTTGTGGTGGTGGATGCATATCCATCATCACATTATAAAGCAAGCCGCATGAAAGAGTTGGATGGTCAGATGCATGACAGGCTTCACAGGTTCCTGTGGCAGCCTTGACCTGTTGTACCTGGGAGTTTTTCTTCTTGTCAAATTCTCCAAAAGAAGTTTCAAGAGCTTGTTGCTTATGAGCTATGTTCTTCAAGGCTTCAGCAATAGCCTTCATCTCCATTGATTCTTCGGCTTTATAAACCTTGAGGACTCCTTTGCCAGCTGATCGTCCCCAGTTGGACTAATTCTCAGCTCTGAGTGTGACTATTTTCCAGGCATCCTCGTAATTCTTTCTCATAAAGTTTCCTCCATATGAGGAATCCAAAAACTGCTTGATGTCATCACTCACTCCCCTATAGAATGTTTCTATTAGTTGGTTTTGGGAGATGTCGTGATGAGGACACTTTCGCAGAATCTCTTTGAACCTTTCCCATGCTTCCGCAAGTGATTCTCTGGGAAGTTGGGAGAAGTGATTAATCTGCCCCCTAATCTCGTAAGTTAGTGAAGGGGGGAAGAACTTTTCCAGGAACTTTTCTTCCAGGGGAGCCCATGTGGTGATTATTGGCTCCCTGTCAAGCAAGTTATACCAGCTCAGAGCTCTCCCAGACAGAGTGAAGTGAAACAGATGCAGCATTATTGCGTCGAAAGCAACTCTGGCTTGTGGGACCAGTCGGCATAGTGCCTTGAACCTCTTCAGATGATCCATGCAATCATCTCCAGAACCTCCAGAGAATGAGATGCCTTGCATTATCTGAATCCATTGGGTTCGGATCTCGAAGTTGGGTATGTTAATTGTTATGACCCACGTTTCGTTTTACCAGTAAGTACCTTGGTTAGTGCATAATTGAACTAGTTATGTTGAGATGAGTACTTGCTTTTTGTTAATAGTGTTTTGAGCTTTGAGCTAGTGTTAATGTATCACTAGCTTGTTTTTTGTCCTGAGGTTGAGGAAAAGTTTGTGCTTAATCTGTTGCCGAAGAAATCACGCAAAACTGACCTACGAGTAAAAAGATATAAGCCTTTTTGTGTGCAGGGACCTATGTGCATTTTCGGAAAGTTTTTGGGCAATTTGCATCCGGACCCCTGGGCGCCCTTCCTTATCCTTTCCTTCAGTTTTCCTTTATTAGTTATGTTAACCGACCTTGGAACGAACGTATCGTTCATTTCCTTCGGTTGCCGCCTGGGAAAAACAGAGAAGGGGAGAGGGAGAGAGCGAGCTAGAGGAGAAGCTAGGCAACCAAGCCCCTCCTTCTCCATTCTTCTTTGATTTCTTCATCTTCTCCAGCCAAATCAACCAGCTGCATCATCTTCTTCTTCTTCACCTTCTTCTTCCTCCTGCAGCCGTGAAAAAAACGACCATGGAGATGGTCTAGGGAGCGAATGGTGCTTTCCCCTCCGTTCTTTCTTCTTGCCAACTGCTTGCTAGGTCATTCCGAAGCTATAGGAGTGATTCGGGTAAGAATCGTCCACCGAATCGACCCCAATCTCCTCTTCTATTTCTGCAATTTCTGTTTCTGCACAGGTTGCACGGGTGCAAAGTTACAGATAGCGGAACGAGTTTCAGCCCAGGTGCACGGCGTGCAAATCAGTTTGTACGGCGTGCAAGTCAGTTTGCACGGCGTGTAAGTCAGTTTGCACGGCGTGCAAAGGTGCAGAAAAGTAGAACAGAAGTGCACTGAAGGTGCACGGCGTGCAGCCTAGGTGCACGGCGTGCACGTTGCTGTAAAGGGCAGAATTAGGCGTGTTTGTGGACGTTTTTCGGTGTATGCGAACACACCGAAGTGGGTGAGTAGTAGTTCATTTAGAAATCATTATTTAACTCATTTTAAATGCTTATTTGCTTCAGTATCAGTTGATATGACTCCTAAACAGTGTAACATGTACTTTTTAGTGTGATAAGTTCATTGGAACTTGAATTGCGTGATGTAAATGATGAAAAAGAGGAAATTCTATGTCTTACAGTTGCTATATGTTATTTCTGTTTAATTGTTTATCTGTTAATTAATTATTAGACTTAGGTGCCCTAACACCGTAGAACCCCTAAGAGGGAATCTGCAACTTAGGGGTGAAACTCGTGTCCAACATCAACCGGTTGAGTAATTCTGGTGGCACGAGGATAGAAAGAGAGGCAGTGTCCAACAACAATCGTGCTTGTGTCACGATGGCACTGGGAAAAAGAAAACTTGGTTATCTAACACCATTCATGCTTGCGTCACGAAGGTAACCCTGTGAGACCCTCCGCCGGTGTACTCAGGTTCAAGGAGGAGTCAGGTGCACTCAGAGTAGTGCTTTGAGGCCGTAGAGCCTATGTTTCTGGCCGAAGAGCCAGGGGTCCTGTGGCAGAGCAGGACTGGAGTCAGACTTAGCATTTCCCGGGTGTGTCGCTAAGTCTTGTACGGTGGGGTCGTAGCATGGACTTGTTACAGATCTTTATATGCAGAGTACACTGCATATGATTAGGGCATAATAAAAATGAATAAGTAAATATGTAGGATCACTAGTAAATATATATAACTGTTTATTTACCTGAAATACATGTTGATGCTTAGAAATGTGGTTATTATCTGTATATTTGCTATGTTAAAGGAACTGCCCTGTTTGAACTGCATATATGTTTAATTTCAGTTTATAAACCTGACGAGTTGTTTAGTGATAGCTGAGTGAAATGTTATTCACTGAGCGAGTAGGCTCATACCTCTACTCAAAACATTTTCAGGTCAGCTTCAGCATCAGGAATCAGAAGGATCGTTTCACCCTAACGCTTAGTCGATAGAAGGTTTGTTGCTAGTCTAGTTAGAGGTCTCTTAGTCCATTCCCCTCAATCCTCGGGACAAGGTGTGAGTGAGAGAGAGAATGTGTATGCAGATGTAAATTGTCTGTTATGCTTTATTTTATGTCGGACAATGTAATATGTTGTAGACTCTGTTTATTTTGCTAGTTAGTTTAATAAAGATGCTTCCGCAGTTTGTTTAGTTTCATTTTACAGCATAAATCAGATTATCCTATTAATGTCTTTAAAATGTTTTAAAAGTGAAGAGTGGTTGGCTTATGTGTAAATCCCATCCTGTCGCGTCCTAATCTCGTGGTTTGTGGTTAATGTGAGATCGGGGTGTGACATCTTGGTATCAGAGCTTTGGTTTGAGTACATAGTTATTCAAGGTCAGGGGACGATAAGAGACCAATAGGATTAAGGTTTAGGTATCTTTCTTCTGTCTGTAATTTTCTAACAGGAAGTGTTCTGTTATACTATTACAGATAGCAGGAAGAGGATGTGGTCACGAGAATCAAGTAATGAGCTTAAGTTGAGTCGATAAGAATCATTAAGGTCAAAAGATAAAGTTATAAGTAAGGCGAATAATTAATGATGTGTTTTAGCTCTGGAAGGTCTGAGTGTTTAGATACCCTGGCCAGGTGTCTGAATACTTAGATTGACCAGTATCAAGCTACTCTGTCTGTTCTTCTCTGGATGCCCTGGCCAGGTATGCAGAGGAAGGATAGGCTAGAGGGAAACCCTAGAAATCTTAGGGTTAAGAGATAAGAAATTAATGTAGAAATAAGAGATTACATATAAGATGTGATTCAACTCTTGTCTATTATTGCTTATTTGATTTAAAGATCACTAGAAATGCTTTTATATGCATGAAATGAAATTTTCAGTTTGTAAAGTAAACATGATTCTTTTATATTGTTGTGTCATGAAGTGAATTGTTTAGTGTTTGTTTTTTTTGTATTAATGTAGACCCGAAATTATGTTTAATTGAGTTTGCCCTAAGTGGATATTCTTTCCACATGTTTAAGATTAATAGGGGTTGATTAATTTCGAGTAGCTCTTGGCTTCAGGATTACAGGTTCGGCCTGGTCCGGCTGGAAGGATGCGTTACTGGGATCTAATGACTCCTATTAACAAGTAAAATAAGAATAGAAGTCTAAATTTTCTTTTATCTTGAGAATTAGGGTTTGAGAAGCATAGACCCTAATTGGCCCAAATTAGGGTTTTAATGACATATGAATACAGAATTTGATGAATAGAATGTCTCACTAAATGATTTTTAGTGTTTTATGTGTAACTCTGATTTAGCTCAAATTTGGATATAATTTGGATATATAAAATGTAAACAACATTCGAAAATATCAGAATTTTTGAAGAATGTTATGACATGTTTATCGGCCGAGTTTACAACTCAATCGAATCTGCTGCAGACTGCAATATAGCAGTGCACTGTTTGATTTTTAATTATTTATTGGTAATTAGAAATGATCTCAAATTTTTTACTGGAGGTCTGAAACTTCATTAGGTATAACATATAAAATTTCCAGAATTTTTGAAGCTTCTGTTAGTTATTTAATAAACGCATTACAGAAACTATTGTGAAAACTGAATTTTCAGCCAATATATTAAAGTTGAGTGTTGGGTTAATATGCTATTGATCCAAGCAGCTCAAATTGATTTATATAATCGACCACACACACACACAATAATGCTATGTTATTAATAAGGACCAAACCCTAGAATGATTAGAGTTGTAATAGTTCAAGGGATGTCGCTAGTGATGTAACCTTGAATACTAGTATCTTTGTAAAATAAGACCTTGAGATTTGTTCTATGAAAGGTAAACTGGCTTTGATAGTGATCTAGGGTTTTGAGGTAGATAATCTGAATGGTACATGAGCAACATGTAATGACTTAGAGAAAAGAGTAAGACATAAACTTGAAATGTAACAATAAGAAAGTAGCATAGAAAGCGGAGTATTATCTGATTTATGATCCGAAGATAGTTGATGTAGTTCATGTTTTTAAGACATGGCGTCACTATCTTTATGATGTGACAATAGATTATCACCCTGGTAAAGAGAATGTGGTGAGTGATGCTTTCAATATAAAGTCAAGTTCAACAGCTAATGCATTCTCTATGACAGGTTTCAATAGAGACCTGTTAGTAGAAATGTGGGAGTTGAACTTAGACTTAGGGGTGACTACATAGAGTGATTTGATTGTACAGATGTAAGTTAAGCATACTTCTTATGATCAGATCAAGGAACTACAATAGGGTGATAGTGAGTTAAACCAGACCATGCATGACATGATAGGAGGAAAAGAGACCAGAGTTTAAGTTTTTAGATGATAAGGTGTTGTATTAGCATGACATGTTGTGTGTACCTCGAAATAGTGAGTTGAAAGAAAAGATTCTTATGGAAGTGCATGTATTGATGTATGCTATGCTTCCAGGAAACACTAAAATATATATATATATGAATCTCAGGAGTTGTATTGGTGACCTGGTGTGAAAAGGATGTAGCAGAGTATGTGGTTAAATGTAGTGTGTACCAGTAGGTTAAGGCTGAACCCTAGAAATCTACAGCTACCTTGTAATCTTTTTCTATGCCTGAATAGAAATGGGAACATATCACAATGGATTTTGTGATAGGGTTGCCCAAGACACCTAGAGGTTATGATTTGATATGAATGATTGTGGATAGACTAATTTAGTCTGCTTACTTTCTTCATATTAAGTCAACCTTTGATGTCTCGAAACTTGACTATGATATACATGGATGAAATAGTTAGGTTGCCTGGTAATCCAGTTTTAATCATATCATATTGAGATCCTAAGTTCACATATAGGTTGTGGAAACAGTTGCATCGTGCTTCGGGCACAAAGTTAAGATTCAGTACAACCTTTTACCCGCATACGGATGGTCAGTCTGAGAGAACCATTCAGACTCTTGAGGACATGCTGAGAGCATGTGTTTTGCTTTTCAGTGGAAGTTGGGAAGAACATTTAAGTCTTATAAAGTTTGCTTAGTGTGAATGTTGAGTTTAGAAATACACAACTGATAATGTTTCGGTTTGAATATAAACCCGGACAATACAGAATTGGTAAATCATAAGATGCATGATTTCAAGATAATAAGATAGCATTAAAATATGCAAATAAACCTAGTTGCATGCTTCCTGTTATGTTAATGTGTATGACCTAACATTTACATGAATTGGCACATTTCTCTGAGGTATTATTAGAATTCTCAAGTACTATTGATTATTTGTGATATGATACGTAAATAACTCTTAATTGAGTTACGTGATGCATAAACCAGGATTTGGGTTAATATGCATGTTCTTCGAGAAATTTCAGATAATTGAAAATATTACAGATGGTTTCTTATAGGTGAAGTAAATTACTCTTATTGATGTAATAAGATGTTCAATTACATGAATTCAGTATGTATGTGCCAAAATTGATTTGAGTTTGGAATATTTATGAATTTTTAATCTGCCTGCATGCATGATATAAAGATTACTCAGTAATTATAATGATTTTGAATATACTGCTCTGCCAGTTCTAGAATGATACCGTATTGTGATTTGAACTGCAATCAAACAAATGAGATAACGGAAACCCTAAGAGTAGGGTGTTGCCATATGACTAGTGAATGAGATAACCCTAAGAGTAGGGTGTTGACATGTGATGAATGAATAAGGCAAATGAAACCCTAAGGATTGGGTGTACGATGAATCAAGTATTTTGATATCAATTTTCATGATGATATGTGATGATGTTTAACAATTAAATTGCATGATTTTATTTTAGTACCAAATTGACATGCATTTTGTTTATTTAAGAATTTTAGTTTGTCTGCATGTATAGTATGATAATTTCTCGGTAATTACCATAAATTGAGACACTATTATAACAATTCTACAAAGACAATGTTTTGTGGTTTGATCTGGAATCGGATCAGATGTGTCCTAGGTTGAAAGACCAATGCAGATAGTTGATCAGAGGATCAAGAAAACTCAAAATCGTGAGAAACCTTAAGAGAAGGTTTTGTGGAAAAACTACAACCTAGAGGGAGCCACATGGGAGTTTTGGGATAGATGTGCGTAACAAGTTTCCTTTTCTCTTTTAGGAATTTCGGGACGAAATTCTTATAAGGAAGGGAGATTGTTATGACCCACGTTTCGTTTTACCAGTAAGTACCTTGGTTAGTGCATAATTGAACTAGTTATGTTGAGATGAGTACTTGCTTTTTGTTAATAGTGTTTTGAGCTTTGAGCTAGTGTTAATGTATCATTATCTTGTTTTCTTGTCCTGAGGTTGAGGACAAGTTTGTGCTTAATCCGTTGCTGAAGAAATCACGCAAAACTGACCTACGAGTAAAAAGATATAAGCTTTTTTGTGTGCAGGGACCTATGTGCAATTTCGGAAAGTTTTTGGGCAATTTGCATCCGGCCCCCTAGGCGCCCTTCCTTATCCTTTCCTTCAGTTTTCCTTTATTAGTTCTGTTAACCGACCTTGGAACGAACGTATCGTTCATTTCCTTCGGTTGCCGCCTGGGAAAAACAGAGAAGGGGAGAGGGAGAGAGCGAGCTAGAGGAGAAGCTAGGCAACCAACCCCCTCCTTCTCCATTCTTCTTCGATTTCTTCATCTTCTCCAGCCAAATCAACCAGCTACATCATCTTCTTCTTCTTCACCTTCTTCTTCCTCCTGCAGCCGCGAAGAAGACGACCATGGAGATGGTCTAGGGAGCGAACGATGCTTTCCCCTCCGTTCTTTCTTCTTGCCAACTGCTTGCTAGGTCATTCCGAAGCTATAGGAGTGATTCGGGTAAGAATCGTCCACCGAATCGACCCCAATCTCCTCTTCTATTTCTGCAATTTCCGTTTCTGCGCAGGTTGCACGGCGTGCAAAGTCAGATTGCACGGCGTGCAAAGTTACAAATAGCGGAACGAGTTTCAGCCCAGGTGCACGGTGTGCAAATCAGTTTGCACGGCGTGCAAGTCAGTTTGCACGGCGTGTAAGTTAGTTTGCACGGTGTGCAAAGGTGCAGAAAAGTAGAACAGAAGTGCACTGAAGGTGCACGGCGTGCAGCCTAAGTGCACGGCGTGCACGTTGCTGTAAAGGGTAGAATTAGGCGTGTTTGTGGACGTTTTTCGGTGTATACGAACACACCAAAGTGGGTGAGTAGAAGTTCATTTAGAAATCATTATTTAACTCATTTTAAATGCTTATTTGCTTCAGTATCAGTTGATTTGACTCCTAAACAGTGTAACATGTACTTTTAGTGTGATAAGTTCATTGGAACTTGAATTGCGTGATGTAAATGATGAAAAAGAGGAAATTCTATGTCTTACAGTTGCTATATGTTATTTCTGTTTAATTGTTTATCTGTTAATTAATTATTAGACTTAGGTGCCCTAACACCGTAGAACCCCTAAGAGGGAATCTGCAACTTAGGGGTGAAACTCGTGTCCAACATCAACCGGATGAGTAATTCTGGTGGCACGAGGATAGAAAGAGAGGCAGTGTCCAACAACAATCGTGCTTGTGTCACGATGGTACTGGGAAAAAGAAAACATGGTTATCTAACACCATTCGTGCTTGTGTCACGAAGGTAACCCTGTGAGACCCTCCGCCGGTGTACTCAGGTTCAAGGAGGAGTCAGGTGCACTCAGAGTAGTGCTTTGAGGCCGTAGAGCCTATGTTTCTGGCCGAAGAGCCAGGGGTCCTGTGGTAGAGCAGGACTGGAGTCAGACTTAGCATTTCCCGGGTGTGTCGCTAAGTCTTGTACGGTGGGGTCGTAGCATGGACTTGTTACAGATCTTTATATGCAGAGTACACTGCATATGATTAGGGCATAATAAAAATGAATAAGTAAATATGTAGGATCACAGTAAATTTATATAACTGTTTATTTACCTGAAATACCTGTTGATGCTTAGAAATGTGGTTATTATTTGTATATTTGCTATGTCAAAGGAACTGCCCTGTTTGAACTACATATATGTTTAATTTCAGTTTATAAACCTGACGAGTTGTTTAGTGATAGCTGAGTGAAATGTTATTCACTGAGCGAGTAGGCTCATACCTCTACTCAAAACATTTTCAGGTCAGCTTCAGCATCAGGAATCAGAAGGATCGTTTCACCCTAACGCTTATTCGATAGAAGGTTTGTTGCTAGTCTAGTTAGAGGTCTCTTAGTCCATTCCCCTCGATCCTCGGGACAAGGTGTGAGTGAGAGAGAGAATGTGTATGCAGATGTAAATTGTCTGTTATGCTTTATTTTATGTCAGACAATGTAATATGCTGTAGACTCTGTTTATTTTGCTAGTTAGTTTAATAAAGATACTTCCGCAGTTTGTTTAGTTTCATTTTACCGCATAAATCAGATTATCTTATTAATGTCTTTAAAATGTTTTAAAAGTGAAGAGTGGTTGGCTTATGTGTAAATCCCATCCTGTCGCGTCCTAATCTCGTGGTTTGTGGTTAATGTGAGATCGGGGTGTGACATTAATGATCGGAGGTTGAACCGGATGGTTGTCTTCATAGTTCTTAGGGACATCATAATCCCTCAACTGCTTGTTCCTTAGTTCCAACTGAGCAACTTGGTTTGCTACCTCATTTTCAGCTCGGATGCGGGCCTGTTCTTCCGCACGAATCTCCGCTTGAATCTGAGCACGAGTGTCAGCGATGAGTTGTGCTCTTTGAGCGGCGATGGCGGCGTTGACCCTCTCCATTACTAGTGTAGCCTAGCGTTGATCTTCAGCCATTTGTCTTGCTCTTTGGCGATTGAGTCTGATGCTGCGATGGAAGCTTCTCTCTACCTCATAGTCGTACTCTGGATCAGGGGAGAATCTGTGGTTATGCGAAGATCGCATACACGTTTTCTACCTGAGTAGAGAAAAGAAAACACCTTTTAGATGATGGCTGAGATATAATGGATTCAATGAGATACGGATTAATGATTAAAATAAAGTGTAAAACCCTAACCAACTAGCAAGATACTAAATGAAATTAAAACGTTCTGTTGTCCCCGACAACGATGCCAATTTTTTGATGGAGCTTCCACTTACATGGAATTTCGTGCACCAACTAAAAATCCTAAAGATGGTAAGTCTTTAAGTTTAGCCTTGCTTATACTAGATTCAGAAATCCACCCACGTATGCTAATGATACGTGGAAGTCTTATCGTAGTATAGTTAAGGGTTGAATCCACGGGACAACGGTCTTGTTGTGAACAACAAGATGAAAAATGCTAGAACTTCACTTAATCTCTTAATAGTAGGTACTTAAATCAAAAGGTTGGTTTTATTGTTTTTTAAACTAAGAACATGTAAAGTAAAGTAAGCAAGCAAAATCTAAAGATCTAAAACAATGATAAGAAGTCACTAGGGTGTGATTGGTTTTCACTGCCACTATACATGGATCAAGACATGCAAAATAAAACATAACCTGCAACAAGAGTTTTAGTCAGTTAGTATCTTCGTAGATTTAGTTTCCTTTCTAAGAACTAACTACAAGAAGTGTGGGAATGATGCAACGCCAGCCATCCCAGAACGAATGGTCAACTGCTTTGCATCATTCCCTCCTCAAAGTGTGTTCCTCGACTTACCAAAGTTGTACTTTTATATGTCAACTGATTCCATTTCATAGTATGAAAGTACAACATTTGGAAGTGAGTTTACTCCACTTCTCGAAAGCACTCCTAGATACTGAAACAAGCACATGGTGGATACATGCACCAAGAACCAAAATACAAACGGGTTTCGAATCTAATAGTACAAACGTAGACAATTCATACTAAAAGATAAAAGATAACACAAGTTGATGATCAAGCAACGAGCATTCATTAAATGTTTGATGTTGAACTGAAAAGATAAAATCTCTATATTGCAAATTATGGATTACATTACATGAGATGAAAACATGGGTAGCGGGGCTACTCCCCGCACCCCAGTGAGAGAGACTACTCGCTCATAACTAGGACAAGGAAGGAGGCAAGAAGAGAGAGAGAGAGCGTCATCCCCAAAAAGGAGAGAGGAAAGTCAACCCCTTGAAGAGAGAGAGAGAGAGAGACAATCTTCTAGCTTCATAGGTTTCTTGATGACGAGGTCCCCTCTTCCCACCTTCTTTGGCGGAGAGAGAGAGAGCAGTTTCAAGATGGAGTGTGGATCTCAGACCGGCAGCCCCTGGGCGGAGGATGGAATTCAGATTTGCTCTGGAGTGATAGAGGCAGCCTCTGGACGTCTGAAACTTGATGCCCTTGGGAGGACCCCTGGGGTCTTATTTATAGGCCTTAAGTGAAGTCCAAATGGTTTGGTCAGTTTTGGGTTGGACTCTGAGACCGTTTGGACTCTGAAACCATTTGGACTCTGAAACCGTTTGGACTCTAAAACTGTTTGATCCCATGCGGTCTCGAGACCGGTAGGCTTCATGCGGTCTTGAGACCGTTTGACTCCACGCGGTCTTGAGATCGGTTGGCTTCATGCGGTCTTGAGACCGTTTGACTCCATGCGGTCTTGAGACCGGTTGGCTTCATGCGGTCTTGAGACCGTTTGACTCCATGCGGTCTTGAGACCGGTTGGCTTCATGCGGTCTTGAGACCGTTTGACTCCATGCGATCTTGAGACCTGTTGGCTTCATGCGGTCTTGAGACTGTTTGACTCCATGCGGTCTTGAGACTGGTTGGCTTCATGCAGTCTCGGGACCATTTGACTCCATGCGGTCTTGAGACCGGTTGGCTTCATGCGGTCTCGGGACCGTTTGACTCCATGCGGTCTTGAGACCGGTTGGCTTCATGCGGTCTTGAGACCGTTTGACTCCATGTGGTGTTGAGACCGGTTGGCTTCATGTGATTTTGAGACCGTTTGACTCCATGCGGTCTTGAGACCGATTGGCTTCATGCGGTCTTGAGACCGTATGGTTCTTTTGTGATTTTTTCATCTTTTTCTGTAAGCAAAAAGGAGAAAAGTTAACCTAACAATTTAGTTGTAATAAAAGAGGATAGCTAGGGATTTTGTCTAATATATCTAAAGAAGAGTGTAGAAAATGGAAGAAGAATACTAAGATAACATCACGAAATTGGAGGTTATCACGTGGCTTCCTTGATTCTCCATTCTAGTGACACTAGTTGTGTTGGCTCCGTCTTTCCTTGATATCTTTCTCTAGCTCCATGGTTAAAGCCTACTTATATCGTGTATGGAAAGAGTGATTTTATATCTACTATCTTAATAATTCATTGTGTCATTTTTCTTTTGTGATGATCCCCTGTTATCCTAGTTGTGAGTAAACTTTGTCTTTCACCTACCCTTTAGGGTACTTCTCAGTCTTTTGTTAATCTACTCTTTCTCAACAAATTGTTGTTTGGTTCATTCTCTAGCCTATAAATTTTAATAGCAAATTCTCACAGAGAAAAAAAATCTCAATTTTATGTGTTCCCAAGAGAAAAATGATTCAACCATGATAGGCCATCGATCCATACTCTAGCATGTTGGAGAGGCCATAGCCATGTGTGGCACAAGAGTTAGATTTTAGAATCTATATTGAGTTGGTTCTATGATTGGGACCAGACAACCTTGATTTGACTAAAATTTTGTTTAGGAACCCAATATGGTTCTTATATTTTTTGAACAAAAAATGATAATGTAGTGCTTAGTTTGGATGTAGTCTATTTGTAGTCATATTCCATTTGGAAGGAAACAAAGGGTACTAGTATTGAGCCTGGCTGCATTGCGATTCTCATTTGATCTTTTTGCATAGCATTAAGAAAAGAATGGTTCAGTTTGGTTGTAGTTTATTTCTGGTCAAATTCTTTTGATTGCAATATGGAAAGAAGTATGATGTTTAGAAGTAGCATTATAATGCTTCATTTGATTGTTAAAATAATTACTTTAGAAATTGATGGTGTTTCTTTATCAATGATACTAACATGATATACCTTATTTCACTATTTACAAAACAAATCCATTTTTGCAAAAAAAAGGCTTTTACAAAACATCTTTGAGTGGGATCCATATAAAGTAAGGGCATGTAATGTATATAGGGCATCATAGAGTAGTAAGTTCAATACAATATGAAAAATGTAACATAGTTACACAGGTAAAGCTACTCATCTTGATTGCATATATTATTATTAAGTCCTAGGTAGCTGCAATATACCAACCATACTACTAGATAGTGGCCACAAATTTGTCACAAAACTGGTTATTAAGTCTACACTCCTAATGGCTACATAGCCAAAGGTAAGTGGACTTGGATGTCTCTCCCTAGATGGCATATACTTTCACATGAGCAATATATATGAAAAAGGAAATAACAAAGCTAAAGATATAACAAGATATTAAAGATGGTGAAGAGGGATATGTACCCACTTATATATTATCCGTCGATGTTTCATTTCAGAGCGTAAGTCTTGACTACAGTGGGCCTTCATTTGAAAACTAAAATTTGATAAACAAAATATATCAATGTGAGTGCATTGAGTATGCTATAAAAAGGCATGTGAACATAGTTTCAGAGTAATATAAAAGTTTTTTGTCTAGTAACATATATGATCTCTGATTTAGAAGTAGGGGAAACATGGGATTTAGATTATCATCATAGTTTAATCATATAAGATCACAACTAGTAATATTAGATCAATTACATGCAAAACAACCATATTTTCAAGTCACAAGATCATAAGGGATCATGAGATAGATCAAGCTAGAATTTAGTGCTACAAGTGTGGTGGATTTACTGATTTGATCTACATAGAGAAAAACATTTACATAAAGTCACATTTCATCAAATAGAGTAAACTAGATCAACTAGATCATCTAATGAACAAAATGGATACTTGATGTCCCTTGAGTTAAAAATAGACTACTTGGCATGATATTTTAGATTACCATGTCACAAAGCATGACAAAGGTCACTGATTTTGAGATTACAAGATTATATGATATCAAATCAAGCTAAATCCCTAAACTTGATCATGTATGCACATAGAAGAACCATTTTTAGGTCAAAAATTGCCATATAAGGTTAAGATGATCATTAGGAACTAGCGCCTGGGCCTGCGACTATTGGTCCACGTGCTCGGCCAGCTTACCCTGAGACATAGGTGGCTTGGGGACACAACTCGTGGCTCTACATGGGTTTCTAGTAGTCACTCATTGCCATCAGGCGTCGCTTACCACCACTTATTGACTGTGCACTTGGGTGGTCGTGCTCATCTTCCCAAGCTAGTTTGGTGGTTGTACATGATGTAGCTTGCTGGAGAGGGATTGAAGAAGGTCATAACAATGTCGTTGGGGCTGGTGGAGACCTACAAACCAGTCCCCACCCCTTGACTTCCTCAAAACTCCATGAAGGAGAGACACCCAAAGTCCTTGGTGGCGATATCGGGTAGAGTTAGGAGGAAGGAGAAGATGTCTAGGGGGAGCTAGGGTTAGAGAAATGAGAAGAAAAGAGGGGGAAGGAACTAGTGGAGGAATTTTATAGGAAACGGTAGGGTTAACTGGAGTCGTATTGGTGGGAAATGAGGAGTTGGTGAAGCTCGGCACCAAAGACACGTGCCAACATATGGAGCTAGGAGATGATGTCTTGGCCATCTGATTAGGACCAAATTTGTGACTGAAGGATCCTAAGCCCGTGATTCATGATCCAAGAAAACACACCATGTTATTGGTCTAGGGAGAGCGGTGTGGATTTCTTGTTAAAGGGGAGGGGTATAAATGGGCCACGTTTTGATTTTAGGCCCAATAGGATCATAATAGACTCAAATAAAGTTAAAATAAGATTAAACAATAAGATTTCAAAGGAGCATATCTCTCTCATCCTAGCTCAGAATTGAGTGAATTTAGGTGTGCTAGAAACATTAGAATGAGATCTACAACATGGTTACAAGAAAAGCTTATATATATCTACATAGATACTATCAACAATAGGAAAGGAGATGATAATGTGTGATGTAGATGAGAACTAGGGTTTATGTTAAATAGAGTGTCACCATGGGGCATATATACATATGAAAAACTAGTTACGCATTAAAACACGTTCAATCATGAAATTTAGGGATAAGATGAGAACTAATGGAAAGATGAAGTAGATAACATGTACTTGAGGAGTGAGATAAACCCAACTTATCACATTTTTGCCACCTCAAAAGAAATTTTGTCCCAAAATTTAAAGCAAGACATCAATTGAGATTGGTTTTCATATTCCGTATCAAAATCAACATGTTATTCCTACAACATCAAGATATTTCAAAATTGAGCCATTAGGCATCATGGTCAAGGTAAAGTCACCTTGATCATCAAATTGAGGATATTATTACATAATCACACATTTTGGAGATATTATTCCATAAACACAATTTTGGAGAGATCACATTTCTAATCAAGAAAATAGAGCTCTTGAATCAAGGGTACTAGGTGACTTTCAGTCCCAACATTTAGGGTTCTAGCTTCTTCATTGGACTAGGTGGAGTTATTCTTCCATGATTGGGATTTCATATTTCAACCATTCGAGACCAATATCATATTTCAATTGTGATTCCATGTCCAGGTTCAACAGAAGGTCCCACCCTAGTCTGTTAGAGAGTTAAACCCTAAGTCATAGATTGAGTGAATCAACATAATTTCATATCAAATTTTGAGATTTGGGAAGAATGGAAGTCATTAATCATATATTGAGGGTGATCACCATATCCAAATAGGGTGATCATACAAGTCAAATCAATATCAAGATCATTAATCATGAGTCAATAATTCAATATTGAGAGTCAAGTTTGAAAATTGAAGTCAAATTCCAAACATTTCATAGCTAGGGTTTAGATTCCTACTTTAGACCTTAGGGGTGACTCAAGGCTCTACCCTTCTTAAGCTTTTATTGATATGTGACACATTTTTCTTAAGGTTTCTCTAACATTATTCGAGCACATTATTTCCTATATAATTCTTTAATCTGAATTCTCTCCATCTCTTAGGGAGTACATGATTTACTACATTGGGATCATGGTGACCTTCCCTCTTGGGCTTGGTCTTCTTGGTGACCTTCCCTCCTGGGCTTTGTCTTCTTGACAACCTCCCCTCCTAGGCTTGGTCTTCATGGTATCCTTCCCTCCTGGACTTGGCCTCTTAGTGAGCTTCCCTCCTGGGCTTGGTCTTCACGCGCGGTAGCCTTCCCTCCTAGGCTTGGCCTCTTGGTGACCTTCCCTCTCGGGCTTGGTCTTCATGGTGGCATTCCCACCTAGGCTTGGCCTCTTAGTGTCCTTCCCTCCTAGGCTTGGTCTTCATGTTGTCCTTCCTCCTATTCTTGGCATCTCGGTGACCTTCCTTCATGGGCTTGGTCTTCATGGTGGCCTTCCCTCCTGGGCTTTGCCTCTTAGTGACCTTCCCTCTTGGGCTTGGACTTCATGGTGGCCTTCCCTCCTGGGCTTGTTCTCTTGGTGACCTTCCCTCTCAGGCTTGGTCACATACTATCATCAACTTCCTTAGTGACTTTTCCTTATGTTCCTCAAAGATAGCATTATTGGGTTCAAAAAAGTATACTCAATACACACACACACACACACACACATATATATATATATATATATATATATATATATAAATATATACATACATATATATATATACATATATATATTCCTTAAAACTTTAAGTGACATTCAAGGTTACTTCAATTCATAAACCAATTGGTTAACTCACACTTCTAGGGGAGGCCCTAATCTAGAATGCATTTTTGTCTCATAGGAGGTTATCCTTTCTAGACACAACCTCACCGTACACTTTTAGGGTTATACCTCCCCATATGTCCTTTTCCCATTCTTAGGTTGACCCGTCCAAGGTTGGAATACCATCGCTAAGAGTTAGGTGGGGGTCCAATATTGTTCCCTTCCTTCCATAGATCAACGAAGGGTAAATGTATTTTAGAAATTGATAATTTGAATTGGGAGTTCAAGAGTTTGAGATTTATAGGGCAAGAGTGATATTCATATCCTCAATGTTTATTCAAAATCGAGCTTATAAAGATGCATAGAAGTCAATTGGAAAATGCTTCTTGTATCTGTCTTACCTATTCCGTTGTCCAGTAGCTACAACAGTCTTTTTGATTGGTACCATATTGTGATCTAGGGGTCCTGAGGCATAGTCATATCAAGAATGCGCATATTATATATCAATAGGGAGATATTTTCTTAGTTATGTTTGAGGTTGACCAAAATTGGGACAACACAACTTTAATTAATAGAGACCTCATTCTCCATGAGGTGCAAAACATGAGTTATACCTTATCTCACAACATCAAAATTTACCTCAAACATAAGAAGCACTAAATCCTATCTGGTAATAGGGAGGATGTTGAGAGAGGTAAATAGAACCTTTAAATCCTTTATACCAAAGCCTAAATATACTCACCTCCTCAGGAAATGGAGGCCGATTGCTCTGTGTAATATCATGTTGAAGATTGTGACCAAGGTCATGAGTAATAGGCTTCAGTCAATTATGCCCACCATCATTAGTGGCAATCAGTATTCCTTCATCCAAGGGGGGAGTATCAGAGATGTGATCTTGATTTTAAATGACTTTATTCACAATTTCAATAGGAAAGGGGGAAAGAAGGAGATGTGCATTAAGCTCAATATTTCAAAAGCATATGATTCAGTCTCTTGGAAGCTTTATTCTGTATTATTCACCTTATGGGCTTTCGCCCTTGTTGGAAGATTTGGTTACAAGAGATTTTCTCTACAATAAATTATGAAATCTTGGTGAATGGTTAACCTATGAGTTCTTTTAAACCCAACAATGGTGTTAGACAAGGTGACCCCTTGGTGCCTTACCTTTCTGTGATGGTTATGAAGACTTTCTCACTTCTCATAGATCAAGCAGTTAATGAGGGTAAGATCGGACCTCTTTGTTCTTTAGATAATATGATGGTGTCTCATTTAATCTTCATAGATGACCTTATCGTCTTCATTGAATTGGATGAGAGTAATGCTCATGCTTTGAAGAACATTTTGGAGGAGTTTCACGATGCTACTAGCTTGAATGTTAATGTTGATAAGAGTTCCATTTTGTTCAGTACTGATGCTGATAAAAACCACAACTCTAGTATTTTAGTTATTACTGAAGGGAAGCTTGATTAGAATCAGTTGGGGATTCCCCTATTTATTGGGAAGTTGTCTAGGAAGCATTGCAGTCCGCTGCTTGACACAATTAAATCTAAACTTGAAGGTTGGAAGTCTAAACAATTCACGATGGTTGGTAGACTGGAGCAGGCCCGTTCAACCTTGTCCTCTATACATCTTTATTGGACGAAATGTTTCTCTATACCTTGCTCAGCCATCGATGATATTGAGAAGATGATCAGAGATTTCATTTGGGGAGCCTTTGAAAATCATTCAAATGTCCACTTGATTAAGTGGGACACCGTGACCAAGCAGAGGAAAGAAGGAGGCTTGGGTATTCGATCTATCAAGGAGGTTAATAGAGCTTCCATGGTTTTCCAAGTGTGGAACATTGCCAATAAGGCTGACTCTCTTTGGGTGAAGTGGATTCATGCGAGGTACTTCAACAAAGAATCTTTCTAGTTAGTTAATGAGAACAATACCTTATCTTGGGTTTTGAATAGGGTTGTTAAGGAGAGAGATACTCTTAAACAATACATTAAGTACTCATTTCGAAATGGCATGAATATATCTTTTTGGGGCGAGCCTTGTCTTCCAGGCAACTGCTTTATTTTGGACGTCTTGGGTCGACAAAGCATCATTAAATTGGGGATTCATAGTGACAATAAAATGAGTACCCTAATTACTAGTAGAAGATGGATTCAAGATTAGTTGAGGCTTCATAAAGAGTTTAACCTTTTATTGAAAGGTCTTGATAATCTGATGAGCACTGAAGATAAAATTCTATTTAAAGGAATGGATGTTATTAAAATGAAGAGAGTATGGAATGAGGTTCGCACTAAAGGCAGTTCCAATCCTCTATTTGAGTGGATCTGGAAGTTCAATGTTCCTAGAAAATTCCTCATTCATGCTTGGAAAGTGGGTCATGGTAAATTGATGACCGCTAATTATGCCAGGAGAATGGGTTTTAGTACTCCATCTTACTATTTTATCTACAAGGAAAATGAAGAAGACTTTAACCATTGTATGTTCACCTGCCCTTTCTCTACTTAGGTGTGGAGGAAGCGGTTAAGATCGGTCTTTGGTAATCCCTGCTAGTGCATATGATCTTATGCAATGCAGTGCTAGGAGAAGCCATCTTATGGCTACGTGCAATATGCATTGGATTTGGGGCGAAAGAAATGCTAGAGTTCACCTTCACATGGAAAGAAGTTAGAGGAAGGTTTGGGAGTTGATTATGTAGGATATTACTCTCTTTGAATGTGGTTGATTGATGTTTCAGCCTCTTGTTGTTGGCTGGTTGGTGATGCTTGGTGGTGTTTCTATTTTATTTTTTGTTTCTCTGAGTTCTTTTCCTTTTTGTTGCAGGATATCCTTTGTAAATTTATTCCATTTTTCTTTTGTTGTACACTTTCTGGTGAGAGACTTCTATGTAAATACAAAAATACAAAAATAGTAATACAAGAGCTTGGTTACCAAAAAAACAAGGAGTTTGTATAAACCTTACACATGAGTACATCACTTTCAAGAGTACTTATCTATACCAAAGGTTTTCAATTTAGGATCAAGATCGTGGAATTATCATCTTAATCAACTTCCATGAGTTCAAGTTAATTTTAAATTTCACATGCATATGCTACCCATAATTGAGAAATTGTGTGATTAATAGTCATGAGAAAAGACTCACATGAGGAGATGAGAAGATTAACTATTTATCATCTACCTGGGTGGCTTAGGTGGTCCTTAAAGAAGAGGTGAGATGCTAGAAGACTCTTTCAGTTTTAGGGGAAGATGTGTTATACCTTACACATATATAGAATCTTGTGTGTATGGCATTGACTCCATTTGTGATAGAGCTATTTATTACCCTGAGTCCACACTCCTAATGGTTCAAAGGAGAGTGGACTTGGGCGTCCCTCCCTAGAATGGTACATATTCTACCAAAGCAATATATATGAAAAAGGCAATAACAAAGCTAAAGATATATCATGATATTTAATATGGAGAAGAGAGATATGTACCCATTTATATATCAAGAGTACCCATCAGTGTTTCATTTCATATCTTAGAGTCTAGAGTGCATCGGGTCTTCATTTGGAAACTAAAATTTGGATAAACAAAATATATCAATGCAAGTGCATTGCGTACTCTATGAAAAGGTATGTAAACATAGTTTAAGAGAAATACAAAAGTTTCTTGGCTAAAAACATGATAATAAACAAGAAGTAGAAACAAGGCAAGTACTCTTAATGACATTCAACACGTTTTAGGTTTTTCAACATGTTGTGTGCCCTTATCCCAAAACTTTAGACAGATACACAAGGTTATATTATAGATTTCTATAAATTAGGTACGAGGTTTTTCAACTTAGTATAATCAAACATGAAAGTAGTAACCATAGGAACATTAGCTTAGTCATGTAATTTTTATCCAGGTGTTCATACATGCATACATACAAACAAGCCAATATCATAGTAGGGTAAAGAGATTAAGCATACCTTGCAAGTAGAATACAAGTTATGATCCATGAGTAGATTATACAGAAGGTTTGATGCAAAGGTGACCTAAGATATAAAAAGACATAATAGTGGGTTTTAGAGTAGTTGGTTTTGTTAAGATAACCATGTCTCATGTCATGTGGATGTTCTCTAAGCCTAGGTATCATATACGTCAAGTATGGTCCCATCTTGTCAAACATACATGCATTGATTCAACATGGAATAAGCATCAATATTAAGTTATAGGTCTAGGTGAACCATCCACATATAAGTGATACAAGCTAAATATGAGCACTGATTTAGAAGTAGGGGAAACATGGAATTTACATTATCATCAAAATTTAATCATATAAAATCACAATTATCATATTAGATCAATTACATGCTACATGGCCACATTTTCAAGTCACAAGATCATAAGGGAGCATGGAATTGATCAAGCTAGCATTTAGTGCTACAAGTGTGATAGATCTATTGATTTGATCTATGTAGAAAAAGGCATTCACATAAAATTCACATTTCATCAAATAGAATAAGCTTAGATCAACTAAATCAATTTAATGCACAAAATGGATACTTGAGGTCCCATGAGTTAAACATGGACTACTTAGCATGAGATTTAAGATTACCATGTCGCAAAGCATGACAAAGGTCACTACTTTCTAGATTACAAGATTAGATGATATCAAATCAAGATAAATCCCAAAACTTGATCATGTATGCACATAGAAGAACCATTTTTAGGTCAAAAATGGCCATAGAAGGTTAAGATGGTCATTAGGGTCCATACAGATGGTCCAAGACCTAAATCATTTCAAAATGAACTAAAGTTACCAATTTAGGGGATTTGAAAGACTAGATGTCATGAGTGATAGATAGAGTGCATGATAGAGATTGATTTCTAAACAAAAGATCATAAAGTGACTTTATTTAGTAAACTAGAGAAGATGAGACAAAAACTAGATCTCAAAACTATTTTTATTAAGTAGATCATGTACTCTAGATCAAAAATCATATATGGAAAGTCCAAAAAGGATCAAGGAGCGATTAGATATCTTTTTACAAATAAAATACCTCAAAGTGGTGGTTCTGGATCCTCATATCCTGATCCAGTCACTATGGAGAGGCTGCATAGCTCCCAACTGTGGCATCCTCTGGCCTGGGCCCGCGGCTATTGGGCCACATGCTCAGCCAGCTTGCCCCAATCCACATGCAACTCATGGATCCACATGGGTTTCCAGAAGGTGTTCATTTCCATCAGTTGTTAGCTTACTTCCACTTATTGATCATGCGGTTGGGTGGTCGTGCTCAGCCCCCGAGCTTGCGTGATGGTGTTGCATGATGTAGCTCACCAGAGAGGCTGGATTCAAATGCTAGGTGATTGAAGGAGGTCACAATGATGCTATTGGGGTTGGTGGAGACCCTATGAACCATTCTCCTACCCTGAACTCCCTCAAAATTCCATGAAGTTGAGATGCCCAAAGGCCCTTATGACAGCACCAACCAAAGTAAGGAGGAAGGAGAAGGCGGATCGAGGGGAGCTACGGTTAGAGAAACGAGAAGATAAGTGGTGGAAGGAAATAGGGGAGGAGTTTTATAGGGAAAGGTAGGGTTAGATGGACTCAAATTGGTAGGAAAGAGGAGTTGGTGAAGCTCGACACCAAATTCACAGACCAATGTACAGAGCCAGGAGATGATGTCTTGGCCATCTGATTAGGACTAAATCTGAGGCCCTGGGATCCAAAGTCCGTGATTCATGAACCAAGAAAACACACCATGTGATTGGTCTAGGGAGAGGGGCAACGGTTGCTTGTTCACTGGGAGGAATATACATGGGCCGCTTTTTTATTTTTGGCCCAATAGGATCAGAATTAGCTAAATTCAAAGCTAAAACAAGATTAAACAATAAGATTTCAAAGAAGCATATATCTCTCGTTCTAGCTCAAAATTGAGTGAAATTAGGTGCATTGGAAACATGAGAATGAGATTTATAACAAAGATAAAAGAAAATCCTATATATGTGTACATAGATACGATCAACAATAGGTAATGAGATGATGATGTGTGAAGTAGCTGGAAACTAGGTTTTATGTTGAATACAGTGGCACCATGGGGCATATGTACAAATGAAAAACTAGTTATGCATCAAAACACATTCAATCATGAAATTTAGGTCTAGGATGAGAACTAATGAAAAGATGAAGTAGACAAAATGTACTTGAGTAGTGAGAGGAATACATGTTATCACATGTGTCTCCTTTCCTACCTCATAAGATCTTTAGATTATCTAGTCTCCATAAGATCTCACCATGTCTTCATTGGATCAAGTTATAAGTAAGGGGTCATCGAGCAATCCTACACAACAACATAAGGCATGTCCTAGGTATTCAAGTCATGACACCTATCACAATCATGAGAAGGATTGCAATTACATTGACAAAACCATCATTATGTTGTAGATATGACCTAGAACACACTCTTATAAACTTGCGTTTCCATGTCATGACACCTATCACAATCATGAGAAGGATTGCAATTACATTGACAAAACCATCATTATGTTGTAGATATGACCTAGAACACACTCTTATAAACTTGCGTTTCCATGTCACCAAGGGAACCATACCCATTGTAGTTCCTTGAGACCTCTTATTAGTTACTTTCCTACACTCAGCAAGGTACAACTTTGAGTATCTTCTTACAACCCCTAGGTTGTTGCATGCATACCTATTTCACTACATGCACTACCAAACACAAATATAGTTTGTATATACATATGCCACTACATGAATCCGTGTTTCACTTGATAAATTATCCATTTATTTGTACGACATTGAATGGGAAAGTATAATTTCGATCATAATATAGAGGAAGGCCTAAGCAAGACATCAAAAGAAATGAAAACATAATTCAAATCTAGCATGCACAAATATATATCCATAATTTCATGTTTTTTTCCATCGAAAAGCCAACCCATTAGGCTTGATGGACATGTTAACTGTCTGAAATAACTTCTTATAACATTAAAGAACCACTATGAAAATTTCAACTACAAATTCCAAAATATGATCAAGACATGTCAAAAGTAGTAAAATGCCTAAAAAGGGCATGATATACATAAGATTTGTATCTTGATCAATATGGATGTAATACGGCTCATCATCTTCACTATTAAACAACATGTAGTAGTAAGAAGTGTGAAGATCCCAAAGTATCGTAAGATATAGTCCAATGCCCCATGAAAATCATATTTTAGCCTTTATAGCATTAATTTTAAGTGGCATTATGTCATATGGTTAGCATCTGCATGAATGAATATTAAATGAAAACTCAATCAATTGCATCCATAGAAGAATGTGAGCTCCGTCAACTAAACACAAAATATACCCCAAAGCCCCTCCTTCTCGATCCAAATCATACAACAAAGATATCTATAGCTCCATCTAGGCCAAAGAGCGTGAAAAGAGGATATCTTTAGCTATAGAGATGGAATCCCACAATAGAAATACTAGAACCATGACTTAGAGAGAAGAAGAAAGAAGAAAAAACAACTAAATATGAGAAAAGGGGAAGAAATTACTTAATGTAAGGATGGAAGGAATAATTTCATGCAAAACTAAGTTCAATAGATAGTCCAAGGCTTTGATATTAAGGTGTTAAGCTAAAACAACATGTAGGAACATGAATGAGCTACACCTTGGGATCACCATACTCTCGCTCTAGTATCTCTCCAACATCATAAATTAATGTAAATGTTTTCTAAGAGCGATGGGATCATGTATTAATAGACGGGGAAGGTACAAATTTCATAAGAACCCCTAGAAAAGCCCATACAACTCAAATAGGACAAGCCTCAGTCTAATATACCCACATAGGGCTATCCCCTAATGTGCATTTGGAATTAAGTCTCCAATCAATGTGCCACATCGGTGATACCCTTACAGGCACCAATCGATCGAGGCACACCTAAAACATCTGCATTGGAAGTCACTCAACACACATCAAGCACCAAGTCCCTTCCTGATGCAACCACCAAACACCTAATGAGAGAAGCTAAATCTCCCATGGAGATCAAAGCCCAATTCCCTTGCATCGATTGATGGACCAGTCGATGCAAGCACTATTACATTTTTTGAACTCTAAAAAAATTAAAATATCATCAAGCCCAAATTTGAGCACATGATTTTCTCATATTTAAAACATACCTATATAATATGTGGAAGAATTGTTTCTAATATTTAAATAATTCAAAACAAATCCATTTTTTAGAAGAATAATACTAAGGTATACCTAGGTTTGAGGTACTACAATTATCACACCAATACCAAGATTTGACCTCTAAAGTTTCTATATACTGAAGTACTTGAGTTTTAACCAATCTTAGTGTATATTGATTTGTTCAACAATTATTTTTCATTATAATTTATATGATATATTCCTATATTTCATAAGAAAAGGTCATGCTAGATCATACACCCATCTAAGATTTTTCTTGCACTGTTTCAATGTGATTTTTTGTCAACTTGTATGGCCATGTCATACTTGCCATATGATCTTTTTTCATTAGTATAAAATAATATTAACTCATACACTTCTATAATTAGTCTTCTTAAATGCAAAACAATGTATTTTTTTAGAACAACCAAAGTTGTAAAATTGTAATTGGCACATCAAAATGAAAATTTATTTTGCATAGTTTATTTGATAAGTAAGACAATATATATGATGGATTTGGAAGAATAGAAAAACAATTAGATCCTTTATTTTGCTAAATTCACTTTGTACGATGGACATGACTGATACTCTCTTTTTTTGTACACGATCATGTCACAAACACGATAGAGGTTCACTTCCCATCACCATGCTTTATTAAACTCTTCATAAATCATCTAAATCTCTTCCTATGACGATTCTCTAGTAGTGGTAATGTTAATATCACATTGGAAATAAGGACAACCCTCATTATTTAATATATTCCTTTATTATTAGTATGTGTCAATGTTTACAATAGTAAGTCGATTGAGGACTTGCTCTTACCCAATTGATATAATATATCTCATCTAACACTTTAGAATTATATTTTTCTACATCATCTGTGTTAATCTTGATGAGGCTAAATTGTTACAAATTCATCAACATACATGGGAGACTTCCATATAAATCCACTTACTAATGTGAAAGGCATGTATTTATTAAATTAACAAATATGGCAATCGATATTTAAAATACTTGACAACTAGCTTAGTTGGTTAAGCCTACGGCTCGCGAAGAGTAGGTTGTGGGAATCTCACTAGATCCTATTGGGACACTATAGGTAGGGGAAAAAATTAAAATACTTATTAATCCAGTTGTAGGAAAATATTTGACATGACATCTGTGTTTAGTACAATATTGAAATACATAATGACATCTTTTATTTTTGTAATGTTTCTAAATAAATTTTTCTGGTAGAAAATATTCCACCCCTCATCATTTCTCAACTTTTCATTATCACAACCATTATTCAGTCTATCATGGATGTATTCACATCTTCTACCCAATTCTTCTATGATAGCTAGTAGTCTAGTTGTGTATATTTTAGCATGATCAGCTCAATCATCACATGTTGACTAGTATTCCCCTGTGTCCCTCTACTAGTGCATTTAATGATGTAGGCTTATGTTGGAACCAATTGATTAGTACCCTCATTTGACGTGTATTTTATACCACGATCTTTCTGCATGTGTAATCAATGTATCATGTTTTTTGTCTTTATCTTCATTTGGAGGCATCTAGCATGTCAAAATCCAAATAGTACATAGAAGTTCACATTTACAAACTAGCATTATAGTATGCATCATATGAATTATGATAAGTTCAGAACATGAGACTATTAGCATACAATAGAGTATATCAACACATTATATAAAACATTACAAAACAAAGTTATTGACCATTATCACCTGCCACAACCAAACAATCAAGCACCCTATCGTGTTTTCCAAAAGTGGGTGTCTATATTTTCCCTTAGTTTACCTCAACTATGAGTTCCCTCTAAGGTGGATCTGTGTTCAGATACTATTTCAATTTTTGCATCATCAATTCTTATAATGATTATAACATCCTCATCAAATATGTCATGTTTATTTCGATATCCCTTATGAAATTGTATGGTCCACAACATGGACACAATACTTGACACTAATTGTCTACCAAGAATGTTGGTTGTTCCTATGGATATTTAACCTCCTCTTAGCATATTTATTACCCTTTTAACCACTTCATGTAGTCCTTCAAGTCTATAGTATACCATCTCATGTTTGTTATTGCACACGTTTCACCTATTCTTATACTTAGTAACATGATAGGTGATTTTTGGTATCATTGTAATGAACTAAGAAGTTCTTGTGTACATAGGGTAGACAATACCCTCATCACTATTTCATAGAATACACACATCTCTTCCATTGAATCCCCTCATCCACACATGGGGAAAGTGAATTCCATGTCAAAATTCACCATTGCCATAACATCGTATGAGATAACTCTCATTCTTTTGCAACAGAGATTTTTATTTTGTCTAGGATGACTAGAATATGAATGTGTGTCCCATTAGTAGCACCTAATAAATATTATGATAAATTATTTTGGGTAAGATATGTATGCCTAATATGCATTCCTCGCATGAAATAGAATCCCTTGAGGTGAGGGTAAATCAAAGATTTTGCCTAATCATGTGGTGTGTAGTGAAGGGTAGAAGAAGATGTAGAAAATTCCAATATTTATCACCCTGGGCACAAATTATAACCAAGATATTGTTAAAATGATAACTATTGGTCTCTTGAAAACTGACATAGTCCTCTACCAAATTGCAGTTAGTATGTCCATGTCCCTAATATTATAAAAACACGGATATTTGTTCAGTGTTGGAGACACCGCATGCAGATTTTGTGGATTTTATTTTCTCTAGCATATAACATGCACCATAATACTGTGAGGCCTCATAGAAAAATGCCAAAATTTGTTAGCAAGGCCTTTCATCTATCAAAGGACATTTTGATTACCACTTCTAGTGCCAACCAACATTTGGCGTAGAGAAGGTGTGTTCTCAATAATACTTGCCTCTGTATGCATTATTGTAGTCTATTTAAATTTTAGAAAAATGTGATCATCCAAGTGGTATAGACACTACTAGCTTGATTTTGCATTTATTTGATAAAATATCTTCATTGTTATCCATTTTTTTCCAAATGTTTGTTTTTCACAATTATATCAAAAGGTGATTAATGATCAAACTATGCAAAAATATGTTAGACATATATCACAAAAATAAAATTATTTTTCCATGATAGGATTGAGTTATATGAAAGAAAATGCAATGCTCAAAGTAATAGGCTTAAGAATTATACACGTCCAAGTTGAAGATGTGGTAAATAGAATTGTATCTATATCTCACATAGAATAGTCATTCTAATAGTACTACGCCTCTTGATGGCATGCGACCCTTCTCAAAGTCGTAAGCCTCGTAAGGGGTTGCTAATATGATTTGGTTGGCATGTTTATGTCCATTATATTTGTGGTCCAAGATATGTCCTACGATGGCATTTTGATTTTATCTATAGAGAGTGGTGGCTACATGGAGGAGTTGCACTTAGATAGATGAATTGTACATTACATGGCAACAAGAATTGAGACCCAGCTAGGATGAACTCAATGCCTTGGATCATGAAGAAAAGAGCTTTCTTTTGGGGTGGAAATACAAAGTAGTAACATGTTACAACATCAAGTAATCAACCGAGCAGTGTTTTGTACATGCTAAAGTTTCAAGTATATGTTTCTTTTCATGCATTTCTTCATGTTTCTTATTATTGGAGACTATAGTGCAGATCACGATATGCATTAAAAAGTTGCTAACTCTATCATACTAGCTCTCCTTCTCAATTTTATGCCTTTCTATAAGTACTAATATGATGGACCTTCTTGTATGCATGTGAAAATTGAGAGACCATGTCATCACTTTGACATATTTATGGTGTTGTGTTGTTTCCTTTGCCTACTATATGGAGATTCCTTGGACAATCCCAAGGTTGTTTGCATTTTGTAGGGACCAATCATCACTATAGTTGACATTTTTCATATCACCAGAGATCCTAATAATCACAGTTGGTTGAGTAGGAAAAGGGATCTTTTGAGAATATGCAACTATATTGTCAATGAAATCTTCATTTAGATTGATTGTATATTCTTAAGTATTGATTGCAGAAAGTGTTTTGGTGTTGGAGACATATACAGTATTCCCCTAGAAAATTTTCTACCAGCCAATAATTCATTATCTTGATAGTGGGGGAAGGGTCCCTTCAAGAACTTGAAATATTCCTTGTCTTTGTGCAAGCCAATTGTGAAGGGGATTAAAATCCTCACAAAATGAGAACATGTGAAGATAATGTGCAAAGAGTATTCTACATTTAGAAAACTATACGTGCACTTAGTAGTTCATGAAATCCTCAACTTTCTATAAATATGGACTTGTTCATATCCTCCTTCAAGAAAAACTCGTTCGTATTCTCAAACAGAAAATCTTAAGATAGTATTTTTTAAGAATCTTTTAGTGTGTTTTCATTTTATCCATGGTTATAATACTTACTTACCCCACTAAATTAAAAATTATCAGTAATGCTCCCTCCTACCATATTTGGTGAACTAGCCATCAATACATCTAACTTTTTTTTATGATTTAATGAAACAACCATAGTGCACCATTTTCCCTAACCAAAGAAACATGATCGTGCTCAACAACACCGTTAAAATGTACTACAAAAGTGTAGTTGGTAATTGTTGATAAGTAGATACTACTGATGAATGCGTACTTATCTTAGTTATAGTTTTAGTTGTAGCTTAAATTCTGCATTTTAGTTTCACAATTTACTTCAAAATCATATTTCATTGTGTTTTTCTTCATTTTATACCAATTTATTAAAAAATGTACATAATTCTTCAAATTCATGGTAGGTAGATCTGTGATATCTAGACATCAAAACTTTTCGGTTAATGGAACCCTGATCAGAACCTATTAGTCTTGACTGATGTGATTCTCCAACACCACAAGAGTGGGACTACTCAAAACAAAGCCAAATTTAAGCTTAAAAGCATCATCAAACATATAATCCACATAGAGGTCACATGGTAATTTTTTATCATGACACCACAGATAGTATTATATTGAACGCCAGGTCCACACAAGGTTTTATAGGACACATTACAATTTGCACTATTTACAAGCCTTCACTCAACAAAAGGTCCACAATCTAAACCCACAACATCACAATAAATTTGATAACCAACATAGGCTTTACATACATGATGTTATTATAGAACATGCACATAAAATATTACAACATTCATAACCCCGAATATAAAGGTCACGTCCACATTTCAAAACCCAATACGGGTAAAGGATACTACAAAATACTCCCACCTAGACCCGAGGACAACCAAGACTCTGTCCTTATATGCTTTATCTTTGGAGGAGGTCACACAAACACCACCTACCTTTGAGATACCTTCACACAAACATAACCCACCTCAAGACTTAGGGTCGGTTACCTCCATGGTGATTTTGTCTTCTAAAGTTGGGTTAGTTAGGCCGCTCACTTAGAAAGTATTTAAAACAATGGAGGTGAGACCCCAAGTCTCAACGATATGTTATAATGTTTGGAACGCCTATTACTTACTAGATGAGATATATAAAGGAAACAATTATACAATTAGGAACATGAACTAATTGTGTACTAGGGAGTACACTCTTACCCATCATTTCTTATATGGAGATGCTTACAAAGATGTTAGAGATCATACACATATCACTTATAGTTAGAATTATCAATACAAGTGCAGAACTGCGTCTAGTGTCAAAGAAACCCAAACAATTATGCTACTCGGTTGTGGTATACATTATATGCATGGGGATGATTGAGGCATACCACTCAGTTACATAGCTAGATATAAGGATATTTAGATTCCCTAGATATCTCCACTAACCTCAGGTTAATGTGAGGTAAACAAAAGGTAGGGATCTGTCGGGCTGGTCTATACATGATATATGCTAAAAAGAGGATCCACCAATCTTAGGACCATCATGGGTACACATGTCAAGACACAAAGGATAGGGTAAATACCCTTCTTATCATATTTTATCTCATCATCTCGTTTCTCATACATTTATATCAGACCTTTGGCCTTTACCAAGCCCCAACACTATTTATGGACAATAGGGTATAAAGACTCTAGTCGTCCCAAATATTCAATAATATATGGTTCCGAGCATCTTCTCACAACTCCATGTTACTAAAAGATTTACTCATTTCTGTACTCCCCCTAATGACTCAAGGGTACACATCTCTGTAATCTAGAATCTATAACTTATGTTTCTATTTCAAAGATTACATTCATTACTCTATGAATACATCAACCACAATATAAAATGAGCTAACAAAAAAAAGCAAATAGTTAAATAGTGATGACCTTAGAATATATAAGAGTTCAACCATCATGACCTATATTTCATGATAAGGCACATATACTTTGTCTACTCAGTTCAAGGCATTGCACATAAAAGTTGATCCTCCAGTAATATCGAGGGTAGTAGGTCCACTAAAAAATGAATGGTTGTTGTACCCTCAACTAATCACATCCATCTAAAAACACATACATCACGGTCATCCTTTTCCCTATAAAGGATCCCTTTTATCACATATTCCCACACCATATCCATGATGAAACAACTAAACACATGTATTTGGGGTGTACATTAGGCAAGAACTACGTACATACAACATCATATGCACATGAAAATCATATCATAGAATTGAAGAAGTAATATTATAGATTCTAAAACCATTAAGGATTGTATCTAAGCACAAGGGTAGTGGATAATCAACTTTTTAACCCAAAAGGAGCATGAGTGGAATAAAACTATAACATGCATGCTAAATATATGTCGATCTAGACACAAGGTATATAAAACTACCATCTTTTAGTATTTAAAAAAAATAGTAAAGATAGTTGACATGCAAGAATATAGAAGGAAATAGATGATTCAAAGGTTATATCACTCGCCTAAAAGAGGTAGGAACACGTCGACGCATGTGCAAGGGTTGTGAAACTCCAAGCTTCAAAACAAAATCCACTGTCATAGGAAAACTTTCCAAGATCTTAGCTCCTCCCTTCCAACAACCCAAAAGAAACTAAGCAAGCAAGAGTAAGGTGGAAATATGGTATAAGATTATATATCCAAAACCTTAGAGAAAAAATACCTAGAAAAGAGCAAATAAGGCTTGAAGGTGAAGTATCACCAAAGAGCACAAGAACAAGGTTTATCTTACTTGGATCCATACCAAAAGCCACCAGATGGCTTGCCACACATCGGTAGAGAAGAGAACAAGGGTTGAAGATGTTAGAAGTGAAGATAGATGAAAGAAAGAATCTCATCGGTTGTCATCAACCAATGGCGTATTGTTCTACAACAACACCTCGAGGCTTAGTTGAACAAGTGAGACAAGAAGGCATGACTAGGGGTGTTTATAGCCTCAGAGGAAAGATAAAAGAGGTCAAACTATTACATCATTGGTCAGAAAGGTGTACCTATTTGGGTCAGTCATCTCATTAGTAGATGGACCCTGAAGTTTCATTGGTTTGTGCATCCAAGCATCTCACTAGTAGATGTAAGCATGGCACTCATCAGTTTCCACAGTTGGTTCAAACTCATCCATAAAACCATAAGTAGACACACCTCAAAAAATCATTGATAGAGCACACAAACAGAACCATTCGTACATGTGGTGCATGATCTCTATTGGTACTCGGCCAATGAAAACTTACCTCCCAATCAACCAACTACTTTATTCGTAGGACAACTGAAGAAAAGATAAATGTTTACATGTACCTCCATCAACCCTATTCTAATGGAAAGACAGATTGGCTCCAACATTCTTCAACCTATGAAAAACTAAGCACATATGCAAACCGACGGAATGGCAGAAGGGCTTCGTTAGTTCTCAATTGACAAGGAGACAAGCTCATTTCCATTAGTCCTCTACCAATGGAAGATCAGACCACTCCCATCAGTCCTTGACTAATTGAAGGAAACAAGTCTAGGTAAAACTACACAAGAGTATCCACTAAGGACAAGATAATAAAAGATATCAAACAACGTCCTATGTACAAATTGCAAGGAAACCCTAAACTTAGGATAAATTGTACATAAGATCTCAAGCAAGATTTGCACCAACAAGCATCTAATCGGTGATAAAGGTAAAAAAATAGGATTAAGGGATGAAGCTAGGTCAAGGGTCTTATAATGAAATCTGAGATTCATTATTCATATTTACTCATATGAGGCACAAAATGATAGAATCTAGTATAGTCCATGAGGTACACACATGGAGTGCATCAATGAGGGAAATGATAGATGAGTGAGAAAACAATTTAAGTAGAATTTGGTTAAGACTAGAGAAGAGGAGATCGGAAGAGGGAGAGGGTATTTAGAGGGAGGAGAGAAGTTGGTATTTTAATTGACTTCTATTCATTTATCTGGTTAAAAACACCAAAGGTAGCGAGCAGGCAGGGGCGTTTGGCTTCCATGTGAGTTGGTGGTTCTCCCCCCACTAACGACATTGGTGGTGACTTGGTCCTTTTTGTTTCATCAAGTCAAGTGATCTGAAACACCCTCCACCAACCACGAAGAATCCATTGTGAGCTATTTTTATATACCACCACTTTACCTACCCTTAGTGAGCCTCATAATCACAATTCCAAGGCCAATGATGGTGTCCCTCCTTAAGCATGACTAACAATGTATCCCCCATTCATAGGTGCTTAGTTCCTCTTGACCGTTAAAATGGTTGTTTCCGTTGGTTAGAGTTTGATTCTTTTCCTCCTGACTACTCTAATTTCAACTACAACATATATCATCACCATGTGCCTTGTGGCATGTTGTTTTTCTCTCCCCAACTCCTTGCATTCAAGTTTTTGGTTGTGTCATTTGTGTCTGTGCGTCCACACCCCAACCCTAAGACTGTATCCCCACCAACTACCTTTGTTTTTACCAAACCTAAGTGAAGATAATATTTTGTGTACTTGTAGTTGTTCATCAATCTATGATACTTTGTCGACACTCTGACTTCATGATAAGTTTTCACTATCCCGACTTCTAGACACTGAGATAGTTCTATGATAATTTAATGCATAATTTGTGTTTCATTTTATTGATTTAGCCTTTTAATAATCTTTTAGGAAGCAACCATGGTAAAAAAAATAGTACATATAAGTCATACTGCACCATTATTCAAGTATAATAAAGGCCTGTACCATGTGTTAAAGTGTATATACTTATCCCAAATCATCATTTTTTTACCATAAAGGCCAAAACCTCACAATGGTTCAACCTTTGAGTCAAAAGTTCTGTATCCCTTTACATTTCAGCAATAAAAAACCATGCCAGAATCCATTTATAAGATCATTAGAATGAGGGAGATATAAATAGAGTAGTAGAATGCATTTAAATGCCACCTTTGAGCGAGATTTACACATATCACAAAGTTTAAACATTAAAACAACTAGAAAAAAATTCTTATTTTTGTATTAGGCCACATGAAAGAGCAAGGGAGGTGGGTAACTATGAATTTTCCCAATATGTAGCATGAACACTCATAAAGATACCATTTTATATCAAGAACATGTATATTGTAAAAATTTCAGCTTTATAGAAGCATAAGACTTAGTTTTTCTTCTTTAGATCACCCTGTAAGAGTGAAGAAGGTAAGAAAAAAAATCCCTACGATAGACATTATTCTATCCATACAACCCTAATGATACCATTTTAGTCATATTTAGCAAGTATTTAGCATGATTACAGGTTCACATGTAGGTTATCTAGGCAAAGAATACAAAATAGGTGCCACATTACTCGTCTTTCATTAAGAACACGGGCTCCAAAAGGCATGAGCAAGAACCAAGCGCTGAAATGTCACCAAATTGCCACCAATTTCTCACCAAAGTTGTTACAACCCCAATTTTTTTGGTTCATTTGATGAGAAATGTAATTTCTCATAATAAAAATAAATGAACAAATAATGTTGTCTTTTGATTGAATGCATGGATTTCGTTTAAAATAGCCTTATTGATTTATTTGTTGGCTTTATTGGCTATTGGGCCCAATAATAAGGAAAAGACAAAAGAAACTCCATTATTAATAAGAAATGGAGAAAAGAAAAATGTAGAAACCTCTAGAAGGCAAAAGAGTGTAATCCAAAGGTGGATTTCATGCCTCTTGGGTTCCTTGGGTCCCAAGGAGTCCAAATTGCAAATATAAAGCAATAAGAAAAGAAAAGATCAATTAGATATTTCTTTATTAAGAAAGAAATTTAAAACAATGATAAAATGTGGAAAATAAGTGAAAAGAGGTACAATTGAGTTATCCTTAGTGGATTTTCGTATCCAAAGGATTCCTAAGGTTAAAAGGAATGCCAATGAGGAAAATAAAAGAAAGATAAAGGGAAATACTTGAAAAGAGATATTTTACTAAAGAAATGAATAAGAAGTGAATAAAGGCAAGTAAATATTCTCCAATATGGGAGTTCGTGCCTTTAGGTTGTCTTGAGGTCCAAGGGACCCAACATAACAAAATAATAGCAAAGGGAAAAGAAATACCAATTAATTTTGGATTAATTAAGGGATAACGTTGGAGAGAAGGAAGCTTACTCATCCCTTGGAATTTGTTTCCCAAATTTCGTACATAGCTAGATAATGTAAAGACAAACGTTCCCTTAAAATTTGAGTTAAAAAGGAGCAAGGGTTTAGGCGATACAAATTTTTCAAGTTATCTCCAAAATTGGGAATTATTCTAAAATTTGGAATATATTTTCCTTTTGTTGGATCGCGTGCTTTGCGGACCGTTGGATCTCAATCCAACGTTGGTCGCTCATCTTCTGAGTCCCACACTGACTGGGAATTTGCAAGTTACTGGGAGAATTTCCCATCTTGAATTTCTCGTGATCCAGAGTTTGGGCAAGCCTGTTGATAGTCCCATTGGACTCAGGAGAGGAAATCGCGGAGATTCATCCCTATTTTGATTAGGTTTGGTCGGTGTTTTGGGAAACACCCCATTCTCACAAGCCTACCTCAAACCTACATATAGGGGAGGGTGAAGGAGGGAACCATCACCTATTCTTGCTAGCCCAACTATTGCAGTGGAGAGCAAGGAGTATCATAGTGCCTTCAATTTGGTAATTCAACCTGACTTGCCCTCTCGACACCTCCGCGAGCCTCGCCGGAGTCTGGCAAGTAGGGGACGGCCTTGGCGTGTCCTTGGAAAGCAACTAAACCTGCGATCATGTTCAACGAAGGGAGGCAGAGCTCCCTGGCCAATTGACGTGATCAAAGGAGGTCGAAAGCTTGGAGTCAACGCTCGAGTTGACCACCAGAGTTGTTGTGCTCACGGGAGGTTGAAGACGAAGGCTCATGGTCTTTTACACTTTTTACCCTCCGCGCCTTCTTTACATGTAAAGGAATTTTTGTCCATTGTTTGTTTTGATCGCAATTAGGCGTGCGCGATCCTGGTCGCTGGATTTTAAGTGGACCGGAGGACCATTGATCAAACGATCCACGTTTTTCTGAAAAGTGCTAATAAAGCAAATAAAAGGGTTTTCTTGATAAAATCGTATCTTTTGATAGAAAACTCGGACGAGGAAAGTTAATACATTAAAAATGATCAGGAAAATATGAGGGATTCAATAAAAATATTTTGGGAACCTAAGTCAGTATATTTTTGCAAAAGTATCTAATTTGGACGGAAAAAATATTAATTTGTGGTTAGAAACCCAAATTGTGGATAAAGAATGGATTTAATCTTGCAAGTGAGTAAATTTGAGCATTATTAACTTGTTTAATGATAAAGATGGATATTAACCTATTTTGAAAAGGAAATTTCAAGAATTAGGGTTTTTAACTTAATATTGTGATTAATACACTTAGAAACCCTAAATGAGGGAAAAAGGGAAGAAAAGATATAGTAAATCTGAAAATTAGGGTTTTGTGGTCCAAACCTTATCTTAGGATCTCAATGGAAAATAAGATGAGATAATTAGGGTTTGATGGATATTTTTATGAAAGTAAAGTAAAAGTAATAAAAATGAAGTAGAACCCTAATTATGATCAAAACCCTAAAAAGGGCTAGTAACCCTAGGGAACGATTAGGCCTATTAGACTTGGATACTGTAACACCCCTCCCTAGGGTTACATACATAACCAGCGGAAGCACAGCCTAATCCCCAACATTATCCATAATGTGGGGTACTTGGCATTTTGGGGAGGGTTATCACAAAAAGAGTAATCATTGCAAGTAAACAAATAATTCACCACTTAGATTCATACATTATTATATGAATAGGGAATTACAACAACAAGTATAGAATTCTAATCATTCCTCAACATGGGAAACTAAACATAATAATAAACAACTCTATTTGATTGGATCGCCTAGAATGGATGGCACCCCACCAGAAAGCTCTTTGATGTCTCCTAATCTTGACTTGCTCTTTTTGAGTCCTTTCTTGCTCCCAATCCTGGGGACATCACGTCCCCAGCCATGCAAAGGGAAAAACAACACATCAGTAAACGGTACTGGCACTTTATAAGATAAACAAAGTAAATATACTTGACATGTAAGGAAAATTGACATGAATTAACTTTAAGCATTCTTGAATTATCATTATTAACATAAAGAATTGAAAAGAAATCTTATGCATCCCTCTGTGACGCCCCCTTAGGAGCACATGATTGCTAGGAAAGCCCTTGATGCTAGGAAAGCCCTTAATGACCCTTTTGAGGTCCATAATCGGGAGCATAATAAGACTATTTCAATTCCAATTACTTGACCATTAACATGATGTTGACATTAACATAAATCATGATTCTTTAAATCATAACATGAAGGGATTACTCCCCACTGATTACTAACATGATTTTCATGAATCTTTCATGGTAACAATAATCATGATGAATATTATAACATAAGACATAGTATGTGACAAACAACAATCAATGATATGTTGAACATGATTATAACATTAGACTTGAAACAATAATGTCTATTTTATATCTAACATGCAAGCAATCATAAATATTTGTGCTCAGCAGCATGGCCCATTTACCTTGGAGCAAGGATGATCCTTGAGTCAGATCTAGGTCTAACCTTCCCTTGACTTAGCTCTACAAACCTGTCCATAATCATTAAACATAATTAATCAATACATAGTATTGATCTTAGGTGACTTAGGGCTTGAGTGTATTCGGATCAGTCTCATAAATCATCATTATTATATTTAAGAAAATCTAGGTTGACCAAGGTCACATAAATCAAATTGATGCAGGATTAGTGTTTCAAGAGTCCAAACATGTTTTCTAACAAAACATCAGAACAGGAGATCAAAACATGGTCTGAAAATATTAGAATCGTATTCTACTCGAAAAACCAAATACAATGACTATTTATTCGAAATTTTCCGACAAACGGTTGAATTACTATGAATTTTCGAAATTCTAACCAATGAGAAAATAGGAAAAAGCCAAGTGGATAAAACTCGACCCAAGCCAGTGGGCCGGGTCTGAGCTGGACCAACCGGGCTCAGCCAACTCAGCTACGAAGATCGCCTTCTGAGGTTCGCGGCTAAACCAGGGGAAAAAGGCGAAATCCCTAAAACACCCTCGATGGTGAAATGCATCAAAATAGGCGGGTAGGGATACCAAGGTCATTTCCTGACCTGGTTTGTTCCTGCCCAAACCATGGCGAGAAAACGACTGACAGGAGCTTGGCAAGCTCCGATCTTGGGCCAACTTCAGTGCTCATCTGAGTGAGTCACCCTGCCCATTGCGTTCCTGAAGGGAAACCGCACCCAACGAGCCAAGGCTCAGGTGCTGGGGGGTAGTGGAGCTCAGGAATCTGCTCCAGCTATGGCGGGCATCGACCAGGGTCGAGCAGCAGGGGAAGGAAGCACACTGCGATGGCAGTGAGGAGGTGAACCAAGATAGTCCGTCATCCACAACTGAATCCAGACGTCCTCTCGCGAAACCAAACGCACCAGTGTTGCACTGGGTTGCGAGAAAACAAAGGAAACAGGGGAAACTCGATCTGAAGGCGAAGCCACCGTAAAAGTCCAAAACGAGGCGATTGGAAGGTCGGGAAACATTCAGTAATGCTAGGCGACTTCGTCCGATGCTTCAGCACGGCAAGACAGCCACTTGCCTGCCATGGCAGAGATTGCCGGTGGAGGCTCACACCGTGGTCTATAGGACCCAACAAATGGGAGGTATTCAGGGCAAACCAACGGGTCGGAATCGAAGTAGAAGAGCCAAGGATGCTCACCACGACCGCAATTGAACCACGGTGGTCGGAGATGTCAGGGCGAGGCCGGGTTTGCTGGAGATCTATCTCGAGTAGGTCGGGGAGGCTCGGGGTCCTACGATTCCAATTGATGGTGGAGGAACAATCGATGGGGGACGACGGTGCTATAGGAGTAGTTATATAGGCATGAGGGTGGCTACCTCAGCCTCTGCACATCTCGGGGTCGTGAGGGGATAAAGCCCTAATTGGGCGTTTCGTCAACAAGGAGAAATGGAGAGCGAGTAATGGCTCGCTGGATTCGGGATCGTCTCACGGACATAAAGGAGAAGGAATTTCGGGAAACGGTGTAGTAATGAGGGAGAGAGAGATCGATGGAGGTAGCTCTGTGAAACAGTCCTGACCCGCGGGGAAGACGGGGGTAGGTGACGATCTGAGGATCGTTGGATCGTGATCGGACGGTGTTAAAGGCATGCGAAAAAATTAAATGCAACAGTAACGCGTTACAGGCATTAAATCATAGACCTTATGTTTAATTGCTTGTATTAAACGAAATTATATTCAAACCTATATACAAGTCTTTTAAATTCAATTTGGATGGTCAAACAAGGGTCAAATGAGCTCAAATTTGAACCATAGGCCAATAAGAAGCTCTAGAATATTCTTGTGAGGTTAGGTTTCGTTTTTGTACATATTATAGTCCATAACTCCCATATCTCAATTAAAATTTATTTAAAGGTAATATAATTTGAAAAGACTCCTATTGTTGAATTCTTGAGTCATAACTCCAAGATTAATATTAACTAGTCACCTTATAGCCTTTCTCTAAGATTTATGGCTATTTTGTAGGAGAGAGAAAAGGTGAAAAGGAAAACATATATTCTACATTTGTGTTAATTGAAATTCATTTATAGCATGCATATGAGAGAAAATATATATATATAGTCTTTATTTCTCTAAAAGGATATTTTCATGCCCTTTTTGTATCAAACCCCTCAACTAATTATTATTTGGGAAAAGTCCCATTATATCTTTTAAATTATATATGAAAGTTTGGGATGTGACAATTCTACCCACCTTAAAATAAATTTCGTCCTCGAAATTTCCTAGGGTACTACCCACCTTAGAATTCTTGTTACTTCTTCATATAATTAACACATGAATAAAATTCGCATCAAAAGTGAATTCATTTCATAAAAAGGTTCAAATGAACGTAAGCTAATTATTACATCACTCTTCATCTTCCTTCTCTACTTCCATAGAGAAGACCCTAGCTTGTCTTTTGGTAGGTGGAGGGTGGCCCTTGTTCTGGTCATGGTCCTTCTTTGTGAGCTTAGGGCAGTTTGACTTGAGGTGCCCGATTTCCCCACAATAGTAGCATGCACCCGTACCATACCTGCATGGGCCTGCATGGTTTTTCTTGCATGTAGGACATTGGGGCTTTTCAGCTTCAACTGTAGGTTCAGGTACCTTTCTTTTAGGGTTGTTGGGAGGCTGGTATTGGTTGTTCTTTTGGGGAACTTCTTTCTTGTAGGATCGTCCAGGGTGATCTTCAAGCTCTAGGGCTGCATCTAGGGCTGCTTGAAGGGTTCTATGGCCTCTTCCTGACAAAGCAAAACTCAAGTCGGGTTTGAGTCCTCGGATGAATTTCTTTGTTCTACGTGTCTCATCATGATCATGGCCATACTTTTGGAGGACCCTGAACTTCATGGCATATTGGGTAACAGTCATGTCGCCCACTTGAGCTAGATTGGCAAACTCTAGCTCCTTCTTCTCAATCATTGCTTCAGATACATAATGCCCTTGGAAGGCTTCAACGAACCCTTCCCATGTGAGTGGAGGTGCATCACCTGCCCTTGAGTTGAGGAGGTTTTCCCACCATGTGCGGGCTGCCCCTTTGAGCATGTGGGTTGCAAAACGAACCCTAGAGTGTTGAGGGCAGTCCATGTCTCGAAAGCAATGCTCCATGCCTCTTATCCAGTCCTCAGCTTTGGTGACTACATCAATTTCTCCTTCACCCGAAAAGGAGTCGGGCCTTATCTTTAAGAAGTCTACTAGAGTGAGCTCATGATGCCTAGGTTGAGGTTGGCCTTGTGCTAGGACATTGGTGAGTGCTTGGACAAGATCTTCTATAGTTGGCCTATTGTTCTCTCTTGATCCACCTTCCCCACTAGCAGAGCTAGCACCATCATCATTACCCTTTCCCTTGTCTGCTCTCTTAGGGGCCATCTGGAAAAAGGGTCACATAAACCTAGGGTTAGAACATATGAATCAAATTGTAGCTTTGGTGGCCATCCATTTATTTGCTCTGATACCATTAATGTAACACCCCTCCCTAGGGTTACATACATAACCAGCGGAAGCACAGCCTAATCCCCAACATTATCCATAATGTGGGGTACTTGGCATTTTGGGGAGGGTTATCACAAAAAGAGTAATCATTGCAAGTAAACAAATAATTCACCACTTAGATTCATACATTATTATATGAATAGGGAATTACAACAACAAGTATAGAATTCTAATCATTCCTCAACATGGGAAACTAAACATAATAATAAACAACTCTATTTGATTGGATCGCCTAGAATGGATGGCACCCCACCAGAAAGCTCTTTGATGTCTCCTAATCTTGACTTGCTCTTTTTGAGTCCTTTCTTGCTCCCAATCCTGGGGACATCACGTCCCCAGCCATGCAAAGGGAAAAACAACACATCAGTAAACGGTACTGGCACTTTATAAGATAAACAAAGTAAATATACTTGACATGTAAGGAAAATTGACATGAATTAACTTTAAGCATTCTTGAATTATCATTATTAACATAAAGAATTGAAAAGAAATCTTATGCATCCCTCTGTGACGCCCCCTTAGGAGCACATGATTGCTAGGAAAGCCCTTGATGCTAGGAAAGCCCTTAATGACCCTTTTGAGGTCCATAATCGGGAGCATAATAAGACTATTTCAATTCCAATTACTTGACCATTAACATGATGTTGACATTAACATAAATCATGATTCTTTAAATCATAACATGAAGGGATTACTCCCCACTGATTACTAACATGATTTTCATGAATCTTTCATGGTAACAATAATCATGATGAATATTATAACATAAGACATAGTATGTGACAAACAACAATCAATGATATGTTGAACATGATTATAACATTAGACTTGAAACAATAATGTCTATTTTATATCTAACATGCAAGCAATCATAAATATTTGTGCTCAGCAGCATGGCCCGTTTACCTTGGAGCAAGGATGATCCTTGAGTCAGATCTAGGTCTAACCTTCCCTTGACTTAGCTCTACAAACCTGTCCATAATCATTAAACATAATTAATCAATACATAGTATTGATCTTAGGTGACTTAGGGCTTGAGTGTATTCGGATCAGTCTCATAAATCATCATTATTATATTTAAGAAAATCTAGGTTGACCAAGGTCACATAAATCAAATTGATGCAGGATTAGTGTTTCAAGAGTCCAAACATGTTTTCTAACAAAACATCAGAACAGGAGATCAAAACATGGTCTGAAAATATTAGAATCGTATTCTACTCGAAAAACCAAATCCAATGACTATTTATTCGAAATTTTCCGACAAACGGTTGAATTACTATGAATTTTCGAAATTCTAACCAATGAGAAAATAGGAAAAAGCCAAGTGGATAAAACTCGACCCAAGCCAGTGGGCCGGGTCTGAGCTGGACCAACCGGGCTCAGCCAACTCAGCTACGAAGATCGCCTTCTGAGGTTCGCGGCTAAACCAGGGGAAAAAGGCGAAATCCCTAAAACACCCTCGATGGTGAAATGCATCAAAATAGGCGGGTAGGGATACCAAGGTCATTTCCTGACCTGGTTTGTTCCTGCCCAAACCATGGCGAGAAAACGACTGACAGGAGCTTGGCAAGCTCCGATCTTGGGCCAACTTCAGTGCTCATCTGAGTGAGTCACCCTGCCCATTGCGTTCCTGAAGGGAAACCGCACCCAACGAGCCAAGGCTCAGGTGCTGGGGGGTAGTGGAGCTCAGGAATCTGCTCCAGCTATGGCGGGCATCGACCAGGGTCGAGCAGCAGGGGAAGGAAGCACACTGCGATGGCAGTGAGGAGGTGAACCAAGATAGTCCGTCATCCACAACTGAATCCAGACGTCCTCTCGCGAAACCAAACGCACCAGTGTTGCACTAGGTTGCGAGAAAACAAAGGAAACAGGGGAAACTCGATCTGAAGGCGAAGCCACCGTAAAAGTCCAAAACGAGGCGATTGGAAGGTCGGGAAACATTCAGTAATGCTAGGCGACTTCGTCCGATGCTTCAGCACGGCAAGACAGCCACTTGCCTGCCATGGCAGAGATTGCCGGTGGAGGCTCACACCGTGGTCTATAGGACCCAACAAATGGGAGGTATTCAGGGCAAACCAACGGGTCGGAATCGAAGTAGAAGAGCCAAGGATGCTCACCACGACCGCAATTGAACCACGGTGGTCGGAGATGTCAGGGCGAGGCCGGGTTTGCTGGAGATCTATCTCGAGTAGGTCGGGGAGGCTCGGGGTCCTACGATTCCAATTGATGGTGGAGGAACGATCGATGGGGGACGACGGTGCTATAGGAGTAGTTATATAGGCATGAGGGTGGCTACCTCAGCCTCTGCACATCTCGGGGTCGTGAGGGGATAAAGCCCTAATTGGGCGTTTCGTCAACAAGGAGAAATGGAGAGCGAGTAATGGCTCGCTGGATTCGGGATCGTCTCACGGACATAAAGGAGAAGGAATTTCGGGAAACGGTGTAGTAATGAGGGAGAGAGAGATCGATGGAGGTAGCTCTGTGAAACAGTCCTGACCCGCGGGGAAGACGGGGGTAGGTGACGATCTGAGGATCGTTGGATCGTGATCGGACGGTGTTAAAGGCATGCGAAAAAATTATATGCAACAGTAACGCGTTACAGGCATTAAATCATAGACCTTATGTTTAATTGCTTGTATTAAACGAAATTATATTCAAACCTATATACAAGTCTTTTAAATTCAATTTGGATGGTCAAACAAGGGTCAAATGAGCTCAAATTTGAACCATAGGCCAATAAGAAGCTCTAGAATATTCTTGTGAGGTTAGGTTTCGTTTTTGTACATATTATAGTCCATAACTCCCATATCTCAATTAAAATTTATTTAAAGGTAATATAATTTGAAAAGACTCCTATTGTTGAATTCTTGAGTCATAACTCCAAGATTAATATTAACTAGTCACCTTATAGCCTTTCTCTAAGATTTATGGCTATTTTGTAGGAGAGAGAAAAGGTGAAAAGGAAAACATATATTCTACATTTGTGTTAATTGAAATTCATTTATAGCATGCATATGAGAGAAAATATATATATATAGTCTTTATTTCTCTAAAAGGATATTTTCATGCCCTTTTTGTATCAAACCCCTCAACTAATTATTATTTGGGAAAAGTCCCATTATATCTTTTAAATTATATATGAAAGTTTGGGATGTGACAGATACCATGATCCGTGATAGAGAATATTGGATGTATTATTAAGTCCAAATTGTGTGCTTGCTTGCTTGATTCTGGATTACTTGCTTGTTTGGATTAATTCTGCATTCAAGATAGCTTGACAGGTATGTGGTTAATTATGAGTAATTGCATTAGTTTTCCCGAAGGTTTCCCGAATGGTTAATCGCATTGATTGAAACTAAACAGTTTGGATGTTCATACTGCAATTATAAAGTCACTATGGTTATCACAATTATAAATACATGTGTATTCTCACACCTACATGCCACCCTGATGGAAGATGCCATAAAGGTTAGGCCCAGGAGGGTAGACCAATGGGCACCATGAGAGGTGACCCCATACACCAAGCTCGGGAATGAGAAGGTGGTATATGTTGCATGACTATGGGGAACCATGAGAGGTGACCCCCAGGCACCAAGCTCGGGATTGAGAAGGTGGCCTTAAGTTAATGGCAAAAGAGAAACCCTAGAGGGGTATTCCAGGGTTAGGGAAAAAGCGGTGGAGAATGACACATTGGAAATGTAATTTGGTTTGCTAATTACCCTGATTGTGATAATTAAATTGTTAGTCATATTTGTGAAATTTTGGTTGTTCCCACATACCAACATATTCCTATACGCTGACTGACATTTTGTTTGTCGGTGTTTTAGGTACAAAAATTGAAAGAACAAATAGTAAAGTGACACATTGTGGACATAAGAAATAAAGTGCAAGGAGGATTAAATAGAATGAATCCAGGCTGTGGATAGAGTAGTTACCAAAGTTTTAAAAATGTATGCAAGGTTTTATTTTATACCAGTTTACAATTTAGTTGGTAAAATTTGATAATTGTTATTGATTATTTGTTGAACCTTTGATCTTGTTAATTGGGATAATGACTCAGACCTCTTGGCCTCCCTTAATTGGGGATTACCGGGAGGCGGGGTCGTTACATTTGGTATCAGAGCATAGGTTCCTCATTTAATCTTTAATAATTATTAAATTTTACAAACTCTGTAGAACCCAAGGGAGTTATTAAAGGATTTTTCGAAAGACAGAGGTATCTAGAAAAGGATCACGTCTGGGGGCTGGAAAGAGTTCCTCTGCACCACTAGTCGGAATACGAGGACTCCCGAATTAGTGTGATTTCCTGGCCAAAGTCTCAGGATTTGACTCGAAATAAGATACCTTTAGGACTCGATCATCTTGTTCATCCCTTATCAACTCAAATGTTGTTAACGACCTTAAGAATTAGGGTTTTCTCTCTTTTCCTCACCCTGTCGAGGTATGGGTAAGGTTGATAAGGATTAAGGAATCCTCCACAAAATTAATAAAAAGTATGTAAATAAGATGTCATGGACATAAGCTTAATAGATTAAGCATAAAGGAATAGATACATGCTTAGGTCGTATGACATAAGTTGTCATGCCCTCAGGAGAGACCTGAGGCGAGACCTTCTTGTCAAGAGGATAAGTATAGAGAGAGTTAGTCTTGGAGGTAGGGATCTCCATTACAAGTAGGGACCTGGAACATCCTCTGAGGATGATGTTAACCCTAACCCTAAGTGAAGGTTAGAGAGAAAGATGACATGATGAGTAGATGGACATGCCTTGGATGCCATATGAGCCATGAGAAGTTGGATGACGGAGTACCTTTGGTGACCCAACCCTGGGAAGGGTCGTGCATGTTAGAGTGAAGGATAGATCCTTCAATGATAAGGTTAGAGAAGAACCTATAGAAACCTTATGGGCTTATATGAGCATGGCTTAGTATGCACAAAGTACGTCAGTAGTGCTGACAGTAGGCTAAAACCCTGTCCAGGAGAGTATGATGGATATATTGTAAGGTAAATATAAAGAGATATGGATAATCTTGAACAAATAGAAGTTGATCATAGGCTTCACCCAGGTAGGAGTATGCTTGTGAGCTTGATCCATCTTCATAGAGAGAGGATCTCTGGTAGTGAGGTTGTTTGTAGAGTTATCTCTAGAGAGAGAAAGAGAGAGAGCAGGACCCAAGCAAGAAGGTTGGAAGTTTAGACTCCAGGTTAGGAGAAACCCTGAGAAGTTGAGGATGATGCGACCTAAGTGGATGATTGTGGTTGCCTCATGCATGATCTCAGGAGGCTGATAGTATCTTGGTTTCCTTTAGAGGAACCAAACCCTAGAGGGAGGATGAGACTGTTGGTACCTCTGTACTTATGGTATAGATGAGAAGAAGAGTGCCTTAGACCCTGAGGAGGTTTAAGTAACCAGTTGTGAGGCTTTATACCTAGTTGGTTGTCCTTGAGGAGGACTCAACTCTGAGGTGTTTCTCATATAAAAGGATCATGGGAGTACATGACATACCTTGGACAAGCTTGATTTATGGTTAAGAGATTGAGCATGCAGTTGGACACCCAAAGGTGAACCTAGGGTTCCTACGCCTAAGAGGGGAAGTGGTGTACCTAATGCTCATGACAAGGTTTTAGTTTCAATAGATTCGAGCATGGTTCTTCTCATGTTTAAAGGAAATATAAACCCCTTAAGTTTAAGGTATGTTTGATGACCCCCCCCCAACTAAGTAATGACATGGGAAGGTATGATCTTGATCCAATGTCGAGAATGAGAACAAGTATGACCTAGCATGGTTTAGTAGGTGGTTTTCTTGTGCCTTAGTGGTTGTTGGCTTAAGCATGCTCATGTGAATATAAACCCTAAGGATGTTTGTGACCTTGTTGTCAAGAGTTGTAGTTTCCTCCCATCCTGGGAGAGGAACCCTTGGTAGGGTGTATACTAGTTTGTTGGTTTTGAAGTAACCTAAAGAGGTTTCAGAGGATCTTGAGAAACTAAGTGAAGAGTACAAGGTAAGATAATGAACTTGTAGACTCATAGATAACCATCTATATATGCATGTGGGTGAGTTACCACGGAGGTAACCGGTATGGGGCTTGACCAAGGTAGGCAGGTCGCCATGACCCCTATGAAAGGATGAAAGACAGCCCATGAATGCAGAGAGAGAGAGATGATGAAGGCTTGGGTAAGGTTCTAAGTTGGACATGTACCATAATGGAATCCTAAGTCCATCATAGGGTCAGGTAGGGATAAGACCGATGGAAGTAGGAGTTGCTCAATTCCCTAGTTGCACATGACCATAGGGTTGGGAGGTAACAACTATCATTGTCTGAGGGTCGTGGGTTAGGAGATTGATCACCTTCATGAACTCATGGGACCCAAAGGGCAGATGAATAGGGCACTCTCTGGATGCATAAGGGAAGAGGGATGACCCCAAAAGTGTCAGCACCCTATGGACCTAGAGGAGATGACTAAGGATTGTGTGGTGACCCAAGTAGGTTCGAGCCCACTTTTCCATGGAAGTAACTTTGATATCAAGATAATTGTGATATAGAGACACAAGTTGCATGTTTCAACTTAGATTTGAAGGTGTACTGGAAAGGTGGGATATACCATCTCTACTCTTGGAACAAGAAGAACTTTATACTTAGACTACAGCCAAATGCTTATTTCCTCTAGTTATGGGAGTGAGAGATAGGACAATACACGTGCAATACACCAAGGATAAAGATGATGCGAGTTGGAATGTTGCTATGAGGTATGAGGACAGAGATGATAACTACCCTGGTGGAGTGAATGATATGTGGATAGAGAGATAAGGTAGTCACCTTATTAGGATGTTTTATCATGAGCTATGAATTATACAAAGTTGAGTTCGAAAACTAAGAGGATGATCTAAGATTTCTTGATGAAGATAGACTTAGAGCTGAGATGAGATAATAAGTGGAATACATGGAGGTGTATGTCTACAACATTACCTAACACCTAAGAATGTGCAGTGGTTGAGAAGCAACTTCCTATTTTAGCTAGAGGCTAGAAGAGGTTGATAGGTTAACCCTCAAATGGAAAAAGAGATAAGTTTGTCTAACACTCTGATGTAACGAGATTGTTGATTAAGTTAGTAGTTGTTTGGTTAAACCAACCTAGGCCTTGAGGCAATAAAAGGATGCGTTTAGAACCTCAGATGCACTTCTTTGGAAAAGAAGGTGATGGAACCCCGACTAGAGTGGTTTAGGGTTTCTGAGGCATCGATCTTGAGGAATCATGACAATACAGGAGATCATGATTTCAAGATCACCATACACCGTACTACTTAGTAAGTGATAGTAGTACTTTGGATGCTTAATATGAAGTTGCATGTGGTATGTTGCCATGCAAGCCAGGAGGTGAAGGATGAACACCAATAACCCAATGAGTTCATACAGACAATAACAAGAGTCCCCAAGAGGGAATGGGAGTTCACCACTATGGATGTTGTGGTAAGTCTCCCCTAGACCAAGGAAGGTCAAGATGCAATATGGGTTATGGTAGATCGCCTTGCCTAGCTGACATGAGAAAGAAAGGGTACTATCAAGGGACAGATCGGGTTGAACCACTTATAAGAGAGAGAGATGGATCAGCTACACCATGATGTGAGTTCAAAAGTTCTTGAGTAGGACCTAAAGGTTCACTTCCATTAGGTGGAAGTAGATACATGAAGAACTTGATGTCAGTGCAGATTATCACCCCATACTAATGATCAGTATGATCCAGACTAGAGGGTCTGATCAGAGCATGTGTGCTCATTCAGGGTGATACATAGAGGCAGTTCTTAAGATGTGATGTTAACCACCATAACCTTTATCGGGATGCAATAATCTCAATAAGGAGGTTGTGTCGGTCATCACTTCATTAAGATGATATTGGTGAAGGAGGCCTCACGAAGGCCAGAAAAGAACCACAGTGTGTGCAGATGAAGTCACTTTGATCGTACAATGGCTGAGAGGGAGCTAGAAGCAACATGAGTCGTGAACTGATGCAAAGCAGACTGACATGCAGTTCACAGTGGGAGAGTATGTGATGTGAAAATCCGACCCCTCTAAGCTACAACTGAGAAAGTTGAGTCCCCGGTATATGGGTCCATTTGAGATGGATTGGTGGAGATTGTTATGTTTAACCTTCCCCCTCAGGATAACATGATGTGTAATACGTTCCATGAGTCTGACCTAGAGCACTATGTGAGGTACCCAAGCCATGTGTTGAGCCCCGAACCTATTCAACTTTTGAGAGGCTGAAATGTCCTGAGTCACCTATGAGGGTACAATATACCAAGGTAAGAGAGAACTCAGATGGAAGAATATGAGATGATGAAGGTTCTTGGGAATCACCATGGAAAGGGTGAAGCCACGTGGGAGCCCTGATGGACATAAGAAAGGCTTATCCTGAATTGTTTGTTTGCTTGATGGAATTTTGAGGACAAAATTCTTATAAGAGGGGAAGGATGTTACAACCCCAATTTTTGGGTTCATTTGGTGAGAAATGTAATTTCTCATAATAAAGATAAATGAACAAATAATGATGTCTTTTGATTGAATGCATGAATTTCGTTTAAAATAGCCTTGTTGATTTATTTATGGGCTTTATTGGCTATTGGGCTCAATAACAAGGAAAAGACAAAAGAAACTCCATTATTAATAAGAAATGGAAAAAAGAAAAATGTAGAAACCTCTAGAAGGCAAAAGAGTGTAATCCAAAGGTGGATTTCGTGCCTCTTAGGTTCCTTGGGTCCCAAGGAGTCCAAAATTGCAAATATAAAGCAATAAGAAAAGAAAAGATCAATTAGATATTTCTTTATTAAGAAAGAAATTGAAAACAATGATAAAATGTGGAAAAAGTGAAAAGAGGTACAATTGAGTTATCCTTGGTGGATTTTCATATCCAAAGGATTCCTAAGGTTAAAAGGAATGCCAATGAGGAAAAAAAAAGAAAGATAAAGGGAAATCCTTGAAAAGAGATATTTTACTAAAGAAATGAATAAGAAGTGAATAAAGGCAAGTAAATATTCTCCAATATGGTAGTTCGTCCCTTTAGGTTGTCTTGAGGTCCAAGGGACCCAAAATAACAAAATAATAGCAAAGAGAAAAGAAATACCAATTAATTTTGGATTAATTAAGGGATAACTTTGGAGAGAAGGAAGCTTACTCATCCCTTGGAATTTGTTTCCCAAATTTCGTAAATAGCTAGCTAATGTAAAGACAAACGTTCCCTTAAAATTTGACTTAAAAAGGATCAAGGGTTTGGGAGATATGAATTTTTCAAGTTATCTCCAAAATTGGGAATTATTCTGAAATTAGGAATATATTTTCCTTTTGTTGGATCGCGTGCTTTGCGGACCGTTGGATCTCAATCCAACGTTGGTCGCTCATTTTCTGAGTTCGACACGGACAGGGAATTTACAAGTTACAGGGAGAATTTCCCTTCTTGAATTTCTCGTGATCCAGAGTTTGGGAAAGCCTGTTGATAGTCCCATTGGACTCAGGAGAGGAAACCGCAGAGATTCATCCATATTTTGATTAGGTTAGGTTAGTGTTTTGGTAAACACCCAATTCTCACGAGCCTGCCTCGACCCTATATATAGGGGAGGGTGAAGGAGGGAACCAACACCTATTCTTGCTAGCCCAACTGTTGCGGCGGAGAGCAAGGAGTATCATAGTGCCTTTAATTTGGTAATCCAACTTGACTTGCCCTCTCAACACATCCGCAAGCCTCGCCGGAGTCCGGCAAGTAGGGAACAATCTTGGCGTGTCCTTGGCGAGCAACTGAACCTGTGATTGTGTTCAACGAAGGGAGGCGGAGCTTCCTGGCCAATTGGTGTGATCAAAGGAGGTCGAAAGCTCAGAGTCAACGCTCGAGTTGACCACCGGAGCTGCTGTGCTCGCGCGAGGTTGAAGATGAAGGCTCGTGGTGTTTTACACTTTTTCCCCTCCATGCCTTCTTTACAAGTAAGGGCATTTTCGTCCTTTGTTTGTTTTGAACGCAATTAGGCACACGCATTCCTGGGCAGCGGACCACGGATCAAACGATCCACGTTTTTATGAAAAGTGCTAATAAAGCAAATAATAGGGTTTTTTTGATAAAATCATATCTTTTGATAGAAAACTCGAATGAGGAAAGTTAATACCTGAAAAATGATCAGAAAAATACAAGTCTAAAAATAGTTTGGGAACCTAAATCAGTTTCTTTTTGCAAAAGTATCTAATTTGGACGGAAAAAGTATTAATTTGTGGTTAGAAACCCAAATTTTGGATAAATGATGGATTTAATCTTGCAAGTGAGTAAATTCGAGCATTATTAACTTGTTTAATGATAAAGATGGATATTAACCTATTTTGAAAAGGAAATTGCAAGAATTAGGGTTTTAAACTTAATATTGTAATTAATACCCTTAGAAACCCTAAATAAGGGAAAAAGGGAAGAAAAGATATAGTTAATCCGAAAATTAGGGTTTTGTGGTCCAAACCTGATCTTAGGATCTCAATGGAAAATAAGATGAGATAATTAGGGTTTGATGGATATTTTGATGAAAGTAAAGTAAAAGTAATAAAAATGAAGTGGAACCCTAATTATGATCAAAACCCTAAAAAGGGCTAGTAACCCTAGGGCACGATTAGGCCTATTAGACTTGGATACCATGATCCGTGATAGAGAATATTGGATGTATATTTCAGGGTCAAATTGTGTGCTTGCTTGCTTGATTCTGGATTACTTGCTTGTTTGGATTAATTATGCATTCAAGACAGCTTGACAGGTATGTGGTTAATTATGAGTAATCACATTAGTTTTCCCGAAGGTTTCCTGAATGGTTAATCGCATTGATTGAAACTAAACAGTTTGGATGTTCATACTGCAATTATAAAGTCACTATGGTTATCACAATTATAAATACATGTGTATTCTCGCACCTACATGCCACCCTGATGGAAGATGCCATAAAGGTCAGGCCCAGGAAGGTAGACCAATGGGTACCATGAGAGGTGACCCCAGACACCAAGCTCATGAATGAGAAGGTGGTCTATGTTGCATGATATGGGGCACCATGAGAGGTGACCCCCAGGCACCAAGCTCGGGATTGAGAAGGTGGCCTTAAGTCAATGGCAAAAGAGAAACCCTAGAGGGGTATTCCAGGGTTAGGGCAAAAGCGATGGAGAATGACACATTGAAAATGTAATTTGGTTTGCTGATTACCTTGATTGTGATAATTAAATTGTTAGTCATATTTGTGAAATTTTGGTTGTTCCCACATACCAGCATATTCCTATATGCTGACCGACGTTTTGTTTGTCGACATTTTAGGTACAACAATTGAAAGAACAAACAGTAAAGTGACACATTGTGGAAATAAGAAATAAAGTGCAAGGAGGATTAGATAGAATGAATCCAGGCTATGGATAGAGTAGTTTACCAAAGTTTTAAAAAGGTATGTAAGGTTTTATTTTATACCAGTTTACATTTTAGTTGGTAAATTTTGATAATTTTTATTGATTATTTGTCAAACCTTTGATCTTGTTAATTGGGATAATGACTCTGACCTCTTGATCTCCCTTAATTGGGGGTTGCCGGGAGGCGGGGTCGTTACAAAAGTCCCTACTAGTAAGATATATATTCAACTAGGCTAGAGAGGGTAGAAAGGAGATAACTTTATCTTAAAGAAGCTATATCCACCATGGTTGCACAAAACTACCAACAAATAAGGTAGAAGAGAGGAAAATTTACAATAGAAGAGGTGTAGATACTACGTGTTCTAGGGTCATAGTGTTGGTCTTTAGCCTTAGATCCCACCGAACTGAGCTAGATTCCCACCAACCAAGCTCAAGCATGACCAACAGTTTTGGTATCAACCTCTCCTTTCTCTCGCAACAATCTAATAGCTCTAGGGGTAGCGTATGAGCCCAAGGAGCGATAGAAATGGACATCTATAGACTGGGGAGCATGTAAATATCAAAGAAACCCATAAACATGCCCCATCAAGTTTAAAAATTGAAGCTAAAAACCCATTGAATCCCTTATTAGAAAATCCATCAAACTTGCACTCAGTGAGGCCATCAACCCCCCCAACACACACGTGGATAAAAGCCACTAATTCCACTTAGAAAGACTATCAACCCCCTAGAAGAAATGCCATCGACTACCTATCAAAAAGTCCTTTGAACCCCACTCAGAAATGTCATCAAATCCCACTTAGAAAGGCCATCGACCCCCAAACATGAAGGCCAAAAAACCTTCACTCAGAAAAGCCACTAACTCCAAGTCAGAAATGCCATCGACCTCCTATCAAAAAGGCCATCGACCCAAGAACTCTCAAACCCTTGCATCATTTGATGTAAGTTCACAAGGGTAAAACGTTATGACCAAAGACTTGAGTACATTATTTTCTCATCATTAAAAGCATGCACATGTGACAAAGCATGATCCTAGACTTAAAAAAATCAATTAAATTCATGTTAATTCACAAGGGGAAACAATAATGCTATCTCCATATTCCATCGATTATAACATCTGTATCAACCAGTCAGACGTGCCCGTAGTTACAAGTATACCAAAACGTTGGATAAAATGGATCTTGGTCGATGCCAACCAACATCAGCGACAAAGCATACTGGTTAGGTCCAGCTTACTCATTCATGGATAATAACAACGACAACAATAAAGCCAGCTTACTAAAACTTCTAATCTACAATCGACATTTCCCAAAAGAGCTTTGCTATATATACGACCATTCTAGACGGGAATCCAGGCCCCGTCGTCCTTTTGTTACACGTTATCCAACACACACTCCCTAACTCATACACAACACACTGTCTAAAGAACCAGTTGGCAGAAAATCTGACGGGACTGCTGTTGCAAAAGCAACACGTGGGAGAGAGGGGAAGCGAAAGAGAGAGGGTGGGGGAATGGAGAGAGGGGAGGAGAGAGAGAAAGTGGTTGTAGGAGAGGAAAAGGAATACATTTTTGTCTAAACTTTTTAAACGATAATGATCTTTTTGACAAATTAAACACTGATGGACACCTCATATAAAAAAAACTACACAACAAGATCAAGTTCGATAAAATTCAAAAAATAAAATGTACACTCTAAAAAATTAGATAATGTGATTATAAAAAAATTCAAAAGTAGGAGAGAGAAATTTATTTTACTTATAACTCTCAAAACATAATAATTTTTTTTATAAAATAAAAGTAGTGGGTTACTAACAAAAAATACTTTAAAATAAGAGTAATTTCGACATACTTTGATAATGATTTTTTTATGAAATAAGTATAAAACATGGAATAATATGTTGTAACATGTTATAACATAGTATAACACATAGATAACATAGATAATATAGATAATATGGAATAGTGTGGATAATATGGGTAACATGGATAAAATGGATAACATAGATAATGTAATTTATTACTTCGTTAAAAATATGTTATCCCATGTTATAATATATTATAATATGTTATCTCACGTGTTATATTTATTTCGTCAAAAAATTCATTATCATGTAGATACATAGAATAATATGAATAAAATGAAATAACATGGATAACATGAATAACATTGATACAAATTATTTTTGTGACATAGATAACATGAATAATATAAAATTTGACATGGGATAATAAAAAATTTACGTTTTAAAGTATTTTTGTAGTGAAAATAATGATTTTTATTTTGTCAAAAAATCAATTTTAGTATGAAAGATATTAGCGATAATAATTTATTCTTTTTTCTCTCTCCTACAATCATGTAATAACATATGTCGTAAAATCGCAATTTGAACTATTTCCATGTTATAACATGTTATATCATGTGTTATATTTATTTTGGTCAAAAATTCATTATCGAAGTATATCGACAAAATCTTATTTCAAAGTATTTTTTGTTAGTAATCGACCACTTTATATTTTGTAAAAAAATCATTACATGTTATCTATGTTAGTCATGTTATTTCATGTGTCCATGTTATTCTATGTTATCCATGTTATCTCATGGTATCCTATGTTATCTCGTGTCAAAGTATATGTTATTCCATGTTACCTCATATTATCTTGTTATCTCATGTCAAAAGGCTCGGTTGTAATGTACAATTGGACTGGAGATAACATACAAATGGATTGGAGATAACGTACGATAGTACTTCCCTCTTATTTATAAATTTTTTTAAAATAAATTAAACCTAAGATAGCATACAATTAGTCTGAAATTAGCGTACATTTGGACCAGAGATAGATGATGACATTATTTCCCTCCTATTTTACAAATTTTTTTAAGACAACGTACAATTGGCCCTGAGATGACGTTCACTTTTTGTTAATAACGTACATGGATAACATATATATAACATAAGTAACATGGTATAACATGGTATAATATTCTTTTGTAGTAAACCATTATTTTTATTTCGTTAACAGTTTCATTACGGTTTGAGAGTTAGAAGTGAAAAAAATTCTCCATGGTATAACATGGATAACACGGGTAACATGTTATAATATGTTATAATATTTTTTTATTAGTAATCCATTAATTTTTATTTTGTTATTTTTTTAAGATTTGAGAGTTATAAGCAAAAAAACTTCTCTCTCCCCTTTTTTGACTTTATGTAGACATTAGTCTTATTTTATATTTGTAACTCATCAAATTTTATTTTGTTAAAAAATTATTCGATTTGAGAGTGATACGTAAAAAAATTTCTCTCTCCTCTTTTTTGACTTTATGTTGACTCATTAGTCTCACTTTAAAATATTTTTTATTAGTAACTTATCGATTTTTATTTTGTCAAAAAATCATTACGGTTCGAAAGTTATAAGTAAAATAAAGTTCTCTCTCCTTTTTTTGACTTTTACAATCATAGTATCCCTCTTATTTTACATTGTACATTTTATTTTTTTTCAAAATATGTCGTACGCGATCTTATTGTAAAGTATTTTTTGTAAAGAGTTCAACGATATTTATTTCGTCGAAAAATTCATTACCGTTTAAAAGTTATTGCAAAAAATATGCTCTTGTTTTTCTCTCTCCGCTCCCCTCTCTCCACTCCCTCTCTCGCTCCTCTTCTCACTCTCTCCTCTCTCTTTGTCTCTCTCTCTCACGTTGCAAAAGCAGCAACAACACATTTCTTCATGTTTTTGGAACTTGTGCAAGAGACACACTTCATGTTTTTGGAACTTGTGTAAAAGACACGGCAGCAGACAACAACACGTTTGTTTACGTTTTCTAGGACGTTGTGCAAAAAGCACACACTAGCAACGTCAATAAACAACCGGCCGTCCCATTTGAGGTTAAGTCTCTCTTCTACGTATCATTTCCCTTCCCAAAAAAGAAGAGGAAAAAAACCAATTTAGTACACTTTTAAAAAAATATTTCCCAAAATAGCACACTTTGTGTGGAACCCGCCACTTTTGATGGCATTTTTTATATGCGAGCTTGAAAGTGCCACAATAATTGACGTGTCTACTTTTAAATATTAAAATTTGAAAAAAAATTAAAAATTTGAAAAACACCACATGAAGTGGCGCTTTCAATTTGCACTCAATATTGAATGTAAGTTGAAAGCGCCACTTCATGTGGCGTTTTCATTTTTTTTTTCAAATTTTTTAATTTAAAAATAGACATGCCCACTATTATGGCGTTTTTCAGTCCTGGTTATAAAAAGCTCCACACAAAGTGACATTTTCAGACCAAAGTGTGCTACTTTGGGAAATATTTCGCAAAGTGTGCTATGTTGGTAAATATTTTTATAAAAGTGTGCTAAATTAGTTTTTTTTTCAAAAGAAGATGGCAAATCACTGTTTTTTTGCAGAACTGAGCAGCTCACCAGATTCATGTAGTGGTCTGTGGCCTCTCTCTCCTCTCTCTTTTTGTACAACTAGTTTGCTAACCAATTGGCCGGAGAGCCTACCCCACTTTAAAGCAATCCATAAAGAGCTACGCTACACATCTCCGCCCACCCACCCGGTCAATCCACCGGTGGTTGGGATGTGTGGGCAATGTTGATGAGGCAGAAAAAGTAAATACACCATGAAAGGGAAAAAAACTGGAGAGAGAAAAATATTTTACACATAACTCTTAAATCGTACGGAATTTTAGGTCAAAATAAAAAAAACATTATATTCGTCATAAATAATACTTTCTATCAAGATCAATGTTGACATACTTTGACAAAAAATATTAGAAATATATTATGAAAGGAGAGAAGTATAAAAAAGTATAATATGTTTTCAAATATTGTACTTCATTCAGGTACATTACTTATTGCTTCTTTATTTCTCAATTCCATATTATGTCATAAATCCATAAGTACTATATATTTTATCATTTATATTAATTTTTACATATTCAGAATGTAGTATTTGCCAAAAATCATGTACAAAGATATACACAAATTCTATAAGAAGTACAATACTAATGACCAAATTTTCTAATAAAAAATAAACTACTAGAAGTACAGTACTAACAACCAAATTCCATTTTTGTAAAGTATTCACATTCATAATATGTACAGACGTACAATAGTAATTACCTCCTTGTTTTTCATGCTCAATATTTTGTCACATATCGGTAAGTATTGTACATTTATCATTTATATTAATTTTTGCATACATTTAGAATGTAACGTTTGACAAAAATTGTATGCAAAGAGACACACACATTATACAAGAAGTATAATACTAACAACTACATTTTGTAATACCAATTATAGTACTAGACGTACAGTACTAGAGGTACCGTACGAGACATAATAATAATACATGATTTGATGATCTTGTTAGTACAGTACGAGACATTTCATGTATAAAAGAATGTCGATAATCACATACTAGACCTATATAAAGTAATTCACATTTCACTAAAAATATACACATTTTACTAAAGTAAGCTCAATCGAATCCATAGATGAACAAGTAGCTATTGTACATGATTTGAGGGAAATACAAAAGTGATGTGATGTACTCACGAGTACTGTATATCTGTACCCAGAACATGTGTATGATATCCTAATATACAAATACTATATTCCTTGTATATTATCCTTATTTTAAAATATATCAATACTAATTTTGTTAGAAAATTTTTTTTTTATAAGGATTCTAATGCAATTTATTTCAACAAAAAATACGCTATGAATTGAAAGTTATAGATAAAATATTTTCTCTATCTTCTACTTTTCTCATCTTTTATTATTTTAATTGTTGCAAACACACAGCTGTGACCCAAAAACGGTTGGACATCCATAAATGGAGACCGCAATCCATCCGCTCATAGATGCAATGCAACTATGCTGCACCTAACTAGAACAGTGGAACACGTGATTGACTATTGGTCACCTAACACGCAGTCTGATCTGTCAACCAACAACGGCGTGCACAGAAGATAATAATCAGACTGGCCCCACATATTGAACGAGAATAGAGTCAGTCAATGTCATACAGCCGAAGTTTGATAGAATGGCTAATAAGACAATGGCTGCGTTTGGTGCACCGTCACAATAAGTTTAATTGCCATGGATAAATTAACCAACGGTATGTTATTTTTGTGTTAGATGATTGTTGTTTGGGACAACGGCAAATAAATTTAATGGTAAGATGTCCAGTGTTTGATACACAAGTAAATCACTTTTTTCTATTGACACAAAGTCTATAATGCCCTTTGTTATATGTATGGTGAAATCGGTTAGAAGGATTTGATGGTAACTTGATATTCACGGCAAGTAAACTGATTCTCCGCCGGAAGGATTCTACGCGGCACGTTACTTACAAATTACCCGGTTAACTAAACCTTGCGGCAACTTGTTTATCCTTTTAAACGGTATAACAAACAGTGAATAAATAGCCACTCTAGGTCTGCTTGTCGTGCCGCCGTTAGACCTGTAAAACAAACGCAGCCAATAAGTAATGATGATTAGTAAATGAACTGTATCAAAACCCGCACATGAATTGACACCGCCAGCTATCAAGAGGTCGAAATCACATTAATAAAGTCTTGCACCAAGTGTTAGGATCTGACGAGTTACGATGCTGCTCTCTTCTTCACATATAGGTACAGACTTTCGTGTTGTGAGCCATACTAGTCAAACTTTGATCTTTTCCTCATATGCACACATAGACCTGAGAATAAACTTGCCTCTTGATTGCACTCTCCCTACACTGAGTTCCAAAAGAAAATGAATCATACATAAAGGTCAACTTCTTTGAAGATCTATGCAAAAACTACTACTCTGGCTTAATGCAACAAAAGTCCATCTAGTCTCCAAGTATGAGAAATTAGTATATTGCAATAAATTTATGGCCCATGCATTGCAAGTGGAAATTGACAACTTGTCTCATTATGATTTTAAAAATGACGAATAACAATACAAAAAATAGAAAGTAATTGTTGTATAGGGAAAATTGGGATCAAGAAAGAAAGATTTCTCCCTCCCTCTCTTAAAGTCCGTGGCAGAGGCCAGACATCTGAGAGGCTCGTAAATTAAAAAATATTTGTCTATGTGGTTTGAACTTGAGTTCCTTCATTGTGGACCATCAAGTTTGCCAACAACTCAACCCTTTGCTTGCTTATATAGGAAAAGTTAGTTGTCATGTTCGATAACAACTAGTGCAAGAAATCATATAAGAACTCATACATTGAAAGAACGCCCCAAAGAAAAACACCTAATGTCACTGATAAACTCGCTAATCTTGTGACTAGATGGGATCCAACATGCAAGATAACCTAGAATAAGTGAATAACTAGTCTGGGTCATTTGACCCCTCATTCATCCATGCTCGTGGAGATATCTTGTGTGTCAACTAACATGTCAAAGATAGGATCAAAGACACGATGATGTCATCAATGTACTCATCATGCGATGCTTCCATACCTCTATTTATTACTACCTATTTAGTAATAATTAATTATATTTTCTAGGGGGTATGGATGAAGCATTGATGTAATTTTAAATTTATTCTTTGAAGTTTGTATTGATTAAGTTAATATTGGTTCATTCATTGTTATATCATTATTTAATGGTTTTACCTTCTATAAAATCTCATTCTTAATGGAAAAAACTCCTTAAAGAATTTTTTTAGCTAGTTACGGTTCGCATATAGTATTAGAAACTTTGTTTTGTTGAATTAGAGCAATGTCAAATGTGGCTTATAGAGTCATGAAGATGAATATCATTGTAGTGTAACAATTGCTCACCATTGGGACCCTAAATTAAATCTTAAAAACAAAGACTTCTATTTTTCTTTAAAAGGACAAACTAAACCTCGGGAAGACCCTTTCAATGTAATTTTATCAGAACATCAATCACAACAATTTGGTCATTCAATTGTAATGATAATATGTACTGAAAGTAGTATCAAAATGCACTAAAAATATGAAAATTTATATTGAATATCTCACAAAAGGATAAGTCTTCCATCATTGTTCTAAAAGAGAGCTTATAATAAAGTGTAATACTGGGAACCTACATGATGCATAGTTTGTGAACATAGTTGTATCAACCCACTTTCTATGCTCAATCGCATACACATTATCTCTAAAAAATGATGTCACCAAAATTCTGTAAGAAGGTCATCATCAAATACTTATGCTAGGTCCATGTGGTTCCTCATGGTAGGGTTATATTAATATCCTACTAAAGCCATATTAAAAAATCGATATGCAGATACAGAGAGATACACACATTTGGATATATTGTAACCTTTTACATAGATTTTGAAACCAAGGGGACTTAAAAATAAGTCATAAGATATTATCAACAAAATATATCAACAAATAGCATGAATGATCCATGAAATATTGCTAGTAACAAATATTATGGTAAGAGGGAAATTATTCATAGATGTATGAACATGGCCATATGATTTTTCCAAATTACCTCATAAAAAACCAATCACTTCTTGGCCATGTTGACCCACTTGAGTCAAGTTGGTTAACTTGTCTTGCCTACATCAACCAGTTGAGCTAGTTTCATAGTTTTCCATACATAACTAGACCAACTAAAATAAGTTAGTTCTCTTTCCTAGTCTAACCATTTCTTATATGTACAAAACTCATTATTTGATCCAAAATGCTACATGTTTGATTCCTAAGCCTCTCAACACCCTAAAAATCAATTGAATATGACTTCCCATTATATTATACTTTCACATCCAACTATTCTTACTATTAATCATGATTTAAGCTTATCCAAATAAAACAACAAATGTATATTTAATATAGAAAGAACATGAACCCTAATTATATTTCTAGAGAAAACTCATATATAACTTGTTCTTGTATTGCTATAGCTATCAAATGTCATGCTACACCAAACAATTGACAAATTAATCCAACAGAAATCAAGTTAAATTCAAGTGAAATGCAACTAACAATTTCACTATCAAATACCATTACAAACAATTACAATAGCATTATCATGTCAGATTCACCTATTATTTTCAATGTAAGTATTTTCTGCCTGGATCACCTATAAACAATGTAAATCTAATCATCAAATTTAAAGTTTAAGTAATCCAAGAATGAACACAAAAAGAAATATTCATTCATACTTAGCCATTAACCTCAAAAGGGAAATATAAGCTATGTCAAGGTGTAATAGTATGGATTGTCAAATAATCATAATTGAGACTAAACAACCAAGATTCCTCAAAACCATCTAGTTGATGACCATGGTGATGAACCACCAACCAGGTTGTGTTGGTTGAACTGACATAGTCAACATTGTATGCACAAATTACTACTAGAATATTTGGGTTGATCATGGATTCATCCTTTCCTAATGGGTCTTTAAATTACAATAAACAAATTTGAGTTTTGAAGTTAATGATGTAGGCATAAATTTTTTTCTTCATGGTGTGGCTAAACATGCTCATAGATATATGCTAGAGCTTGTGGCTACTATTGATGTTGTATAAACACTCATATATATATATATATATATATATATATATATATATATATATATATATATATATATATATATACTAGTAAATACACATGTGCCCATGCACGTGACATATTAAATTAGATACATTTTCACTACACCATCATAAGATTTTTTAAAATTAACCTACTTTATATTATTGTCTGATCAATAATAAACTATCAAAAGGTTGCAGATCCAGATGGAGTTAGTGCTCGAAAGATAGACCGGCCCATTGCAGACGCTTACAATTTGTGCCAGTTGCTTGCCTTTTGTGGTTTAATTCTAGTGATGACTGCATAACGGGGTTAATAGGCACACTTTTCTACCCACCCATTAATGAGGGAGGATAAATATTTTAAAATTTGTAAACCGACCACTCTACATACCCCCAGTTCTCAGTCTTCTCTCCACCCCTCAAACTTCAATTGCCGGTGATTTTCCATCCCCTCCCCCATCACCTGTACCCTAACCCTCGCTCCTTTTCATCCACTAGTAAATACACACGTGCCCATGCACGTGACATATTAAATTAGATACATTTTCTTTACACCATCATAAGATTTTTTAAAATTAACCTACTTTATATTATTGTCTGATCAATAATAAACTACTATGAAAAATACATATCAAATAATGTCTATTAATGTGTATTAATGGGAGGCTCAATTAACAATAAATTGGTGAGAGAAAATATTTAGAAAAGTGATTGCTGGGTTTGTTAGGGAGGACATTGGTTTATTGTATTAGAATAGTCAAGAAAATGTGTACTAATGGGTCGTTTAATTATAAAGAAGAGATAATAAAGGGTTTGTTTTTGTGTGATGTGATTATGTGGAGGTAGTTATTAAGGTGGGAGAGAGAAAGTTGAGGAACCGTTTTGATACAATAGAGGTGTGGGCGCAAATAGAGGGAGGTAGTGGAATGGAGTGGTAAAGAGAGAGGGTGGGGAGCGATTGTTTTGTGAGGTGGGAAGTGTAATTTTTGTGGAGGAAAAAAGAAAGAAAATTCCTACAAAAAAGGAGAGAAGAGAGAGAGTCAAGGAGAGTGCACTTCACAAACTCGCTCTTTTTATAGTGTATATATATATATATATATATATATATATATATATATATATATTGATATAGATATTTATGTGTGTACATACATACCTATAGAGACACACACACACACAAATACACACACACAATTATATGGGATTAAGAGAGAAAGATTTCTCCCCCCTCTCCCATAACCCGTGGCGGAGGCCGGACGCCTGGGAGGGTGATAAATCAAGAGATGCTTCTCTGTGTGGTTTCGAACCCGGGTCCCTTCATTGGGGACCAATAGAATTTGCCAACTGGGCTATTCTCTTGCTGGATACACACACAATTATATGTATGTATGTATGTGTGTGTGTGTTTGTGTGTGTGTGTATGTGTGTGTTTGTGTGTGTATATATATATATATATATACATATAGATACATATATATATATATATATATATATATATATATATATATATATATATATATATGTACGTGTTAGTTGGACTAGTTGTATCAATTGGATAAGGTGTTGTTTGTTTCCATTTTCTCCCATGAGATATAGTTCAACCCCAATCTCAAAAAAGACAAAAGTGTGGGAGAGGGCAAAATAGGTTTCTTCCCAAGTAATGGTTTCCTACTACCCAAGTAACATGTGATCGGTCATTTTTAAGAAATTGGCTACGTTGTGATCCTTTCATGTGGTTAGTTGTTGGAAGGACTCTTGATTAGTCACTTACCATGATGAAATGTTTGTACCTTGAGTCTATTTTCATACAAGTAGTATCAAAAATAGGTGAAGACTCTATAAATAGTATCATTAATACTGAATACCTATATCAAAGTGGAGTTTGGGATTGGGGAAAATAGACTCCCTTGGATTTTTCAAAAACTCAAACAAATGAACCATTGATAACAAAATTGTATGATATTTGTAAGAATGAGGAGTAATAAAGAAACAATAGATAAAGAACATGAAATATAAAACAATTTGGGAAATCACATCATACTCCTATTATATTACCATGTCTTTTCCACCACCATTATTTTGTTAAATATATTTATTTGAGTTGTGGAAATTATAATACAAAGATTATAATGTAAAAAAGAATGATAGAGATCAAACAATTTTTTCCCTTTTGCTCTTGAATTTAGGAAACAATAACTATTTTTTCTTTTCCAAGCATGTGAGAAACCACCTATCAATTGGTTTTGTGGACTTTGAGTCAATTATATGATGATTGTAATGGGATAAGTTGTACTAAATTTGATCAATAATAATAATAGTTTTGCCTGCTATGTTTACTTCAATATGAGACAATGTCTAAACTTAATGATGTCCTAAGAATGTGTCACTCGATGACATGTCATTTCAGGTGACAAGCTAAGCATAACATCATCTATATTCTAAGTGTGTTCTTTCTTGTCTTAGTCCATTGTTAGGTATTATTCTGGAAATTAGGACAAAAATAATATACAAGACTAGTAAGTGTGTTAATGGATAAATATGTCTCGCTAGCCTTGATATTTTATACTACCTAATGAACAAGTGTAATGGAAAGAACCACTTGGCGTATGATACATGGAAGTCAAAAATGAAACTCATAATTATATATCAATGTGATAGTGGTGATTGTAGTCTTTAAACTGAAGTCATTATGAGGATTACATGTTGTTAATTGTACTTAAACACTACTCAACGTGACCTTGAATAAGGGTTTCCATAAAAGTAGTTTTTGGGTGTTCTTTGACACATGTGGATTATTGTGAGTGACATAGATAGAATTTTCCCCTCCTATTAGAATAATAGCCATCACTACTTGATGAGTGATACTATGAAATGTATTGACATGCTCATATAAGATAATACTTGTTATTGAGCCCATGTGTATTCAAATATTCAAATCCTAATCAAGGAACTAATATTGAAAAATCAGAGGATGACGGTCCATGCCTCAGATTCAATTTGGATATAGGAGATAGGGATTATACAGTTAACCTAAATCTGGTTACACACATGTTGAATTTGTTCTCCAACTTATCCAGTTACTTGATTGGAAATGATGTGTTGTTATATATCACTCATTGTTCATGAAGTCTCGATGTGATTATATACATCACTACCAACGTAATATGGAGCCTATAGGGTCACACACATAGGATACACATGGAAGAGGAGTATAATCATGGAGGTTTAGTTAATCAAATAGAATAATTATAGACTATTTGGAAGCCCACACAATCAACAAGAAGGTCCATCCTATCAAATGGATATCAGATAATTGATTCATGTGATGAGGTGATTTGTTGATCTAAGATGATCGATTAGACAAGATCAATCATCAACTAAATAACGAATTGGTTCCTGAACATTCTGACCATGTCTACTTGATTTATTAGACTCAATTGTCGATTGAATAAGGTGTTTATATATAGTCATGTAAATTTTGTTGGTTGATTTTCAATTCTAATTTTCTTATTTAGAAACCTTGTTGCATGCCACTTTTGTTTTAAGAGGCATGTCACTAAGGGTTTTGATTACATGGTTTTGACATATGAATACTCTATACATCATTACCCAGAAGGAAGAGAAAGAAGGAAAAGAGTGCAACACTAGCAAGTTTCTAAGAGAAAGGTTACTCCTTTCCTCCCACCAAAAGAAGCACGACATGGAGTTCCTATCTTATGTATGGACTACGTAGAGATGCATGCACCATGGAATTTTTTTAGGAGCACGTCATCAGTTATCATCCATGAATCATCACAAGTGATGCATATCCCTATGCGAGAATGTTGTTGGACTTGATCCACAATAAGGTATCTTGTGCTTCTAATTCATCCTATGTTGTTATTGATGAGATCTACTTGTGGTAGGACGGACAATCTTTTTATTACTTCCACTACATTTGTTCCATTTCCCAAACAATGGTACTGTAAACACAAAAATATACAACATATTAGGATTTAAATATATATGATAGGATTTGATTTATATTTTTTGTTGTGTTGCATGTGATCTGAATAAAATGTCAGTATGCATTACCTGTTAGTTTCACATACATCAAATATTTGATTTTGTGATATGACTGATGGGCTCAACTATTGAAAATCTAATTTTTCCTAGTGGATAGAAGTAACATTTTGTATATGTTTTCAATGGAGCTACCCCTCAGATCCATGAGGGACAATATATCTCCACCCAACCTGATGCTAGAAAATGAGATCCATGTAGAGGCATTGCATACCCACCTTATTTGTGTGAATGTTCAAAAATTAAATCATAGAAAATGTGCTTATGAAGTGATCAATCTTTAATACACAAAAAAACACCAATATATATGTATATATGTGTGTGTGTGTGTGTGAGTTTGTGTTTGTATTCATACATGTTACTTTTCAAAATATTCTTTTCTTGGTGGATGTCTGCATGGTTATGGCCTACGATCCCCTTTGTGTGTAAGCATAATGTATTCGATGTACATGTTGTACCTCATTTTTTCTTCTAAATTGTAAATGTTTTATTCCCTCTTAACTCCCCTCATATTTACTTGAGGTTTCTACATACCATGTAATATTAGATAGGTATCTAATTAGTTTAGAGGAATTAATGTGATGGGGTAGCTTGTAGATCCAACTCCAAGGAGAATCTATGGAGATTTTCACCATGATGTGGGATAAATGCTAGTTCTCTGTGGGGGTTCACAAGTTGTTGATGAATGATATGAAACAACCTTAGGCAGGTAACAATTATGTATGTTTCCAAAGTATTATATTATCATGACCATAACCAACATTTTTGTGTTTTTAGATTGTGATTTGTGGATATAATGTGTATATGATACATGTTATAAGTATGTGGTATTGGATATGTATCATTATATAAATAAAATCCCCCAGATAAAATATTAAGTTTGAGATTCCTTCAATTGTGAAACACACAAGGAAACCTTGATTAATTAGGTATGGGAAAGAGAGATACATTTTCTATATTGAGGAACTGTGATAATAGATATGTGAGTTTTTCAAAAGCATGGTGCATATCCTATTGTGTTGGCCTTTGGGTAAAGCTTAACTAGGTGATTTTAACAAGATTAAGTACCTAGAGACATATATATGGTTTATGACAAAGAGTTGAGCGTCCATCTATCAAGAGTCCTTAAATGCAATTGATAAATGTATCCTACATAAATAATTAAATTTTGAGTGATCAACCAAAGCTGACTCATGACTTGATGAAATATGGATCTTGACCCACTAGAAGGTTTCTTGCTACAATCTTTCAAATTAATATGGATGGCTATTAATTTTATTAGTGGGAGAAATATTTTAATTAAAATCCTAACTGATATAGGTAAAAATATTTTTAGAATAAAATATTAACTCTTGTAAATATTGCTTATAGATCAAAGGGAAAACAACAAAAATAACTTTTCATTTTTTGGTCCTTGAGTAGGAAAAACTTAATGAGAATATCTTCTAAGACTAGTTCATAACTTTGAGAATTGTTATCACACATGAGAATAAGCTATATGTCCTGGTTACACCCCAGATGAACTAGCTCTGAATGCAACTAGGAAGGAAAGCAAAGCTTATTGTAAGAAATTTGATGTTATCTCCATGAATCATGACTTGTACAAGCAACATGAGAACATGAGAGTTCTTGAGATGGTTACACATTTGAAGGACATATACCAAGAAAAAGTAAGGGAAGAGATGTGTGATGTCTCCAAGGCATTGTTTAAGTGCATATGATAGAAGGTGATCTAGTTGGGCTCCATGTGCTCAAGTTAATTGGGCATGTGGAAAGTGTAGAGAAACTAGGATTTTCTTTAGGCCAAGAGTTTCCCATGCACGTGTTTGCAATCCCTTCTAGAATCATATAGTCCATTTGACAAGAATTACAACATGAACAATTTTGTCACATTGTTGTTAGAGTTTCTTGGCATGTTGAGAATAGGTGAGGGTCAATGAAGAAAGACAATCCCAAAACTCTATTGATGGTAAAAAAGAAAAAAAGGAATGTATAAGGGAAAGGCATAGCAAAGAAAAGTATGAATTTGTCCAAAATCCTAAGACAATCCCAAAATTCTATTGATGGTAAAAAAGAAAAAAAGGAATGTATAAGGGAAAGGCATAGCAAAGAAAAGTATGAATCTGTCCAAAAACCTAAGTCTTCTACACTTAAGCAAATGGAGTAGTGGTGAAGAAGGAAATTGACACCATTATCACCAAGATAGACAACATAAAAGAATTGTCCTCTCTATCTAGAGTAATTGAAGAACAACAACCATGGTAAAAAGATTTCTAGTTTAGATATGTATATTATGGCTATACAATTATATACTTCTTCATTATGACTATTGGATGTAAAATATGGATATTACATGTGGAACTATACATTGCTAACGGAGCAACAATTTTTGCCAATATAGTAGGAACCTATAGTTTATCTATGCCTAGTGGGTTGTAGATCTCTACTGCCTTTGTCATCTATGCATCTATTAAGATCTTTTTTTAATTGGCGATTCATTCATCCCATCGCTTGGGTTTGAACTCATGACCTCTTGGTCTTACAACATCACTTTTACCACTAGGGTACCACTTCATTGGCTATGCATCTATTAAGATCTAGTCCCAAATCTTGAATAAAGATCTCATTTTTGTTGATTTTGGGGATATATCTCCCCTATATTGATATAATGGAGTTCCAAAAGAATTTCTCCATCATTATTGTTACTGCTTGGACTTGTCATTGATGATTTGCCACCGCAACATGAAGTCTTTCCCAACATGAAGTGTTTCCTTGAAACACGTCGTGTCGACATGCATCTTCATTGACAAATCTAACGTGATGATATGAGACACAACGTGTCAAAACTTTGACATTATGTGTTACTTCTTTGCTAACATTTTTCTATCATGCAACCCAAGCAGCGTGTTAGTATATGATACTACGTGTTGGTGACTTCTGTCTCGAGCTATCTCAACTGACACGACATATCACTTAACAATATGACATGTTGCCTACCTTTTGCTGGCACTGACTGCTACTACTATGATATCAGGAATGGTGTGTCTCTTTGTCGACATGGTGTGTCCGCTGCTTTCTGTTACTTCATCTTGGCATGCTACATAATCTACTCATGGCGTAAAGATCTATATATGGCGTGCTTCTATCCCTTACAAAAAATAATTATCTTCTTATTTTCAACAATTTTTTATTTTTTAAACCCCTCGGTCTTCCAACCCTACATACCTTTTTACCTACCTCCTCAATACTTGTTACACACCCATATAAATATTACAACTATTAAAAAGTTTCATTTATTTTTCTATTCAAATCGATGTAATCCAGACATGTTGCATATTGACTCACATCATTGGATACCTCCTCCACATATTTGCTTACACAATTTTACCTCTACCACTATTTTTGACTCTCCGCCCCAACCACTGTCTTGACTCTTTTTTGTGGTTGGTGTTAGAAGGAGAATAGAGGATGAACAGTAGAGGGAAGAGATGACATGAAGGAGAGATGAAGCAAGAAGAAGAACTTAGTTATGTTGCTATATGGATATTCATACCACTTGTACTACTGATATATAGATCTTCATGCTACTATGTTGTTCCTTCTTCTATTGTGGTGTTCCTTATTCTTCTATGTGGATCCTTCTATAGTTATGTGGACAATTCGTGCTTGTTTATGCTACTTTAAGCTTTCTGCTGCTATTATTGCTTATTCATCATCATCTCGACTAGTACTATGGATTTCTCTACTTCTCTACTATGTATTGATTCATTTTCTATCCGACATTGTGATTGTTGCTACTTGTTGCTATGATTAGCACATTTTACTTGCTGCTTGGTGAGTTTATACTATTGTTGTCCGTGCTACGTTTGCACGTTGACTCTTTGTAAGTGTCGTGCACACATTTGCTACAACTATGACCCAACAATATATGCACTTTGACATTTGCTACATGATGGAAATTATATGATGAGATGATGATGGTACCTTTGTTGACTTACATGCTATGATGGAGCTTCATCCTTTTCTGACACTATTGTTCATATTGGAGTTCTTTTTGCTGCTTTCTATTTCATACACTGATCTTTTATCCGACTACATCATCTATAGTATGCTTTATATTCCAATACTCTATGGCTTGTTTATGCCTTAATCATGCTGACAATTTTCTTGTCAATGTATAGTATGCACATTATCTTCTACTTCTTGTGTTACTCTCTGGCCTATTTGATGGTGATAGTGACTATGATGAAGATCATGATGCCTACAAATTGATGTTTAATCTTCTCTAGATGCTGCCTCAAACTGATCAAGAAGCTCTTTCTACCTGCCTATGTACCTTCTTTTGGATTATCTTCTTGAGGGGGGGTATTCAGTACTTGAGTGCTTGAGTGATTTATTGTAATAGTGAGGGGGAAACTTTTTTTATGGGCTTGGTTATCTTTTTATTATGTTTAGATTGTCTTGTGTCTGTTTGCAAGCTGACTTGAGATTCTCCCAAGCTCCAGCTTGATGGGGAGTGTTAGAGAGTTTATTTACTTAAGTTGTTTTAGTCAATTTGTAATATGGTCTAGTTATGTTTTGGTCCACTAGGGTTTGTCTTGTTCCTGTATGCTACCACCTAATTATAAGACAGAGGGACTGTTTCCTATCAATAAGAAAAACTGTACATGTCAGTGGATTTCCTCATTTTCTACACCTATGACTTCAGAAAATTTATGTTGATCTACTGGAGTACTCTTGTGTACCTTTACACCCTGTTTGGTTTACCAAATTCTGAACCGGATAGGAGTTTTATCCCACAAATATTACCAATCCCATGTTTGTTTGACCAAAATAAGCATTGGGATTTTAATCATGACGTCATAGAAGTCCCTGCTGCCTGGGACTCTCGACTCCCGCAGCCAGCCCCCAAGGTACTAAGACGGTATTGCTCGTTCTCGGCCTCGACTCCAGACGCGTGCTCTCTTGTCCTGATACATCTTTCATTTCGTGACACTGACTCCAGACGTGTGCTCTCTCCCTCTTGATTCGTCTATCACTAGTGTTTCTCGGTCAAATGTTTCTTCTACTTCCAGCTTCGACTACCTTCGTCATCTTCTCCGAACCATTAACTTTAACCAATCTGGATGCATAGTTGTTTGCTTCTGAAGCTATGTCAATCGAAAACGAAGCAACAAAAGCTTGTCTCGAAATATCATAGTTGCATTTAGATTTAATATTTCAAACACGCACGGTCTATTGCTTTGATACAGTGCTCAACTCCGTCGATGGTGCTTTACGCCATGCCATCCAAGGTTTTTATTCACGCAAGCAAATAGAGAGGTATTTTGTTAATTAATTATGTCAAGGAAGAGCTAGATAGCACGGCTGTCCAGGTAGTAGATCTTGCCATCAATATAGCACGACTGCCAGAGCAAGATTGATTTCCAAATTGGGGAACGATAAACTTTTCCTATCCCATGTGTATCCAAACGCATGTTGTTATTTTGTTTTTCCTTTCCTTTCCGAGTCCTTGCCAATCCAATGCCTCGTTATATCCAGTTCATCTCCTATCCGGCAAATCAAACACAGCTTTAGATGTAAATTAGGAACATAAGGTGTTTTAATAGGTATATAATCAAACATATAAAATCTATTTTAGATTTTATCAACATAGTAAGTTTGATTAAGTACAAAACCAGAAGAAAATCTACTTAATTTAATACCAAGCATGACATCAACAAGTCCTAAAAATTTTCATATCAAAGTTGCTAGCAAGAAAAGACTTAGTTTCATTAATAATTTTAGAATTGGGTCCAAACAATTAAATATCATCAACATACAAGCACATAATTATGCAAGCATCCTCAACAATTTTGGAATAGATACAACGATCAGACTCATTCGCAATGAATGTAGAAGATAAAACAATTTTATAAAACTTATCATTCCATTGTTTGGGTGCCTATTTAAGTCCATACAAGGACTTAACTAGTCTACAAAATTTTATATTCTTGTCCAAGTGGAACACAACCTTCTAGCTAATCCATATAAATCTATTCTTTGAAAGTTTCATTCAAGAAAGTAGTCTTGACATCGATTTGATGGATTTCAAGCTTATGGATCGCCTTCCAATGCAACTAGGACATGCATGGAAGATATTTGGTTACTCGAGAGTATGTACCAAAGCAATCAAATCCTTCATTTTGACTATAACATTTGGATACTAGTTTGGCCTTAAACTTCTCTGTAGAACCATCTTCCCTCATCTTTTTCCTAAAAACCCATTGACATCTACTAGTCTTGCATCCTGGAGGAAGCTCGGTAAGAATCCAAGTATGTTTGCTCATAATTGATTCTATTTCATTACAGACAGCTTCCTTTAAAAAACTAGAGTCTATAGATGTCATAACATCCTCATAAGAATGTGGGTCTTCTTCTACTAAGAAGGTGTAGAATTCGGGTGTAACGTCCCAGGATTTGAGGCCTCGGATATAATGATCTTATAAGGAATGACTGGACTACCCATATCACCAAGGTGCGCCTCATTTTCAGGGAGCCCATCACTAAAGAACACCGTAGTTAAGCATGCTCAACTTAGAGTAGTACTAGGATGGGTGACCAGTCGGGAAGTTGATCTTGTCTTGTGTATGAGTGAGGATAAATCACGTAGTTAAGGCTAGTGGTGGTCTGTGGGGCCAGTCGTCATTCCTGAAACTCTACTAGAGCCTAGGGCAGTGGGCCCGGGTGTTACAAATGGTATCAGAGCCATAACCCCTCCAGTAGGTGGGTCCCACATGGGCATGTGACATGCCAGTCTTCAGCCGTATAGTCCAGGTATTTAGGAAAGGGTTGTCCATGGTTGACGTAGCCACCCTTGTGCTGGTATTCTGTGATCGAGAGATGGGTGTCCATGGGTCATTCTGAGTCTGCACTGAAATGGGGTGATGTTATGAGGTCTTATAGTTGAGCCTTGATGAGGATGTCAAGAGTCTAAGTGGGGGAGATTGTAACGTCCCAGGATTTGAGGCCTCAGATATAATGATCTTATAAGGAATGATTGGACTACCCATATCACCAAGGTGCACCTCCTTTTCAGGGAGCCCATCACTAAAGAACTCCATAGTTAAGCGTGCTCAGCTTGGAGTAGTACTAGGATGGGTGACCAATCGGGAAGTTGATCCTGGCTTGCGTGTGAGTGAGGATAAATCACACAGTTAAGGCTAGTGGTGGTCTGTGGGGCCAATCATCATTCCTGAAACTCTGCTAGAGCCTAGCAAAGTGGGCTCAGGTGTTACATCAGGACCATAGTTCTTGTCAAAATCTGTCCTTTTACCCCTACCTAGGTTACTGGGAGGATCATGAACAAATAGTTCATGTTCTACTTCATATGAAGTTACAACATAGATGGGTTCCTGATGAGAAGAGGAAGAAGGTTCTTCACTAACTTGTCTAGGAACCTTTTCCTTAAGAGGAAATATGGTTTCATAATAGACAACATCTAAAGATCTAACCTCAAGAATAGAGTTGACTCTAATATATGAGATATTAGATTTTATCATTAGAAATCTATAAGCATTACTATTTTCAACATATGTAGTAAAGACAATATCAACAAATTTAGATCCAAATTTTCTCTTTCATTATCAAGAATTTAAACCTTGGCCAAGCACTCCCACACTTTGAGGTACTTCAAAAAAGATGTCTTGTTAAGTCAAAGTTCAAAGGGTGTTTTTCCAATGTGTCTAAAAGATATATGGTTTAGAATGTAGTTCACATTTTGAAGAGCTTCCTCCCACAGTATGTGACTAACTCTAGTCTTGACTAGCATTGAATTAACTATATGAATAAATGTTGTGTTTTCTCTCTCATTTACTCCATTAGATTGAGGATTATATGGGGCAGTGGTTTTATGTATAAGGCCTTTGTCCTCACAAAACTTGTTAAGTTCACTAGGGGTGTATTCACCACCTCTACTGGACCTCACTCACTTAATGCTCTTTTCTAATTATTTCTCCACTTGGATTTTATAGATTATGAATGTTTATAATTGTTCACCTTGGTTTTCAGCAAGTTAATAGAAAAAGTAATTAGTAAAATCATCTATGAACATTCCAAAGTATCATACACCATTACGAGTAAGAATATTATTTAAATCACAAACATTGATATCAATTAATTCAAGTAGAGATTTATTGTGATCTATTGATTGAAATGACTTCTTAGGAAGCTTAGCTTGAACAAAAATTTGACATATATCAGAAATATCAATTTGAGACTTGGGAATCAAGTCTAAATAATCATGCATTTCATCATATTTTTGTTTACATAACAAGACGTGCATACCAAATGTTACTAGTTTCAAAAATTAAAGTAGTAGAAGATATTTCATTGAAAGAAGACATATTACATGAAATAGAAGATAATTTAATAAGATCATCATAGGTGTAACAAAGACCAATATAAGAACCATTGTTGTAAATAACAATACGATTGCTTTGGCACAACAAGGTATAACAAGAATATTGTAATACAACTTGACTAATTAAGTTTCTAAGGAAAGAAGGAACATGTTGAACATCATGGTGTAACACTTGGGCCCACTACCCAAGGTTGTAGTAGAGTTTCAGGAATGATGATTGGCCCCACAGACCACCACTAGCCTTAATTGCACCCTTTGTCCTCACTCATGAGTAAGTCAGGATAAACTTCCAGTCTGATCACCCATCCTAGTACTACTCCAAGCTAAGAATGCTTAACTATGGAGTTCTCTAGTGATGGGCTCCCTGAAAAGAAGGTGTACCTTGGTGATATGGGTCGTGTAATCATTCCTTATAATATCTTTTAATTTGAACCCTCAAATCTTGGGACATTACAATATCCCCCACTTAGACTCTTGACGTCCTTATCAAGACTCAACTATATGGCCTCATAATATCACCCCATTTTAGTGCAGACCCAGAATAGCTCATGGACACCCAGCTCCCAATCACGGGATACCAATACAAGGATGGCTACATCACCATGGATAGCTCAAGACTGGCATGCCACATGCCCATGTGGCCCCCACTTACTGGAAGGGATGGTTGTGATACCATTTATAACACTTGGGCCCATTGCCCAAGGTTGTAGTACAGTTTCAGGAATGATGATTGGTCCCACAGACCACCACTAATCTTAACAGGGTGCTTTGTCCTCACTCATGTGCAAATCAGGATAAACTTCCCAATTGGTCACTCATCCTAGTACTACTCCAAGTTGAGCATGCTTAACTATGGAGTTCTTTAGTGATGGACTCTCTAAAAAGGAGGTGCATCTTGGTGATATAGGTAGTCCAATCATTCCTTATAAGATCTTTTTATCTGAGGCCTCAAATCCTAGGATGTTACACATGGAGTCTAAGAGTGTTTCTAGATGTAAGCTTTATGTCAACACGTCCACAGTCTGTGATCACGATAGTGGATGAATGATCTTCTAACTTGATCACTCTATCAAATTCATCATGATAGAAAGCAAAAATGATAGTCAAAACAAATATGGTAGGTGGCACCAGAGTCCAAGTACTAGTCAAAAAATAAGTCAACAAAGAGTATAGTTGGATTTTTTAATCTGTCTATATAAGAGGAAGGAACCGCCCCCACAGTTATCATATTTACTTCAGGATTTTAGGAGTATTTTCTCTGAACTTTGTGAAAGCTTCACACATTCACTAAGTGTCCATGTTTATAACACACAAAGTAAACACATTATTCTTCTTTATCTCTATTAGTATTCTTCTAATTTTAGGTGTTCTTGCGGCCTTGAAAAGAAGGTTTAGATTTCTTATTCAGATGTGAGGGGTTAGGCTTCCTCTTAAATTTATCACCTAAAACCATATTGACAGCATGATTAGACTTCCTTTCTTGTTCCCTATGTCTATCCTCAGTTTGTAGGAATTTCACTAAAGATACCATGGACATATTCCCTTATCTATGCCGAAGGATCCTGGAGAATCCATCCAAGAAGGTGAGAATTTCTCTATCAGTGTTGCTACTTAAATGTTTTCGTCAAATTTATAACCTTTGTAATTTCTTTACATTATAGTTCTTTGGATTAGATCGAAAATAGGAGACATGCGGGCAACAAGCTACACCGCTAGTCATTTCTGGATGGCAAACCCAATCCTTTGAACACTGCATCCATACACTTAGGAGCCATAAGATGACTATTCATAACTTTTTGGACCCTCTTCAAAAGCTCCACAACTTTTGGTGCTAAGAATCCAAAAGTATCAAATCCAAAGGGGATGAAGGCGTGTTGATTCACAATACACACTTTCTCGTGCTTGACCACTTTAGCTGAAGCAGCCTTAAGGGCAGTATATCCCATTGTAAAGGCCCCACTCCTCAATCCCAACAGTGGAGAAACTCCTATCAAATCTACACACACATGTTTTCCTCTGACCCATCTGAAAATCAAAATATCAACAGATCTCAGTGTGGATCACCCCTCTTATGGATCAATAAAAAGTTCACTGGTGCCTCTTTCTTAGTAACAACATCTACACGTCTGAGTACTTCAAATAGAACGTCTCTAAAAAGATCGTGCCTGTACTTAAAACTTGGAAGCTCCCTGTAATGAACCTCATGCTCCCCAAAAGTGTCCAAGCATGCCTTACGACAAACTGGACAAATCACATCGGCTAGAAATAAAGGAATCATGAGACAATATCTGAGGATACTATGGTATTCCAATGGTGATATGTGCAGAACACGTCCATCAATAGGAATAGCAAGGAGGAAATCTTGAGCATGATCAGCTTGAAGACACCCAAAAACTGCCTTCTGTCTAATGATCATGTCAAACTTTCCCTCCATGTCCTCAATTATTTTACTAAAAAGAGCATTCGGAAAAGTATTTTGGGACTTTGGAAAAACTAAATTTTAGTATTCTAGAACTTGAGCCAAAATAGGTTTATCATCAATCATATTATACGTAAGACATTTACTAGTACATAAATGACCTTTAGTGTCAGTTATTTAAGGCCTTTAGTGTCGGTTTCTAAGCGACACCTATGTGGGCGACGCTAAAAGCCCAACCGTTACTCGTCAGTTCAAAAACCGATGCCAAAACCCTTCGCGCGCCACCGAAAATGCGCCAGCAGGGGACTATAGGCATCGGTTATTAGTTAAGAAACCGATGCCATATACCTTCGTGCCACAGAAAGGGTGCCATCTGGGGCACTATCAGCGTCAGTTTATTAGTAATAACCGACGCCATATCACCCCATCACGGCCGTGCTGACCAGCATGACCATGGTGTCTGGTCTGCTTCCACGGCTGTGCTGGCCAGCACGGCCGTGGTGTCTGGCCCGCTGCCACGTCCGTGGTGTCTGGCCTCATATAGGCATTGGATATTAGCTAAGAAACCGGTTCCATATGCCCCCAGCACGACCGTGGTGTTAAGGCAATAGACGTCGGTTATGAGTAAGGAAACCGACACTGTAACTATGTGGCGTCAGTTGTCGGTTTTATACAAATAACCGACGCCTATTGTTTTTTTTCTATCAGTCTGCAGACCTACTGTGGCTGGTCACAGGATGAGAAACCTGCAGTTCAGTTATGAACTGTAGGTTTTACGACATCCATTGATATCAGCCAACAATAGGCCACAAACCTGTAAAACTAACAACAAAAATATTCACACATTTAGCAACCTGCAGTTCCATTTGATTTTCACACATTTAGAAACATTCATGTAGATAGCAATCTGTAGTTCCATTTCACATTCACACATGTAGAAACATTCATATAGCAACCAACAATTTTATTCATTTTCACTCAGACACATGTAGAAACATCCAGACATGTAGAAACATTCACACATATATTATAATTCAGAAATTCATTTACAAAATATAATTCTTTAGTCATTATTCACTATCAACATCCCAATTATATTTTAAAACCCCCACTACTTGTATGGTTGTTGCCCATTCTTCTCTTACTTCATCTAATTCTCCCATCATATAGGGAGCATGCACATCTGGTAAGGCCTTTCCTGTAGTGTGGTCAGTTTTAAACACCTGTAAAGAGAATGATGTATATATATAATTAATGAGCTATAAATAAGATTGATATATTTCATATTATCTAATGAGACTATATAATACCTCAGGAATAGTATCGATGTTCACTACGGCATATTTGATCATCATGTGCATAAATCGCATCACATAGTATGCACATGCCCATCAGTTGTCTTGTGTAGCACACTATAAATTCAAACATACAAAATATTAAAAAATACAACTAATTAAGCATTGTTCACATAAATAATATATACATATATTGCCGTCGGGAACTTACTTTCACATTCTTCCAAATTATTGGCTAGTTCTTTTTCGTGGGGACCTTTCCTCCAGCCTTTTTGAACTCATCAAAACCCCTACATGTTAATGTAACACAGTACATTGCATAATTAAATAGTAATTAACATATGTTAACGGATATGAAAATGAAATATTTCTCACCGGAATAATGCCATTTTCATTATGTGTCCATATTTTGAATTCAATTTACTCCCCTTAGGATCTAGATAATAGACAATCAACGTCTCAGAGACAATAACTAGTAACTCCCAATGCATACCACTAGAGGTAAAAAAGTTAAAAATTAAAAACTCAAAATCCACAATAAAAATGTAATTTTCTTAAGTCCAAATTATAATAAGAAAAGTAAACTTACTCTACATTGAATGGAGCTATTATCACCGTCTTCTTATTTTGAGAAAAATTTGTAAAAGCCTCGCAACAGTATTGTTGAACTGACGGAGGGTCTTTAGCGACTAGACTAATCAAAGATAGAATCAAAAATCCTACATGTTCGAATGCAAAATCTGCACATATCTTGTCTAAGTAGATGCAAAATATGTATTAGTTATGCATGCATTAATAAATAAAAAACCAGATCACCAGATCCTACACAAGGTATATGGATGTATAAAGAAGATCTCACCTTATCCATAGCTCTATCACATATGTATTTAGCCAATCATATCGAAACAACTCCAAAATATCTTGTATAAATAGTTTGCTTTTGTATGATTGACCTGCAACATCTGAATCTATAGAAACAGTTATAGGGCAATTTATATCATGTTCGCCTAATCATATTGCCATACCCCTACAGTTAGGACCTAACGGGACAGGTAGGTCCTGTGGAACCCAACTGGGTAATGTACGAGGTGGAAGTGGAGGCCTAGATGATGTGGGTGTCTTCTTTTTAACCTGTATATATATATAATTTCAGATCAACTGACATCATATACACACACAAACAATTTAACGTAATGTAAATTTACCATACAGTTTTAGTAAAGAGGACATCCGCTTTTAGCCACAATATCACTCCGCCTTCTGCCTCACCAAGCATTTCACAATCTGGTGGGCATATGGCAATGGAAGATCCATCCACTTGGAGAATATATGTACCGGGCTCACATAAATCCAACCAGCTGGTAATGGAGACCCGTGAAACATTTCCCCTGGTAGGGATGGGTAAGTCGACGCCTCTACAATGACATATTCTTTACTTTTTAGACGGCATGGCTTCAACCCCTACAAATTTTTGTGTAAAGAATGTTATATACATATATACATATCATCTTTTTTTGAAACGACTACAATTTCATATATACATATCATCTTGAAAATATATCATCTTGAATTAAAAAACTAGTTACTATGTCATAAAAATACTTACAGTGGATGTTCTAGGTGGTGGGTCTACAGGATTACTCCCAACCTCTGCAGTAGGAGTAGAGCGGGATGCCATAATAGGTATTGTCTGCTGAGTGACAGTCTGAGATGCCTGCCACTTTTTTAGTGCTTCTTCGAGTTTCCTATCAACTAGCTTATCTACATATACATGGATAAAAGAAACGTTAGCTTCTAATTATTGAATTCTCTTTTACAGTAACATTATAAAGCAAGAATATGTTACCTCTTCTTGTAAAAGTCCCACTTTTGGGAAATGTTTACGCTGGGATGGCCCAAAAAATGCTTTGATGCCCACACCAGCACCTGCAGCCCTAACACGTCCAGGATGCTCTGGGTTACCCAGAGCAACTGTCAATTCATCCCTTGTGCCCTCAGGGATGAACTTGCCTTGTTTCCTCAGCTCGTGTAGCTCCCGCTAATTGCCAAAACAAAAATTTGTAATTAAGTAAACACCACATATAATCAATATTCGAACGATTGCTGTAAGAGTTGTATTTTACCATTTTTGTAGCCGCCTCAGCAGTTGCGGGCTTCCTTATTTCTCCCTTCTTATTTTGCCTCCCAGCTATCCATACATCATGGCGAGGCAGAGGTGTGCTACCTATAGTAGAGGACTCCTGAGTAGTAGCAGACTGAGTAGTAGCCTCAGACTGTAGTCTTTGGCGAATGCCTGCATACCCCTTTGGACCCATTGTGTGGTCATGCACATTCAGTGCACGCCTTGATTTTTGTGCCTCACTGAGGGCCTACTTAGTATGCACATTAATAATTTGGTTAGTAACACTAAATGTTAATCTTGAATAGGTGAATACAACATATATTAATGAGATTGGGACTGACGCCTAATACCTTGAATTCATCAGTTTGTCTTGAAGCAACAAACACGTCTCATTCTTCTTTGTCCAGGAAGTTCCACTATTCAGTGGTTGTCTTCTTCCTCTTGTCACCTTCTTTTATGTATTCTCGGGTGAGATTTATCCTATAGTTCCTTAGGACTATCCCACAGTGTTGCATCATGCATTTACGATGCGGCTTTTCATCCAATTCAAATATACTCTGCAAAATAGAATTGCTATTAACTAGTATCCAAAAAATTAGTAATCTACAGAACAGAATTGCAAATTAATAATAGCTCACGCATAAATCCTTCCATATTACGTCTTTCTTCTCCTTAGGAACTTTATGCCAAGAATCTATCTTACAACCGCAATGGCTACAAGTAACATACCCAAGATATGAAACAAACGAATTGTGATTCACACCAGATGCATTTCCTGCATTATCAAAATCCACAACAAGTTTGGGTCCATTGCCCTTTTGCACTATTAACTTCTTCATCATAGTGATGCCTCTTCTCTTGTCAACTTTTTGGTGCTGCTGATCAAGTGCCTCAAGTGCTTAAGATGGTATATGTGCATCATCATCCTAAAATTTGACAAAATAAACACATTTACAAGATATAACTATAAATGGACATATAGATATAAATATATGAAATATTTTTAAAACTTACATTGTGAGGCGGCGCATTGATGTCCTCACCCTTACGGTAATCATCAACACGGTCATCAGGAGAATGCTCAGCCATCTGAAAATTCACATTCACATTGTAAAGTAATTCAAATTGTAAAGCTCACATTGTAAAGTTCACATTCACATTGTAAAGTAATTCACATTGTAAAGTTCATATTATAAATTAAGTAATTCACATTATAAAATTCACATTCACATTGTAAAGTTCACATTCAGAAAAATAAAACATATAAAAAAATATAAACATGCCTCTAATATTGTGATTTTTTATCAATTAACAATCCTTCATTGTGATCTTCGTGCACATACAAGTCATCATTAGCTTCAATATTTTCTGGTGTTGGCAACCCAACTGAGAATGGACTGGAGTCATCATACTTATTATAGTACTGTTCTTCATCGATAGGATCTTCAATGAACTGTCTTTTACCATGAAGAACAACTGACCATTTATCATTTGCAGGATCATCGATATAAAATACTTGTTTCGCCTGTGATGCCAATATGAATGGTTCACCCTTCTCGCCAATCTTTTCAAAGTTCACTAAAGTGAAACCCAATTCATCCACTATAACTCCTTTGGTGTTATCAACCCAATTACATTTGAAGAGCGGAATTCTGAAATCTATGTAGTCAAACTCCCATATGTCTTCAATGACACCATAATATGACATTTTAGCTTCGCGTGGACTCTTATCCTTTGCACTTGCAAAAAACATAGTCGATGCTTGAAGGGTGACCCTACTATTTTGGATGACACTCTTATCATCTTGGAGCTTTGTATAATATGTGAATCCATTAATGTCATACCCTTCATAAGACATAACAGTCAATTTTGGTTTAAAGGCGAGGCATTTGATAGTTTCAGTAATATCATCTGGTGTTTGAGATAGTTGATGTAAGACTTTATCTTCAAACCACTTAATAAATGTCTTGTGATGCTCTCTAGAAAGCCACATTGTATTGGCTCGAGGAAATTGTCTCTTGATGAAATTGGTATGTTCCTCGATATAAACATTCACTTCGTCCATGTTGTGTAAAATATACAAGTGACTCTATTCCAACTGCTCACGGCTGATTACTTTTACATGTGATCCCAAAATTCCTTTTCCAAATTGCTCGTCAATATTCTTGTCATTATTAGGAGTGTCATTACCACTGAGAAAGTCATTGCAAAAATCCATAACCTCTCTCTCCACATAACCCTCAATAATACTCCCTTCAGGCTGATAACAGTTTCGAACATCACTTTTAAAAACGCTCATGTATCGTTCAAAGGGATACATCCAATGCAAGAAAATTGGTCCCAACATTTTCACATCCCTAGTCAAGTGGACAACAATATGTACCATGATATCAAACAACGACGGAGGAAAATACATCTCAAGCTGACATAGGGTAACAACCACTTCTCTTTGCAATTTATCGAGAGTATCAGGGTCAATAACTTTGCTGCATAGATTATTGAGAAAGAAACAAAGTGTAACATCCCTGACCTGGGTTATATTCTAACCCTAGATGTTTTTCCTAATACGATTGAGTATATGCTTAATCTTATCTTGGGAAAAGTAATTAGGGCTCATGAGAAACTTATGTTTCAATTTTGGTCCTGTTTGAACAATGTTGAAACATTGTTTTGTTAATTTTGGACTAAATTGAAAATTACCCAAGTTGAGGGGTTAAATTGCAAATTTTGCATGATAAGATGTTCCTATGATGTGGATACATCATAAGAATGAATATGACGTAGTTTTATGGTTTTCACAAGCTTGGGCACCAAGATTAAGCTTGTAAAGCAATCCTTGTGCATTAAAACCTAGTTATGGTATAATGTGCAATTTACCCAAAACCTAGTGTTCAATATGCACATTACCACTTCATTAAGGTCCCTAATGTTTCTTGGAATCAAGTAGATAAAATAAAATCATAGGGGTGCCTCATTTGAATTAAGTTGGAGGAGAGAGAATCTTGATATTAAAATAATCAAGATTTAATCTTAAGTGAAACCCTAATTCAATTTAGGGCAAAAATGAATGTATTAATTAAAGGGCCTTCAACCAAAATGTTATTGGTTGATTTTGAATAAGGATGGACGTTCTTTTTCCAAGATAAGGAACGAAAATATCTAAAGGAGGTGAAACTGCACTCACCTTATTATAAAGGAAAGAAATCTCCACTCACATATGGGATATTAATATAATAATCATTAAGGTGCTTAATTTGTTTTTCTTTAAATCATGGATAATTGAGAGTAATATGAGGCAATAAAGATAGCCTCGTATCCAAGGAGTTGAGGGGGAAGAGGCGGCATCATTTTTTAGATTAAATGCATTTTAATAAGGCATTTTCTCTCTCATCAATTTCCTTATAAAAGTGCCCTTTCCAAGCCTAAATAAAGGATTTTTCGGATTTCTTTCTTTCCCTTGCTTGCAAAACCGACCAAGGAGCTAGGGAGGAGCAGGAGGACGACTCTCTACCTGTTGGTAAGCCCTTGACCTTCGTTCTCCTTGATTCCATGGTGGAAATCGAAAATAAATCATTGATTTCTTCTTATTTCGATCTCCTCTTCAACCCTAGCCAACTTTTACAATAAAAAGCTTAAGGACGAGCCTAATGGGAGTTGCAAGAGCTTCATACACCATTTATGGCGTGAGCTTGGAGATTTGGATCTCAATTGGAGGTGGGTTTTATAACTTGAACCCTTGATTTTATTATTGCAATCAATTCCTTATCAATCGGTGATCAATTCTACATTTCCGAAATTAAGTTTGGTTGATTGATACAATTTCCATGGAAATCACAGAAGGTTTCGTGGGTTTATAGATTGATTATGATGACATCATCATAAGCAAGCACCTCACCAAATATCAAAGCCAAAAGGTTTCAATTAGTTGCTCATGCAGTTTCACCAAAACCGTTTGAGAGCAAACGGTTTGAAACCGTTTGGAGGAAAATAGTTTCAAAACCATTTGAGAGAGTTGACAAAGGGTTGAACGTTTTCTAATCCTGTTCATAATTATGTTGGTTAATGGCTCACCAAATTTTATGGGTTAACTCCCAAGGAATCGTGAGTTGAAGGTTAATCAATTAGGCAAACCTAATTGAATTAAGTGATGATTTTCAATCTGTTTTAACTTGCCTTTTTGGGAAAACGGTTTCAAAACCATTTGAGATGGTTGACCAAGGGTTGACTGTTTGAGATTCCTGATCCTAATTATATTGGGTAATGACTCACCAAATTTGAGGGGTTAATTCCCACGTAATCGTGAGTTGAAGGCTAATCAATTAGGGAAACCTAATTGGATTAAGTGCTGATTTTTCAGCTTGATTAATTCGACTTTTTGGGCAAACGGTTTCAAAACCATTTGAGAGCGTTGAACAAGGGTTGAACGTTTGCGATTCCTGATCCTAATCATTTTGGTTAATGACTCACCAACTTTGAGGGGTTAATTCCCAAGGAATCATGAGTTGAAGGCTAATCAATTAGGCAACCCCTAATTGGAATTAGTGCTGAAATTCCAATGAGTTGATTTGAGATTTTGGGTTGATTAGCCCAAACGGTTTCCAAACCGTTTGGGGATCACCCAAACGGTCTCAAGACCGTTTGAGGGTCACCCAAGATCGTTTGTAGGTGTAGGGTCAAGTATGGATATGTGTTTGAAGATCTAAAGATGAGGTATGAACCCTAATCGGCTAAGTGTTGATTTTGCAAGCGATTGAGATGATGTTTTGGGGTGATTGGCCCAAACGGTTTCAAAACCATTTGGAGATCACCCAAACGGTTTCAAAACCGTTTGGGGATCACCCAAGACCGTTTGGAGGTTTGGGGTTAAGTATAGTTGATCTATTGAAGGTCCAAAGGTACCTAATCATATTGCAACTAAGTGTTGATTTGTTGATCAACTCGATAGACCAATCCCCAATGGAATTTCACTAGAATCCAAATGTTGGATGAGCCAAACGGTTTCAAGACCATTTGGAGCTCATCCAAATGGTTTCAAAACCGTTTGGTGGTCACCCAAGACCGTTTGGAGGTCTAGGTTTAGGTATGGCTAGATGTTTGAAGGTCTAAAGGTACCAAGTTGATTTGCAATCAAATGCTGATTTGGTGATCATCCCAATGATCCAAACTTTGATTGGTTGACTTGGATTATGATGTGGACATGGGACAACGGTCTCAAGACCGTTTGGAGGTCATCCAAATGACCTGAAGACCGTTTGGGATTAGGTCATACCCAATTTGGATGATGGTTCAATGGTTTCAAAGTAACTAGTCTCACATTGATTAGTATTGAAGGATCATCGATTCCAAACCCTAATTCAATTGATTCAAACCCTATCTAATAATCAATTGAGGGTAAATTGAGGGTCAAATCAGTTGAAGGTTGACCTATTAAACTCAACTGAAATATGAGCATAGGTCCCATTGATGATTGGTTCCATGAATTCAATGGTTGAAGGTCCAATGCAATCAATTGAAACACAATTAGTAGTTTGATTGATGATCAACTTCAAAGCTCTAATTGGTGATTATAAACCCTAATCCCATTGAAATCAAACCCTAATTGAAGTCCCAATTGAGGGGTGAGTTCATGATTCAATTGATGATTGAATTGATGATCCAATTGATTGAAGTTCCATTGATTGGAATTGAGTGTTGTTGAAGTCTTGATTGACTTTTTGGTTCATGCGGTTTTGAGAGGTTTGGACCAAACGGTCTCAAGACCATTTGAGTCCAAATGGTCTCAAGACCGTTTGGGACCAGATGGTCTCAAGACCGTTTGGGACCAAACGATCTCAAGACCATTTGAGACCAAACGGTCTCAAACGGTTTGAGACCCATGTAGTTTCAAGTTCATGTGGTTTCAAAGCTTTTTGCTTAAATGGTTTCAAACTGTTTGTGGATCAATTTGGTTAATTCAATTGGATGCCTAATGCAATTGAAGGATCAATTGGTTAATCCAATTGAGTACCTAATGTAATTGAAGGAACAATGGATTGATCCAATTGAGTACCCAATGAAATTAAAGACTCAATTGACTAATCCAAATGGATACCTAGTGCAATTGAAGGTTCCATTGATCAATCTATTTGGATACCTCATGTTATTGAAGGTCTAATTTATCAAACCTTTTTGAAAACCTAATGTAATTAGGTGAGAGATACCCTTAATGGTACTAATCAATAATGCATAACAAATGCATGGATCCAATACATGATGTAAACCCTAGTTGAGGGTGTATCCATGTGAAACCCTAGTTGAGGGTGTATCCATGTGAAACCCTAATTGAGGGTGATTTCATGAGAAACTCTAATTGGGAATGATTAGTAAACCCTAATTATGGGCAATGTGATATGAAACCCTAATGAAGGGTGATGCTATATGCAATCCCTATTCTAAAGAAGGGAGATGGTATGTGAAACCCTAATCCCAAATGAAAGAATAGAATTCATACTTGAATATGATTCATGAGGTGAACTCTCTTTGCACGACCATGCAAGGTAGCACGGCCGTGGTGACTTTCTTTGCACGGCCGTTCCTAGTTGCACGGCCGTGGTACTCCATGATGGACTTGGAGATGATTGATAGTGACCTAATATGGTCATATACCTTGATGTGTTATAAGTCCAATATAATTGGATGAAGGATACATGAGATATGTGATGGAAAACCCTAATCCTGATAAAGGAATAAGGGTGATACTCTTGAAATAATGATACATTTGTTTTGCATGGTATTGATAGATAATTAATGTACTGCTATCATATGTGCTAAGCATGCAGGTATCATGAGATGATGAGCATAGTTAGGTATGGGCTATGATGTGTTATTAGTTTGAATTTGTTTATTGGGCCTTGTGTGCCATAATATACCTTGTGCCTGGTAAGAGGTGGCAAGAGAGTTAATGGGCCTCATGTGCCATGATGGATGCTTGTGTAGCAAGTATCATATTTACCTTGATCAGATGACCTAAAGGTGTTAGTTACCTGAGAAAGTGATAACAATGCTCAGGTGATGAGCTAAGGGTTTGAATACCCAGGATTTCATGGTTATGGTATTGAAATTGTGAAGGGATGAGAATTCCCAGTGTTGAAATGAGGGATTAAGATCCCAACACTTTATGAAAAGAGTATGGCTACGAGCCATGACTCCACAATGATAATGCCAGGCTTTAGATATATGATCTAAGCCTGAAAAGAGTTAATGCAGTGGTAATTATTTTGTAGGTTGAATAGATGTTATACATGTTCTTCATACTCATCAAAGAATAAGTGACATGTTGTTTCTATCAAGTTATAGTTGCAATGCTTCTGATATAGAATAATGTTCTAATTTGTTAGACATTAAAATATATGTTGTCAAATAAATATGATTACCCTGTTCATATTTATCTTCTTAAGATGCAATAATAATGTTACTAGCGAAGAGTTATATCTCTCGCTGGGGAAATTTTTATAATTGTCTCACCCCCGTGGGAACCATATTTTTAGGTAGATGCGGACGAGGAGACAGGAATCCTTCAGTAGGTGAAGGACAATAGCAGCAACAGGGACAACAGTGAAGTCTCAGGTGGAGACATTGGTTGTTATGTCATGTTCAGATGTATATAGAGTCCTATCTGTCATCTCTGTACTCTCAGGTCCTCGGAGTTTTAGTTAGTGTTTTTTTTAATGAATCAATCTGAATTTTTGTCTTGACGCACTCGAAGCTATATGTTGTCTATATTTTATGTTGGAGACAACTGATGTTGTAAATCTTGTGAAGAGATAGTACAAGACATGTACTTTGAAATAGAATGTAAATGTTATACTTTGGCTCTTGAAGAAAAAGATTTCCAATGTGTGAATCTCTTTGCAAAAAGTTTTAATTTTTAGTGATTTTCGCTAATCTGCTGCTTGATGAACGCTTCCGCATTAGTTAATCTTGTTTTCGCGAGACGGTCGTTACAGTTTAGTGGTATTAGAGCTCTAGGTTCGCTGAGTCTACAGAGACATAGGACTAAGATTATAGAGTATGTTCTAAGTGTCTTCCAGTTTATCTGATAGTATCTTCTTCTCACATAGGAGAAGAAGAACTTGTAGATGTCTGGACAACATGAAGAACATGTTGTTGAGGACAGCACTGCTGCACCAGGAGGAGGTGCAAGAGACCAGAACAGGGAAGGGCATGTACTTGAACAGTCCCAGATTGACCCAGCTGTGATAGAAAATCCAGCTCTCCATGCTTTATTTGAGAAGTTCCTGATAGCCATAACACATATGAAAGACAGGATTCCACCACCTACACCTAGGGTACCAACCCATTATGAGGGTTATGGAGCCGGCAAGACTTTTGAGAGACTTTTTCGGGTTGGAGCCATAGACTATGCTGGTACATCTGATCCAACAGATGCTGATCTGTGGCTGACAGAACTGGAAAAGGATTTCAGGATCCTTGATATTCCTGAAGCTGAAAAGGTAAGACATGTTGTGTACCTCCTAAAAGGGAGTGCTGGTCATTGGTGGATGATAGAGGAAGATAAGAGACCAGGTGAAGAAATTGGATGGGAGAGATTCCGATGAGAATTCGTCAGTAGATACTTCCCTAAGACGTATCTAGATGAGAAGATTTCTCAATTTGAGAGAATCAAACAAGGATAGATGAACGTTAGCGAGTATGAAGCTAAGTTCATGGAGTTGTTGTGGTTTTGTTTGCAAATGGCAGTTAATGATGAGGAAAGAATTTGGCATTTTAAAAAGGGATTGAATGCTGAACTGACCGCTCCTGTGTCTGCTTTAGAGAATAGGGAAAGGTTTGCCACCTTTGTAGAATCAGTAAGGAGGATAGAGAGGTCTAAAATCGAGAAACGACAGACTAGTGGCAAGAAAGTGTACACTCAGACTAAAAAACAAAGGTGTGAAAGTTTGAAGAAGCCGGGATTTTCTACATCGGCAGCATCATCGAGATTCCATACCCAGACACAATGGATGTCAAGTAGGGATAGGGATCGTAGCAATGTTCCAAAAAGAGCCTCCAACATAGCATCAACATCGTTATCTGGACCTCACATACCCTATTTTGCACCTAGGATCTGTTATCAATGTAGACAACCAGGACATCTAATAAAGGATTGTCCAGATGGGAATCCAATGATGACTCAACCTCAGGGGTAGAGTCAGCAAGGATCACAAAGGAGGCAGTTTCCTAGTAACAATAGAGGACGTGGACAGACGTCCCAGATAGGTCAGATGAAATAAAGTCAATCTGATATTTCATTTTCTAATTCTATGTGTTAAAAATATAAAAGTAGTTGTCTTTGAACTTCTTTTGACTAGTCCTATAAGAACACAAAGGATATGAGAACTTATATCTTACTCAGTATTCCTTAAAATGCTTTATAATTTTCCTTATCTGTGTGTTGAAAGATGAGATTTAGAAGTGATGTCTGAAGAAAAATTCAAGAATGGAAAATCATGTGTGTATAATGATATGAAAAGTGAGAAATATGATAGTAAGTAAAGTCCATACTACCTAATCTCAATACTTATATATCCTGGCCAGGTATATGATTATTGAAGATAAGGCAAGTATGAAACTCTTAGATTGTTATCTTTTTTATTACTCTGATCAAGTAGTCATACTGCAACAATCTAGAGAGTATAATGAAACTAAAAAGGGAAAGCTATGTGAACATTCCCAACCAAAAAGAAGAGCTATGTGAACATTCTCAACTAAAAGGAAAAGCTATGTGAACATTCTCAACTAAAAGGAAAAGCTATGTGAACATTCCCAACTAAAAGAAAAAGCTATGTGAACATTCCTAATAAAAAGGAAAAGCTATGTGAACATTCCCAACCAAAAAGGAAAATCTATGTGAACATTCTCAACTAAAAGGAAAAGCTATGTGAACATTCCTGTGACAAAGTGAGTTTTTATAGTATTTTCTCTCTCTTAACAGTTTTATTATCAAATTTGTTGACCAAAATACCCTCGTATACTTCCCTCACTCAATTGGACAAATATGTGTCACAAATTGCAAAAACATGCGAACCTAATATGCTTTTATGATAAAATGCATATGTTAATGTATGTAATAAATGAACAAATCAAACTTTCTATTTTGGACCCCTAATTTATACCATAGTCATATCTTGACATCATTAAGCTACCCCTAAATTTTTATTCCAATTGGATGTACCAATTGGGAGTTAAGATCAATGTAATTAGGTGCAATTTTTCCTTTCTTTTTGATCTAGGGCCTGAGTTCTGGCCTTAATCAACCAAATAGGTTGTAATCCGGCCCATTAACAGTTGGGCGCGGACCTTTTAGTTGAGGGTCAGATTTTAGCCATCCGATCTGATGGCCATGGATCCACGCCATGATCTAAGGGTCAAGGACCTGTAAACTACCTCCTGCCTTTCCCGGTCTTGACCCCCAACAGAACCCCGACCCAACAACGATCTCGGGCGCTTGACTCCTGCGTTGCCTACCTGAGATATTTGGAGGACACGATCCTCTCGCTAAAACGAGCTCAAAAAACCCTCACATGTCACCCAAGACCCTCAGAGCAGGGAGAACGACCTCCCCTTTTCTTGCTGCTTCTCACTCCGGTGGCGGCCGTGAAGCCCAGGACCCCAACCAACCCTAAACCTACCCCGATAGCCTATAAAACCACCCCTTCGACGTCGCCCCTCCTTCCTTTGCCTTTAACCCTAATTTTCCGACCTGAGTTGCCACCCGAGATCCCAACTCGAGCTCCAGAGCCTAGCGGCGCCGCCACACTGTCATTGGGGCCGATCTCCCCCCCCTCGCCCTCTTCCTCCACACCCTTGCCACACTTGGTACCGCGAGGTCACAGGGACCTTGGGCGGCATCTTTTCCACCTTCGTGGGAGCCTGCTGCCCCTTTTCTGACTCGGCTCCGGTGAGCTCTTCCACCGTGTATTTATGATCTGGAGCTTGCTCGCGTGAGGGAGCACTGACCAAACCGGGACCCAGGGTGCCAGGTGGACCGCTAGCCGATCTCCACATCAGCCAGGTCGCGGGCCAGCAAAGACCAAAGGGGGAGCCAACTCGCACAGACACCCCAATCAGAGAACACCACATCGGCGATCCGGGTTTGAGCTCGCGAGGCCTTAGATCTACCTGAGCCGTCGATCCAGTCGGATCCGGCCGTAGATCACAGTAAATATATTTTCTTTTATTTTGCTTTATCCAAGAAACTAATTTTCTTAGGAAAATACTAGAAAATGCTAGGATTATCAGAAAATAGTGAACCAATATACCATTTTTATCAGAAAATTATTATCTATCCAACTAAAATTTTACCAGGACCTAGATAGGTTTCATTTTCCAAAATTAGTTGCTTAAAGCCTTAATGACCCCTTAATTATAATTAATTTTTGATAATAGTTTTCCTTGATGATATCTGACCTTCTAAGGTGTAATTAACCCTAGATAGAACTTGTTTCTAAATAACTCGAAATCCTATTCTAAGATGACAAATGATCAAAGGAATATGAGAAACCCTAGATCTAGTTTCTCTTTCTACATGGAATTAAAGATATATCTTTATAACAAAATTAACATCATTAGATGATAATTAGTGGTTATGATTGGTCTAAATCTTTAAAACAAACCCTGATGTTACGAATGGTTAATATGTTGAGGGTTACCCTCCCTTTTTCTCCAACCATCTTAGAAACCCTAATTGTTGGAAATCTTCTAATTGATCAATTAAATATTATCTTTTAATCCAAATAGTTTATGATGGATCAGACCTGATAATATTTGTGAACTCAATTAAGATATGGGAAATCCCTGATATGGACTAAGATAACATAAAAAAGGAATAATAATTAAGGACACATCTTAGTCTTGGTCACATGGACAAATAGTAATGTTGTACCCTTGCTTCCTTTACAGGGTGACTAAATTCTTGATTGATTCTAAATCTTTGGACATCTGATTGAACAAGCAGGTACATGGTCTTATAAGTATAAGACTAGATTTCTGGTTGCCTATGATATGTATACCTTGAATGCTCATATTTGAATATGATTTCTTGGTTGACTAGTATGAGTTATATTTCGCCAAACCTAATGTAACATAAACGGTTATGATGGGTTGTAGCTACTAGAGCACATAGCCTGGTGTGGTTGTATGTTGCCTAACATGAATGAATGTTTCCTTGGCCCATGTTAGATGTATGATGATATTATATTGCCCACACTAGATGTAAGTCAAGTGCAATATGTGTAGTACAACCACATCAAAATGAATGTAATAAAAGGGTGTTTACTTGATTTTTGCCTTAAGAAATGGTTTTATCTCTCTCTCCTTCTTTTTCAAATATTTTCCTTTATGCAACCTTATTAAATGTAATTTTTACCATGTACTAGCCCTGCTGATGTATTGTTTCTCGTATTTTCTAGGTGCAAGGAACAATTGACAACAAAATGAGTTGCATGCTCAAAGTACATGAAGGCATAAAATAATGAACATGGAGGATGTATTAGATAGATCTTTTCCTCTTATCTCATTTCTTGCTAGATGTTAGTTTATTTCTTTTCTTTGTGATCTTGAGGATGATTGAAATCCTATGTAATAAAGTAAACTTTCTCTAGAACAATATTTTCTCTCCATATGTAATGACTTTTATTATCTTTATGAATGAATGTTTGTGTGGCATTATACGATGATGTGGACTAGATCTTGGCTTAATCTTTGTTTTAGTTGACTACCTTAATATCTTATATTTTCCCTTTTGACATCTAAGGATATGAGTGCACGCATATCTATGAATGTCACTATGGAAATTATATAGAAATTGGAGGACATCACAGTTGGTATTAGAGCCAATGTTCACACATCAAGTCGCATGAACTTCATTCACCCTATTTTGAGTCTAGGGTAGTCCATGAGTTTGGGATGTGAAGGGTTGGGGTGTCTAGGATAGCATCTGCCATGGGTCTGACTAAAGTCTCCGAGCCACTTAGCTTGGAAATCATGAGGCTACCTTTATGGCAGTATAAGTCTACCTGGCCGATATCCTAAGTGTCTCCTATTCTTGGGCATACCTTAATTTAGGAATCTTCTCATCTATAGATTTTCCCTCTCACCTCTTCTATAGGAAAATTTCTCCCTCTCATCTATGTTTTAAAATAAATTAAATCTTCCCTCTTACCTCTGTTATAAGGTTAGGAAGGAGTCTCTCTATTTAGAAAGTCCTAAGGATCGACTGATAAGGATTTTAGGATATCCTCCCTAAATCATAACATTCAGAACATTAATTATTAATAAGTGAGAATAATGAAATATCATGTGATGATAATAAAGATAATGATGAGAATAATTGTTGAAGTAATAGACCTAATATGTTCATTTTTACAAGTTGCCTCCTAAAACTCGCAACTCTAAGGCCTCGGAGGAATCATCCTCTAAGAAGAGAAAAGAACCTGAAACCTCCGAAGTACCTGATCCTGATGCTGAGGCCAAGGAAAGATGGGAGGAATAGAAGAAAATTCTTCTAAACTTTATGGAAACCCTCACCACCAAAGGAGCCCCTGAATCTAGCTCCTCTAAGAAAAAGGAAGTGACGGTGATAGGCTTCATTAAGCTCAACCCTAACAGCTTTCAGGGGGAAGACCAACCTGAAGTCATGGACAAGGTTGAGGCCTGGGTCCTTTCCATAGAGAATGCCTTTCGTACCCTAGAAGTACCGAGGAAAGGAAGGTCAAATTCACCACCCATTTACTTAAGGGAGGGGCGAAGATCTGGTGGGAGAATTATGGTGGGAATTGGGGAGAGGAAGTAGACAACTTTGGATGGGAAGCCTTCAAGACCCTCTTCACTGACCGTTTCATGCCCATAGCTGAGAGGAAGAGGAAAGAGAAGATGTACATGGAGCTTAGGTAGGGTAGTCTCTCAGTGGATGATTATACTCAGAAGTTTAGGCTTCTGGAATGCCATGCCCCTATTCGGACTGAGGACCGCCTCACTGAGCACTATGTAGACTGTCTCTCCGCACACCTGAAAACCCTAGTTATAGCCTCTCGTCCCCGAAGCATTGAAGAAGCCCTAGACATGGCCCTTAAGAAGGAAAGGGAGCAGGGATTGCAGAAGCCTTCTAGCATGGGATATTTAGGGTTGACCACCACCGAGGAGGAGAAGTTCCACCCCGGCCATAATAAAGGATCAGGGAAAGGAGGAGGTTCAGGGAAGACAGGACCAAAGAATAGCAAATTGATGGATTACCATAGAAAATGTAAGACTTGTGGACGAGGACATGATGGGCCTTGTCGCTACACCAAGCCATTCTGCTACAACTGCAAGAAGGAAGGACATTTCCTTGCCAAGTGCCCCAATGCATCTATCCTTGGAAAACCTCTAGCAGGTGCTCCACCCCCTTACTGACACCGCAATGCCAGGGTGTTTGCAGTAACAGCAGAGGAGGCTAGGGCAAATCCGAACCAGCTTGTCGAAGGTAACCTTAAGTCTTTTTCATATATCTAATATCTTGTTCAATGCCTTCAATTATTTAAAATGTAATTATCATGTGTAGGCATTGTTTTCTTGAATGGACATCTTGTTAAAGCATTGTTTGATTCTGTATCTACAAATATGTTTATCTCTCGAAATCTGGCCTCAATGTTGCACTTACATATAAGGGACTTGGGATACATTCTGGATGTGTCAACTCCTAGTGGAAAAATATTCACTACATTGCAGAAAACCGATGTCCTCCCTCTAAAATTTGAAAATCATGGCATGCCCTTTGAATTCATTCTCTTAACCATGGAAGACTTTGATGTTATTCTTGGCATGTATTGGCAATACACATATCATGCTTACATTGTCTGTAGAAACAAGATGGTAGTTCTCTCTCAACCTCATTCCTCTCCTGTAGTGATCCCTCGGGGAAGCGGATTTTGTAATAATATAATAATTTCCTCTCTTAAAGCTAAAAAGCTCATATCTAAAGGATGTAAAGTCTTCCTCGCATTCGTCTTAGATACTAGTCCTGACAACGGGCCTGTAGAAAGACTGGAGGTGGTACGTGATTTTCTTGACATATTTCCGGAGGATCTTCCTGGGCTACCTCCAAACCGAGACATTGAGTTCTCCATAGATCTTCTCCCTGGAACCACTCCGATTTCTAGGGCACCGTATAGGATGGCACCTGCTGAGCTTATGGAGCTGAAGAAACAATTACAAGAACTTCTTGATAAGGGTTTTATCTACCCTAGCGTTTCCCCTTGGGGTGCACCTGTCCTTTTTTTTAAAAAGAAAGATGGTTCGATGTGGATGTGTATTGACTATCGCATGTTGAACCAAGCTACAATTAAAAACAAGTATCCTCTCCCTCGTATTGATGACCTCTTTGATCAACTTCGTACTGCTAAAGTTTTCTCAAAAATTGATCTTCGTTCTGGCTACCATCAACTTAAGGTCAAGGATTCCAATATATCTAAGACTACTTTCCAAACTCATTACGGGCACTACGAATTTCTGGTGATGTCGTTCGGGTTGACCAACACACCTGGCATATTCATGAACTTGATGAACAAAGTCTTCCAACCTTATCTTGATGAGTTTGTGGTTGTATTCATTGATGATATTCTGATCTATTCTGATTCTATGGAGAAACATCAAGAGCATTTGAAGTCTGTCCTTGAGATTCTTCGAGCCCAGAAATTCTATGGCAAGCTTTCTAAATGTGAATTCTGGATTGACAAAGTTATGTTTCTGGGTCATGTCATTTCTGGGGGTAACATATCTGTTGATCCCGCTAAAGTATATGTTGTACTTGATTGGCAACCTCCTCGTAATCCTTCTGAAATCTGGAGTTTCTTAGGTCTGGCTGGATATTATCGTCGTTTCATTCCGAATTTCTCCAAAGTGGCACTTCCTCTCACTAAGCTTACTCAGAAGGATGAGCATTTCATCTGGTCAGCTGCTTGTGAGTCTAGCTTCCAAGAGCTCAAACAGAAATTGACGTCAGCACCTATCCTTGTTCTACCCTCTGGCAATGAAGGATTTGTGATATTCACTGATGCTTCTCGACATGGTCTAGGTTGTGTCCTGCAGCAAAATGGGAAAGTAGTGGCCTTCGCTTCTAGACAGCTGAAACCCAATGAGTTGAACTACCCCACACATGATTTGGAGTTAGCTGCCATCATCCATGCTCTCAAAATATGGAGGCACTACTTGTACGGGGCAACGTTTGATATCTTCACCGACCACAAAAGCCTCAAGTACATTCTAACACAAAAGTATTTGAATTTGCGGCAATGACGATGGATTGAGTACTTGAAGGACTATGACTTCACCATTGGCTACCATCCAGGTAAGGCCAATGTGGTTGCATATGCTCTTAGTAGGAAAAGAGGTGTTTGTGCATCCCTGTCTGTACCCGAATGGAGGAACATGGAGGACCTAGCAAGCTGGAGACCGCAATTCCTGGCTGATCGCATGCATGTCAATAACATCTCTATCACATCCAACTTGCATTATGAACTTTTGGAGGCACAGAAAGCTAGTCCCGAGCTTGCAAAGCTCTCCTCTCTCCTGGCTAAACCTCATACACATCTGTCTGTGGGTCTTGATGGTGGTCTTCGATACAAGAACCGTATGTGGGTCCCTGAGCAGTCAGTTGTAAAGACAACAATTCTTAGTGAGGCACATGGGTCCAAGTACACAGTTCATACTGGCACGACGAAGATGTACAAAGATCTACAACGTCAGTTTTGGTGGAGAGGCATGAAGTACGACATTGCATATTTTGTTTCCAGGTGTCTGACATGCTAGAGAATCAAGGCCGAGCATCAAAGACCAGGTGGTCTACTACAACCCCTCAAGATTCCGGAATGGAAATGGGAACATATCACTATGGATTTCATAGTGGGATTACCCAAGACCAGGAAGGGGTACGACGCTGCATGGGTCATTGTGGATCGTCTCACCAAGTCAGCTCATTTTCTACCGGTGAAGACTACTGTGAAAGTTTCTGAGTTGGCCAACCTTTATATACGGGAGATTGTACGTCTACATGGAGTTCCAGCGTCCATTGTCTCAGACCGGGACCCAAAGTTCACTTCAAAGCTATGGAAACAGGTTCAAGAAGAATTGGGCACCAAGTTGAACTTCAGTACAGCTTATCATCTACAGACAGATGGACAGTCAGAACTAACAATACAGATTCTGGAGGATCTTCTACGAGCTTGTGTGCTTGACTAGGAAGGATCGTGGTACCATTACCTGCCTTTAGCTGAGTTCACCTATAATAATAGTTATCAGGCGAGTATTGGGATGCCACCATACAAAGCACTCTATGGCCGACCGTGCAGATCTCCATTACATTGGGATGATGTCGGAGAGCACACCTTGATGAAATTCGAGGAGATGCAGCTGTATGCAGATAAAGTTGCACTGATCAGGTAGAGAATGAAGAGAGCATAGGATAGGAAGAAATCTTATGCAGATGCTCACCGGCAGGAACGTCAGTTCAAGGAAGGTGATCATGTCTTTCTGAAGATCTGACCAATTTGAGCTTTGGCCAAGAATAAGGGAAAGCTCAGTCCTCATTATGTAGGACCCTTTGAGATTCTTGGAAGGGTTGGAGAATGTGCCTATCGTCTTGCTCTGCCACCTCAGTATAGTGCCATGCATAATGTCTTTCATGTATCTAATCTGAAGCCTTATGTCAAAGACCCCGGTCACATTCTAAATCATGAGCCTCTTGAGCTGAAAGATGATCTGACGTATGCTGAGTCAACAGTCAGAATTCTTGATTTCAAGGCAAAGGAGCTTCGCAATAATCGGCGTATAGATATGGTGAAAGTTCTCTGGAGCCACCATGATCAAACCGATGCTACATGGGAGCTCAAGTCCGAAGTCGAGCGGAAATATCCACATCTCTTTTAGGCTACTTGAATTTTGAGGGCAAAATTCTTAAAAGGAGGGGAGAATGTGACAAAGTGAGTTTTTATAGTATTTTCCCTCTCCTAATAGTTTTATTATCGAATTTTTGGACCAAAATACCCTCGTATACTTCCCTCACTCAATTGGACAAATATGTGTCACAAATTGCAAAAACATGTGAACCCTAGTATGCTTTTATGATAAAATGCATATGTTAATTTATGTAATAAATGAACACATCAAACTTTTTATTTTGGACCCCTAATTTATACCATAGTCACATCTTGACATCATTAAGCTACCCCTAAATTTTTGTTCCAATTGGATGTACCAAGTGGGAGTTAAGATCAATGTAATTAGGTGTAATTTTTTCCTTTCTTTTTGATCTAGGGCCTGAGTTCTGGCCTTAATCGACCAAATAGGTTGTAATCCGGCCCATTAACAGTTGGGCGTGGACCTTTTAGTTGAGGGTCAGATTTTAGCCATTTGATCTGATGGCCATGGATCCACGCCATGATCCAAGGGTCAAGGACCCGTCACCTACCTCCCGCCTTTCCCGGTCTTGACCCCCAACAGAACCCTGACCCAACAACGATCTCGGGCGCTTGACTCCTGCGTTGCCTACCTGAGATATTTGGAGGACATGATCCTCTCACTGAAACGAGCTCAACAAACCCTCACACATCACCCAAGACCCTCGGAGCAGGGAGAACGACCTCCCCTTTTCTTGCTGCTTCTCACTCCGACGGTGGCCGTGAAGCCCAGGACCCCAACCAACCCTAAACCTACCCCGATAGCCTATAAAACCACCCCTTCGACGTCGCCCCTCCTTCCTTTGCCTTTAATTCTAATTTTACGACCCTCGTTGCCACCCAAGATCCCTACTCGAGCTCTAGAGCCTAGCGGCGCCGCCACACTATCGTTGGGGCCGATCTCCCCCGCCTCGCCCTCTTCCTCCACACCCTTGCCTCACCTGGTACCGCGAGGTCACAGGGACCTTGGGCGACATCTTTTCCGCCTTCGTGGGAGCCTGCTGCCCCTTTTACGACTCAGCTCCGGTGAGCTCCTCCGCCGCGTCTTTACGATCTGGAGCTTGCTCGTGTGAGGGAGCACTGACCAAACCGGGACCCAGGGTGCCAGGTGGACCGCTAGCCGATCGCCACATCAGCCATGTCACGGGCCAGCAAAGACCAAAGGGGGAGCCAACTCACACAGACACCCCAATCAGAGAATGCCACGTCAGCAATCTAGGTTTGAGCTCGCGAGGCCTTGGATCTACCTGAGCCGTCGATCCAGTCGGATCCGGCCGTAGATCATGGTAAATATATTTTCTTTTATTTTGCTTTATCCAAGAAACTAATTTTCTTAGGAAAATCCTAGAAGATGCTAGGATTATCAGAAATAGCGAACCAATATACCATTTTTATCAGAAAATTATTCTCTATCCAAATAAAATGCTACCAGGACCTAGATCTATTTCCTTTTCTAAAATTAGTTGCTTAAAGCCTTAATGACCCCTTAATTATAATTAATTTTTGATAATAGTTTTCCTTGATGATATCTGACCTTCTAAGGTGTAATTAACCCTAGATAGAACTTTGTTTCTAAATAACTCGAAATCCTATTCTAATATGACAAATTATCAAAGGAATAGGAGAAACCCTAGATCTAGTTTCTCTTTCTACATGGAATTAAAGATATATCTTTATAACAAAATTAACATCATTAGATGATAATTAGTGGTTATGATTGGTCTGAATCTTTAAAACGAACCATAATGTTATGAATGGTTAATATGTTGAGGGTTACCCTCCCTTTTTCTCCAACCATCTTAGAAACCCTAATTGTTGGAAATCTTCTAATTGATCAATTAAATATTATCTTTTAATCCAAATAGTTTATGATGGATCAGACCTGATAATATTTGTGAACTCAATTAAGATATGGGAAATCCCTGATCAAGATTTAGATAACATAAAAAGGAATAATAATTAAGGACACATCTTAGTCTTGGTCACATGGACCAATAGTAATGTTGTACCCTTGCTTCCTTTGGAGGGTGACTAAATTCTTGATTGGTTCTAAATATTTGGACATCTGATTGAACAAGCAGGTACGTGGTCTTATAAGTATAAGACTAGATTTCTGGTTGCCTATGATATGTATACCTTGAATGCTCATATTTGAATATGATTGCTTGGTTGATTAGTATGAGTTATATTTCACCAAACCTAATGTAACATAAACGGTTATGATGGGTTGTAGCTACTAGAGCACATAGCCTGGTGTGGATGTATGTTGCCTAACATGGATGAATGTTTCCTTGGCCCATGTTAGATGTATGATGATATTATATTGCCCACACTAGATGTAAGTCAAGTGCAATATGTGTAGTACAACTGCATCAAAATGAATGTAATAAAAGGGTGTTTACTTGATTTCCTCCTTAAGAAATGGTTTTATCTCTCTCTCCTTCTTTTTCAAATATTTTCCTTTATGCAACCTTATTAAATGTAACTTTTACCACGTACCAGCCCTGCTGATGTTTTCTTTATCGTATTTTCTAGGTGCAAGGAACAATTGACAACAAAATGAGTTGCATGCTCAAAGTACATGAAGGCATAAAATAATGAACATGGAGGATGTATTAGATAGATCTTTTCCTCTTATTCTTAATTCTTGCTAGATGTTAGTTTATTTCTTTTCTTAGTGATCTTGAGGATGATTGAAATCCTATGTAATAAAGTTAACTTTCTCTAGAACAATATTATCTCTCCATATGTAATGACTTTTATTATCTTTATGAATGAATGTTTGTGTGGCATTATACGAGGATGTGGACTAGATCTTGGCTTAATCTCTGTTTTAGTTGACTAACTTAATCTCTTATATTTTCCCTTTTGACATCTAAGGATATGAGTGCACGCATATCTATGAATGTCACTATGGAAAGTATATAGAAATTGGAGGATGTCACAGTTGGTATCAGAGCCAATGTTCACACATCAAGTCACATGAACTTCATTCACCCTATTTTGAGTCTAGGGTAGTCCATGAGTTTGGGATGTGAAGGGTTGAGGTGTCTAGGATAGCATCTGCCATGGGTCTGACTAAAGTCTCTGAGCCACTTAGCTTGGAAATCACGAGGCTGCCTTTATGGAAGTATAAGTCTACTTGGCCGATATCCTAAGTGTCCCCTATTCTTGGGCATACCTTAATTTAGGAATCTTCTCATCTATAGATTTTCCCTCTCACCCTTCTATAGGAAAATTTCTCCCTCTCATCTATGTTTTAAAATAAATTAAATCTTCCCTCTTACCTCTGTTATAAGGTTAGGAAGGAGTCTCTCTATTTAGAAAGTCTTAAGGATCGACTGATAAGGATTTTAGGATATCCTCCCTAAATCATAACATTCAGAACATTAATTATTAATAAGTGAGAATAATGAAATATCATGTGATGATAATAAAGATAATGATGAGAATAATTGTTGAAGTAATAGACCTAATATGTTCATTTTTACAGGATGCCTCCTAAAACTTGCAACTCTAAGGCCTCAGAGGAATCATCCTCTAAGAAGAGAAAAGAACCTGAAACCTCCGAAGTACCTGATCCTGATGCTGAGGCCAAGGAAAGATGGGAGGAACAGAAGAAAATCCTTCTAAACTTTATGGAAACCCTCGCCACCAAAGGAGCCCGTGAATCTAGCTCCTCTAAGAAAAGGGAAGTGACGGTGATAGACTTCATTAAGCTCAACCCTGACAGCTTTTGGGGGGAAGACCAACCTGAAGTCATGGACAAGGCTGAGGCCTGGGTCCTTTCCATAGAGAATGCCTTTCGTACCCTAGAAGTACCCGAGGAAAAGAAGGTCAAATTCGCCACCCATTTACTTAAGGGAGGGGCGAAGATCTAGTGGGAGAATTATGGTGGGAATCAGGGAGAGGAAGTAGACAACTTGGGATGGGAAGCCTTCAAGACCCTCTTCACTGACCGTTTCATGCCCATAGCTGAGAGGAAGAGGAAAGAGAAGATGTACATGGAGCTTAGGAAGGGTAGTCTCTCAGTGGCCGATTATACTCAGAAGTTTAGGCTTCTGGAATGCTATGCCCCTATTCGAACTGAGGACCGCCTCACTTAGCACTATGTAGACTGTCTCTCCGCACACCTGAAAACCCTAGTTATAGCCTCTCCTCCCTGAAGCATTGATGAAGCCCTAGACATGGCCCTTAAGCAGGAAAGGGAGCAGGGATTGCAGAAGCCTTCTAGCATGGGATATTTTGGGTTGACCACCACCGAGGAGGAGAAGTTTAAGAAGTTCCACCCCGGCCATAATAAAGGATTAGGGAAAGGAGGAGGTTCAGGGAAGAAAGGACCAAAGAATAGCAAGTTGATGGATTACCGCAGCAAATGTAAGACTTGTGGACGAGGACATGATGGGCCTTGTCGCTACACCAAGCCAGTCTGCTACAACTTCAAGAAGGAAGGACATTTCCTTGCCAAGTGCCCCTATGCATCTATCCTTGGCAAACCTCTAGTAGGTGCTCCACCCCCTCAGGGACACCGCAATGCCAGGGTGTTCACAGTAATAGCAGAGGAGGTTAGGGAAAATCCGAACCAACTTGTCGAAGGTAACCAATAGCAGAGGTGTTCATATATCTAATATCTTGTTCAATGCTTTCAATTATTTAAAATGTAATTATCATGTGTAGGCATTGTTTTCTTGAATGGACATACTGTTAAAGCATTGTTTGATTTTGGATCTACAAATACGTTTATCTCTCGAAATCTGGCCTCAATGTTGCACTTACATATAAGGGACTTGGGATACATTCTGGATGTGTCAACTCCTAGTGGCAAAATATTCACTACATTGCAGAAAACTGATGTCCTCCCTCTAAAATTTGAAAATCATGACATGCCCTTTGAATTCATTCTCTTAACCATGGAAGACTTTGATGTTATTCTTGGCATGGATTGTCTATACACATATCATGCTTACATTTACTGTAGAAACAAGATGGTAGCTCTCTCTCAACCTCATTCCTCTCCTGTAGTGATCCCTCGGGGAAGCGAATTTTGTAATAATATAATAATTTCCTCTCTTAAAGCTAAAAAGCTCATATCTAAAGGATGTAAAATCTTCCTCGCATTTCGTCTTAGAGACCAGTCCTGACAACGGGCCTGTAGAAAGACTGGAGGTGGTACGTGATTTTCTTGACATATTTCCGGAGGAGCTTCTTGGGCTGCCTCCAAACCGAGATATTGACTTCTCCATAGATCTTCTCCCTGGAACCACTCTGATTTCTAGGGCACCGTATAGAATGGCACCTGCGGAGCTTATGGAGCTGAAGAAATAATTACAAGAACTTCTTGATAAGGGTTTTATCCTCCCTAGCGTTTCCCCTTGGGGTGCACCTATCCTTTTTGTTAAAAAGAAAGATGGTTCGATGCAGATGTGTATTGACTATCGCATGTTGAACCAAGCTACCATTAAAAAGGAAGAGCTATGTGAACATTCTCAATTAAAAGGAAAAGCTATGTGAACATTCCCAACTAAAAAGGAAAAGCTATGTGAACATTCCCAACAAAAAGGAAAAGCTATGTGAACATTCCCAACCAAAAGGAAAAGCTATGTGAACATTCCCAACTAAAAAGGAAAAGCTATGTGAACATTCCCAACTATAAAGGAAAACTATGTGAACATTCCCAACATAGAGTTTGCTAAGTGAACTTTCCTAAATGAATAAAGGATTGCTGAGTAAATTATCTCTATTAGATATATGTGTTTCTCTTTTGGTATATATTTTTGAGTGATGACTTAAGTATGTTCTTTTATGCTTTTTTCCTTTCAATAATATGGACATCATATGTTAGAGGTTTATGCTCTGCATAAATATAAACAGTGATAAGGTGGAATTAATGAAATGAACTTTGTGTGAATTATAAATCTATGGTATCTCCATAACATTAAGATGATATGTAGACACTTGAGGGCATGATTAATGAATAATTTGTCCCTCCTTTTTCCTGGGATTTCGAGGACGAAATCCTTATAGGGGGGGGGGGATAATTTGTAACATCCCTGACCTGGGTTATATTCTAACCCTAGATGTTTTGCCTAATAAGATTGAGTAGATGCTTAATCTTATCTTGGGAAAAGTAATTAGGGATCATGACAAACTTATGTTTCACTGTTGGTCCTGTTTGAACAATGTTGAAACATTGTTTTGTTAATTTTGGACTAAAGTGAAAATTACCCAAGTTGAGGGGTTAAATTGAAAATGTTGCATGATAATATGTTCCTTTGATGTGGATACATCATAATAATGGAGATGAGGTAGTTGTATGGTTTTCACAAGCTTGGGCACCAAGATTAAGCTTGTAAAGCAATACTTGTGCATTAAAACCTAGTTTTGGTATAATGTGCAATTTACCCAAAACCTAGGGTTCAATATGCAAATTACCACTTCAATAAAGTCCCTAATGTCTCTTGGCATCAAGTAGAGAAAATAAAATGATAGGGGTGCCTCATTTGAATTAAGTTGGAGGAGAGAGAATCTTGATATTAAAATAATCAAGATTTAATCTTAAGTGAAACCTTAATTCAATTTAGGGCAAAAATGAATGTATTAATTAAAGGGCCTTCAACCAAAATGTTATTGGTTGATTTTGAATAAGTATGGACGTTCTTTTGCCAAGATAAGGAACGAAAATATCTAAAGGAGGTGAAACTCCACTCATCTTATTATAAAGGAAAGAAATCTCCACTCACATATGGGATATTAATATAATAAGCATTAAGGTGCTTAATTTGTTTTTCTTTAATTCATGGATAATTGAGAGGAATATGAGGCAATGAAGATAGCCTCATATCCAAGGAGTTGAGGGGGAAGAGGCGGCATCATTTTTGGTATTAAATGCATTTTAATAAGGCATTTTCTCTCTCATCAATTTCCTTATAAAAGTGTCCTTTCCAAGCCAAAACAAAGGCTTTTTCGGATTTCTTTCCTTCCCTTGCTTGCAAAACCGACCAAGGAGCTAGGGAGGAGCAGGAGGATGACTCCCTACCTGTTGGTAAGCCCTTGTCCTTCGTTCTCCTTGATTCCATGGTGGAAATCGAAAATAAATCATTGATTTCTTCTTATTTCGATCTCCTCTTCAACCCTAGCCAACTTTTACAATCAAAATCTTAAGGACGAGCCTAAGGGGAGTTGCAAGAGATTCATCCACCATTGATGGCGTGATCTTGGAGCTTTGGAGCTGAATTGGAGGTGAGTTTTATAACTTGAACCCATGATTTTATTATTGCAATCAATTCCTTATCAATTGGTGATCAATTCTACATTTCTGAAATTAAGTTTGGTTGATCGATGCAATTTCCATGGAAATCACAGCAGATTTCGTGGTTTTAGAGCTTGATTATGATGACATCATAATAAGCAAGCACCTCACCAAATATCAAAGCCAAACGGTTTCAATTAGTTGCTCATGCGGTTTCACCAAAACCGTTTGAGAGCAAACGGTTTGAAACCGTTTGGAGGAAAACGGTTTGAAAACCGTTTGCGGGAGTTTACCAAGGGTTGACCATTTGAGAATCCTGTTCATAATTATGTTGTTTAATGGCTCACCAAATTTTATGGGTTAACGCCTAATGAATCGTGAGTTGAAGGTTAATCAATTAGGCAAACCTAATTGAATTAAGTGCTGATTTTCAATCTGTTTTAACTTGACTTTTTGGGTAGACGGTTTCAAAACCGTTTGATATGGTTGACCAAGGGTTGACCGTTTGAGATTCCTGATCCTAATTATGTTGGTTAATGACTCACCAAATTTTATGGGTTAATTCCCAAGTAATCGTGAGTTGAAGGCTAATCAATTAGGGAAACCTAATTGGATTAAGTGCTGATTTTTCAGCTTGATTAATTCGACTTTTTGGGAAAACGGTTTCAAAACCATTTGAGAGTGTTGACCAAGGGTTGACCGTTTGAGATTCCTGATACTAATTATGTTGGTTAATGACTCACCAAATTTGAGGGGTTAATTCCCAAGGAATCATGAGTTGAAGGCTAATCAATTAGGAAAACCCTAATTGGAATTAGTGCTGAAATTCCAATGAGTTGATTTGAGATTTTGGGTTGATTAGCCCAAACGGTTTCAAAACCATTTGGGGATCACCCAAACGGTCTCAAGATCATTTGGGGGTAACTCAATACCGTTTTTAGGTGTAGGATCAAGTATGTATATGTGTTTGAAGATCTAAAGATGTGGTATGAACTCTAATCGGCTAAGTGTTGATTTTGCAAGTGATTGAGATGATGTTTTCGGTTGATTGGCCCAAACGGTTTCAAAACCGTTTGGAGATCACCCAAACAGTTTCAAGACCGTTTGGGGATCACCCAAGACCTTTTTGAGGTTTGGGGTTAAGTGTAGTTGACCAATTGAAGGTCCAAAGGTACCAAATCATATTGCAATTAAGTGATGATTTGTTGATCAACTAGATAGACCAATCCCCAATGGAATTTCACTAGAATCCAAAGGTTGGATGAGTCAAACGGTTTCAAGACTGTTTGGGGCTCATCCAAATGGTTTCAAAATCGTTTGGTGGTCACCCAAGACCATTTGGAGGTCTAGGGTTGGGTATGGTTAGATGTTTGAAGGTCTAAAGGTACCAAGTTGATTTGCAATCAAATGTTGATTTGGTGATCATCCCAATGATCCAAACTTTGATTGGTTGACTTGGATTATGATGTGGACATGGGAAAACGGTCTCAAGACCATTTGGAGGTCATCCAAATGACCTCAAGATCGTTTGGGGTCAGGTCATACCCAATTTTGATGATGGTTCAATGGTTTCAAAGTAACTAGTCTCACATTGATTAGTATTGAAGGATCATCGATTCCAAACCCTAATTCAATTGATTCAAACCCTATCTGATAATCAATTGAGGGTCAATTGAGGGTCAAATTAGTTGAAGGTTGACCTATTAAACTCAACTGAAGTATGACCATAGGTCCCATTGATGATTGGTTCCATGAATTCAATGGTTGAAGGTCCAATGCAATCAATTGAAACACAATTAGTAGTTTGATTGATGATCAACTTCAAAGCTCTAATTGGTGATTATAAACCCTAATCCCATTGAAATCAGACCCTAATTGAAGTCCCAATTGAGGAGTGAGTTCATGATTCAATTGATGATTGAATTGATGATCCAATTGATTGAAGTTCCATTGATTGGAATTGAGTGTTGTTGAAGTCTTGATTGACTTTTTGGTTCATGCGGTTTTGAGAGGTTTGGACCAAAAGGTATCAAGACCGTTTGAGTCCAAACGGTCTCAAGACCGTTTGAGACTCATGCGGTTTCAAAGATTTTTGCTTAAACAGTTTCAAACCGTTTGTGGATCAATTTGGTTAATTCAATTGGATGCCTAATGCAATTGAAGCATCAATTGGTTAATCCAATTGAGTATCTAATGTAATTGAAGGAACAATGGATTGATCCAATTGAGTACCCAATGAAATTAAAGACTCAATTGACTAATCCAAATGGATACCTAGTGCAATTGAAGGTTCCATTGATCAATCTATTTGGATACCTCATGTTATTGAAGGTCTAATTTATCAAACCTTTTTGAAAACCTAATGTAATTAGGTGAGAGATACCCTTAATGGTACTAATAAATAATGCATAACAAATGCATGGATCCAATACATGATGTAAACCTAGATGAGGGTGTATCCATGTGAAACCCTAATTGAGGGTGATTTCATGAGAAACTCTAATTGGGAATGATTAGTAAACCCTAATTATGGGCAATGTGATATGAAACCCTAATGAAGGGTGATGCTATATGCAATCCCTATTCTAAAGAAGGGAGATGGTATATGAAACCCTAATCCCTAATGAGAGAATAGAATTCATACTTGAATATGATTCATGAGGTGAACTCTCTTTGCACGACCATGCAAGGTAGCACGGCCGTGGTGATTTTCTTTGCACGGCCGTTCCTGGTTGCACGACCGTGGTACTCCATGATGGACTTGGAGATGATTGATAGTGACCTAATATGGTCATATCCCTTGATGTGTTATAAGTCCAATATAATTGGATGAAGGATACATGAGATAGGTGATGGAAAACCCTAATCCTGATAAAGGAATAAGGGTGATACTCTTGAAATAATGATACATTTGTTTTGCATGGTATTGATAGATAATTAATGTACTGCTATCATATGTGTTAACCATGCAGGTATCATGAGATGATGAGCATAGCCAGGTATGGGCTATGATGTGTTATTAGTTTGAATTTGTTTATTGGGCCTTGTTGCCATAATATACCTTGTGCCTGGTAAGAGGTGGCAAGAGAGTTAATGGGCCTCAAGTGCCATGATGGATGCTTGTGTAGCAAGTATCATATTTACCTTGATCAGATGACCTAAAGGTGTTAGTTACCTGAGAAAGTGATAACAATGCTCAGGTGATGAGCTAAGGGTTTGAATACCCAGGATTTCATGGTTATGGTATTGAAATTGTGAAGGGATGAGAATTCCTAGTGTTGAAATGAGGGATTAAGATCCCAACACTTTATGAAAAGAGTATGGCTACAGGCCATGACTCCACAATGATAATGCCAAGCTTTAGATATATGATCTAAGCCTGAAAAGAGTTAATGCAGTGGTATTTGAATAGATGTTATACATGTTCTTCATACTCATCAAAGAATAAGTGACATGTTGATTCTATCAAGTTATAGTTGCAATGCTTCTGATATAGAATAATGTTCTAATATGTTAGACAATAAAATATCTGTTGTCAAATAAATATGATTACCATGTTCATATTTATCTTCTTAAGATGCAATAATAATGTTACTGGCGGAGAGTTATATCTCTCGCTGGGGCAATTTTTATAATTGTCTCACCCCCGTGGGAACCATATTTTTAGGTGGACGCGGACGAGGAGACAGGAATCCTTCAGTAGGTGAAGGACAACAGCAGCAACAGGGACAATAGTGAAGTCTCAGGAGGAGACATTGGATGTTATGTCATGTTCAGATGTATATAGAGTCCTATGTGTCGTCTCTGTACTCTCAGGTCCTCGGAGTTTTAGTTAGTGTTTTTTTTAATGAATCAATCCGAGATTTTGGCTTGATGCACTCGAAGCTATATGATGTCTATATTTTATGTTGGAGACAGCTGATGTTGTAAATCTCGTGAAGAGATAGTACAAGACATGTACTTTGAAACAGAATGTAAATGTTATACTTTGGCTCTTGAAGAAAATGATTTCCAATGTGTGAATCTCTTTGCAAAAAGTTTTAATTTTTAGTGATTTTCTCTAATCCGCTGCTTGATGAACGCTTCCGCATTAGTTAATCTTGTTTTTGTAAGACGGTCGTTACACAAAGTCTGGTGATTGCAAACCTTACATGCTTCAGCAATATAGATCTAATTACCACAGGCAATATTTGTTGCATTAGAGTGTGACAATCATGAGATTTAAGACCTATCAACTTCATATCTTTCATTGATACCAATCTATGAATGTTGGATGAGTAACCCCGTGGCACCTTAACATTTACCAAACATTCACAAAAAGCTTTCTTCTCCTTTCTAGATAATGTGTAACAAGCGAGAGGTAAGTATGTTCTCTGATTTTCCATTTCACAAAATTCTGTTAATTCTGACCTTATTCCCATTTCACGTAGGTCCAGTCTGGATTTTATCCCATCTTTAGTCTTACATGGTATATTCAACAAAGTACGAATGACACTATCACAGACATTTTTCTCAACGTGCATGACATCGATACAATGCCTGACTGTCAAAGAACTCCAATAAGGAAGATCCCAAAATATTGACTTCTTCTTAAATAAATATTTGTCTATCGTGTGGCCATAGTACATTGTGATCTCTTACCAGATTCATTGACAAAGTCTTTTACTCTTTCATAAACAACCTCCCCTGCTATAGGTTTAGGTGCACTCCGTTCCTCATTCAATCCATTGAATGCTTTGCGCTTCCTACGATACGGATGGAATTTTGTAAGAAACCTTCGATGACCGAGATATACAGTCTTACCGCCATGTTTTAGTCTTGTTGAATTAGTGTTCTCTTCATATATAGGACACGCTTTAGCTCCTTTGACACTATATCCAGACAAATTCCCATATGCTGGAAAGTCATTAATAGTGTAAAACAACATAGCATGCAAACAAAATGTCTCTCTTCATGAAGCATCACAGGTCATCACACCTTCACCCCAGATTTTCTTTAAGTCATCAATCAGAGGTTCAAGATAAACATCGATGTCATTTCCAGGTTGTTTAGGGCCCGATATCAACAACGACAGCATTACATACTTATTTTTCATACACAGCCAGGGAGGAAGATTGTATATAACAAGCATGATTGGCCAAGTGCTATGTTGGTTGCTCAATGTCCCGTACGGATTCATCCCATCTGTACAAAGCCCAAGTCTTAGATTCCTGACTTCTTCACCAAATTCAGGGTACAATAGATCAATCTTCTTCCACTGTGGGGAATCAGACACATGTCGTAGGATCCCATCATTATTTTTCTTAACATCTGCATGCCACCTCAAATTCTTCACATCTATCAGATTGGCAAACAAGCGTTGAAACCATGATATTATAGGTAGATACCACATCACCTTGGAAGGAGAACCAGTTTTGGACTCCCCCGAAGTCGTCAATTTATACTGTGACGCACCACAGTTTGGACAATCTTTCAAATCCACATAGTCCTTTTGAAATAATACACAATCATTTGGGCATGCATGTATCTTCTTGGCATCCATTCCCATTGGGCACAACAATTTCTTTACCTGGTATGTTGAGTTTGGCAGCTCGTTTTCTTCAGGAAGCATTTCTTTCAACAAAGACAACAATGACGTGAAGCTTTTGTCGCTCCATCTATTGTTAGCTTTCAGCTTATACAATCTCAACACTGCGCTAAGCTTCGTAAACTTAGTACAACCTGTGTATAACGATATATCAGCATCATGCACAATGTTTCTAAAAATGGGAGGTGGATCGGTGTGCTCTACCCCACAACTATCCAGCATCGCATCAACGATGTCTACTGGAACTGGTTCATTCACATCTATGTCATCGTAGGCAATTTCTTCTTCCATACAAGCACTGCTATCGACATCCACTAGTTTTGGGTTTGAAATCTCTCCATGCCAGTGCCATTTTGTATAGCCTTGTATAATCCCGTTGCACATGACATGACTTTTGATTTCGTCACCAGTACTGACTTTCAAGTTGGTACCGCAATGCCTACATGGACAGTAGAACATATCTCGAGGTTGTTTCCTATGTTCCTTGACAAATCTAATAAACTGGTCAAGACCAGAAATAAACTCTGGGGTGCATCGATTGCGAATGGACATCCATGATCTATCCATTCTATGATCAAAGAGAAAACAAGTATATATTACAACAAGATTAGGGTTAACACATTAGAGTTTTTGCATGGTTAAAACTTTAGGCCAACAATTACACGTGTACCACCTATCCCATTCTTGAACACCTAATCTCACTAGTAAGTATATAATGTGTATTGGGTTTTCAAGAAAATTTCGGCAGCATTTCCCCGTATGTTCTCTAAGTACTTAGAGAACATACGGGGAAATGCTGCTGAAATTTTCTTGAAAACCAAATACACATTATACACTTACGTCCTACATGAGATTAGGTGTTCAAGAATGGTCCCAAATCGGGGACTATCTAAGATTTACTCCTAATGAGTAAATCTTGGACGGGTTTCTAGGCCAACAAATAGATGTGTTGTCATTCTTATATATAATAAATGTGTACCACCTATCCCATTCTTGAACACCAAATCTCACTAGTAAGTGTATAATGTGTATTGGGTTTTCAATAAAATTTCAGCAGCATTTCCCCATTGTTCTCTAAGTACATATGTACTTAGAGAACATACGGGGAAATGCTGCCGAAATTTTCTTGAAAACCAAATACACATTATACACTTACGTCCTACGTGAGATTTGGTGTTCAAGAATAGTCCCAAATTGGGGACTATCCAAGATTTACTCCTAATGAGTAAATCTTGGATGGGTTTCTAGGCCAATAAATACATGTATGTTGTCATTCCAATACCTACAATCCTAGTTTCATCACAATTGATGTTAGGGTTTCATCACAATTTTAGGTATCATATAGAGTATGTAGATGTTAGGGTTTCATTATGCAATAGGGATTCATGTAGATGTTAGGGTTTCATCATGCAATAGACTCAGCCAGATGTTAGGGTTTCATCATCCAATAGGGATTTCATCATATAATTGATTTAATCACAAATTCATAATTGATTTCATTTGAATATATACCCTCTTGTTCTTCCTTCTCCCTCCTTACCAACAGTAACCATGGTCGTGTGGGCTGACACGGCCATGGCTGTATTGGCCAACCACACGGCCGTGTTGGGTAGCACGGTCGTGTGGTCGACCAACACAGCCACGGCCGTGCTAGCCCACACGACCGTGGTTGCTGTTGGTAAGGAGAGGGAGAAGGAAGAAGAAGAGCAGGAGAACCAGTGATGAAGAAAGGAGGGCCTACTGTTGGTAGCAGCGTGGAGACGGAGGTGGCGGTGAGCACACCAGCGGCAGGAGACGGCGCGGAGGCAGGCGAGCAGAGAAGGAGAGGCGTCGACGTCGAGCAGAGAAGGAGAGGGCGCTGGCGATGAGTAGAGAAGGAGAGGTAGGTGGAGGTGATGGCGAGCAGCTACAGCAGCAGTAGGCAGCGGCGCGGAGGCAGGCGGTAGGTGACGTAGCAGCAGGCGGCGGCGACGCAGCAGGGGTCGGGAATCGTCGGAGCAAAATCGATCTCAATGAAATAGAAGAAAGGGGGAAGAGTTCGTTGTGCGTGGGGGCTATTAAGTTACTAAACGGCGTCGGTTATCCATAACAACCGACACCTTTATTATTAAGTGTTGGTTATACAAAGACAACCGACGTCAATTGGACATTCCTTTACCCTAATTTTTTTGGCGGGGACGGCGCGCACACCCTTATCAGCGTCAGTTATTCTAAGAAAACCGACGCCCATATTGTAACTTTTGGCGCAAATTTTATCTTCATTCAACATCAGTTATTAGGTAAAACACCGACATTGTATCTAATACTTTGGCACAATTTTTTTTTGCTCAAAAAAATTGGATTTCACAGGCTACTTTAGGCGTCGGTTGCGTTTCTTCAACCGACACTGAATGAAAAGTGATACCCGTGTCTGGCTGGTCTTCAAATATAGATGTCGCCTTATTAACCGACGTTGAATGTTAACAACGCCGGTTTTACTAAAAAATCGACGCCTCTAAAAGCGACGTTGAACGTTGTTTCTGTAGTAGTGATTCAACAAATACAAAACACTCAAGAACAATATCATCTATACCAAACTTGAAATTTAAGGTTGTCCATAGTTCAAGAGCACTTGGGATCTTATGGTAGATATCATAAAGTTCATCGAATAGGGTTGAAAAATTCCTATCACGACAGACATAGTCAGTTTCTTTTGGGACATGAATGGTGATAACATGAGTTGATTCAGATTTAGGTTGTTCCACTCCAACAAAGAGGTTTGACGTTTGTGGTTTAGACACAACAAGAGCATATTGTTTTGATGGTAAGATAGCAGATACAAGGCCTAAGGAGGTAAGCCAGAAGCACATTTTCTGTTGCTAGCAGTGAAAATGTAAATCAAAAAATCATTTTGGGTGAAGAGAAGTAAGATCATCAAGAGATGACATAAATTTTGAATCCATATCAAATGATTAGATGTTAATAAAAAGATCTAATTAAACTATTAGGATTCTGTTATGAAATTGTTGGTTAATTAGATAGAAGTTAACTAGATTTTAGACACACAATTAACCTCTGAAAAATGCATCAATAATAATAATAATGGATTCAAATAAAAACAACGATCAGATGTAAACTCTATAGCATGATATGAAGATTGTGAAGCACTATTTTCAAGATAAAATTTGACTCTCCTAGCATGATATTTTCCAGTGGTCCATCTCCAACATTTTTTTTTCAATAATGGAGGGTCGAATCCGAGCGACATAGGGCTGGATCTCCGTGGATCGTGGCAGCAAGGTCCATCTCCAACATTCATCTACCCTAATTCTGGTACAGTCACTTAGTGCAAGTGAGTGGACTATGTCGAACTCATTCCTTTAGTCCTTTGTCATAGAAAATTCATGGACGTAAGAACAACAACAATCAATAAGAAAGTTGGTGCAAAGAATGAAAGAAGACAGAAGGGGTGAATGAAATGTTGGAGCATTCCAGACACAAAAACTGGAACACGTATTTTTTGTTCTGTATGTTTGCTGGTATTTTTGTGTGTGTTTTCAAAGGAGCACGGGCGTCTCCTTATAAAAAAACTGTCTTGAGAGCGCCCTATGGTAACAGCCTGCACACGTTGCACATGTCACAAACTATCGATCTATCCCAACCAGTGTTCATAAAAGCACTATTCGGTGTACGGGCGGACGGGGCACTGAATAGAGTATATGCGGTATGTGGGAGTATATGTGGTTTTGGATTTTTTTAATAAATTAATATATATATATATATATATATATATATATATTTATATATTAGTCATATAGAATTATATATCACATTGAACAATTACATACAAGGACAACATAGAATGATTAATTAGAAGAAAGGGAGCAGCAATATCATATAAATATTTAATTAGAAATAACAAAAATATCATATAAATTTCATTTCTTCAATTCCATGTATGTGTGTTTGGAAAAGCGGTGATTAAGTGGCTGTATAAGCGGGTAATCGGCCGCATAATCGGGCATGGACCGATTATTGGTCCGCTTTGACATATGTGGTGTGGTCCCCTATCTGAACTGCTTAAGTGGCCGCATATGCGGCCGCACGGACCGATTTCCTGAACACTAATCCCAACGTACATCTTTAACATCACGTTTAATGAGCGGTTTTAAAGATATTCATGGGAGGATATTTACTGTTGTTTTTAATGTTGTCAAATATTTTTTTAAAGATAATCAGGAGAGGATATTTATTGCTATTATTAACATTGTCAACGGCTCCAAAAGATACTAAAAGAAAATCAAAAGTATTTAAAAAAAACTAAAATAAATAAAATAATTTGTTCCGTAAAAAGACAAATCACACGATGCACCAAACTAAACTAAAAGCTGAAAAAATAAATTTTTAAAACATAAAGTTTAACACTTATGAGGATGAAAACTGATTCTCCAATGTAGAAGGACATTGCACTCTCTAGATAAAAGGGTAGTGTTGGTGTGAGTAGCTCCGAGGGCAAAGCAACTATGCAAAATTAAAAATGACCCTCATTTTTTAAACAACATAATATATGGACTCCCTAGACACCATGATATGGAAGGAAGCATTCTTTCACCATTGGATTCCATGGCTCATAATTCAAACTCTACTGTGACGTGGAAGTAGTATTTGGTCAAGGTTACTTCTAGTTCTTACGCGTAAAGATGACAAAATGTGAAAAACACCATAATTCTTGTGGGACGCATATGCACCAAAGGGTTCATGGGCATACTTACACATTTCAAATAATCAACATACAAAGGTGGAGTTCAGCCAAATATATAGAAAATCATAATTTCTTCCCTACTTTTGATAGAGTAAGGAATTAGGATTATAGAGATACTAGTGTCATGTTAATTGTGATAGGCAAAGGAGAACAATGTTGACACTTATTCTTCAAGTGCCCACTTGTGAGAGTACATTTGGGCTATATGTTGCTGAAAAAATTGGTACGGATCGTTGCCAACCATTGGACACGTTCTTACGTACTAGGTAGTTTTTGAGGTAGAGTAAAAGAAAAGAAACTCTATGAGTAGAATTAATATTTCACATTTAATCTCATATGCTACCGGGTGTATAGGGAATTGTCGTGCCTACAACCACAATTACACATCGCAGTAGACCCTTATACATATGGTCCGAAAGACTACAAGACAATGATGGAGCCAGGAGGCCAAGGAGGAACTGCACCCCGGACCTCAAAGAAAATTAAAATTAACTATTCATGTATAGCTAAGTGTATGTATATATATACGTTGGTATTATTATAAATATATATACACCATAAATATGACTGGTTTGATAGCTAGCCTCTTGGATCAGTAGACAGAGTTAAACATGCTTAGGTGTTGGTGACGCGGGTTTGACTCCCCTCTGACTAATTCTTAAAAAAATTTGTAAATCACCCCTAAATTATCTATGATATTGTGTCCACTATATAATAAAGCAATCCAAATACAATAGCACAGATGATGATTATATAGTATATTGGAATAGTAAGTACTGTTACTGAATCAATCACAACGTTGATGTGCATTTAAGTGCTATAACATCAATCATTTGGCTTAATTATGTTACACAATTTTTTTAAGGGATAACTCAACCATGATCTTATAGGAGGATATAGAAGCAGGAAAATAAGTACATGAAAAAAACAACAGCTGTATTCAGGAGCAGCCCATTTTAAATCTCGGTAAAATAGTACTAGCATAATTATACCATACGGAACTTGCAAATACCATTGTAATATAAGTTTAAATTTATACTATAGGGAACTTGTAAATACCGTTGTAATATGAGTATAATATTATTGTTACGGGCTTTGTCATACAAAAAAGATTGACATCGCAGTTTGTTGTCCATCTGTTTTCTATCTCATTATAATTATTTCTTCTATAATAAATTGAAATTTTAAATATTTCAATATAAGTATAATAGAAATCGGATGTGGTAAGTGGTTGTGGTTTTTTCACTCGGAAAGCTAAGTCTAAGTCCATACACCCTAATGTAAACATGACCTTTTCTTTCCATTCATTAAAATTTGAGCCATTGAGATTTGGAATATTGTTATCACCACAGAATGATGAGGAAATGTCTGCAATAAATAAATTTTCCAATATTAAAAGCCATAACTAAAATGTAAAAGTAAATAATGAGGTCTACTTTAATTTACTTTTGTCTACTAATTCTAGCAGTCATCACATCATTATCTTTGGATAAATATGTAACACGTAATAGAATTAGAAATATGTTGGCCAAATTGCTTGAAAATACTAACATTGCATATGCATTAAAGTAGTAAAACTTTTCACCTTTGGGTAAAAATGTTATTAATTTAAAAATATATGCGTATTTGTATCACACTAAATATGTATAAAATGACCCACCTTTGGGTGATATCATTACCATGTATGTTAAGTACAACCCATTGTTACATTTTTAATGTACATTATTACAACATTATGGGTTCACTTTGGTGATATGCTCAAGTGATTTAATATCCACAAAATGATTCTCTGGCATGTCGCATTTGATCACTACTAACGTTTCCTTTTATCATGATGTTTGTAAATGTGTGTAAACATACAATAACAATTTAAACTCATCAAATACAAGTTGTAAACGACACTGACATTATAATCTCGAATCATAATAATCAGTTACATAATATTATTTTAGCGGACAACGAATTCTGTATGCATAGTCACTGTATAAGAATTGAATACAGTGAAAAGAAAGGAATTAGTTCACATACACACTCCCCAAATCATTAACAGTTCACGACTTGCTTTGAATGAGACGATCGTTCAATTAAAATTAAATAGCAATTTTAACACTAATTTTCATTCCTCCTTAGTTGATCGGTGTCTTACTCAGTGCCTAAGCAGTAACGGTTCTAATGATAGTGAAAGTCATCAGTTAACCAAAAACCATAACAACAAAATCAGTATAATGCAACACTTGTTATAGAATATCTAACAAATCTGCATTGCGTTAAGGAACTGAGAATTGGTAAATTCAGGGATTCTTCTATGTAGCACTATACCAACTGAGGCAAATGAATAACCGGACAAACCGGAACCAGATGAAAAGTTGCGAGAGCATCGAATCATTATTGTACTTCGATTGTTCACATTTTCCATCCTGTCCACAGAAATATCGACACTGTCATCGTCATCGTGTCTAGGAAAAATCCATCGAAAGCAATGGAATAAATATCCCGATACACAATAACACATGCAACTGTTAAGAAACTCAAATCTTGATCGTAGATTTCGCAACCTCAAAAACCCAATTTATAACTCAAAAGCAGATTTCTATTGTGATTACGATCATGTTGCTGCAACATTTGGTCCATGAAGTAGAGTTTTGTCCAATGTCATATGTATGCGCATAGACAGTAATGCCGGCAAGTATGGAGATGGGTTCTAGGATGAGTAAGTACTCGTCGTAGGTTCCTCTGTGTTATTTCTCCACATCGCAAACTGTAGCTGGCACACAACAGTTCCTTCCCTTCCGTTGCCGCCGATTCAAGGAAATCAAAGAAAATAGAAAAAAGGCACGCGAGAGAAACCAAGGCAAAAGGATGATCAACGGGTGTGTTCGTCTAGATCCAAAGATCAACTTTAAATATGATCAAACAATGCTTTGATACCATTGTTAGATTCATACCCGAATTTACAGAAGTCTCCATGACGAGTCTGTCACCGGAAGCAACACGTACCACAGCGACACTGCACAGATGGAGGCAGAGCGGAGAAGAAGGGGCAGAATGGAGAAACGCTGAGTGGAAGCGTAAGAACGTAAGTTGTTTGGGTGTTGGTTTCTCTATCCTGATGAGACTCCCAAAAGATGGAATGGGTTACGGAATGTCCCACATAGAGAGGACCAGTCCCAATAAATAGGATTATCTTAATGCCTCTCTAACCATCATGAAGAGGCATGGCGGTTATGGGAAACATCTCATATTCCAATGGATGCATCCCTTCAAAAAACTTATTAATAATATATGTGTTGTTTATTTTGGGCCACGCTGTAAAGGAATATTTAACACTTAAGCGTAAAGATGACAAAATGTGAAAAACACCATAATTCTTGTGAGACGCATATGCACCAAAGGGTTCATGGGCATACTTACACATTTCAAATAATCAACATACAAAGGTGGAGTTCAGCCAAATATATAGAAAATCATAATTTCTTCCCTACTTTTGATAGAATAAGGAATTAGGATTATAGAGATACTAGTGACATGCTAATTGTGATAGGCAAAGAAGAACAATGTTGACACTTATTCTTCAAGTGCCCACTTGTGAGAGTACATTTGGGCTATATGTTGCTGAAAAAATTGGTACGGATCGTTGCCAACCATTGGACACGTTCTTACGTACTAGGTAGTTTTTGAGGTAGAGTAAAAGAAAAGAAACTCTATGAGTAGAATTAATATTTCACATTTAATCTCATATGCTATGTGGTGTATAGGGAATTGTCGTGCCTACAACCACAATTACACATCGCAGTAGACCCTTATACATATGGTCTGAAAGACTACAAGGCAATGATGGAGCTAGGAGGCCAAGGAGGAACTGCACCCCGGACCTCAAAGAAAATTAAAATTAACTATTCATGTATAGCTAAGTGTATGTATAAATATACGTTGGTATTATTATAAATATATATACACCATAAATATGACTGGTTTGATAGCTAGCCTCGTGGATCAGTAGACAGAGTTAAACATGCTTAGGTGTTGGTGACGCGGGTTTGACTCCCTCTGACTAATTCTTAAAAAAATCCGCAAATCACCCCTAAATTATCTATGATATTGTGTCCACTATATAATAAAGCAATCCAAATACAATGGCACAGATGATGATTAGATAGTATATTGGAATAGTAAGTACTGTTACTGAATCAATCACAACGTTGATGTGCATTTAAGTGCTATGGCATCAATCATTTGGCCTAATTATGTTACACAAAAATCTTTTTTTTTAAGGGATAACTCAACCATGATCTCATAGGAGGATACAGAAGCAGGAAAATAAGTACATGAAAAAAACAACAGCTGTATTCAGGAGCAGTTGTATTCAGGAGCAGCCCATTTTAAATCTTGTTAAAACAGTACTGGCATAATTATACCATATGGAACTTGCAAATACCATTGTAATATAAGTTTAAATTTATACTATAGGGAACTTGTAAATACCGTTGTAATATAAGTATAATATTATTGTTACCGGCTTTGTCATACAAAAAAGATTGACATCGCAGTTTGTTGTCCATCTGTTTCCTATCTCATTATAATTATTTCTTCTATAATAAATTGAAATTTTAAATATTTCAATATAAGTATAATAGAAATCGGATGTGGTAGGAGCACCGGAACAGCCTCTGCCTTTCAAATATCATTTCTGGGTGCTGCCATCTGCTTGCTGCTTGCATACTGCCCTGACAGACTGACACCCCAACATTAAAGTACTAAGAGGGATTATGAAAGTTACTATGCAAATTAGGCCTAAATAGAAACAGCGGAAAGAAGCGCTTTTATTCGAGTTATTATATATAATATATAATCTCGATGTCTTGCAGCGGCAGCCTACATAAGCAAACATTGGTCGTCGTCCGTCGTCTCTCTGCTTTCAACCATGGAGGTCCATCTTCGCGGCCACCTTCTTGAAAGCCGGGCGCGACGATATGTCCTCCCACCACGCCTTGACGCGAGGGCGGCTGTTGATGAGCCCAGCCAGATCCGTTGTCATGAGGTAGTAAGTGTACGGCAGGTGGTGCAGGTCAGCGAGGCTGAAGGTATCCCCGGCCAGGTACTTGGTTTCCCCGAGCCTCTGCTCGTAGACGTCCAGAACCCTCCCCAGGGCCGCCGCGTTGGCGTCTACCACCGCCTGGTCGGGCTTTCCTCCGCGCAGGTAGGGCACGATGATGAGCTGGAACACAAGGGCCGAGACAGCGGGGCTATAGGACTGGGCCTCGGCTTCCATCCACACTTCCACTGTGGCGGCTGAAGCAGGGTCGCCGTCGTGCAGGAGGTCCGGGCCCTGGGAGTCGTACTTGCGCGCTATGTACTTGGAGATGGCGCGGGATTCTGGGGTTGTCATACGTTAAAATGAACATATTATCGAATAGCTTGAGCTCGTGATTTGTTACTGGAGTAAATCGAGCTGAGCAATTTAAACTTACCAAACAGCTTAAGGTCGCCATCTTCCATGGCAGGGATTTGGCGGAAAGGCTGGGGAAGAAAAATTTCATAACAGAATGTCAGTTTATACTAATGATTAAAATCTACCATGGATACAGAGTTGAGGATATTATGAAGACCAGACTGAAGATGTAAGTAGACTCATAACTACGCACGTTAAAGGTAAGGTAACCAGGTTTCAGATGATCGCCGGCGGGGATGTTGATGGGCACCAGCTCGTACACGGCGCCCTTCTCTTCAAGGCACGTCAAGACCCGGGCAGTGCACGACGAGTTGGCTGTGCCATACACCTTGACAACTGAGGGCGAAGACATCTCTTGATCTCTCTCCTTCTTGGCTCTCTCTGTTGCCTAGCTTCCTCCAACGCTTGAACTCTGTATCCTCCGCACTGTCAAATATATAGCTGCAGTTGTTTCTGCAGGATCTCCTCGGCAACGAACGGCCTCTAGTGTATATGGCGAAGCACGTCTGCAGCTAACATTCTCACCCGCGGAGTTTGGTGATATTTTAAAGTTCGGCAGCCCAACTGCTAGTCGGACCATCCGCCCATCCAAATTTCTCGGTGGTCAACACGCGACAGATCCCATAATTTGCTTTCCTCTTGCTTATTTCTCCTTATGAAGTTAAACTAAGCCCTCACCTATTCGCGGCAATCCAACTGGCTTACGTTTATGGTTGCAGTTGCCAAAGATGCATAGCCACGGTCTCAAATCTCATCGAACTGTGAACGGCATATCTAGCTGAGAGAAAAAGGCAACTGTTGATTATACCTTCACCTATTTTACCCAATAAGGAGCATGCACTGCAAAATAAAGACCCTTGCAAACCGTCATACATATCATGACCGCTGGGTGGTCACTATGGGGTGGAGGCAGGTTAGGTTGGATAACTGGCACGATTTGACTTGAATTTATGATTTCAAAAGTATAGTACGAGAGGCCATGGCCTTGGCTTTGTACGTCTTTACGTGCCATAAGTACGTAGCAAAATCTTTTTTTTTTCTCGAATTTTCTGCGGTCATGCATGCCTCTAGGCACATGCACCTTAATAATTAAATATAGATGATTGTATATATGAAGCACTAATTAACTTTTAAGCCTACAATGAAGTACATAAAATTGATTATGTAAATACGCAAGCTTGCAATCTATTGAAAAAAAAATGGAAAGAAAACTAAATTGTTAGCACCTAACTTTAAGTTGTTGTGTCATCTCTATTACAAATATACTCAAATCAGGGTTTGGTCAATAGATTATACATTGTATATTAATGTATTAAACAAATGTGTGATGCTAAATATAATAGACTACTACATCATTGTACAAAACTAAATTTATTGTGTACTTACAAAATACGTGTTTCATTTCTTTTGGACTTGTAATCTCATTTCGATTTGAACTTTGAAAAAAATTTAAAACCATCCAGTAATTGATGCAACATTTTTATAATTATAATGTTTTTCAAACGAGACACCTAATGTGTTCTACAATTAACTGTCGATCTTAGATGACTTTTGGTCTTCATCTAAATTTACATAGAGATAGATCTAGAAATATGTGTAATTATCGAGATTTCAAATATTAAAAAATACACACTTTAAAATTGGTGACAAACTTTCAAACACTCGATATATCCTTCTAAAAATTTTCTCTTTATTTAGATGCAGGCCTTCCTTTATAGTGTGGGTGGATCCATGAATGCATGCATCTTAGATTGCTAGATGTTCTAGGTGATTAGATGGTTTTCTATCATGGGAAAAGGTTTTGAGAGAGTAAAAGCTAACAAGCTTGACCTTTTCTATTTTTAGTGCTTTAGCATTTGAAATATTTACAGTTTGTGTCAAGAAAAAGTCATGCATAAGGTTTGCACACTACCATCAAAACAATCACATGACTTTCTTTAAGCAAACTTCGAATGCAATAAATTTCTATAAATAGGAAAAGTATGAGGCAGAACAACTTCTGTGATTTTGTATTCATAGGGCATACCTATATATATGGACTTGGGCAGTGACTAATAGCCTAATTACCCAATGTGGGACTAATCCCATATATATAAAAGAACAGAATAAAAGAATAGTGAATAACAAATAGTTATTTTTATAGCACTCCTCAAGATGGTGCATACATATCATAGGCACCAAGCTCATTACATAAATTTGACTCTACGACCATTAAGAGATTCAATTCTACTTGATCTTCAGATAGGACCAGGACAAGCTTGATTTGTTGATCTTGTATCTTTTTCCAAAAGAAATGACAATCAACCTCAATGTATTTAGTTCTTTCATGAAATGGGATGGGAGCAATGTGGACAACATCTTGGTTATCACATTAGAGATCCATTTCCTCAGACTGGATCTATCTAAGATCTTCGAGGATGTTTTTGGTCCATAAGAGATCATTGGTTGCATGAGACATGACTCGGTATATAGATTCAACACTAAATCGTGCACGACAGTTTACTTTTTGTTTTTCTAGGATACTAGATTGCCTTCCACAAATACAAAATATAATGAAATAGACATGTGATCATTAACACAACCGACCCAATAAGTGTTTGAGAATCACTGCATTTTGAGATGTCCATGATCTGAATATCGTATTTTCTACCTAGACTCTTTTTGAGATATTGAAGAATCCAAATGACACCCTCCATATGACTAGAATGTGGCTTATCCATTAATTGACTAACCACACTAGTAGCAAAGGATATATCTAGACAAGCAACTGTAAGATAACTAAGTTTTCTGAAAAATCTTCTATATGATCTTCAAGTGCCCCATGCTCCTTATATAACTTGAGTATAGGATCCATTGGAGAATCTGTTGGTTTCTCTCCAAACAGACTTGTTTCTTCAAGTAGATCAAGAGTGTATTTTCTTTTCTGATATAATAATACCATCTGGGAATCTAGGCACTTCAATACCCAGAAAGTATTTTAGGGGACCTAAATTTTTAGTGTGAAATTTATTTTGAAGAAATTGCTTGAGTCGTAGAATACCATGTTGATTATCCCCAGTGGTAATAATATTATCAACATATACAATCTGGAGGGCAACACCTGAGGACCCTCAATGATAGAATATTGAATGATCAACATCACTACAAAATATTATAAAGGTCAAGGCTATATGGTCAGGGACTACAGCCTTAGACTGTTGGGTAGTTATAGTCAAGATTATATCCTTGACTAATAAATTGTGGGCCTGACAATTAGTTGTATCTTGAAGACTATATACAATTTTATTCGTTTTCCATATCACAAACCTAACCTAATACCTAAGCGTCGTCATCCCTATCATTTCTCTCCCACACACTTAACACACTTCTTTTTTGTATTCCGATCAAGAAGGGTTCTCGCTTCCGTCGATGCTTGGGTGCTTCTCTCCCATCGTCATTCTTCTGGTTGTTAATTCAGGTTTGTTCTCTGCCTTCCTTCTTGTTTCCGTCTATTTTTTCTTCTCAGATGTGTGTCCCAATTCTTCCTCCTACTTTGTGTCTTTGTTCTAAGGAACCATATCAGTGGCAGGATGCCTAAGCCTAAAATGGGTGTATCGGCTTTTCCCAAGAACTTTTTGTAACATACCGGACCTTAGACCCTACCCTGGAAGTTTTTCCTTTTGAGTTTGATCAAACACGATTGAGGTTAGAGTGATCCTAATAATCAAATGCATGAATAATGTAATCTAACATGTCATAGAATTCACATAGAAATAATTAGATGATAAAGAACTTAATTGGTTAAGTAATGGAGCCAATGGGCCATTAGTGGGTCAGATGACAAAATCCATGTAAGAAAGCCTCAAATTAAAGAATAGACTGCAAATTCCTAATCTATACATAAAAATAATTTTACATATCAATTTTCATTTAATTTGGACCACCTTGAAAAAATATGGTAAGGAGAGAAAAACTGCCTAAAAGATGCAAGTATTAAATAAATGTGTTTCATTACACCAAAAGTCGGACATAAAGGAAAATTCGTATTCAAGATATCAAATATACCTTAAGGATGAAGTTTCACCTAATTTGGATAATCTAGGTGTCATTAATGCATATGGAAAGAGAAACAAAGAATACATTAAATAACATATCTAAGGTCGCCAAAAGTGAAATCTAATTGGAGATTCGGAATCTACATCCTTTAATTAGACTCTATACAAAATTTCATCTAATTTGAGTTTCATTTGTGCCCTCAAAAGAGGAAAGAGAAAAAAGATAATAATGCAATGTCACTTTATTAAATAAACTCGATTTTTGTCATGCTGGTTTTGATTTTTTCCTTTCCAATTTCGGGTCTGATCTCAGCCGTTAGATCTTAATCCAAGGACATCTGCTCTCTCTCCCACCTTCCGTTTCCCCTGGTTTCCAGGCGCACGGGTCTTCCTTTTCTTCTCTGATTCTCCTCTTTTCTCTCCACCTACCTTCCTCCTTTGCCTCTGATTCCTTCTCCCTCACCTCTCTCTCTCCTTTCCGCACCAAGAATCTATATAAACCATGGGGCTTTGTCTCTCCTTGACCCAGATGGCACCGCCGTCTCATCTGCCCTGTTTCGTTCTGTTCTTCCCCTGTATCTTTCTTCTTCCCTTCCATCTCGCCTCTTGGGTGTACTGCAACCCCGATTTTGTTCTCCCTGACCTTCTCCGGTCTCGTGGTAGGCGGTATCTGGTTCTTTCTTACCCCATCCGGCATCCGACAGTGCTTCCCCACACCGGTCTAGCTCCGGCGTGGTCCAGGAGTGGTGGTTGGCTCGTCGGTGAGGTTCTCTCCAACACATCGCCTGGAGAAGGCATGAGTGGCTTTGAATCTCCTCCAGGTATCTTCCTCGACCATCGATTCCAGAATTTTGGGGGCAGCCGCATTTTCCCCAAACTTACTTGGTTCTGCTGCTCCTAGCGCGGCGCCATGGTCGCGAGATGGGAAAGGGGCGACACCCTTTCTGTTTCCCTCTCTTGCCCCTCGCCTCGCGTCCTTAAACGTTTTCTTTTGGGGGGCATTAAGGTGTTTTCCCGTGTCTTTGTTTTGATCCAGCTTCGGGGTGAATTGTCAGGTTGGTCGTGGGGCCGGCTGAGTTGGCCTCAAGCTATTGGGCCAACTCAGTACGAGCGCCCTATCCTTCTCTCTCTATCTCTCTCTCTTCGCTTAGTAATCAAAACGCTGACGTGGAATTTTCCCATTGATCGATTTTATAAAATCGGTAACTAATTAACTCTACATCAGAAAAATACGGATAAATATTCGTTGGATTCAAAAAAATAAGACCTATCTAATGGTACATGTTTTGACAACTCATTCCAAAGATTAATAATAGGTGTTTTTAATGGATGTAATTTTTTTTTTGTCGGCAAAAAACCGTGTTACTATAAAACCAAAAACTTTATGTACAAAAGTGCCTCAAGAAGAAACTAGATCTATGTGTCTCCACGCACGAAGAACCCATCAGATCTGAACAAAAAGAAACCCTAGGTATCCGAAACCTAAAAGCAAAGAAGATACTAACAAGAAAGACAACCTAAGTAAAATAAGAAGAGATGGCACACAGAATCATTGAACACACCCACAAAAATATCTATGAGACACACCCCTCTTCTCTACTACAGACCATACGCCTGATTAGATCTTGGAACTGCTACATGGGACAACTGATAACTGGGACGATGCAGGAAACAAAGAGAAGTGCATGATCTGCCACATCATAGCATTCTCCCTGGAGTAAGCAAGATCTGCCACATCCAAGCTTAGCTCCAACAAAAGGCAGCAGACCATGTAACATATCCAGACAGAGATAAACCAGACTGGCACACCTAATGCCTCTGCAACCAATCATCATCCAATCGAGAACACTCAATCATAGCACCCACAAATATGTGTTACGGGAGAGGACTCCAACCAGCCGCATTGAATTAAATAAACCAGACAACGAGGTCATCCCAGCCAGAACAGTCCTCTGCTTAGCGACCTACTCAAAGCACGCTACTGTCTGGCAGTTGCAAAACATCAAACACCACAAGGGTGTTCCATCACGCTGCACATGAGAGCCAAGAAAAAGGAGAAGGAAACTACCCCCTTGACCCAAGTCGTGCAACGCCATGTGGCCAAAGGCCATCCACCGGCAGAGCAGGAAGGAACAGATGCGAGGGCCCAACCACCACCACCCTGAGCCAGAGCAGAGGATGAGGAAATCGATTAGGGAACCCAACCATCGTCTCCAGCTGAGCCGCCTAGAGCCGGAGTACCATCATTCACCAGTCAGCCGAAGTCAAAACTAGGATTAGATACCAAGTTAGAGAAGCAGAGACCTATCACCGATGCTGCCGAGTAAACTCATAGTTGAGGCGGCACCCCAACGCTAGCGGAAGGAGAGCCACCAACTGCCACCAGCCATCGAAGACGCCGAGTAGCCCGAAGGCAAAATCGAGGGTCCTTCATCAACCTGGTAGGACTAGTTCTTGCTCTATAGATGAGGAGGAGCAGCGAGAGAAAGGGCAAACCCGCGTTCTCTGACAACGACGCGAAACAACAGTGAGAGAAGAGACCAGGTGAGAAAGCCCTTTCCATCTGCCTCACCTGGGTAAGATGGAAGTCGACCAGTCGACGCCGCAAACCTCGGACCCCGACCTCGCTCCGCACAGCGCTCCGCAAATCCCACCAGATCTACAAAGGAGAATCCCCAATGACCCAACCACCCTGCTTCACTCCACTTGGATCCGCTCCACCCTTCGCTAGAGACGCTACCGTGGACATTGAGGGCCAGGGGGAGGAAAGATGCCTAGGACGCTCCCTCCCCCCAGCAGTGGCCGTCGGGAAGGATCTAGAGAGAAGGAAGAGCAGGAGCCCTAGAGAGAAGTTGGGGTCTTGCAGCCAACCTCTGACACTAATTAATGATGAATTAACTTGTAAAAAATCATAACTAATTATCTATAAGTCAAAAAATATAATAAAATATGTTTTGGTATCCTAATGACATATACTAAAATATGGCATGGTTTTGGAAACCTAATTCACATATGTTTAAAAAGGTAGTTTTTAGGGTTTATGAAATACTATGGAAATCTAACCCTAATCCCACATACATGTAATAGGTTCTTTGGATGCCTAGGCTTGGACTTAGAAGTGACATTGGATCGTTTGACTCTGAAGTTGAGGTATGTTGTATCCCCTATTCCTCAATATTGAGCAATTCACCTGCCTTATAATTCTTTTGAATTGAGCCTACACAATATGTCTGATCTCTTGTTATCATGGTTCATGTGAACTACCCTGCTTATTGTGGTCTTGGATAATCTCTTGATATCTTATTTTTTGCTATTGTGTACAATAGACTCGTTGATGGTATCTACCCACTGTAATGTGGACGTTTATTTGTGGATGCATGAGTTGTCCATTGTGTGATATGGCAACATTGTATAATTCTGACTATACTTTTCTACTTGCCTCTACATTAACATGCTATGTGATTCAGTAGCACTAGAGTAGTACAACTGCATTGGCTTTGTCTCATTATGATTTATGGCAACACTGTGATATTTTGGGTGGTGGATGTGTGATTCCCCATGCCAGGGCAGGATGTGTGATTCCTGAACCATATTATATATATTTGGGTGGTGGATGTGTGATTCCCCATGCCAGGGCAAGATGTGTGTTTCTTGGCCCATGTCTCACCAGGTTCAAGATGTGTGATTCTTAGCCACCATTGTTATTTATATTATTCTAGGGCTATGCTTATCTCACATGCATGTAGGTTGATGATGATATGTGCTTTGTTTCCCACCATGGTAGTGGATGTTTATATTGATAGCACATTCTTATTATTTGTTGGCTATGGCAAGTATCCCTTTTGTTACGATCTTTTCTCTTGATACTCGATTGGGTGGTCCTTATCTCTCGTATGGGAAGCTTCATTATATTTGTTGTCCTTTATTTATTTATATTGCTCAATTTTCTATTTAGTATGCACATACCAGCCTTTGTTGATGTCTCCTATTGTTTCTCTTTTGCTGGGGTATGCTTCCAACCCTAGGTGGAGGACTTGGATGACAAGGATTGATGACCTAGACTTAGATTGTGAAGTTAAAGCTTGGAGACAATATTGAGGTGGTTTAGATTTCCTCTACCTGGGTCCTTATGATGTAAGTTGGTAACCCTTTATTTTATAATTGAATATAGTCATGTTTTTATTCCGCTGCTATACTTTGGTATTTTGTTACCATTGTATAAAGATTTCAAAATTTTACACCCACTCCATCATACCTTTTGAGTGTGTTTGGACTGGAGGTTCTATTGTTCAAATTTTTAGTAAGGAGGTGATTTCACTTCTTTACAACATGGTATCAGATCCCATGGTAGTCGGAATCTGACTATTTCAATTTTGTCTCCCTTGTTTGACTCTTGACTTAGGTAGTTGCCTCTAAGTGATATGTTGACCCTAGATTTGATCAATGATGATCTTTTATGCAACAAGGTTTGGTTTGAGGATGAGTATATGTTAAGAAGTCTTATTGTGGAAATTGTGACTTGGTTTCTCGTTTTGATTTTTGGGCCGTAATTTTAGTTTTCAATCGCAAAAGTTTTTCACAACAAAATATTTTCCATATAATACTATATGTACAAAACAAAATGTTTTCCCTAGATTTCATTGATGTTTTCTTGAACTAAGTCACAATGAAGAGAACTCTAGTTTGAGTAGAATCTAACCCTAGTTTTGAGACTAGGATTTATGAAAAGGTGTAGTTGACCTACCCTACGACTTTTGGATGTTCTTGTAGGGTTGATAGGTTAGAGACTCAAGGACCTAAAAACTCAACCCTAGATGGTGACTTGATACTTGGATACATAAGAAACATAAATCTCTAAACCTTTCACAACTACGAGATGTGGGTAGCTCTAAAAAGTATTTAGTTTGACTTGATAGGTTGAACCCTTTAAGGGGTGGAGAATAGTTGATAGTTGATGTTTGGATCTATAGATTTCGAGAACAAAATCCTTTTAAAGGCTGGAGTGTTGTAACATACCGGACCTTAGACCCTACCCTGGAAGTTTTTCCTTTTGAGTTTGATCAAACATAGTTAAGGTTAGAGTAATCCTAATAATCAAATGCATGAATAATGTAATCTAACATGTCATATAATTCATATGGAAATAATTAGATGATAAAGAACTTAATTGGTTAAGTAATGGAGCTAATGGGCCATTAGTGGGCCAGATGACAAAACCCATGTAAGAAAGCCTCAAATTAAAGAATAAACTCCAAATTCGTAATATATACATAAAAATAATTTTACATGTCAATTTTCATTTAATATGGACCACCTTAAAATAATGTGGTAAGGAGAGAGAAACTACCTAAAAGATGCAAGTATTAAATAAATGTGTTTCATGACACCAAAAGTTGGAAATAAAGGAAAATTTGTATTCAAGATATCAAATATACCTTAAGTATGAAGTTTCACCTAATTTGGATAATCTAGGTGTCATTAATGCATCATGAAAGACAAACAAAGAATACATTAAATAACATATCTAAGGTTGCAAAAAGTGAAATCTAATTAGAGATTCAGAATCTACATGCTTTAATTAGACGTTGTGCAAAATTTCATCTAATTTGAGTTTCGTTTGTGCCCTCAAAAAAGGAAAGAGAAAAAGGATAATAATGCAATGTCACTTTATTGAATAAACTCGATTTTTGTCATGCTGGTTTTGATTTTTCCTTTCCAATTTTGGGTCTGATCTCAGCCGTTGGATCTTAATCCAACGACATCTGCTCTCTCTCTCCCACCTTTTGTCTCCCCTAGTTTCCAGGCGCACGGGTCTTCCTTTTCTTCTCTGATTCTCCTCTTTTCTCTACACCTACCTTCCTCCTTTGCCTCTAATTCCTTCTCCCTCACCTCCCTCTCTCCTTTCCACACGAGGAATCTATATAAACCCTGGGTCTTTGTCTCTCCTCGACCCAGATGGAGCCGCTGTCTCATCTAACCTATTTTGTTGTGTTCTTCCCCTGTATCTTTCTTCTTCCCTTCCATCTCACCTCTTGGGTCTGCCGCAACCCCGATTTTGTTCTCCCTGACCTTCACAGGTCTCGTGGGAGGCGGTATCTGGTTCTTGCTCACCCCATTCAGAATCCAACAGTGCTTCCCCACACCGTCTAGCTCCGGTGTGGTCCTGGAGTGGTGGTTGGCTCATCAGTGAAGTTCTCTCCAACACATCGCCTGGAGAAGGCATGAGTGGCTCTGAATCTTCTCCAGGTATCTTCCTCGACCATCAATTCCAGAATTTTGGGGGCAGCTGCATTTTCCCCAAACTTACTTGGGTCTGCTGCTCCTAGTGCGGTGCCATGGTCACGATATGGGGAAGGGGGCGACACCCTTTCTGTTTCCCTCTCTTACCCCTCGCCTTGCCTGCTTAAACATTGTGTTTTTGGGGGCATTAAGGTGTTTTCCCGTGTCTTTGTTTTGATCCAGCTTCGTGGCGACTTTTGGGTTGGTCATGGGGCCGGCTGAGTTGGCCTCAAGCTATTGGGCCAACTCAGTACGAGCGTCCTATCCTTCTCTCTCTCTCTCTCTCTCTCTCTATCTCTTCACTTAGTAATCAAAACGCTGACGTGGAATTTTCCCATTGGTCGGTTTTATAAAATCGGTAACTAATTAACCCTACATAAAAAAATACGGATAAGTACTCATTGGATTCATAAAAATAAGACCTGTCTAATGGTATAGGTTTTGATAACTCAATCCAAAGATTAATAACATGTGTTTGTAATGGATGTAGTTAATGATGAATTAACTTGTAAAAAATCATAACTAATTATCTGTAAGTCAAAATTTTTTAATAAAATATGTTTTGGAATCCTAATGACATATACTAAAATATGGCATGGTTTAGGAAACTTAATTCACATATGTTTAAGAAGGTGGTTTTTAGGGTTTATGAAATACTATGGAAATCTAACTGTGACAACCTTGATTTCTCTCTCCTTTACTATACTATTTATTTCTCTATTAGTGTCTCACATCACTCAATACGAGTTCAGTCACAATACTAGAGTGTGATGAAGACCCAATTTGATCACCTTGATGACGAATTTGATGATATGTTGCTCTATTTTGAGAAATTCGACTAAGTAGCATGCTATATCATGTCACCTTCTTACATCTAATATGGAACCTCATTACCTTGTTGTTTTGGATTCCTATTATATATCATAATTTAGATTTTTCAATAACAAATCCAGTGGCACAAAAATCGCATCAATTGGACATTTATAGCCCAAGTTATGGGTTAAAGAAGATGACTTAACTTGTACTTGTTTTAAAGTTTTTTCTTGACTTTTGAGCCTTGATGGGCCGACTTTGAGTGGTGCACGGCCCAACATCCGCCACCCTCTTTAGGGAAACCCTAACCCATCCCTCTTTCTATCTGTTGGATCTGGGGCCATGCTAATCTGACAGCTGGGGACTTGTCTCCCCAACTCTATACATGCCATCAGTGTAAAGGAAGCGGTTGTTCCTTTTGCCATTTAAGTCCGACTCTGGCCTGGTAGACAGCAGTGTCGACTGGTACACCCTCATCGGTGGCGGGTACACACGAGCATGGGTGGCTGAAGTGCCTTAGCCCACCATCAAACTGACCCTGCCCGCCTGCTGCAGTCCCTATGGTGCATGGTTGAAGCCTGCTGCCGCCAGCCGGGGGCTTCTAGGGAGCTCGCCCACACTCTCCCCTTCTCCACCGATCAAGCCCGAGCGAGGAGGGCGGTGAACGATGGTGGTGTGACCTACTCCAACCCTTGTCCTGTGCTTTTTGAGGATTCTTCAAAGCCAGCAGTCATCGGGATGATGAGGGCGTCGTCCCCTATCTTTCCTCTATTCCTCCGAGCGGCTCAGGGGGGTCACATGCGGGCTACGGAAGGGGGCTATGGGTGGACGACTCTCCCAAGCATGGGCTCATAGGCGGGGCAGGGCAGGACCTTCGATTCTGCATCCAGCGGTGATCTCACGGGCAGCGTGGGCTAGAGGTGAGGAGCTGCGATGGCGAGCGGCTGATGGCTGGTGAAAAAACATCTGGTATCGTTGGCTGCTGTGACAAAACGGCCCAGTGATGATGGGCATAGGTGCACAACATGGACCGCATTATGGGGAATCCACAATTGCTGGTGGCGCATAAATGAAATGGTAACACTCTGGTCCTCTAATGTTCTGGATATAAATTCTCAAAAATGATATCTTGCTCATACTAAGACCAAAACATACAAACCTACATACCAAATTGATCCTCTCAAAAAGATCTACAATATGAGAACAGTTTTAGACCCTAAAAATGCTTTCCATATCTTAGTTTTACCAAATATGTAATCTTTGACTTTTTGACCACTTTTAATTCATGATTATAATGAAGTTTGAATTTTTGATATATTTATAGCCTCCTAAGCATCAATCAGTAACTCCTATGCTCTTGTGACCCTAATGAATGTCCTAATCATCCCTATTTTCTATGTCTATTTCACATGACACTTATTGCATGTACGAGTAAATGTTGGTACCCCATGTTGGTGGTTTTATGCCTAGACCCTAGTGGACATCACCTTACTTCAAATGTGTTTCTTATGTCCTATTCTTGCTGATCTAAACCATCCCTTATGTTTGGTTCTTTTTCATTGATGGTCTTTGACCTTGGTTACTCTATTATGAGTCTCTCGACCTAATTTGAGCATAAGTGTCCTAAATCTTGTCATGTCCACATGAAACCTCGAAGTGATGTGAAACTTGAACCACACTCTCATGATGCCCTCTAAATCAGTATAAGATCACCTAATGAACTAACAAGAAACTTGTAACCTAACTTGGCCAAAACCCTTAAAATGAAGAGAATTAGGGTTAATGATGAGAATCTAATGCATGTATACAATCTTGTTGTTAAACAGGTTTGGCAGGTGGCTAGATGATGAAAGATAAGTTAGGTTATGAATCTCTGAATTAGGTATGGGCCTTATATAGTTATATGACTTGCTTCCTTGTTTGAAATGACATATATTGTATGCTTGTTTGTCTATTTGCTCAAATATTGCCATGTAGTATTGTTACGTCTTACTCGATGTTTGCCTCGTCAGTTTTATAACTTGAACACATATATAGATAGAACTCCATTATAATATTGTTGATAAAGGGTTAACTCTTGGTTACGTCCATGAGGTCCCTCTCGTATAAAAGGGTTAGCTAAGCTTGAGCACCCTTATGGACCCTTCCGATGGGAATACGGTCAAAGGCCTTAAACATGCTTGATATTGTTGGTATAATGGAGTGAAATGACATAAAATATGGTTTCACATTTGTTAAACAAATAACATGTTTATTCTTGTTCGTTTAGTCTTGAAATCTTTTCAAAAATTATGCAAAGCTTATACATATATGTATCTTTCTTCCCCATACTCAACACCTCGTGTTGACCCATTTCTCGTATTTTGTTTTTAGGTTCAGAGATGGCTAGAAGGTTGATGGGCTTGGTGAGCTATGCTAGGTGTACTTGTTGTAAGATCTAGATTTAGTGCACATGAATGACTTGTACCTTGACTCTGGAAATATGTAACTGAATTCATGAATATAATACATTTTGTATAATTTATACTTGTTGAATGTTGAGACTATGTTGGTGCCTTTATCTTGTTATCTGTCCATGTGTGCTAAGCTTTACGCTTCCGCATTTCGCCTTTGGTATACGTTTGGTTCATGGGACTGGGATTCTAGTTCCGTGATAGATGGTATCAGAGCATGAACAATAACTACACCAAACATTGCTCACATGAAACACAAACTAAACTCACCTTACATCTCAACCCTAGAAAACTTAATAAGATGTCTGTTGTGGACTAGGTTGACTTAGCCTCTAGGTTAGAACCTAGATGTTCTAGAACTAGGTGTAGACTTGTGTAAATTACCTCCCTAGATATGACTCGCGACATGTGCTTAGGATGTCTACACAAGTGTGAACCATGTTCTTGCTAGTTCTCTAGGTGTCATGATACTAGACTGCCTAATGAGTGTGGTAACTCATTTTGGTTTTGGTTTTATTCGGATGGAGTATGGTGGTTTTCATCGCTTGTTTAAACATTTGAGAAAACATATTTCAAGTATTATTATATGTACATATGAAAAATGTTACCACACACAGAAAGGTAGTGAGTTTCCATGCAACCTAGGAGAAAGAGATGTAACATCAAGTCTAGATGAGAGAGTTTAGATGATAGTGATAGTCTCTAGAGTTTTCTAGAGCCATAATATAGGTCAGGAAAGTGAGTAAGTATCATAGATAACCTAAGATAATGATAATGATGTTAATGTCGATCTCAATGTTGATGTTGATATTGAGGATGATGTTGATGTTGATAAGACCCAAGTTTGTACTTAAGAGGGACAAGTAGTTTTATGATATGAAATGAGTTTGACCATGCAACCCTAGCTAAACCTAGCACCTTATATGATACATACCACTCGGTTGATGTGTTAAACATAGCTAGTGGGTTGACATGCTTGCTTGTACCTAGTCTTGTATGTGTGGAGATATGATATATGGTTAGAGACCAACACGAGCCTCAATCTCTTTATAAAGGAAGACCTATAGCATGGGACATATGAATAGGGTGACCTGTTGATATGAGTTGACCCATATCGGGAGAAGGTTAGAGTACCTAAACTCCAAAATATTTGAAATGTTGAATAATATGAATGATGAAATACTTGATGATGAGTCCCTAGCTAGAATATTTCTAAGTATATGAGTTGAGTGACCTAGTGTGTGCAGTTTCCTTGAAAATGTTGAACCCTAGATTTCCTATGAAAATATCTAACCCTAGAGAAAGAGGAAATTGAAAAAATTTGGTGCTTTCTATGTAGGTGAGGGAGATGTCCCAAGACCCTAAGATGATGTACATGTTGTGTGATATCCATGACGAGTCTCATGCTCGGGTTAGTGGTCATATATAAAGGAATCTAGTGGTTACCCTTGTTTCTCGAAAGATGGGTAGAGATTTTCCGTAAGGGTAGAAGGTTGTGGATAGCATGCCTTATTGGACTTTTTTTTGTCTTAGCTTGAGTGGCTTGAGCTTGCAGAGCTTTTTCTAGATACAAGTGAGAAGTTTCAAAACCGCGATGATGATGATAATATTATTCCTCGAATGATGCTCAATACATGAAAGAATCTCACTTAAGTTAATAGCCACTCTCATAAGCTAGAACTAGTATGAAATCATACTATACATAAAAGATGTAGCCTTGAAATCATGAAATTAATATGATGATGTCATGAAATCTTAGCTTGAAAAATCAGGAGTAACATGCCCAATCTCATACCCAATGGAAAAATGATTAACTTGTTATGTCGATGATCTGGGGGTCATAACTTGAATAAACATGATGAATAAATTGTCTAATTTTATATTTGAAATGAAAAATAATGAACATAATTGAGTAGATTTGGTACAAATTTTGGAGAAAACATAAACATGCATGAAATCTAGTATAATGATGAAATATATACGTTTAATGATGACCAAATTTGGAAGTCATGACTGAGGACATGTTCGTTTGTGAATTGATAACCTAGATTTTTATGATACACCTTGTTCCCATATGAAGTTATGAATATGAACCCTAATTCAAGGATACTAGGGATGGGTAAACCCTGATGCCACAATGATGTCACGTTATGAAGGAACACTAAGTGACATGTATATAATCAAGATGAGTACATCCTTGATGATGATAGCCTAGTGTGCATCTCATTGTGTGCAATACCTTGAAAATCATGGTGGAATACCTAGACCTGATGGTTTTTACCCTGACTCTTGTTTATGATCCTGGATAAATTTCGAGGACAAAATTTCTTGTAAGGAGGGAAGGGTGTGACAACCTTGATTTTATCTCTCCTTTACTATACTATTTATTTCTCTATTATTGTCTCACATCACTCAATATGAGTTTAGTCACAATACTAGAGTGTGATGAAGACCCAATTTGATCACCTTGATGACGAATTTGATGATATGTTGCTCTATTTTGAGAAATTCGACTAAGTAGCATGCTATATCATGTCACCTTATTACATATAATATGGAACCTCATTACCTTGTTGTTTTGGATTCCTATTATATATCATGATGTAGATTTTTCAATAACGACTCTAGTGGCACAAAAATCGCATCAATTGGACATTTATAGCCCAAGTTATGGGTTAAAGAAGATGACTTAACTTGTACTTGTTTTAAAGTTTTTGCTTGTCTTTTGAGCCTTGATGGGCCGACTTTGAGTGGTGCGCGGCCCAACAACTTCCACCCTCTTTAGGGAAACCCTAACCCTTCGCTCTTTCTATCTGTTGGATCTGGGGCCATGCTAATCTGACAGCTGGGGACTTGTCTCCCCAACTCTATACATGCCATCGGTGCAAAGGAAGCGGTTGTTCCTTTTGCCATTTGAGTCCGACTCTGGCCTGGTAGACAGCAGTGTCGACTGGTACACCCTCATCGGTGGCGGGTACACACGAGCATGGGCAGATGAAGTGCCTTAGCCCACCATCACCCTGACCCTGCCCGCCTGCTACGGTCCCTATGGTGCATGGTTGAAGCCTGCTGCCGCCAGCCGGGGGCTTCTAGGGAGCTCGCCCACACTCTCCCCTTCTCCACCGATCAAGCCCGAGCGAGGAGGGAGGTGAACGACAGTGGTGTGACCTACTCCAACCCTTGTCCTGTGCTTTTTTGGGATTCTTCAAAGCCAGCAGTCATCGGGATGATGGGGGCGTCGTCCCCTGTCTTTCCTCTGTTCCTCTCAGCGGAACAGGGGGTCGCATGCGGGCTACGGAAGGGGGCTATGGGTGGACGACTCTCCCAAGCATGGGCTCATAGGCGGGGTAGGGAAGGACCTTCGATTCTGCATCCAGCGGTGATCTCACGGGTAGCGTGGGCCAGAGGTGAGGAGTTGCGATGGTGAGCGGCTGATGGCTGGTGAGAAAACATCTGGTATCATTGGCTGCTGTGACAAAATGGCCCAATGATGATGGGCATAGGTGCGCAATGTGGACCGCATGATGGGGAATCCGCAGTTGCTGGTGGCGCATAAATGAAATGGTAACACTCTAGTCCTCTAAAGTTCTGGATATAAACTCTCAAAAATGATATCTTGCTCATACTAAGACCAAAACATACAAACCTACATACCAAATTGATCCTCTCGAAAAGATCTACAATATGAGAACAATTTTAGACCCTAAAAATTCTTTCCATATCTCAGTTTTGCCAAATATGTAATCTTTGACTTTTTGACCACTTTTAATTCATGATTATAATGAAGTTTGAATTTTTGATATATTTATAGCCTCCTAAGCATCAATAAGTAACTCCTATGCTCTTGTGACCCTAATGAATGTCCTAATCATCCCTATTTTCTATGTCTATTTCACATGACACTTATTGCATGTACGAGTGAATGTTGGTACCCCATGTTGGTGGTTTTATGCCTAGACCCTAGTGGACATCACCTTACTTCAAATGTGTTTCTTATGTCCTATTCTTGCTGATCTAAACCATCCCTTATGTTTGGTTCTTTTTCATTGATGATCTTTGACCTTGGTTACTCTATTATGAGTCTCGTGACCTAATTTGAGCATAAGTGTCCTAAATCTTGTCATGTCCACATGAAACCTCGAAGTGATGTGAAAATTGAACCACACTCTCATGATGCCCTCTAAATCAGTATAAGATCAACTAATGAACTAACAAGAAACTTGTAACCTAACTTGGCCAAAACCCTTAAAATGAAGAGAATTAGGGTTAATGATGAGAATCTAATGCATGTATACAATCTTGTTGTTAAACAGGTTTGGTAGGTGACTAGATGATGAAAGATAAGTTAGGTTATGAATCTATGAATCAGGTATGGGCCTTATCTAGTTATATTCTAGCTTCCTTGTTTGAAATGACATATATTGCATGCTTGTTTGTCTATTTGCTCAAATATTGCCATGTAGTATTGTTACGTCTTACTCGATGTTTGCCTCGTCAGTTTTATAACTTGAACACATATATAGATAGAACTCCATTATAATATTGTTGATAAAGGGTTAACTCTTGGTTACGTCCATGAGGTCCCTCTCATATAAAAGGGTTAGCTAAGCTTGAGTACCCTTACGGACCCTTCCAACGGGAAGATGGTCAAAGGCCTTAAACATGCTTGATATTGTTAGTATAATGGAGTGAAATGACATAAAATATGGTTTCACATTTGTTAAACAAATAACATGTTTATTCTTGTTCGTTTAGTCTTGAAATCTTTTAAAAAATTATGCAAAGCTTATACATATATGTATCTTTCTGCCCCATACTCAACACCTCATGTGTTGACCCATTTCTCGTATTTTGTTTTTAGGTTCAGAGATGGCTAGAAGGTTGATGGGCTGGGTGAGCTATGCTAGGTGTACTTGTTGTAAGATCTAGATTTAGTACACATGAATGACTTGTACCTTGACTCTGGAAATATGTAACTGAATTTATGAATATAATACATTTTGTATAATTTATACTTGTTGAATGTTGAGACTATGTTGGTGCCTTTATCTTGTTATCTGTTCATGTGTGCTAAGCTTTACGCTTCCACATTTCGCCTTTGGTATACGTTTGGTTCATGGGACTGGGATAATGGTTCCGTGACACTAACCCTAATCCCACATACATGTAATAGGTTCTTTGGATGCCTAGGCTTGGACCTAGAAGTGACTTTGGATCGTTTGACTCTAAAGTTGAGGTATGTTGTATCCCCTATTCCTCAATATTGAGAAAATAACCTATCTTATAATTCTTTTGAATCGAGCCTACACAATATATCTTATCTCTTATTATCATGGTTCAGGTGAACTATCCTGCTCATTGTGGTCTTGGATAATCTCTTGATATTTTATTTTGTGCTATTGTGTACGATAGACTTGTTGGTGGTATCTACCCATTGTGATGTGGACGTTTATTTGTGGATGCATGAGTTGTCCATTGTGTGATATGGCAACATTGTATAATTCTGACTATACTTTTCTACTTGCCTCTACATTAACATGCTATGTGATTCTGTAGCACTAGAGTAGTATAACTACATTGGTTTTGTCTCGTTATGATTTATGGCAACACTATGATATTTTGGGTGGTGGATGTGTGATTCCCCATGCTAGGGCAGGATGTGTGATTTCTAAACCATATTATATATATTTGGGTGGTGGATGTGTAATTCCCCTTGCCAGGACATTGGCCCATGTCTCACCAGGTTCAAGATGTGTGATTCTTGACTGCCATTGTTATTTATATTGTTCTAGGGCTATGTTTATCTCACATGCATGCAGGTTGATGATGATATGTGCTTTGTTTCCCACCATGGTAGTGGATGTTTATATTGATAGCACATTCTTATTATTTGTTGGCTATGGAAAGTATCCCTTTTGTTATGATCTTTTCTCTTGATACCCGATAGGGTGGTACTTATCTCTCGTATGGGAAGCTTCATTATATTTGTTTTCCTTTATTTCTTTATATTGCTCAATTTTCTATTTAGTATGCACATACCAGCCTGTGCTGATGTCTCCTATTGTTTCTCTTTTGCTAGGGTATGCTTCCAACCCTAGGTGGAGGACTTGGATGACAAGGCTTGATGACCTGGACTTAGATTGTGAAGGTAAAGCTTGGAGACAATATTGAGGTGGTTTAGATTTCCTTTACTTGGGTCCTTATGATGTAAGTTGGTAACCCTTTGTTTTATAATTGAATATAGTCTTGTTTTTATTCCGCTGCTATACTTTGGTCTTTTGTTACCATTGTATAAAATTTTGAAAATTTTACACCCACTCCATCATACCTTTTGAGTGTGTTTGGACTGGAGGTTCTATTGTTCAAATTTTTAGTAAGGAGGTGATTTCACTTCTTTACACTTTTTGTCAGACTTTGTAGATCTATTATGTGGTGGTTTGCTATGCATCTTGTGGACAACTTCTTGGCTTGAAAATTAAGTTCTAAGATTAGATGACAATACAAGCACTGAAATTATATTTAAAAAACTAAGAAGCATTGTTTCTTTTCTATCACCTAACAATAAGTTTTGATTTTACTTGTTGACCAAGTATTGATGAGATTTGAGAAAATAACATAACCAAAATGATTATTTTGTTTTGCATTATTGTCTACTAAAAGAAGCACCTTATCATTTCCCTTTTCTATTATATTAATGTCAACAGTACCAAGCAATAATATGTGAATTTTTTTTTGCATTAAATATGCACCATATGCATATTCTTGGGTATTTCATTTGCTTCTTTTCCTATTGGTTCCGTTAATTATATTTTTGTAATCTTATAAAAGATAAAGTATATAAATATATGACAAACTATATTACAGTGCGGGATTTGACAATTCTCTATAGGGAAGAACTCATGGAAATCCTAGAGTAAACTCTAAATAGAATTCTTGATGTATTTCCATGAACAACACATGAAGTAAACTTACTATGGTGGAGGAATTTTTTTTTGTTTAAAGCAAATGTCAAACAATATGACATGCATACAATGTATATGGTTGTTATGCCAAAGTGATTTCATAAGATATGTCTTTTTTTCTAGAAAACATGATGCTTCAACCACGTACGTTCGAATGTATAAAATTGAAAATGGAATGCAATGTTGTTGTGTTGAATTTCATTTTAGTTTCGTGCAATGAATGATGAGTAAGGTTTCATGACATATTTATTTTCAAATGTATATGCATTCAAACATGGATTTGTGAATCCAATGGACATTTATTTGTACCAGTCAAAAATAGGCATGTGATATATTGTCTTGACATGGATTGAATTCATATCTTTTTGTCTGTTGGGTGGTTAAGGGTTATTTTTGTATTAGTCAAGGATTCCATTTGTATTAGTTAAGGATAGGACTTGACCAACCACTATTGGTCGCCAAGCTTTTTCTGAATGTCTTTTGGTCAGGGATTTACAGGTATTGGTCAAGGGTTCATCCTTTGGCTTTACCAAGTTTTGTTGTAGTGTTAGATCATAGGGGACCAAACTCCAAGAGTGTGTTGTTGAACTTGCCAAACCACATTTGTGGAGATTGTTTGAGCCTATAGAGTGTCTGATGAAGCCAAAAAATAAGATGAGATTCCCCCTTAAGCAACAAACCCAGGAGATTGTTCCATATAGATTTCCTCAGGCATATAACCATGGAGAAAAGTGGTCCTAATATCTAGTTGATGTAGAGACTAAGAAAAATGAGCATCCAGGGAGATTCAAAAGGCAATCACATGACATTTTAGCTACTGGAGAAAAGGTCTCAAGGTAGTCTTCTCCATATACTTGAATATATGTGTTAGTTCTAGTCAAGCCTTGATACAATCAATAACACTCGTAAGCCCTACTTTCACAGAGAAGATCCATTTGCAGCCATCAATAGCCTTGTCTTTTGGAGTAGGGACAAGACTCCATGTGCAATTTTGTCGGTGAGCATGCATATCATCTTTCATAATAAGACACCAACCTGGGTGACCCCACTAGTATAGATACCACCTTTAACGTTGGTTAAAATGGGCTAATTACGTCAATGACGATGATGGTTTTCCCTTGACATTATCTCCTATTTTGGATAAAGTTTCTCTCTATTTTGATGATGCTTAAGTGTTTTTGGGGTGTCTTGATCTTGGTGGTCGAGGCACATGGTTTATCCTTGGCCGATACAAGTCTTTTGGTGTAGTCTTAGTCAAGACGTTTGATAGGTTTGGGTCGTGACACATGGTCAAGATTCCTGGCCTTTGTTTTGGTCATGACAGTTGGTCAAAAGGCCTCCCTATGATTGAGTGGTCGTAACACCCTGTTGTGAATGTTGGTCGCAATGTTGCTTTTGGGTGTTGTCTCAGTCGAGAAGCTTTGTTAGGTTGTGGTTGTAATGCCTGGTCGCAACGCCTTGTTGATGGATGGTCATGACCATGCTTGTTTTGGTCGTGACACCATGCTTTTTTCGAGTCGAGACAACATGTCCTTTTTAGGTTGAGACATGCTTTGGTTTCGTTCGATATGGATGCTATTCCTTTGGGTAGAAACACATGTTATCAGTTGTGGTCGCGCACTATGTTGTTGAATGGATGCGACGATAAGTGTTGGTTATGATCGCGACGCGTAACTTTGGGTTCTGGTCACAACACATAGTTTTGGGTTCTAGTCACAACACATGAATATGTTCTGGTCGAGACACCTTGCATAAGGGTGGTTGGGACATGTATGTGATGGTTGGTCATGACACACACATGTGAGGGATAGTTTTTACACATACATGATGCATGGTTGCTATCTATGTACAACATAGTGGGACAATTACATGTATAGACATGAATGATTTAATACTTAGTGTTGTTGAGGTAATGATCTAATCATAACCAAGTAGTGAGGGTTAACCTAATGTGCTCCAAGAACGAGGGAGGATGTGAATCTAGGGTTTGTTGATTGAATATAAATATAAAACCCTAATTGGCCATGCATGGAGCCTTTACCCTAATGTTGAGCAATGTACTGTGTTTGCTTTTCTCTCTTGAAGTGGTTATCAAGTTATTTATTTTTCTCTCTCTTATTCATAAATCCCTAACCTTGCAGATGGTATGGATATGAATGCCATGGCTTGTGTTTTCTATGGTGATGATTATGTGATATAGGGTGTTGGATGTAAGCCTTGATGAGACATGATGAGAACCTATTGGTGTGATGAGTCCTATGATCTGGTGAGGGCTTGATGCCTATTGTGAGGTGGTATACTCTGGTGATGTGATTTGGGGGAATGATATCTCCATAGTGATGCGACATTGGTGAAGTGCGACCATGATTATGGCCTTGTGAATGGAAGTTATACAGTGCTATGTGATGATGTGACAAGTTCACACCTTACACATTTTACATCTTCTGAAGTTGTACTATGTTCTTATTCTTATAGAGTTTGTTTTGGCTTTAGATGTTGTAACTTGATTGATGCAAAAAGACACTTAATTGGCATAATTAATCAAGTAGAACCTTAATCATGTAGTTGCCATGTGCCATAGAACCATCCTAGTGTCAGTCTTAGTGTTGGATGGTGAAACGAGTTTTTTCCCTTAGTGGAAGCTTGGAGTCATATACTGTTGAGTATAAGCATTCACTGGATTGGTTGTGATCCATACCCTAGTAGGAGTACTACTACAAGCCATAGCTCAGTGATGTGACTCAGTGTATATGCTTATGATACATTCACAGGATTGGTGGTGGTCCATACCCTGGAAGAAGTGTGAATACATGTTGTAGCTCAGTTTCAGTAGAGTTGTGCCTATATACGAAGGTAGGCTAGGTTATTTTTTAGTTGTACTTGATATGTCTCTGCGGTGTTCTCTTGTGCTAACCGGGAGGTGTGGAGAGGTTGTGGATTTTGGCTCTTCCATAGACCTTGTATGGCACTGATTTTGACTTAGTAGTGATTAGTTCGAGTATGAGTGGTATACCTCATCTCCTCAGGGCACAATAAAAAGATGTAATACAGCTGTGTAGCTTATTTGCGTAGGGACAAAATGCAAAGAATATTAGATGAAGACTTGCCTTGCTTTTGTAAGTTTTAGTAATATAAAATATACATGTTCTTCATATTCCTTTTGATAATGTTAATCGTTCCACTGCTCAATGATAACTGCCTAGTATTGATTACTCCATTTTACCTATTGGATACATATTGTTTACTTGAATCTGCTCAGTTAGTAAGTATTTTATCTACCTACTTTAGTTTATCTGTGCTTTAATAGATGTTGGCAGAGATTTATATCTCTCGCTGGGATGTTTGGTCTCACCCTATGGGTTTCCACATCTTTTAGATGTCCGTACATGACAAGGTGGAGATCATGTAGCAGAGGAAGAGTAGCAACAAGAGAAGTAGCTGATAAGGTTAGAGATGTTGCTAGTCTTTTTTTGATAGAGTCCTAGAGTCATCCCTGTACACTTAGGTCCTTGGGTGTGTTCTCGACGTGTTTTGTAGATACGATATCGTTGTGAGGTGTTCACATGTGTTCCTTTTGTTGTACAACATTGGCAGATGTACATGTATGTATATGTGGAACAGATATCTCATATATCAGGTTGATGACAGGGAGGATGAAAACAACGATGTAGGCACCTTGTGGTATGTGTTTTGTGATTTAAGTGTCATGTTGTGGACTTATATGGGAAAGTTTCCAGCCTATGGTGCTTCTTTGAAATTGGTTTAAATTTCCCATTTTTTCTAGTAATCTACTTGCTCAACGTTGATTCCATGTTTGGTTTTGAGTTATGTCATTTTTGGCTCGTCAAGGCATCACAATTTTATTTAATTTCTATGTATATCATAATTGTGACATCCCTTTGGGCCAAGTCTCCCATGTTATGAAAAATGTGCTGACACATGTATGCTTAAGGTGGTGTTGTAGTCTTTAAGGAAATCAATGTGATTATTGAGACAAATAATATCCAAAAATTTTAATGCCTTCTATATTGAGAATAAGATGAAAATTAGATATTTGTTGAGGGTGTTACCTTTAATATTTTTAGGGATAATGTAACCCATATTTTATAGGTGTAACCTCCCAAGTTTGGACTAATTATTTGACCATAAATTGATAGATGATCAGCTATGGGTACAGGTGTGTGTAGTATCCACAATGAGTATAATAAATTCTTTAAATATCACCAAAAATGAGACAGAGTCTTATGGTTTTTAATATGTTTCCAAGGTAATTTTCTCCTACACTATATGTTCCTAATATATTTTGTCCAAGTATTGATCTTGTTATCTTCTAGACTAACCACTAGTGACTTGGTTTTGATAAGTAAGGAACATTTGACTAAGTGATTTTTTTTATTATCATGTGTTCTTCCCATGTAACCATTTGTCATTCCAATTTGTCTATGTGTGGGATACAATTGATAAAGTATGAGTACATACATATTAGGGCATCATTAAGTAATGTAAGTCTATCGACTTTATTAAGACATTTGGATCCCCATGTTGCTAACCTTAAGGTTCTTATATACATGATAGGTTTCCAACTGTTGCAATAACTATGTTAGGAGAAAAAGGCAAGCCTGAGTACTTGTGAGGAAAAGTATCAAGTTAGTATTATTATCTGTGGATATATCTCTAAAGATCTTCAGTGTTGATATTGATTCTCACCAGTGTGAATTTGTGAATATTAACGTTCAACCCTAATATAGGTGTTGAAAAATTCCCATTATTCTAATGGTGTTTTTAATATAAATGTCATCCAAATTACAAATATAATAGTGTCATAAACATATTGAATTATATGAATGCCAAGAAGGTTATATATCTTTCATAAAATATCATTTTGAACTCTAATCTTGAATATTGAGTTATAATAGAAGTGATAACAAAAAGTATAGGGAGATAAATTGTCCTGGTATCTTAGGCCATTGAGCTTTTCAAGTGACCAAAAGGAGATATGTTAATCATTACAGATGCTAGAATTGAGGCAAGATATTATCCATTTGATCCATTTTCATAGAAAGTGATAACCTTTGAAACAAAGAAAAACAAAATCACAAAAAAATTGTCAAAAGATTTCTCAAGATCTAGTTTTAGAGGGAGTATGGGAATGCTTTTGGAATTGCATGTATGTAGAATCTCATTGCCCATCATGTATACCTCCTAAATTTTACTCCCTTTAATCAAAATAATTTTTGTCACACTGATAATAAGATCCATTTGATGTTACATACTAGTGTTGAGAACCTTGGATATGACCATATAGGAGTTTTTTTATCATGCTTATTGGTGTAGATTGACTAATATTACTTGGGCCATCAATTTTTGTAACGAGTGTTATGAAGGCCCGATTAAGGTACACTATATATCATTCACAAAGAACTCACGAAAATGTTGTAGAGAGAATTTTGACAAATCCCAGTTGTGTTGATAGAAAGACATGCAGAAACCATCTGGTAATGGAGATTTATCAATTGCAAGATTGCATGCTTCATTTTAAATTTCTTCCAAAGTGAATTTTGAATTAAGTAAGTTTAGATGTATGCTATTTTTCTGGTAAAGAACGTTCCAATAAATGATAATGTATATAAATAAGGTTCACTTGTGATTAAAGAACTTTTTTAAGTATGACATCATGTATTGGATAATTTTTACTCCATTATGAGTGGTACTGCAAACAAATCAATGGAATGGATATGTGAATGTTTGTTATGTCCATTACATGTTTGGGAAAAAATGTATTGTTGTTTTCTTCTTTAAGAAATTAGAGTTTAGACCATGGTTTCAATATAATTTGTTGATAACTTATTTTGATTTTGTTTCTTACAATGATCAATTTTGAAATTATTTTGGCTTTGATGTGAGTCTAGATAGTTTTATTTCTCATGTATATTAAAGAAGCTGGAGCTGGAGGTCCATAACTTCAGGCTTGATCTCAAGTTCTTGAGGTTATAAAATATTCTATCCCACAAGGATCCCACCACTGAAGAAAATGGTTAGCTTTTGGGTCTAGTTTGTTATTCAGTTTCCACCCTATGGATCTGATTTGTTGTTTTTGTCCAAGGGTGGTTTTTTTTTTGCATAGTAATCAATTATATTCTACTAACTCTAGTAAAGTGGCTTTTTGATCAATTTATTTTGTTAAAACAATACTACAAACATTCAAAGATGATGTAATCATTATAAATCATGATATTATCTAGTGTAGAAATGTTCAAAAATTATTAAATATCAAGTGAGTTTAGTTGTGAATTCATTAAATATTGTGGTCGTTATTTAGACCACCCAAAAAATTTTCCAATGGCCAAAAAAGTATATTAGCACTGCTATCGTTTGCAAATGATATGCATTTTAAATTATTGAATGATTTTCTATCATGCCAAGATAAAAAATTATGGGTGAATTTAAATCATAACAATTGGTACTATCAAGATAATTATTACAACATGTTCTTGTGTGTTACTTATCTTGCCGTCTAAGAGATCATGTATCATCATCTCTACCTCTTCAATAACATGGTCATGCACCCTGTCTTACTATTTTTGTTTCCTTTCCTTGGTTCATTTTTGGCATCCAAGGATATGCATGTTGTTTATTTCTCTATATCTTGGTTTAGTGTTTTATTCTACGGGCTAAGACCTTTAGGAGTCCATGGAGTGTCTTTTTGTGGATGTGGTGGAATTTTTTGTGTGTGTATTTCATGGTTCGCCTCTAGGTTTTTTTCTAGAAATATCTTCCAATGGGTGATATATTGTTGTGTTAAGGCTTTTTGGAGAAGGAGTTTGTGGTGTTGTCTTTCCGATTCAAACCATGCCCTTATTGAGAATTGAGACTTTCATGGGGATGGTGTGATTTATATTTTGTCTTTAAAGATAGGATTTTCCATTGAGATTGATTCTAAAATTTTGTTCTTCAGGGGAAACCAATATGGAGAGATGCTCTAGACCATTATCCAATAGTGTCATTAGTGAATGCATAGATATGGATGATGCATATGTTTTGTTACAACCTGACTCTATTTTCTTAGTCATATTTGAGTATTAAATGATAGATTTTTGATAAAAGGATTTGGTGAATTGACGCATTGAAGGGAATCCAAGTGGATATAATGGATCTTGGATCCTAGATCTGTGGTGAATATTTAAAATATCTACGTTCCCCAAAGATGTTTAAGAAGCCCGATGGTGACCATCCAACCTATCCCTTTTCAATAGACAAGGATGTACCTTTTTTGGGGCTCCATTTGGATATATGACCTAATAAAATAGTATCTTAACTAGAGATAGGTGATATTTAGGTTCACCATAAGATCTATAGGAGTGTATTTTGAGAAATACTAAAAAAATTGGAAAATAGATTGAATTTTAGGTTTGGTAAAAGATATACTCAATATTAAATGACCCATGGCACCAAAAAATCTAGTCACATCTTTTTGCATGCACTTTGGAAATGAGATGATAAGGCTTCTATTCAGTAGGACTTTTCTAAGCCTCATGGAGGTAGCAGGCACATCAATGTGTATTGTCCCAGTTAAACTCTGGATCCATTGCAAGTCAATTATCACCAAATTGGAAGAAAGTGTTACATTTCTAGTTGGATCTCATTGTTGGTGAAGAGAAAATGGTAGGAGACATGTTTGTGTGGTTATATAGGATATCACTTCTATGAATTTTCTTAGAGTGGTTTGTGTTAGAATAATAAGTATTTATTATTCATTATTCTTTTATTCTATTCCTTTGTGTATATGAGATTAGTCCCACATTATGTAATTGGGCTATTGGCCACCACCCAAGTTCATATATGTAGGCATGCCCTATGAATACAAATAACACAAGTTGATATGCCTTATTCAATTTATGTTTACATGGTATTAGAGCAGGGGTTGCCCTAATTCTGAAGAGAGTCACCCGATGGAAGCGACCATTAAGGAGTCATCCACACAACCATCCCCATCTTCTATTTGTTTCTACAATGGAAGTCATCTCCATTGTGGTCACATCTTCATCATAGTGGAAGTCATCTCCACCGTCGACCTCCTCCTAATTGTGGTGGGAATCCTCTCCATCACCCATATGTCCAGATTGTTTTCTCTCAATTGTGGTGGAAGTCATCTACATCACCCAGATATGGGTCATCATCTCTATCATGGTGGAAGTCATCTCCATCATCCAAATCAGATCTAGATCACCATCTCTTTTGTGGTGGAATTCATCTCCATCACCAAGATCCTTGTCTCTATTATTCAGATCATCTTTCCTCCTCCTCCATATCTATATCAAGGAGGCTTCTTTTGAGAAGACGGGGACCTCTCTTGAAGCTAGGGTTAAACATTGTGTGTCTCTCCTACACACTGTGTAAATAGTCTATTGTCATCATGTCTAAAGAATACATGAAGGTATCAGTGTCCCCTCTCCTTGTTTGTGATCAGGTTTTGACTACTCAAAAACTTCGTGACAAGAACGTCACTCAATGGAGTCGCTCATTCAAGATTTAGTTCAAAAGACAAGGGAAGTATAAACATCAAGGATGGTCCTCCTATAGATGATACTTTAGATCAATGGGAGCAAAATCAATGCAAATATTCTATATATTTTGTGGAATTCCATGGAGGCACATGTTGCTGATCTTGCCAGCCACTTTGAGAGATGCAAGGATGTCTGGAATCATCTTTGTCTCATGTGTGAATCAAATATATCAATATGTATGAGATGATTGTGGAGATGTATAATCTTCAAAATGGTAATAAGTCTCCAACCCAATAATTTGGGGAAGTAGCTTGAATCATTGATGATCTTCATTCTTTACTTTTGTTGATTGTGGACCTCAAAGAACTCCAGAAGAAGAGAGATTTGATGATAGTAGTCAAATTCCTAGTTGGTCTCTAATAGGAATATGAAGGAGTGTGAAGTCTAACCCTTGTTGAATCTGAACTTCCTAAATTACCTGAAGCTTATTAGTGAGTCTCCCATTCCTTTACAGATCTTGTTCCACACACCTCTTCCAATAAATATGCCATGGTTGTTGCTGCAAATAGGAATACCGTTTTTGGTTTTGTTGGTCATGGACGAGGACAAGGGGGACGGGGAGGCCATGGAGGAAGACCTCCTAGAGGACGAGGCCACCCAAAATGTACCCATTGTGGAAATATGGGTCACTAAAAAGAAACATGCTATGATATACATGGATATCCTCCAAGAACTCCATTTGAAAATGTTGCATCCATTGAAGATACTTTGGAAGATACCACCCATAAAATTTAGGTGACTGATGATAAGTTCAATTAGTTTTGAAAGTACAAGGGTTCCCAACAAGCTTCATCATCCGTTACATCTATGTCCTCCTTCACCCAACATTCTGGTGCTCATGTTGGGCCTCCTTTGCTTAACATGTTCATCTTGTTTGATTCTTGGTTTGAGTGCAATCAATCACATAAATGGTACAAGCAACCTTATTTCTAAACTATCCAATAGTAGATCATCTCTTCCACCAGTCACCATTGCCAATGGTTCAAAAATTCCTATGCAAGGCAAAAGAACCATCAAAATTTTACCAACCATCATACTAGCATCAATCTTATTTGTTCCCGAGTTTCCTTTTAATTTACTTTCCATGAGGAAATTAACTCATTCTCTTCAGGCCTCAATTATATTTAATCCAAATGGTTGTGTTATGCATGACCTCCAAACACAACAAGTGATTGGTAGAGGGTGTAAATTTTGTAAGTCTCTACTATCTTGGTCTGACTTCCAAAGTATGTGTAGGAGCTACTCCTCTTCATATTCATAGTCAGCTTGGACACATATCTTTGGATAAACTTTGGATTCTTCTGTTGGATTTTGTGGAGGCGTCAGGTGTAATGAAAACAATAAAATTTCCTCTACATATCCTATGAGAAGATCATGTCGACAGTAACGTATCTAGAAAGAGGGAGCATGAGATATACCTCATTGTGGATCTGGTCTAATGACGTCCCTTAGCTGATGATGTGTGTCTCTCCTCACATACACATACAATCCTCATCTGTCCAATAACTGTAGCCAACCCAACATCTATGTCTCTACTTCATCTATGCGGATGGACTTGAAATCCACGTTGTGCTTCATAAGCTGGCGGGAAGGTGTAGCCTTCTGCTTGATGACGTGCTAGCAATGGTTTCCATCCTTCTCTATCACTTGGGGACAATGACGGTTACAGTTCACATACTAGAGTGTGAGCTTTAGCCTTTAAGTGTATCTCTAAAGCCAGCTATCATACCCCTATAAATGTAGAGGAGAGGAAGAAGGGTCTCCCAAAACCTTAGTTATACAAAAGGGTTGCAGTTGCATTTAAAATGAGTTGATCATGGACCAATAAAAGTATATTTTTGAATCCATTAATTAAATAATTAATCATATTAATTGATTAACTCATGGACCAAGATGACTTATCAATTAATTGTCTTAATCATTTTAGCCAATTAACTCAAATTATATTATAATATTATTCTAGTAGATTACCTAGACATTTTAGTAATCAAATTGATTCATAACATTTCTGATCACGCCAACAATTATACTTCTATTTCAATACATCCAATGTGTGTGACCCGGTAAGCTCCAAACTATGTTGGCAGTGATATTCATAATTATATTATGATTTGACAAGAAATTATTGGTATCTAGCAAGACTTCATTGCTACCCAAGTAATTGGAGAAGTTGGAGAACAACTTAACATATCTTCTATGATTGGTGATATAGTTCCTTTGTCTTTGATATCCGGATTGAACTCTAGGCATGAAATTGTCATCCTCTTCAACATTCAATCCATGTTCCTTGAACTAGAGCAGATTGTTTGAGATATGTGTAAGCTCACTATCACATATTGACTCATATTAGCATGGAGATGCATTTCTCAGTCTCGCTTATCAAGTGTCCAAGATATCATACTCCTATAGGAGGGATAAATTCGATCTACATCACTCACAGTCATCCCCATGTGTCACAGTGCACCTGAGCATGACCTTTATGGTAATGCCTATTTAAGATCATGGTGGATGGTGTCAAACTACATTGAATGACATATTATGAGTGTAGTGGTTTTAGGTCTAAGGACCACAATCACTACCATCACTATGAGAGATGAATCTAACAACCAATCATTGTTTCCATGTGTCACTCTCAAGGTGGGTCTGTCTGATACACTCTTCTCTAACAAGTATCTATGTGTTTGGTTTGATATCACATATTATGACTAATGAGATTTTGTCATCAACCAATGCACATTCTAGTCTTAAGTGTTATTGTTTATAATATCCTTTCACAATAACATATGACTAGGGACATAATAAGAAATCATATACTTTTGATATCCATATGATCACATCGTTCATGTCCTCAACTTGAAGACATGCATCATTGAGTAATATCATTCTTTAGACATGTATTATGTTATATCATTATCTCATAACTGAATAAACAAAATAAATTGGAAGATTACCTTTATTATTAATCAAACCGCTTACAAGCAGCTATGCCGTTACAATCATCATATTACTGGCTCTCTAGGCATACATACCAACATATTCATCCTCAACGATCTGGTCTTTGTATATTAGAATGTGAATCATGTCAGTTAGGAAAGCACTATCAGTCTAACTTCAGGGCTGAGGATCAGATGAGTGCTAAGTCATAGTTTGAGATCATTCATTTAGATGTTTGGTTTCCGTGTTAGGTTCCTTTAAACCTTGTCTATAAGTATTTTGTTTCTTCTATTGATTACTTTTGCAAAGTCACATGGTTATACTTAATGAGAGATCGTTTGGATATTTTATCCATAATCCAAAGTTTTTACAATGAAATTGAAATGCAATTTAGTCAATGTATTCATATTATTCAAAATGATAATGCCAAAAAATATTTTAGTCATGATCTTAATAAATTTTTGTCCTCAAAAGGGATTATCCATAAATCCTCTTGTCCACACACACCTCAACAAAATGGGGTGGTTTAACAATAGAACCATCATATTATTGAAACAACTAGCACTCTTCTTTTACACATGTAAGTCCCAAAAGATTTTTGGGGTGATGCTTTTCTTACTTCTACATATCTCATTAACCATATGGAATCTTCTGTCTTAAACAATCACATACCATTCCAACTCCTTTATCCAAACCATCCCATATAAAGTGTTTCTCCCAAAAAAATTGGATGTGTTTACTTTGTTCACAATGTTGGACCCGGTAGTGAAAAACTCAGTTTGAAAGCTTCTATGTGTGTATTCCTTGGTTATTAAAAAACTCAAAAGGGAAATAAATGTTATAAATTAGTCGAATGCACATTTATTGTGTATGTTGGTGTGACAATTTTTGATGAAACTCCACTTTTTTGGCAAGTATCAATCTGTTGGGGAACTTGAGGAAGCTCTCCCTCTTCCCATGTTTATTGAAATCTTGTCATATAATCTCCCTATCCAAAGTGAATCACAGGTGGGGGAAAGTATTCAAACCAAGTAAACAATGCAGATGGCTACACTCCTTCAATCACCACTTAGTATGGAGATCCTATCGCCAAAAATAGCTTATTTGATCTACCTATTGTAGTTTGGAAAGGAAAACAGTCATGCACTCTTTACCCAATTCCAATTTTTTTTCCTATGACTATTTATCTCCTTCATACAAAATATTTATCTCATCCATACTTGATATTGATGTTCGTAGTTCTACATTTGTTGCTATGGGCACTAGTACATAAATGATATACAACGTCACATTTGATGGCATCGGTTAAACATAAAAAATGAATGCCATAATACAACGATATCAACTAAATACTACAACCCTCACCAATATGTGAAGTCCGTCTGATTTACAAAAGATACGGGTACCTCTTTTACTTTAATGTTGATTTTTTTCCAAAAAACCGATGTCTAAAATTACCCATGAAATACAATTTTCTAGGGAAAAAATTTGCCTCCAAAATTTTCAGTATGACGTCAGTTGTACCAAAACCTACGACACATGTTTTGCGCCATGCCCCCATGAAATTTTTTATCCCTTATTAGTCATTGATTTTTGCTGAAAACCGACAACTAACCACCCTTCCTGAGACAAAATTTATCCCCTCATTATTCATCAGATTTGACAAAGAACCGACGACTAGGTGTTTTCACGCATTGTCCCTGTGAAAATATTTTCCCCCCAATTTGCATCTTCAGCGTCGATTTTTATTGGGTAGCCAACAACTATGGCCCTAACACAAGAACAAATTTTTTTTGTTACAATATGTGAATAAACGTCGGTTGTTATATCTAGAAGCTGATGACTAAAACCCTAATAGGGTGATTTTTTTTGTTTAGTTGTGGGTTTTTCAAGTGTAACCAACGCCTATTGGTATTAGGCATCGGTTTTTGTAAACAATTGATGACTATAGGTAACTTAATTCCACTTGCACAAAATAGACTCTTCCCCTTCTCTATTTCATCGTGATTTCATTAGGGGTTTGTGGCGATTCTAGCGATTCCATTACCTCTCACCGTCGCCGATCGTCTTCCTCCACTCCGTTGGGCTTCCTCACCGCCGCGCCGCCATTGGCTTCCTCACCATCACCGATGTTGAGGAGATACTGAAGTGCCACCGCTGAGGAGCTATTGAGGAGCTACTGTGGAGCTATGTTGATGGCCCGTCACTACTGAGGAGCCACTGCTATGCCGCCCCCGCCGCCGGTGAGGAGTGCAAGGTGCTGTGTCGTTGCCGCCGTAGGCTATGGGAGGATGTTGCTACCATTGAGGAGCTTGTTGTGCTCGCTGTCGGACACCACTCCACCACTGCTAGTGTCGTTACAGCTGTTGGACACCACGTCTCTGAAGGTTTGGAGTTCTTATACCTAAATCCTATGTTTAGCCAAAATGAAATAAGAAACCAATAGTTTGATTACATGTTGTGCCAAAATTATTTCAATTACTAGTTTGTCTTAATTAATTAATATTGTTTTCTTTCTCTCTTGATTAACAAATCCAAATGGAAGAATGAATTGAATTAAATGATGTTACATAAAGCTAGGATATGAACGATGAAAATAGGATCATAGGTAAAGGAATGGCAAGATACATGTATTTAATTTGTTGGCCTAGAAACACGTCCGAGATTTACTCATTAGGAGTAAATATTTGATATTACCCAGTTTGGGACTATTCTTGAACACTTAATCTCACTTAGGATGTAAGCGTATAATGTATATTCAAGTTTCATGATGTTTCATCAGCACTTCCCCGTTTGTTCTCTAAGTACATATGTTGGTGTGCATTTGCCCATGTACATCGGTGTACTTGGAGAACTACGGGGAAATGTTACCAAAATTTTCTTGAAAACCTAATACACATTATACACTTACTAGTGAGATTACGTGTTCAAGAAAGGGATAGGTGGTACACACATTTATTATAAGACCCTAAACCCTAATCTTTTAACCCTAAACTCTAATATTTTTACCCTAAACTCTAATCTTTTAACCCTAAGCCCTAATATTTTAACCATGAACCCTTGTATTTAAATATTTATCCCTAAATCTAAAACAATAAACCCTAATCTATCTATAAATCCTTAACTTAATATGTAATCCCTAAACCCTAATATATACTTGTGTTCTCTTTGATCATAGAATGGATAGATCATGGATGCCCATTCCAAATCGCTGCACCCCAAAGTTTATTACTAGCCTTGATCAGTTTATTAGATTTGTGGAGGAACATAGGAAACAACATGTAGATAGGTTATATTGCCCATGTAGGCATTGCGGTGACAACTTGAAAGTCATCACTGATGATGGAATCAAAAGTCATGTCATGTGTAACAGGATGGTACAAGGCTATATAGAATGATACTAGAAAGGATATATTTCAAACCTAAAATTAGTAGATGTTGATAGTAGTGCTTATGTGGAAGAAGAAATTTCCTTTGATGATGTATATGTGAACGAACTGGTTTCAATAGACATCATTGATGAGATGCTGGATAGTTGTGGGGTAGAGCACACCGATCCACCTCCCATGCTTAGGAACATTGTGCATGATGCTGAGAGACCGTTATACACAGGTTGTACTAAGTTTATGAAGCTTCAAGTTGTGTTGAGATTGTATAAGTTGAAGGCTAACAATAGATGAAGCGACAAAAGCTTCACGTCATTGTTGTCTTTGTTGAAAGAAATTCTTCCTGAAGGAAATGAGCTTCCAATCTCAACATACGAGTCAAAGAAATTATTATGCTCAATAGGAATGGAGGCTAAGAAGATACATGCATGCCCGAATGATTGTGTATTATTTCAAAAGGACTATGTGGACGTCAAGGTATAAAATGACGACTTTGGGGAAGTTGAGAACTAGTTCTCCTGTCAAGGTGATGTGGTATCTACCTATAATACCATGATTCCAATGCTTGTTTGCCAATCTGATTGATGCAAAGAATTTGAGGTGACATGCAGAGGTTAAGAAAAATAATGATGGGATCCTACAACATGCGTCTGATTCCCCATAGTGGAAAAAGATTGATTTATTGTACCCTGAATTTGGTGAAGAAGTTAGGGATCTAAGACATGGGTTTTGTACCGATGGGATGAATCCATACGGGACATTGAGCAGCCAACATTACACTTGGTCTGTTATGCTTGTTACATACAATCTTCCTCCCTATTTGTGTATGAAAAATATGTAAGTTATGTTGTCGTTGTTGATATCGGGCCCTAAACAACCCAGAAATGATACCGAAATTTATCTTGAACCTCTGATTGATGACATAAATAAACTCTGGGTAAAGGTGTGATGACCTATGATGCTTCATGTAGAGAGACATTTTGTTTGCATGTTATGTTATTTTGCACTATTAATGACTTTCCAGCATATGGGAGTTTTTCTGGATACAATGTAAAAGGATCTAGAGCGTGTCCTATATGTGAAGAGAACACTAATTCAATACGACTAAAACATGTCGACAAGACTTTATATCTTGGTCATCGAAGGTTTCTTCCAAAATTCCATTTGTACCGAAGGTTGCACAAAGTGTTCAATGGATGGAATGAGGAACAAAGTGCGACTAAACCTATACCAGGGGAGGTTGTTTATGAAAGAGTAAAAGACATTGTCAATGAAATTGGTAAGAGATAACAATGTACCATGCCCACACAAAGTGACAAATCTTTATTCAAGAAGAAGTCAATATTTTGGGATCTTCCTTATTGGAGTTCTTTGGTAGTTATGCATTGTATCAATGTCACACATGTTGAGAAAAATATCTATGATAGCATCATTGGTACTCTGTTGAATATACCAGGTAAGACTAAAGATGGGATTAAATCTAGAATGGACCTACATGAAATGGAAATAAGGACAAAATTAACAGAAGTAGTTAGTACTGATCAGAGAAGATATTTACCTCCTACTTGTTACATGTTGTCTAGAAAGAAGAAGAAAGCCTTTTGCAAGTGCTTGGATAATATTAAGGTACCACATGGTTACTCTTCCAACATCTGTAGATTGGTATCAATGAAAGATATGAATCTGATAGGTCTTAAATCTCATGATTGTCACACTCTAATGTAACAAATATTGCCTGTGGAAACTCGATCTATACTGCCGAAGCATGTAAGGTTTGCAATCACCGGACTTTGTTTCTTCTTCAACAGTCTATGCAGCAAAGTTATTGATCCTAAGAATCTCAATAAGTTGCAAAGAGAAGTGGTTGTTACGCTATGTCAGCTTGAGATGTATTTTCCTCCTTCATTCTTTGATATCATGGTATATCTTGTTGTCCACGTGACTAAGGAAGTGAAAATGTTGGGACCTATTTTCTTGCATTGGATATATCCTTTTGAACAATACATGAGCATTTTTAAAGGTGATGTTTGAAACCGTTATCGGCCTAAAGGGAGTATTATTGAGGGTTATGTGGTGAGAGGATTTTTTGCTATGACTCTCTGAGTGGTAATGACACTCCTATAAATGACAAGAATATTGAGGACTATTATGGCAAAGGGATTTTAGGATCAAGGATGAAAGTAATCAGCCATGAGTTGTTGGAAGAAGCACACTTGTATATTTTACACAACATTGACAAAGTGAGTGTTTATATCACAAAACATACCAATTTCATCAAGAGACAATATCCTCAAGCCAATTCAATGTGGCTTGCTAGAGAGCATAACAAGACATTTATTAATTGGTTTGAAGATAAAGTCTTACATCAACTATCTCAAACACCTAATAATATTGCTGACAATATCAAATGCCTCGCCTTTAAACCAAAAATGAATGTTATGTCTTATGAAGGGTTTTCCATAAATGAGTTCTCATATTACACAAAGTGTCAAGATGTTAAGAGCATCATACAAAATAGTGGGGTCACCCTTCAAGCATCTTCATTTTTTTTTCTAGTAAAAAAGATAAGAGTCCACATGAAGCTAAAATGTCATATTACAGCGTCATTGAAGACATATGGGAGTTTGACTACGTAGATTTTAGAGATCCGCTCTTTAAGTGTAATTGGGTTGATAACACCAAGGGAGTTATAGTGGATGAATTCAATTTTACATTAGTGAATTTTGAAAATATTGGCGAGAGGGGTGAACCATTCATATTGGCATCATAAGAGAAATAAGTATTTTATATCGATGATCATGTACATGAAAAAATGGTCAGTTGTTCTTCATGGTAAAAGACAGTTCATTGAAGATCCTATAGATGAAGAAGGCTACTATGATAAGTATGATGACTCGAGTCCATTCTCAGTTGGGTTGCCAACACCAAATATTGAAGCTAACAATGACTTATATGTGCGTGGAGATCGCACCGAAGGAATGTTAATTAATAAAAGATCTCAATATTAGAGGAATGTTTGTATTTTTTAAATGTTTGTATTTTTTTAAATGTTTTATTTTTTTAAATGTTAGATCGATGTGAACTTCACAATGTTATATTAATTTTAGTTATGTTAAATGTTTGACTATTTTTTGTATGACACTTTTAGATGGCTGACCATGAGTATGATGATCATGATGATGATTACCATGAGGATGAGGCGTCGCCTCACAATGTAAGTTTTGCAATATATCCTATAACTAGCTATATATATGTCCATTTATAATTTATATCCTATATGTGTTTTTTTGTCAATTTTTAGGTTGATGATGTACCCCCTGAAAACCTTGTGGCACTTGATGAGCAGTAAAAAAAATTGAAAAAATTGGGTCATCACTATGATGAACAAGTTACTACAAAAAAGGGGCAATGGACCAAAATTAGTTGTGGATTTTGATCATGCAGGATATCCAATTGGGGTCAACCGCAGCTCGTTTGTTTCATATCTTGGGGTTCTTACTCGCAACCATTATGGTGTAAATGCATAATCTTGGCATACAACTCCTAAAGGGAAGAAAGAATTAGTATGGAAATAACTATGTGTGAGATATTATCATTTGCAATTCTATTTTTAAAGTTATTTACAATTAATCTTGGCATACAACTCCTAAAGGGAAGAAAGAATTAGTATGGAAATAACTATGTGTGAGATATTATCATTTGCAATTCTATTTTTAAAGTTATTTACAATTTTATTTTTTAGAATACTCTATTAAATATATGAAATTTTATAGAGTAAATTTAAACTGGATGAAAGCCTACATCGTAAAAAGGTGATGCAACGCTGTGGGAGGGTCCTAAATTATAGGACAACTCTCAACCGACAATACATATGAGATGTTGATAAGAGGAATAAGTCGTCCCTTAAGCAATGGAACTACCTAGACCCTACTGAGTGGAAGGCCTTTGTTGACAGGAGAAATAATGATGAATTCAAGGTATTAAGCATCACTCCCAATTTAATTAATATACATTCTTATGAATTCACCTATTCACAATTGACCTTGATTGTTACTAACCAATTCGATGTGATTACAAACAAGGCTATGAGAGATGCTCAAAGAGAAAGGTGTGCACTGAATGTGCATGACCACATGATGGGTCCAGGTGTCTATGCAGCTCTTCACCAAAAACTATAGACGTCTTTCATTTAGCAGCCTACTGCTCCTAATATTGAGACTGGCGAGTCCTCTACTATTGCTCACACACCTCTGCATCTCCATGATGTGTGGATATCTGGGAGGCAAAACAAAAAAGGAGATATAACCAACCCCATAACTGCTAAGGTGGCTGTAAAAATGGTAAAATTCAACTCTCAGAGCAATTAGTATTGATACCAATTTCTATTGATGATGATTAGCGGGAGCTTCACGAGTAGAGGAAAAAAGGCTCGTTCATCCCTGAGGGCACAAGGGATGAATTGACATTTTCTCTCAGTAACCCAGAGAATCCTAGATGTGTTAGGGCTGCTGGGGCTGGAGTGGGCCTAATAGCGTTCTTTGGGCCATCACAACACAAACATGTCCAAAAAGGGGGAATTTCAAAAGCTGAGGTAACCTATTCTTTTTTTAGAAGGTTATTGGAAAGGGAATTCTTGAATCAAAAAGAGTTATATCTGGTCATGTATAGGTAGATGATCTAGTTGATAAGAGAGTCCATGAAGCATTGAGCAAGTGGCAAGCATCTCAGTTTGCCACTTCGACAGTACATGTGGCGTGCCGCTCTTCCCCTACAATAGAGGTGGTTGGGAGTGATCCTATAGAGGTGGTTGGGAATAATCATGTAGACGCACCACCTAGCACGTCCACTGTAAGTATTTTAGTGACATAGTAGCTAGTCTTTTCAAGAGGATATGTTTATTTATGTATATAACATACTCTATGTAAATTTGTAGGGGTTTAAGCCATGTTGTCTAAAATTGAAAGAATTCGTCATTGTAGAGGGTGAGGCTTACCCATGCTTTTTAGGGAACATAATTCATGGCACTGGAGTACCTGATGGTTTGGTTCGTGTGAGCTCGAGGCTTGTGTTTGCTACTTGGAGGCAACATCCATTACCATATGCCCACACAAATGTGACACGCTTGGTGAAGCAGAAGGTGGAGTGGTCTTGTGGCCCAAAACAGATGTCATCTATACTGATCATATATGGTAAATTTACATTTTGTTAATTTGTATATATGTATATACATGAAAATTGATATGAAATATTATATATATGGTAAAGGGAAGAAACCTTCTACAACTTGTCCTCCTCCACCTCTACCTCTTCCTGAAGTACCTAGTTGGCTTGGAAAGGACCTATATGACTCGTTAGGTCCTCAATGCAGGGGTATGGAAATATGGATAGGCGAGCATCCCTAAAATTGTCCTATGATTGTTTCTATTAAGGAGGAGGTTGTAGACCAATCATACGATAATAATATATTTATACAAGATATTTTGGAGTTTTTTACTTATGCTTGGCTGAATACATCTATGATAGAACTATGGATATGGTGAGATCTTGTTTATATATCCATATACCTTATTTTATATACAGTGATCTATTTTCTTATATATTATAGCATACATAATATATGTTTTGCAGCCACTTACATATGATATGTACAAAATTTTCATTTACCCATGTGGGATTTCTAATTCCATCCTTAATCAGTCGTGTACATAAAGATCCTTCATTAGTTCATCCTGCTAACCGCCGGACAGTAGGCCTGCAAGCTGATAATTAAAAAAATACATAGTCATCGGTTATTTACAAAACCATCACCTAATGTCATCGACATTGGTTAAATATAGAAACTGACAAGTATTCTCTAACCTAGGCCAATTTTTTTTGTTCACTAATAGAGATAAGCATCAGTTTCCTACCAAAAAATCGACGACTATACCTGATTTTTTTGAGATATGGAGAGAGACGTTGATTTTCTAATACATAACTGATGACTATGGTCATATTGGTGTCATTTCCTTTTTTGGTTGCAATCGGGGCCGGATCTATGTCGTCGGTTCCAGAACCGATGTTGCATGATTCTACCTTTAGTGTCACCCACTTTACTGTATCACTTTTAAATATTTTGGTAAAGCAAAGAAGAGCGTGATAATAGCTCCATTCAATGTTGAGTAAGTTTACTTTGCTTATAATTTCAGACTTAAGAAAATTATATTTTATTGTGGATTTTGAGTTATATATTTTTAACTTTCTTATCTCTAGTGGTAAGCATTGCGAGTTACTAGTTGTTCTCCCTGAGATGTTGATTGTTTATTATCTAGACCCTGAGGGGAAGAAATTAGACAGTTCGGGACAAAAAAATAAAAAGGCCATTATTCACGTGAGAATTTTTTTATATTTATATCTGTTAACATCTATTATTACATAACTATTTAGTAATTCAATTTAATATGTTACATTAATGTGTAGGGATTTAAAAGATTTCAAAAAAGCTAGAGGAGTCATGTGTAAGAAAAAGAAATCGTTAGTCTGGGAGAATGTGAAAGTAGTTTCCTAGACTCCAGTGCATATATTATTTAAGTGAACTGTGCTTATTTTTATTTATCAACATTTTGTATGTTGAAATTTATAGTGTGATGTACAAGACAACCGTTGGGCATGTGGATACTACGTGATGGGGTATATGGACCTAATTGTTAGATATGCTGCACAAGAAATAAAAAACATACGACAAGTATTATATAGTCTTGATCATCATATATAAGTATAGTCTCATTAGATAATATGAAAATATCAAACTTATTAATTATATATATATATGTCATTCTCTTTGCAGGTGTTTAAAACTAGTGACTTCATTATAGGGGAAAAGTTATTAGATGTATGTGATCCCTATACGGTGAAACAATTAGAATGCATAAGAGAACAATGGGCAAAAGCCTTTGAAAGGGAGGCAATTTTTTTATTATAATTAGGGTACTAATGATGGTAAAGAATGACATTTCTAAACTTCATTTTCATAATTATTTCAATATTTGATGACATTTCTAAACTTTGAAAGACAAGCTTATATGTACGTGTGAATGACTTTTTTTGAATTGTATTATTGAAATTTGATCTACATACATGTGTGTGAATGTGAAGATGAATGAATGAATGTGCTTATATATGTGTGTGAATGTGAAAATAAATGAATGAATGGAACTGGGGGTTGCTACATGTGAGAATGTGAAAATGGATGAATGAATGGAACTACAGGTATGTACATGTGTATGAATAATGTGAATGAATTAATTGTGTTTCTACATGTGTGTGAATCACATGATGTACATATATAGTCTTGATCATCTTGTTATTACTAATTTATGGCCTGTTGTTAGGCTGAAATCACAGGATGCTGCAAACCTATAGTTTAGAATTGAACTGTAGGTTTTGCCCTAAAAACAAGTGTTATGAATCCAACATGAAAGAACTGCATGCAAGAGAGATAAACCCTATTTAATACATCCCAATACAGAATCTACTTCAAGATACATCAAGGTACACAAACATCATGCATGTGACCAAAACCAAAATCAAAAGATAGGAAGGAAAACTGCCATGACACATCCATCCTTGAAATCGGGTACCTCACATTAGGGCTTTGGATTCTAATCAAAACAAGCATGCTAATCACTACCATTCAAATTCTAGAGCATGATATCATATGCTAGCATATCAAGGGTATGTTTTAGAGAGAGAAACAAAAACATGCATGTAAAGGAAAGTGCAATAATAGAGAGGGTATAGGGTTATATCACCCGCCTATTTTGAAGAGGAAACAAGATCCAAGATCAAGCTCCAAAAGAGGGAAGGAAGATCCAACAAGGATCACCAATTTGGCTAAAAGATCACCTCCAAAAAGAAGAACACCTTGGTCAAATGTATATTAAGAAAAAGGGCAAGAAAACCCTAGGCCAAACCAAAGATGAAAGGGGGAAAAGAGAATAAAACATCCTCCCACTAGTTACCACCATGGATAGTCCAGAGTCTAAGGCATTTGTGAAGAGGGGTTTTTCTCAAGGTGACCACTAGGGTAGAACCCTAGTCTACTCCCAAGGAAAGAGGAAGAAAAAGATGGAGATTCAAAAGGAAAACATGATCAAGATGGTAAAACTACTTACTAAGGGAAGAAACGACCACAAGGAGGAAGATCTAGCTTCAAGGCACCACATGCAAGGTCAAACCACCTTAAAAACACCAAGGACAACACCTTCTTACTCCACCAAGCTCCAAGGATGAGCACAAGGGAACAAAGAAGATGAATGGCCGAAGAAGATAACTTGAATGGAGAGAAGAGGGTTTATATAGAAAAGGTGGAGGGAAGTAGTGTGGATATGAGGTGTCAACACCTATAGGCACCAAAGGGACACTTGTCCGCACAAGAAACCAACATGTAACCACTTAAGACACACATGCATGAGATGGTGATGCAACCTATGTTGGGTCTTGACCACTTGTGTCACCCAACATATGTTCACGGTCGTGACACACCAAGGACCACCTCATGGTCGAGACAAAGCACCAAAACAACATCTGGTCGAGACAAACGAATCACCACAACACTAGGTCGAGACATTTCACTAGAAGGCAACTGTCTTGACCCATGAAAAACCAAGACCATCACGATAAAAACAACAACACCTAGAGAAGGTGTCTCAGTTGATACACTTAAAAGACACCCAGTCAAGGTCAAGACAAAGGTCACCACCTTCAACAAGGTGCACATGGTTGAGACACCCAAAATCCTAGGAACTCAAATCACCTATAGTGATGCCACCACTCAACCAAGGCACCCCAAAGCACCACACTCTCTATTGATGCCAAGAGAGATAAGAAGCACTCTAGATGTGGAAAATTTCAAGATAACCCTCATATTTGGGTAAATTGCAATTCGACCCAAAACAAGCACACAAAGCACAAACATAATCTAAACAAGCACAAATTGGAAACTTAAGATCTCCACAAGCTCTAAAAGGATCCCAAAGGATTAGATTAAGGCTCTAAGCACTTATTCAAGCCAAACAAACATAGTCATCCCAAAACCCAAATCATGGGTTTTACAAGCCATAAACCTCTAATAGGGATTTCACCCCTAAAATCCTAAGAAAAAAGAGACGAGAACTACCTCCACATCTCTCCCTCAAGCTCCCACTCGGGTCAAACAAAAAATATATAAAGAAGAAGCATATATATTAGAATGAAATAACTCCATCTGACCTATTTCTACTCTTGGGTTGACCTCTCCTTCTGGTCGACTCAAGGCATAAAACCCAGTCATTGCCTATTTTTGTCCTCATGCCCAGTTAGCCTGTCCAGACAACCAGCATGTGACGCTTGTGCATGTCTGCATCCTCCACCACTACTAAGCTGATGTCTCTACGAGCCCTGCTGGCTCTACCTCAGTTGCTGGGTCACCTCATCACCTTTCACTAGACACTCTTGTCTTAGATGTCCCACCTGCCCACCCTTATGGCAAGTCCTGGTATCGTACTATGGCTTGGACGGCCCCATTACTAACACAGATGTTGTACTTTGGGCTCCAGTAGGTGGAAAACTACGGCTTTTGCCTTTACTTGGTGACCACTGTGTCGTTTCACTAGACCTCTACTGTGATAGTGGTGATGAGAACCTAGGCTCCTTAAATCTACCTGACGACTGTTCTTGGTACTGTGTCGACCTCTTCTTGGCATCTTTCTCATGCTTCTCAACCACAAACCTCTCTATCCTCCTAACTAACTCCATAAATGTGGCAAAACACTCTTTGTTCTCTAAGGCTACTGTCGGCATCATAAACTCCATACTCAACCCCTTCTCAAAATGTATGATTCTCTCCTGATCTGTAGTGGCCATGTGAGGACAAAACCTTAACATCTCCATAAACTTCACTTAATACTCGATGATCGACATGGATCTTTTCCAGATCCTCTCAAACTAGCTAATATTTTCATCAAGATAGGTCTAAGGGAAGTACCAACTGAGAAACTCATGTCATAACTCCTCCCAACCAATCACAATACATGGCCTTTTCTCCTCTTCCATGGACCACCAATGTCCAACACTCCCCTTCAAAAGGTACACCGCATGCCTAACTTTGTCTACTTCAGAGATGTTGAGGATCTTGAAGGCCTTCTACAACTCCGTTAACCAAAGATCTACATCTACTAGATCTGTTGTACTAGCATATTCCACAACTCCAACTCGCCTCAGCAGCTCAAAATTCTTCCATGAGACTAGAGATTCAGCATTGGGGACTGCTGCTCTCACTTGTGGAATGAGCATTCTGTCTGCCATATGTGTCACCGTTGCCATGAACTGCCCAAACAAGGATTGGAAGTCAAGATTCTCCATCATGGTCAGGTCAAACTGGGGTACCTCAGGATCCCAATCTTCTCTCAATTGCACTGCCTACAGGTGCAACAACATTTCTCTCTACAACGTTTTCTTCATGTTCTCCAAACATATTTTCTACAATTCTTCTTCTGCATAAGTAGAAGTCAAGATAAGACATATTGGAGGACACTAGAACAGACACAACCCTAGTCCTAGATCCCTATAGACTCGGTGAACCTAAATCTCTATTACCTACCAAACTGTGATGCCCCAACGTGTCACAAATGAGATTACTCAAAACCAAACATGGAATTAACAATGGGCAAGCAGATTACCAGAAAACATGAGAAATATAAAACAATGTCATAGAAGCAACATAGGCTGAAAACTTTCACATATAAGTCCACAACATGACACTTAAATCACAAAACACATATCACAAGGTGCTTACATCATTGTTTTCATCCTTCCTGTCATCAACATGATACATAAGATATTTGTTCCACATGTACATACATGTACATATGCTAAACTTGTACAACAAAAGGAACACATGAAAAAAACCTCTCAATGATATCATATCTACAAAACACATCGAGAACATGCCCAAGGACATGAGTGTACAGGGATGACTCTATTACTCTATCAACAGAAGACGAGAAGCATCTCCAACATGATCAGCTACTGCACTTGCTGCTACTCTTCCTCTGCTATATGATCTCCACCTCATCGTGCAGGGCCACCCAAAAGATGTGAAAACCCACGGGGGAGATATAACTCTCTAGCAACATCTATTAAATCACATATAAACTAAACTAGGTAGATAAAATACTTACTAACTGAGTAGATTCAACTAAATGATATGTATCCAACATGTAAAACATGGTAATTAATACTAGGTAGTTATCACTGAGAAGTAGAATGATTAACATTCTAAAAAGGAATACGAAGAACATGTATATTTTCTATTACTAAAACTATACAAAAGGAAGGAAAGGCTTCAACAAATGTTCTTCGCATTTTTTTACTATGCAAATACACTAAATGGTTGTATTACGTCTTTTTATTATGCCCTGAGGAGATGAGGTATACCACTCATACTCCAACTGACCATTTCTAAGTCAAAATCAGTGCCATAAAGGTTTATGAAAGAGTCAAATTCCATGACCTCTCCACACATCCCGGTTAGCACGAGAGAAAACCATAGAGACATATCAAAACTAACTACAAAACAACCTAGCCTACCTTGATATATAGGCACAACGCTAGTGAAACTAAGCCACAACCCATAGTCACACTCATGTCAGGGTATGGCCCACAACGAATCCTGTTAAAGTATCGTAAGAATATGCACTGAGTCACATCACTAAGCTACAGTCCATAGTCGTACTCCTACTAGGGTATGGCCCGCAACCAATACTATGAATACGTATACTGAACACTATATGACTCCAAGCTTTCACTAAGGGAAAAAACCTATTTCACCATCCAACACTAAGTATGACACTAGGATGGATCTATGACACAAGGAAACTACATGATTAAGGTTCCACTTGATTAATTATGCCAGTTAAGTGTCTTTTAGCATCAATCAAGTTACAATGTACAAAGCCAAAACAAACACTATAAGAATAAGATCATAGTACAACTTCAGAAGATATAAAATGTGCAGCGTGTGAACTTGTCACATCATCACATAGCACTGTAGCACTACCATTCACAAGGCTGTAATCACGGTCACACTTCACCAGTGTTGCATCACTATGGAAATATCAAACCTCAAAATCACATCATCAGGGGATACCACCTCACAATAGGCATCAAGCCCTCACCAGATCATAGGACCCATCACACCAATAGGATCTCATCATGTTTCATCAAGGCTTACAACCAACACCATGTATCCCATAATCATCACCATAGAAAACACAATCCATGGCATTCATATCCATACCACCTGCAAGGTTAGGGATTTATAAACAAGAGAGAGAAAAAACATAACATGATAACCACTTTAAGAGAGAAAAGCAAACACAATACATTGCTCAACGTTAGAGTTAAGGCTCCATGCATGGCCAATCAGGGTTTTATATTTATATTAAATCATCATACCATAGATACACAACCTCCCACTTTCTTGGAGCATGTTAGGTAAGCCTCATTACTTGGTTATGATTAGATCATTATCTCAACAACACTAAGTATTACATCATTCGTATGTATACATGTACATGTCCCACTATGTTGTACATAGATAGTGACCATGCATCATGTATGTGTAACAACCATCCCTCACATGTATGTCTCATAACAACCCATCACATATAGGTCCAGACCACCCTTATGCAAGGTGTCTTGACCAGAACACATTCAGGCATTGCAACTAGAACCCAAAACTAGGCATCACAACCATAACCCAAAACTAGGCGACACAACCAGAACCCAAAATTAGGCATCGTGACCATAACCAACACTAAGCACCACGTCCATTTAGCAACATAGTGTCACAACTGCAACTGATAACATGAGTCTCGGCCCAAAGGAGGAGCATACATCTCGACCGAAACCAAAGAATGTCTCGATCTCAAAAGGACATGTTGTCTCGACCCAACAAAAGTGTGGTGTCATGACCAAAACAAACATGGTTACGAGCATCCATCAACAAGGCATTGCGATCAGGCATTACAACCATAGCCAAACAAAGCATCTCAATGGAGACCAAACCCAAAAGCAACGTCATGAACAACATTTACAATAGGGCATTCTAATCACCCAAACACATGGAGGCGTTTTGACTAACTGTCACGACTAAAACAAAGGCCAGGAATCTCGACCATGCATCACGACCCAAACCTATCAAACATCTCAACCAAGACTACACCAAAAGACTTGTATCGACCAAGGCTAAACAATGTGTATCAACTACCAAGATGAAGACACCCCAAAAACACATAAGCATCATCAACACAGAGAGAAACTTTATCCAAAATAGGAGATAATGTCAAGGGAAAACCATCGTCATCATGGAGAAAAATTATACAGATTAATAAGCTCCGAACTGTAAAAACAAGTGTTATGAATCGAACATGAAAGAACCTCAAGATAAACCCTATTTAACACATTTCTAAATAGAACATACTTCAAGATACATCAAGGTGCATGAGCATCATGCATGTGACCAAAACCAAAGTCAAAAGATAGGAAGAAAAACCACCATAACACATCCATCCCCGAAATCAGGTACCTCACATTAGGGTTTTAGATTCTAAGAAAAACAAACATGATAATCACTACCATTCAAGTTCTAGAGAATGATCACATATACTAGCATATTAAGGGTACATTTTAGAGATAGAAACAACGCATGCATGTAAAGGAAAGTGCAATAATAGAGAGGGTAGATGGTTATATCACCTGCCTATTTTGAAGAGGAAACAAGCTCCAAGCTCAAGCTCTAAAAGAGGGAAGGAAGCTCCAACAAGGATCACCATTTCTTCCACAAGATCAACTCCAAAAAGAAGAACACCTTGGTAAATGGTAGCTCAAGAAAAAGGGCAAAAAAACCCTAGGCCAAACCAAAGAAGAAAGGGGGAAAAGAGAAGAAAACATCCTCCCACTAGTTACCACCATGGATAGTCTATAGTCTAAGGCCTTTGTGAAGAGGAGTTTCTCTCAAGGTGACCACTAGGGTAGAACCCTAGTCTACGGCCAAGGGAAGAGGAAGAAGAAGATGGATATTCTAAAGGAAAATGTGATCAAGATGGTAAAACTACTTACCAAGGAAAGAAACCACCAAAAGGAGGAAGATCTAGCTTTAAGGCACCACATGCAAGGTCGAACCACCTTCAAATCACCACAGACAACACCTTCTTGCTCCACCAAGCTCCAAAAACGAGCACAAGGGAAGGGAGAAGAAGAATGGGCAAAGAAGATAACTTTTATGGAGAGAAAAGGGTTTATATAAAAAAGGAGGAGGGAAGTAGGGTGGAGATGAGGTGTCAACACCTAAAGGCACCAAAGGGACACTTGTCCACCCATGAAACCAACACGCAACCACTTAAAACACATGCATGAGATGGTGATACAACCTATGTTGGGTCTCTAACACTTGTGTCACCCAACATGTGATCAAAGGCGTGACGCACCAAGGACCACCTCATGGTCAAGACAAAGCACCAAAACATCATTTGGTCGAGACAAAAGGATCACCACAACACTAGGTCGAGACATTTCACTAGAAGTCAACTGTCTCGACCCAAGACAAACCAAGACCATTAGAGTCGAGACAAAAACACCTAGAGAAGGTGCCTCAGTCGAGACACTTGCAAGACACCCTCTCAAGGTTGAGACAAAGGTCACCACCTTTAACAAGGTGTACATGGTCGAGACACCCAAAACCCTAGGAACCCTAATCACCTCTAGTGGTGCCACCACTCAGACAAGGCTCAACCGAGGCACCCCAAAGCATCAAACTCTATCTTATGAAGAAAAGAGACAGAATGAACACTATAGATGTGGCAAATTGCAAGATAACCCTCATATTTGGGTTAATTACAATTTGACCCCAAACAAGCACACAAAGCACAAATATCATCCAAACAAGTTCAAACTGGAAACTTAAGCTCTTCACAATCTCTAAAAGCATACCATAGGATTATATTAAGGCTCTAAGTACTTAATCAAGCAAAACAAATAGGGTCAGTCCAAAACCCAGGTCTGGGGTTTTACAAGCCATTAACCTCTAACATGGATTTCACTCCCAAAATCCTAAGAAAAAAGAGATGAGCACTACCTCCTCATCTATACCTCAAGCTCCTACTCAGGTCAAACAAAATAGATATAAAGTAGAAGCAGACATGTCAGAATGAAATAACTTCATCTGACCTATTTCTACTCGTGGGTTGACCTCTCCTTCTAGCTGACTCAAGGCATAAAACCTATTCATCTCATGTTGTTGTCCTCGTTCCTCACTAGCCTATCCATAGGATCCATCCTATGATGCTTATCCACATCCTCGTCCTCCACCACTGCTAAACTATTGTCTTTGTGAACCCTGTTGGATCTTCTTTGATTGTTGGGTCAGCTCATCAGCTTTCACTAGACACTCCCGTCTCAGATGTCCCACCTGCTCACACTTATGGTAAGTCATGTTCTCATATTGTGGCCTGGATGGCCCCAGTATTGACACATATGTTGTACAGTGGGCTCCAGCAGGTGGAAAACTGTGACTTTTGCTCTTACTTGGTGACCACTGTGTCAGTGCACTAGACCTAATGTGCTAGCCATGATGAGAACCTAGGCTCCTTAAAGCAACCTAACTACTATTCTTGGTACTCTATCAGCCTCTTCTTGGCATCTTTCTCACGCTTCTCAACCATGGACCTCTCTATCCTCCTACCTGACTCTACATACATGGAAAAATGCTCTCTATTCTCTAAGGTTGTTGTCGGCATTGTTAACTCCGTACTTAACCCCTTCTTAAACCATTTGATTCTCTCCTGATCTGTAGTGGCCACATGAGGAAAAACCTCAAAAACTCCATAAACTTCACTTCATACTCATTGATCGACTTGGATCCCTACTAGATCCTCTCAAACTGGATGATCTTCTCATCAAGATAGGTATGAGGGAAGTACTAAATGACTAACTACGTCGGAACTCCTCCCAACTGATCACAACACCTGGCCTTTTCTCCTCTTCTATGGCCCACCAATGGCCAGCACTCCCCTTCAAAAGATACATTGCATGCCTCACTTTGTTTGCTTCAAGGATGTTGTGGATCTTGAAGGCCTTCTCCAACTTTGCCAACTAAAGATATGCATCTGTTGGATTTATTGTACCATTATATTCCATAGCTCCAACTCACCTCAACCGCTGAAAAGTCTTCCACGAGATTGAATATTCATCATTGGGGATTGCTACTCTCGCTTGTGGAATGGGCACTCTGTCTGCCATATGCATCACCATTGCCATGAATTTCCCAAACAAGGATTAGAAGGTAGGATTCTCCAACATGGGTGGGTCAAACTGGGGTACCTCAGGTGCCTGATCTTCTCTCACCTCAACCCTTGCATCGCCTATAGGTGTAGCAACATTGCTCTCTATAACATATTCTTTGTGTTCTCCAGACATCTTTTCGACTCTTCTTCTTCTGCATAAGCAGAAGTTGTGATAAGACATACTAGAGGACACTATAATAGACAAAACCATAGTCCTAGGTCCCTATAGACTCGACAAACCTAAAGCTCTAATACCAACCCAACTATGACGCCTTGATGTGCCACAAATGAGATAACTCAAAACCAAATGTGGAATCAACACAGAGCAAGAAGATTACCAGAAAAAATGGGAAATTTAAACCGATTTCAAAGAAGTACCATAGGCTGAAAACTTTCCCATATAGGTCGACAACATGACACTTAAATCACAAAACATATATAGCAAGGTGTCTGCATCATTTTTTTCATCCTTCCTATCATCAACCTGATATATGCGATATTTGTTCCACATATACATACATGTACCTCTGCCAAAGTTGTACAATAAAAGGAACACATGCCAAAAACCTCACAATGATATCATATCTACAAAATACGTCAAGAACACCCCCAAGGACATGAGTGTAGAGGGAAGGATCTAGGACTCTTTCAATAAAAGAATAGAAACATCTCCAACCTTATCAACTACTGCTCTTGTTGCTGCTCTTCCTCTGCTGCACGATCTCCACCTCGTCGTACACAACCACCCAAAAGATGTAGAAACCCACATGGTGAGACCAAAAATCACAATGAGATATATAACTCTCGACCAATGTCTATTAAAATCGGGTAGATAAAATACTTACTAACAGAGCAGATTCAACTAAACGATATGTATCCAACATGTAAAACTAGGTAATCAATACTAGGCACTTATCACTGAGCAGTAGAATGATTAACATTATAGAAAGGAATATAGAGAACATGTATATTTTCTATTACTAAAACTATACAAAAGAAAGGAAAGGCTTCAACCAATGTTCTTCATATTTTATCTCTATGAAAATACACTACATGACTATATTACATCTTTCTATTATGCCCTGAGGAGATGAGATATACCACTCATACTCCAACTGACCGCTGCTAAGTAGAAATTAGTGCCATAAAAGATCTATGGAAGAGAGAGAATCCATGACCTCTCCACACATCCCAGTCAGCACGAGAGAACATCACAGAGACATATCAAGTCTAACTACAAAATAGCCTAGCTTGCCTTGGTATATAGGCACAACGCTAGTGAAACTGAGCTACGACCTATAGTCACACTCCTGCTAGGGTATGGCCCACAACCAATCCTGTAATAGTATCATAAGCATATGTACTGAGTCACATCACTGAGTTACGACCCGTAGTTGTATTCCTTCCAGGGTATATCCCACAGCCAATTCTATGAATGCGTATACTCAATAGTATACGACTCTGGGCTCCCACTAAGGGAAAAAACCCATTTCATCATCCAACACTAAGACTGACACAGGGATGGATCTATAGAACATGGAAACTACATGATTAAAGTTCCAATTGATTAATTATGCCAATTAAGTGTCTTTTAACATCAATCAAGTTACAATGTACAAATCCAAAACAAACTCTATAAGAACAAGAGCATACTACAACTTCAGAAGATGTAAAATGTGTAAGGTGTGAACTTGTCACATCATCACATATCACTATAGCACTGCCATTCACAAGGCCATAATCACGGTCACACTTCACCAATGTCACATCACTATGGATATATCAAATCCCCAAACTACATCACTAGAGGATGCCACCTCACAATAGGCATCAAGCCCTCAACAGATCATAGGACCAATCACACCAATAGGATCCCATCATGTCTCATCAAGGCTTACAACCAACACCCTATATCCCATAATCATCACCATAACAAAAACAAGCCATGACATTCATATCCATGCCACCTGCATAGTTAGGAATTTTTAAGTAAGAGAGAGAAAACAACATAACATGATAACCACTTCAAGAGAGAAAAGCAAACACAATACATTGTTCAACATTAGGGTTAACGCTCCATGAATGGCCAATTAAGGTTTTATATTTATATTCAATCACCAAACCCTATATACACAATCTCCCACTTTCTTAGAACACGTTAGGTTAAGCCTCATTACTTGGTTATGATTAGATAATTATTTCAACATCGTTAAGTATTACATCATTCATATGTATACATGTACCCATCCCACTATGTTGTACATAGATAGCAACCATGCATCATGTATGTGTAACAACCATCCCTCACATGTGTGTGTCAAGACCAACCATCACATACATGTATGAACCACCCTTATGCAAAGTGTCTCGACCAGAACACATTTAGGCATCGCAAAAAATACCCAAAACTAGGCGTCATGAACATAATCCACAATTAGGCATCACGACCATAACCAACACTGAGCGTCATGTCCAATCAGAAACAGTGTGTCGCAACCGCAACTAATAACATGCGTCTCAACCCAAAAGAAGTGCATCCATCTTGACCGAAACCAAACCATGTCTCAACCTCAAAAGGACATGTTGTCTCGACCCAAAAAAAGCATGGTGTCACTATTGAAACAAGCATGGTCGCAACCATCCATCAACAAGGTGTTGCAATCGGGTATTACAACCACAACCTAACAAAGTGTCTCGACCGAGACAACACCCAAAAGAAACATCGCGACCAACATTCACAATAGGGTGCTACTACCACCCACACATAGGGACCCATTTCAACCAACTGTTAGGACCAAAACAAAGGCCAGGAATCTCAACCATGCGTCACGAACCAAACCTATCAAACTTCTCAACCAAGACTACACCAAAATACTTGTATCGACCATGTATAAACCATGTGTATCGACCACCAAGATCAATACACCCCAACAACACTTATGCATAATCAAAATAGAGAAAATCTTCTTCCAAAATAGGAGATAACGTAAAGGGAAAAACATCATCATCTTAGAGAAAAACTTCATACATAAACAAGCTCCAAACTCTAAGAATAAGTGTTATGAATCCAACATGAAAGAACCTCAGGCAAGAGAGATAAACCCCATTTAACACATCCCAAAGCAGAACCTATTTCAAGATACATCGAGGTATAAGAGCAACATGCATGTGACCAAAACTAAGGTCAAACGATAGGAAGAAAAACCACCATGACACATCCATCCCCAAAATCAAGTACCTCACATTAGGGTTTCAGATTCTAAGGAAAACATGCATGATAATAACTACCATTCAAGCTCTAGAGAATTATCTCATATACTAGCTTATCAAGGATGTTTTAGAGATAGAAACAACAACATTCATGTAAAGGAAAGTGCAATAATAGAGAGGGTATAAGGTTATATCACCTGCCTATTTTGAAGAGGAAACAAGATCCAAGATCAAGCTCCAAAAGAGGGAAGGAAGCTCCAAAAAGGATCACCACTTTGGCCACAAGATCACCTCCAAAAAGAAGAACACCTTGGTCAATGGTAGCTCAATAAAAGGGCAAGGAAACCCTAGGCCAAACCAAAGAATAAAACATCCTCCCACTAGTTACCGCCATGGATAGCCCATAGTCTAAGGCCTTTGTGAAGAGGAGTTTCTCTCAAGGTGACCACTAGGGTAGAACCCTAGTCTACGACCAAGGGAAGAGGAAGAATAAGATGGAGATTACAAAGGAAAATGTGATAAAGATGGTAAAACTACTTACCAAGGGAAAAAAACCACCAAAAGGAGGAAGATCTAGCTTCAAGGCACCACATGCAAGGTCGAACCACCTTCAAAGAACCACAGACAACACCTTCTTGATCCACCAAGCTCCAAAAACGAGCACAAGGGAAGGGAGAAGAAGAATGGCTGAAGAAGATAACTTGCATGGAGAGAATAGGTTTTATATGGCAAAGAAGGAGGGAAGTAGGGTGGAGATGAGGCGTCAACACCTAAAGGCACCAAAGGGACAGTTGTCCACCCAAGAAACCAACATGCAACCACTTAAAGCACACATGCATGAGATGGTGATACAACCTATGATGGGTCTCGACCACTTGGGTCACTCAGCATATGGTCACATTTGTGACACACCAAGGACCACCTCATGGTAGAGACAAAGCACCAAAACATCATCAAGTCAAGACAAAAGGACCACCACAACACTAGGTCATTAGAAGGCAATAGTGTCAACCCAAGACAAACCAAGACCATCATAGTCAAGACAACAAACACCTAGAGAAGGTGTCTTAGTTGAGACACTCACAAGACACTCTCTCTAGGTCAAGACAAGGGTCACCACCTTCAACAAGGTGCACATGGTCGAGACACCCAAAACCCTAGGAACCCTAATCACCTCTAGTGATGCCACCCCTCAACGAAGGCTCAACCAAGGTGTCCCCAAAGCACCAAACTCTCTCTCATGAATCCAAGAGAGAAAAGGAACACTCTAGATGTGACAAATTGCAAGATAACCCTCATATTTGGGTATATTGCAATTTGACCCAAAACAAGCACACAAAGCACAAACATCATCCAAAAAATCTCAAACGTGAAACTTCAGCTCTCCACCAGCTCTAAAAGCATCCCAAAGGATTAGATTAAGGATCTAAGAACTAAATTAAGCCAAACAAATAGGGTCAGCCCAAAACCCAGGTCAGGGGTCTTACATAAACTGTCACCATGCAATGGTGTTACAATTGATTCATACATTGCTTCAGAAGAAGGTAATTCAATGAGAGTTCTTTAAATTTACAATATATCATCTAAACATAATTTAGAACATGAAGGAAATTCTAATCTAAGTGATTGCATCATCTGGGTGGATGGCACACATCAGGCAAGTAGAATTGAACATATTAAATCTTAAAGAGAAGATATAAATTGAAAATAAGTATTAAATATTAAACATTGAAAAGGAGACACAATTTCTTTTAAATTATTATTTTTATCTTGAACTATATAGAATATTCAAGTTTGCACATAAGTGCCTTTTATCTTATAAACCAAAGTGACTCTTGGGTTGCACTAAAGTGCCTCTCAGGTTGCACTGAATTGCCTCCTTTCTTATGCACCAAAGTGCTTCTTAGTTTTTCTCTGAGTTGCCTCTTGGTCAGGATCTTATATAAGCTATTTTTATCATAATATTTCTCTCAAAAAGTCTTTACTTGATCTAACATCTTATATGTACCTTTATCTATAATGTTCATGAAAGATTATAAAATAACTATTGACAATAGACATTGACTTTAAGCAATTGAAATAGTGGGTAATACATGCACATCATTCTATTTACATTGTATGTACAAACATGAAATCAAACAATACTAATGTTCAAGTGCATGCAACACTTATTTTTCTTGGAGAAAGATTCTTGTTTATCTTCTTAAGTTTAAGGAACCTTGGTCACTTTCTTGGAGTGGTTGAACCCTGATTACCCTCTTCACTACATATTTCACATCAATTTGTTTTTTATTCACCATCTTAAACCCTAATGTTACATCTTATAAAATTAGGATTTACTTGAGAGAAAAATATACTTAGAAAACTAGATATTTGAGTTCTACATTCAAAAGATTTCCAAGACATATCATTCTATTATTTTTTAATAAGCAGTTGATTTATTATGGATTTTTGAAATATTGTCGAATCACAATTTAGAGAAATGTCACATGCGCTGCATCATCCAAAACCAACAACCCATATAGGCGTCGGGCCCGCTCTAAGGTGGCACAATTGGGCACATTCATGTGGCATGGGTCTCTTTCACCCAAAACAAGCGAACTGCTTCCACTAGGGTGGAGAAACACAAAAATACGCATAACACACGTGAGTGAAATACAATTTGAGTAGGATAAGATTATGAAATAGCATGCCTTCATCTTCCTTATCGATTCAAGCATGTGAGAAAAACAAAGAGCTTCATTTTTTGTAAAATAGCAGACCTTCATCTTCCTTCTTGGTTCAACCGCACATCTCATTTTGTGAAAGACAAACTTGCTTATTTTTGTAAAATAGATCCCTAGGATTAAACCATCACCTTCCTTGATCTGTTCTGACCTCGATGATCCCAAGTGGAGGTCGCAAGATGCTGGTGACGGCCAGGGTACTCGCTACCATGAATGGACACAGGAAGAGGATCAAAATAACAAAGGAGGTGAAACAATATTAATGTAACATCCCTGACCTGGGTTATGAGTCAACCCTAGGTGTTTTGCCTAAATATGTAATTAAATCTTTGTGATTAACTCTGAGCATGTAATTAAGTTGCTCAGAAACGTATATTTCAGTATTTGCTCCTTTTTATTTTAAGTTGTAGCATTGTTTTGATATACAGGGACCTATGTGCAATTTACCCAGTTAAAATGGTTAGCTTGCAATTTGCACATGTTGAGATGTTCCTCTAATGATGAGACATCATGAGAATATTTTTGGTAAAGTTTGAGGGATTTCCCAAGCTAGGGCACCAAGGTGCAGCTGTGGAAGCAATCCCAGTGCTTGAAACCTTAAATTGGGGTAAAATGCAATTTACCCAAATTAAGGGATGTAAATTGTAAAATATGTCATCCAATGTATCTTTTTAGACTCTTGCCATCATTTAGAGAAGAAATGATGAGGAAGTCACCTCAATTGAGTTATCAAGTTATGAAATATGCCTTGTGATTGAATAATCAGGGTATATGTGCAAAATCTCTTTGTGTATGTACTTTAGTATTAGATTGCTCTCCTTTACCTTATTTTCTAAGACCTTAAGAGAAGGTTTGTCCTTAGAATAAAGAGGAAGGGACGATCAAGTAAAGAAGGAGGGACCTAGTTGGAATTATGGACAACTTATGAACTAATGTTGAAAATCCTACCCCATGTATATAAGCTCTCCTTCCCTTACTTGCAAGGGAACTTACCCTTCGTTCCCTTACTGTTTCATTTCACCAAAGACGACCAAGGACTGCCTTGGAGCTAAGGAGGACGACCAAGGGGTGCAAGGTAGGTTTAAACCCCTCTTCTTGCCTAATTCCATGGTTAGAACTCGAATTCAAGGTCATCTTCATGGCTAACTCTTGAAACCCTACCTTTCTAGCCGTCTCTTTTCATCCTTCCTTGGAGTTTTCACCTTGGCCAACCTGTGGGAACTCAAGGACTCCTTTAGAGCTTGGAGCTTGAAATCTTGGAGCTCAAGGAGCAAGCTTTAGGCGGGTTTTATAACTCTAAACCCATGCTTCATTATGTACATCTTTATATGCGATTTGATGATAGCTCTTAGTGTTTCCCTACTTTTCCCTGCTATTTTACAAGCAAATCCATGGGATATTCGTACTGTTCTTGAGCTAGGAGATGAAGGCGTTATTTCCAAGAAAAACCCACCGCTTTTCACTTCCTTAAACGGTCTCACCAGTTTGCTCTCTCGGTCTCAGGACCGCGAGGTGAGCAAACGGTCTCGAGACCGCGACAGGGAAAACGGTCTCCAAGACCGTTTGGCCCCGTTGACCGAGCGTGGACCGTATAAGAAATCTGTTCCTAATTATATAGTCTAATTACCCGCAAAATTTGGGAGGCTAACGCCAAGGGAATCGGGAGATATGACCTTTTTAAGTAACAACTTTATTTGAATTTATTCCTGATTTTCAAACGGTCTGAAATTGCCTTTTTGGGCAAACGGTCTCAAGACCGTGTAAGGTCGTTGACTAAGCGTTGAACGTATGCGATTACTGTTCAAAATAATGTTAATTAACAACTCACCAAGTTTGATGGTCTAATTCCAAACGGGCTAAGAGTTGAAGGGTAAATACTAGGGCTAACCCTAGATGAAATCAGTACTGAAATTATGGTGACCTAATTAGGGTTTTTAGGGTTGATTGACCTAAACGGTCTCAAGACCGTTTAGGGGTCACCCAAACGGTCTCAAGACCGTGAGGGCAATCAACCATGACTGTTTGGAGGTCTGGGGTCAAGATTAGTTGACCAATTGAAGGTAAAATTATACCAAATTACATTGCAATAAAATATTGACATGATCATCAACTCAATAGATCAGACCTTAATGAATTTGCACTAGAATCCAAAATTGGATGGGCAAACGGTCTCAAGACCATTTGGAACTCATCCAAACGGTCTCACGACCGAGAGGAAAATCACCCAAGACCGTTTGAAGGTCTAGGGTTAAGTATTTTGACCAATTGAGGACCTAATTGCAAATAAGTTATCAATTGATTAAAATACTGATTTGGTGACCCAATCATGGTTCAACCTCTATCAAATCACCTTAGATTTTGATGAAATCTTGGGCAAACGGTCTCAAGACCATGTGGGGTCCACCCACATGACCTCAAGACCGTTTGGGCCAAGTTTGGGCCCAATTGGAGCTCAATTGAAGGGTTCAACCTTGTGTTGAGTCACATTGTTGAGTGTTGATGGGTGAACATTGATAGACCCTAATTGAATCGACTTCAACCCTAATTGGTCAACAATTGAGGGTCTATTGAATGACTAAGTGGTCAAGAATAATCTTAATTAACCCAATCCATGAGTGGTCAACGTAGCTTTGACCTTTTGAGGGCTTCAATATTGGTTGACATTATCGGTTGTATCATCGAATCCCGTTGATGGTCTAAGTGGTTAAGACCTTGTGAGCTCGCGGACTCAAGGTCGTGAGGAGGCTCGCGGTCTCAAGGTCGTGAGAGGGCTCACGGTCTCAAGACCGTGAGGGGGCTCACGGTCTCAAGACCGCAAGGGGCCTCACGGTCCTGAGGTCAAAGTGGGCAAACGGTCAACATCTCTTCGCGGTCTCAACTTCAATTTGATCTTCGCGGTCTTCAACAACTTGAAGGGCTTCGCGGTCTTGAACCACTTGAAGAGGCTCGCGGTCTTGAAGCCTAAGAAGGCTCGCGGTCTTGAAGATATAAGAGGGCTCGCGGTCTTGGAAAGTCAAAGTGGGCACACGGTCAACATTTTCAAACGATCTCAATCCGATTGAAGGTTGATAATTGAAATCAATCAATGTGATTCAAGGTTGACTCCATTCAATCAATTGATGATATAAATGGTCCAATGTTGCCCTAATCGAACCCTAATGACAACCTAGGATATTAAGGGGTCAATTGACTAAGGTTTGGACTATGATGATGATCAATGGGGTGAATTACCAAAATACCCCTAAAGGGCCAATTGAGTTATATCTTGCTCAATTCAAACCCTAATCACATGATGATGATGTTTTAGCCATGTTAGCCTATGATGACTTAATCCGACCTGATCTAGGGTGATGTTGACATAACCTAACCTTATGATGAGAGAGAAAGTACTTATAGAGAGAGAAAGTACTTCTAGAGAGAGAAAGTACCCTTTTTAAGTGGAAATTCAATTGAAGCATCCCCAATACACAGAAATGAGCATAATTAGGGTATGATCCACCTGTTTGAGATCATAGAAACCCTAATTATGATAAATGATGAACTTTTAACTAATCTAAGATCATCAATGAAGATGTTACTCATACATGATGACGTTATGAGTTCAATTCACCTTAATGTGAATAGTAAACCCTAATTCAAGGGTGATGACATGTAATGTGAATAGTAAACCCTAATTCAAGGGTAATGGCATGCTTTTGAATATTAAACTCTATTTGATGAGAATTAGAGATTTAAACTCTTATGACAAGAGTAGGAAGGATATTCCTTATTTTTGTATTACCTTTATCAGTTGTATTAACCATGCAGGTTCTGATGTGAAGGTAATCATATCCAGGTATGGATGATGATGTTATATTCATTAAAGGCATGTTGTTAGCCTTATGAATAAGTAAAGTAATATGATGTCTTGTCAGTGGCATCCTATGCTGATAATGGGCTGTGAGAGCCATGAATACCATCAAAGTCATGCCTTAGAGATGACTTGTGATGAGGATAATGAGAAATGATGATTGATATGAGTTAGGCCTGTTACATTTGGTATTCTTCTTTTATAGCTGCTATGCTATTGTTATTTTTGAAGAACAATGTATACTGTTAAAGAATACTGAATGTACCTAACTAATCAAGTATAATGTAGAGCCCTGATCATAGATCCATCATTGTCAGAAATTAAGTGATGGTGAAACAGGTTTTCCTCAGGGAACTCCTGGAGCAGATACTTTTGAGTATGTGGGGTACATGGATGTGTAGTACCTTACATCCTAGTGTAGGAAAGTGATGTAGATGTGTAATCCATCCATCCTTCACTATATTTCCATATCGTATCAGTGGTAGGTAAACATGAAACCTCCTGATGACGAAGAAAGCACAGATATCCGTATCAGTGGTAGGTAAACATGAAACCTCCTGATGACGAAGAGAGTACAGAATGCCACTGTGACTCTAAAATAGCGAAGGACCAGTTTACCCTGGTGAGCTATATTAGTAGAGACACGAGATGTCCTACAAGTGATCCTCTTACTGACTGAGGAAGGTGAAGGTCATGAGAATCCGACTCTCTTAATGACCACTGTATGATACTGATGTGACTTCTCAGCGATCAGTTGGAGTATGAGTGGTAAGCCTCATCTCCACAGGGCATAATGTTGTTTGTAAAACATAATCAACCATGTAGTATAACTTGTTAGAGATGACTCCAAGTTAGTTGATTGATGTTACCTTACAATAATGTTTATATGTTCCATATCTCCTAAATTATAGAGATCTTGTTATACCTGCAACTGTTATAGAATACTTTGAAGGCTTTACTGCTTAAAATATTCTTTGATTTTATAATAAAGCTTCTGGCGAAGAGTTATAACTCTCGCTGGGACAATTATGTATAATTGTCTCACCCCGTAAGCTTCAACTTTTTAGGTGGACGTCGGAGACGAAGGAACCAGTCTACATGTGATCAGTCTCAGCAACAACATCAGGGGCAGCAGTAATCTCAGGTGGAGATTGTCCTGCCATATGATGTAGTTAGAATCAGTCCTATGTGTCCTCTGTACTCTCAGGTCTTGGAGTCTTTTGTATAGTGATCTTGAGATTTTGTATCTTGATGTATATAATTACTCAAGAATGATTATCCTGAGATGTAAACAGTTTGCCTCACTTTATGAAAGAAGCTTTTATGGATTTAAGCTCTTGTAACGAAAAGTTTTAATTTCCCGTGATTTTTGTCTTCCGCTGATTACCGATTCGCTTCCGCTAAGTTTTAATCGTGTTTATGTCATGGTTTGGAGATCAGAGCCCACAACTAGTGGTATCAGAGCTCCAGGTTCAGTTGAGTCTACAGAGGCATAGGACTTAGGATGTCGAGTCTACCTTTAGTACTCCTTCCTCATCTAATAGAATATTCTGCTCCTCAGGAGAAGAAGATACATAAGAATGTCAGAACATCATGATGAGCACGTGGCAGAGAGTAGTGCTAGTGCACCTCGAGGCGGTGCAAGAGTTCTGAGAATAGAACAACCTGCACCTGAGTCGCCAAGAGAGCCACCCCAGTTCGACCCAGCTGACATGAGTGATCCAGCTGTACAGACAATGTTCGGGCAGTTCATGACTGCCATGACACATATAACTGATAGGATGCCCATTCCTACACCTAGGGCACCTGTCCAGCCTGAAGCACAAGGTATTGGTAAGACATTCGAACGACTTCGTCGTGTCGGAGCTACCGAGTACTTCGGAACTGCCGACCCTGCAGATGCTGACTTATGGTTGACAGAGTTGGAGAAGGCTTTCAGGATTCTTATGATTCCGGAAGCTGAGAAGGTTAGACATGCTGTCTATCTTCTCAAAGGCAGTGCTGGTCACTGGTGGAACATGGAAGAGCAGAAGAGACCTGGAATAGAGTTCTCATGGGAAGAGTTTCGTCGGGAATTTATCAATAGATATTTTCCAAAGACCTTCCTAGATGAGAAGATCTCTCAGTTTGAGAAATTAAGGCAGGGAATAATGAACATTAGTGATTATGAAGCTAAGTTCATGGAGTTGTTGCGGTTCTGTCCGCACATGGCTGCTACGGATGAGGAAAGAATCAGAAGATTCGAAAAGGGTTTGAATTCTGATATGTCAACCCCTGTGTCTGCCTTAGAAAACAGAGAGAGATTCTCTACCTTTGTTGAGTCGGTCCGAAGGATAGAGAGATCTGTGGTTGAGAAAAGAAAAACCCATAAAAGATATCCACAGTTCTAGGGTTCTTCATCTAGGGATTCCAAGAAACAAGACTCTCTACACCTAACCCTCCACCACCCAGATCGAGTTTTCAAACTCAATGGACACCAAGCAGAGGTAGAGGACGGAGTCAACCGCTTCAAGGGACGCACAATTCTGCATCTGAGTCAGTCACTGGACCACCCAGACCACAACAATAGGAGAGGAGTTGCTACAACTGTGGTAAGGTGGGACACTTGATGAAGGATTGCCATTCTAGACCTGTCGGTGTGACACAACAAACCCCGAGACAGAATCAACAGGGATCTCAGAATAGACAACATCAAGGAGCAGCTCGAGGACGTGGACAAGCGTCTCAAGCTGGATCATCAGCACCACCTCAACACCAGGAGACTACGAGGTTCTATGCTATGAACCCACCTGAGGCAGTGGTCAATCCACGGGTAGTGGCAGGTCAGATGAAATTTTTATATTCTGATATGTCTACATCCTGTGTTGTATCCGTTCTGATTGATCCGGGTGCTACACACTCTTTCATCACTCGTGAAGTGATTCGTAACTGCAATATGACTGTTAGTCATAGGACAGATAGTTTGTTGTTATAGACTCCGTTGAGTGGGTCTGCCGTCTTGTAGGAGGTATGTTCTCCCTGCATCCTTTTCTTTTCTGACCATCGCATTCAAGTGGACCTTATACCACTTGATATGCAGGGATTTGATATAATCCTTGGGATGGATACCTTAGAAAGGTATAGAGTTGTCTTGGATTGTGAGTCCAAGTTGGTTGTGTTTGCTGATGAAAGCAACACATGGATCTTTCAAGGTGAAAGAAAGATTCTGCCCACCTATCTTGTGTCAGCTATGGTTGCTGATAAGCTTTTGAGGCAAGGATGTTATGCATTCTTAGCCCATGTGGTAGATGTTACCAAGGAAAGGACCAATCCTGCTGAAATTCCCATAGTCAGGGAATTCGAGGATGTGTTTCCTGAAGAACTTCCTGGTATACCACCACCTCGGAAGATTGATTTTGAAATTAATCTGATCCCAGATACGAAACCCATAGCACAAACTCCGTATAGAATGGCGCCTGCCGAGATGGCAGAACTCAAGAAACAGCTTCAAGAGCTACTTGAGAGAGGTTTTATCCGACCGAGTACTTCACCTTGGGGTGCTCCGGTCTTGTTTGTTAAAAAGAAAGATGGGTCAATGCAGTTGTGCATTGATTACAGACAACTCAATAAAGTAACAATAAAGAATAAGTATCCTCTGCCGAGGATTGATGATCTCTTTGACCAGTTGTGTGGTGCAACAGTCTTTTCAAAGATAGACTTGAGGTCTGGATATCACCAACTCCGTATTAAGGATAGTGACATATCCAAGTCTGCCTTTAGGACTAGATATGGTCACTATGAGTTCACGGTTATGTCGTTTGGACTAACCAATGCACCAGCTGCATTTATGGAACTCATGAATAGAGTTTTTCGACCTTTCCTTGATCAGTGTGTTGTCGTCTTCATAGATGACATTCTGATTTATAGTAAAGATGCTCAGCAGCATGAGCAGCATCTTCGCCAAGCTTTGACCTTGCTAAGAGAACATAAGCTGTACGCTAAGTTTAGCAAGTGTGAGTTCTGGCTTCCGGAGGTATCTTTTCTTGGACATGTAATATCCGTCTCGGGAATTCGTGTTGACCCTACAAAGGTAGAATCTGTTCTACAATGGGAACAACCAAAGACACCGACGGAGATTCGAAGTTTCTTGGGGTTAGCTGGCTATTATCGAAGGTTCATTAAGAACTTTAGTTCTATAGCTTTACCTTTGACCAAGTTAACCCGGAAAGATGTTCCTTTTTCTTGGAATGATAAGTGTCAACAATCTTTCCAGTTGTTGAAGGAGAGGTTGACAAGTGCACCTGTGCTAGTGCTACCTGAACAAGGAAAATGATATGTAGTTTTCTGTGATGCTTCCAAGAACGGACTAGGATGTGTGTTGATGCAGGATAAACAAGTGATTTCTTTTGCTTCCCGACAGCTTAAGAAACACGAGGAGAATTATCCAACACACGATCTGGAGTTAGCTGCTGTGGTTCATGCTTTGAAGATCTGGAGGCACTATCTCTACGGAGAAACATTCCAGATTTTTACAGACCACAAAAACCTTAAGTATATCTTCTCTCAGCATGAGCTCAACATGAGGCAACGTCACTGGATGGAATTAATCAAGGACTACGACTGTACAATTGATTACCATCCAGGCAAGGCCAATGTTGTTGCAGATGCCTTGAGTAGGAAATCAGCAACATCAACCATGAATAGAGCACAACTAAACTCTTTAGTATGCCCTAGAAGAGATATGCTTATCTCTTTAAGGCAAGACAATGTACAGTTGAAGGTGTCATTGTTAGCCGATTTGTTAGCTGAGATGCATATTAAACCTACCCTAAGGGAGCAGATTAAAGAGGCACAGCTAGGTGATGCTGCAGTTCAACATATAAGATCTGAGTATGGAAATGAGAAGCAAGATGGTTTTCATGACTCAGAAGATCAAGTAGCTTGTTATAATGGAAGAATGATAGTGCCAGATGTGGACAACTTGAGAAAGTTAGTCCTGGAAGAAGCCCATTCTTCCATGTATGCTATGCATCCAGGGAGCACCAAGATGTATCGGAATTTGAAAGATCTGTATTGGTGGTCTGGGATGAAGAAGGACGTTGCAGAGTTCGTTCTGAGGTGCCCTGTATGTCAGCAAGTTAAAGCTGAACACCAGAAGCCTGCAGGAACAATGCAACCTTTACCCATATCACAGTGGAAGTGGGACCATGTGACCATGGACTTTGTTGTTGGCCTACCCAGGACAAGCAAAGGACATGATTCCATTTGGGTAATTGTTGATAGGTTGACTAAGACAGCACATTTCTTACCTGTCAAAACAACCTATTCTGCTGAAAGGTTATCAGCGTTGTATGTTCAAGAGATAGTGCGTTTGCACGGAGTTCCTGTCACAATAGTTTCTGACAGAGGTCCTCAGTTTACCAGTCGTTTTTGGGAACAGTTGCACAAAGCCTTAGGCACTAAGCTGAGGTTTAGTATGACCTTTCATCCACAGACTGATGGATAGTCGAAAAGGACCATACAAACCTTAGAAGACCTGTTACGAGCATGTGTTCTCCAGTTCACCAGAAGTTGGGATCTACACCTAAGCTTAATAGAGTTTGCCTATAACAATATCTATCAGCATAGTATTGATATGGCACCTTATGAAGCCTTATATGGTAGACGTTGTAGATCACCCTTGTGTTGGTTTGAGACTGGTGAGCACCAGTTGTTAGGTCCTGACCTGGTGCAGCAAACCACAGAAAAGATTAAAGTTATACAACATAAGATTAAGACTTCTCAGGATAGGCAGAAATCTTATGCTGACAAACTTCGTAAACCCTTAGAGTTCCAGGTTGGAGACAGAGTATATCTCAAGGTCTCACCTTGGAAAGGGGTCCTTCGTTTTGGAAGGAAAGGGAAGTTAGCTCCTAGATTTATGGGACCTTATCCAATCATTGAACAGATTGGGAAGGTAGCATATAGACTAGAGCTACCACCTGAGTTACAGAGGTTACATCCTGTGTTTCACATTTCTATGCTGAAGAAATGTCACCCAGACACCGAGTCAGTTCTACAACCTATGGAGGTAGAACTGAATGATGACATATCCTATGAGGAGGGACCAGTGTGAATCCTTGATAAACGAATTAAAAAGCTAAAGAAGAAAGATATAAGTCTTGTGAAAGTCCTCTGGAACCATCGTGGTATTAAAGAAGCCACTTGGGAGTTAGAGGATGAGATGAGAAGGAAGTATCCTGCACTTTTCTCGTAGTATGTTTTATCGATTTCGGGGACGAAATCCTTGTAAGGGGTGGATAATTTGTAACATCCCTGACCTGGGTTATGAATCAACCCTAGGTGTTTTACCTAAATATGTAATTAAATCTTTGTGATTAACTCTGAGCATGTAATTAAGTTGCTCAGAAACGTATATTTCAGTATTTGCTCCTTTTTATTTTAAGTTGTAGCATTGTTTTGATATACATGGACCTATGTGCAATTTACCCAGTTAAAAGGGTTAGCTTGAAATTTGCACATTTTGAGATGTTCCTCTAATGATGAGACATCATGAGAATCTTTTTGGTAAAGTTTGAGGGATTTCCCAAGCTAGGGCACCAAGGTGCAGCTGTGGAAGCAATCCCAGTGCTTGAAACCTTAAATTGGGGTAAAATGCAATTTACCCAAATTAAGGGATGTAAATTGTAAAATATGTCATCTAATGTATCTTTTTAGACTCTTGCCATCATTTAGAGAAGAAATGATGAGGAAGTCACCTCAATTGAGTTATCAAGTTATGAAATATGCCTTGTGATTGAATAATCAGGGTATATGTGCAAAATCTCTTTGTGTATGTACTTTAGTATTAGATTGCTCTCCTTTACCTTATTTTCTAAGACCTTAAGAGAAGGTTTGTCCTTAGAATAAAGAGGAAGGGACGATCAAGTAAAGAAGGAGGGACCTAGTTGGAATTATGGACAACTTAAATCCTACCCCATGTATATAAGCTCTCCTTCCCTTACTTGCAAGGGAACTTACCCTTCGTTCCCTTACTGTTTCATTTCACCAAAGACGACCAAGGACTGCCTTGGAGCTAAGGAGGACGACCAAGGGGTGCAAGGTAGGTTTAAACCCCTCTTCTTGCCTAATTCCATGGTTAGAACTCGAATTCAAGGTCATCTTCATGGCTAACTCTTGAAACCCTACCTTTCTAGCCGTCTCTTTTCATCCTTCCTTGGAGTTTTCACCTTGGCCAACCTATGGGAACTCAAGGACGCCATTAGAGCTTGGAGCTTGAAAGCTTGGAGCTCAAGGAGCAAGCTTTAGGCGGGTTTTATAACTCTAAACCCATGCTTCATTATGTACATCTTTATATGCGATTTGATGATAGCTCTTAGTGTTTCCCTACTTTTCCCTGCTATTTTACAAGCAAATCCATGGGATATTCGTACTGTTCTTGAGCTAGGAGATGAAGGCGTGATTTCCAAGAAAAACCCACCGCTTTTCACTTCCTTAAACGGTCTCACCAGTTTGCTCTCTCGGTCTCAGGACCACGAGGTGAGCAAACGGTCTCGAGACCGCGACAGGGAAAACGGTCTCCAAGACCGTTTGGCCCCGTTGACCGAGCGTGGACCGTATAAGAAATCTGTTCCTAATTATATAGGCTAATTACCCGCAAAATTTGGGAGGCTAACTCCAAGGGAATCGGGAGATATGACCTTTTTAAGTAACAACTTTATTTGAATTTATTCCTAATGTTCAAACGGTCTGAAATTGCCTTTTTGGGCAAACGGTCTCAAGACCGTGTAAGGTCGTTGACTAAGCATTTACCGTATGAGATTACTGTTCAAAATAATGTTAATTAACAACTCACCAAGTTTGACGGTCTAATTCCAAACGGGCTAAGAGTTGAAGGGTAAATACTAGGGCTAACCCTAGATGAAATCAGTACTGAAATTATGGTGACCTAATTAGGGTTTTTAGGGTTGATTGACCTAAACGGTCTCAAGACCGTTTAGGGGTCACCCAAACGGTCTCACGACCGTGAGGGAAATCAACCATGACCATTTGGAGGTCTGGGGTCAAGATTAGTTGACCAATTGAAGGTACAATTACACCAAATTACATTGCAATAAAATATTGACATGATCATCAACTCAATAGATCAGACCTTAATGAATTTGCACTAGAATCCAAAATTGGATGGGCAAACGGTCTCAAGACCGTTTGGAACTCATCCAAACGGTCTCAAGACTGAGAGGACAATCACCCAAGACCGTTTTAAGGTCTAGGGTTAAGTATTTTGACCAATTGAGGACCTAATTGCAAATAAGTTATCAATTGATTAAAATACTAATTTGGTGACCCAATCATGGTTCAACCTCTATCAAATCACCTTAGATTTTGATTAAATCTTGGGCAAACGGTCTAAAGACCATGTGGGGTCCACCCACATGACCTCAAGACCGTTTGGGCCAAGTTTGGGCCCAATTGGAGCTCAATTGAAGGGTTCAACCTTGTGTTGAGTCACATTGTTGAGTGTTGATGGGTGAACATTGATAGACCCTAATTGAATCGACTTCAACCCTAATTGGTCAACAATTGAGGGTCTATTGAATGACTAAGTGGTCAAGAATAATCTTAATTAACCCAATCCATGAGTGGTCAACGTAGCTTTGACCTTTTGAGGGCTTCAATATTGGTTGACATTATCGGTTGTATCATCGAATCCCGTTGATGGTCTAAGTGGTTAAGACCTTGTGAGCTCGCGGACTCAAGGTCGTGAGGAGGCTCGCGGTCTCAAGGTCGTGAGAGGGCTCACGGTCTCAAGACCGTGAGGGGGCTCACGGTCTCAAGACCGCGAGGGGCCTCACGGTCCTGAGGTCAAAGTGGGCAAACGGTCAACATCTCTTCGCGGTCTCAACTTCAATTTGATCTTCGCGGTCTTGAACAACTTGAAGGGCTTCGCGGTCTTGAACCACTTGAAGAGGCTCGCGGTCTTGAAGCCTAAGAAGGCTCGCGGTCTTGAAGATAGAAGAGGGCTCGCGGTCTTGGAAAGTCAAAGTGGGCAAACGGTCAACATTTTCAAACGATCTCAATCCGATTGAAGGTTGATAATTGAAATCAATCAATGTGATTCAAGGTTGACTCCATTCAATCAATTGATGATATAAATGGTCCAATGTTGCCCTAATAGAACCCTAATGACAACCTAGGATATTAAGGGGTTAATTGACTAAGGTTTGGACTATGATGATGATCAATGGGGTGAATTACCAAAATACCCCTAAAGGGCCAATTGAGTTATATCTTGCTCAATTCAAACCCTAATCACATGATGATGATGTTTTAGCCATGTTAGCCTATGATGACTTAATCCGACCTGATCTAGGGTGATGTTGACATCACCTAACCTTATGATGAGAGAGAAAGTACTTCTATAGATAGAAAGTACTTCTAGAGAGAGAAAGTACCCTTTTTAAGTGGAAACTCAATTGAAGCATCCCCAATACACAGAAATGAGCATAATTAGGGTATGATCCACGTGTGTGAGATCATAGAAACCCTAATTATGATAAATGATGAACTTTTAACTAATCTAAGATCATCAATGAAGATGTTACTCATACATGATGACGTTATGAGTTCAATTCACCTTAATGTGAATAGTAAACCCTAATTCAAGGGTGATGACATGTAATGTGAATAGTAAACCCTAATTCAAGGGTAATGGCATGCTTTTGAATATTAAACTCTATTTGATGAGAATTAGAGATTTAAACTCTTATGACAAGAGTAGGAAGGATATTCCTTATTTTTGTATTACCTTTATCAGTTGTATTAACCATGCAGGTTCTGATGTGAAGGTAATCATATCCAGGTATGGATGATGATGTTATATTCATTAAAGGCATGTTGTTAGCCTTATGAATAAGTAAAGTAATCTGATGTCTTGTCAGTGGCATCCTATGCTGATAATGGGCTGTGAGAGCCATGAATACCATCAAAGTCATGCCTTAGAGATGACTTGTGATGAGGATAATGAGAAATGATGATTGATATGAGTTAGGCCTGTTACATTTGGTATTCTTCTTTTATAGCTGCTATGCTATTGTTATTGTTGAAGAAAAATGTATACTGTTAAAGATTACTGAATGTACCTAACTAATCAAGTATAATGTAGAGCCCTGATCATAGATCCATCATTGTCTGAAATTAAGTGATGGTGAAACAGGTTTTCCTCAGGGAACTCCTGGAGCACATACTTTTGAGTATGTGGGGTACATGGATGTGTAGAACCTTACATCCTAGTATAGGAAAGTGATGTAGATGTGTAATCCATCCATCCTTCACTATATTTCCATATCGTATCAGTGGTAGGTAAACATGAAACCTCCTGATGACGAAGAAAGCACAGATATCCGTATCAGTGGTAGGTAAACATGAAACCTCCTGATGACGAAGATAGTACAGAACGCCACTGTGACTCTAAAATAGCGAAGGACCAGTTTACCCTGGTGAGCTATAGTAGTAGAGACACGAGATGTCCTACAAGTGATCCTCTTACTGACTGAGGAAGGTGAAGGTCATGAGAATCCGACTCTCTTAATGACCACGGTATGATACTGATGTGACTTCTCAGCGATCAGTTGGAGTATGAGTGGTAAGCCTCATCTCCACAGGGCATAATGTTGTTTGTAAAACATAATCAACCATGTAGTATAACTTGTTAGAGATGACTCCAAGTTAGTTGATTGATGTTTCCTTACAATAATGTTTATATTTTCCATATCTCCTAAATTATAGAGATCTTGTTATACCTGCAACTGTTATAGAATACTTTGAAGGCTTTACTGCTTAAAATATTCTTTGATGTTATAATAAAGCTTCTGGCGAAGAGTTATAACTCTCGCTGGGACAATTATGTATAATTGTCTCACCCCGTAAGCTTCAACTTTTTAGGTGGACGTCGGAGACGAAGGAACCAGTCTACATGTGATCAGTCTCAGCAGCAACATCAGGGGCAGCAATAATCTCAGGTGGAGATTGTCCTGCCATATGATGTAGTTAGAATCAGTCCTATGTGTCATCTGTACTCTCAGGTCTTGGAGTCTTTTGTATAGTGATCTTGAGATTTTGTATCTTGATGTATATAATTACTCAAGAAGTGATTATCCTGAGATGTAAACAGTTTGCCTCACTTTATGAAAGAAGCTTTTATGGATTTAAGCTCTTGTCACGAAAAGTTTTAATTTCCCGTGATTTTTGTCTTCCGCTGATTACCGATTCGCTTCCGCTAAGTTTTAATCGTGTTTATGTCATGGTTTGGAGATCAGAGCCCACAATTAACTCAACACTTTGGTCAAGATCATTCAGTCTTGGAGCATCCAGATAAGTAGAGGCCAACCAAAAACACTACTCGCATGGTGAAAGACCTCCATAGATGTGCAAATCACCAAACAAGTATAGAAAAGGAACTCAATGAAGTACCTTAACATAGGAGTAATTGAAGGCATATAAAGCTTTTCTAGGTCTTTTTGACTTGCGGTGGTGAGTCAAAGTTGCTCAAGATCATCTTGTTTATTTCCATGAATCATCAGAGGAGACATGAGTATAGAGAGGTCCCAAAGATCTCAAGTCAATGAATTGAAGAAAAAGGCAATCAAATTATCATTTCTGTATGGTTTATGATTGTTCTTGGAAGCTTACTTATATAGCTAGAGGTGTTGTGAGACAAGGAGTCCTCTGCTTATTAGAAGTTTGGGAGGTTGAGAAGTTCTCATGGTCCAGGAGATGTGGTGTTCAAAACCCTATCAATGTAGGGTTCTATGAATTTTACTCTCTACCACGATGACAATGGTGGGATTTGGTGAGTGAGATTTTATAGAGGGGAAGACATCGAGGGATTATAGAGTTGAATGGAGAGATGAACTATGCAGAGTCCAGAGGGGAAGAGGCCTCAAGGTAGAAGAAAATCAATGAACCATTGGATCCCCATCCAACAACACTCAAAGAAGCCATATGTAAAAAAAAACACATTAGTGACTATAGATGAGAACTAAAATATGGGAGAAAGTTCCGCGTGACATCAAATTCGTGAGACTTTATGCACATGTGATAGATTAAATGAATTATCGAGCATTTACGGTCTCAAACATATAACTTCTTTCCTAAATCAATTTGAGGTGTCAAACAATGTCAAAATGATCTCAAATTTCATCATAAATCTATAGTTGGGTCTAAATCATTGTTACATAATTAATTTTCCAACTTTGTTGACCCAAAGATAAGTTTTGACTATAATGTATTTAGTATCACTTATGTACATGAAGTGATTTATGATTGATCTCTGATTGATTAAATTTACCATTTATGGTTACATAGGGTTTATGTTTAGCTTTATTGAGTCTTTGTACGAAATTAAGCCATATTTATATACTTATTATTGATAATAAGACTGTTTCAAGGAGATAGGAAGTACATGACCTAAACATGTTGACTTATTTGAACATATTTTGACATTACATGATATTGAATTAACATCATTATGAAATGGAGGAGACAAGGAGAATATGTTACCCATTTTTAATAAATTATAAGGTGAAGGTTATTTACTTGTTTTATTTGCATTCCAATCCAAGATTTGAAATTAATTGGTGAAGAAAATGCTATTAAAACCCTAAACTTATTTTATTTAAAATTTTGGGTGTTACAATCTATCCACCCTAACAAAACTTTGTCCTTTGAATGTTTGGGTTACTACTGCCTTTGGGATTTTCTTATCCCATAATTAATGTAACATTTTTCCCAAATTCATTGAATTTCATAGTTTTTCATATTCAATTTGGAGTTTTTCCTTTAAATTCTACTTAGGGTCTGATTGGTTTGAGGTAAGTAATTAGGAAAAGGTTGGAACTCAAGTTCCTTCATTAATTTTATGTGATTGGTTTTGTGTTAGTCCATAAATAGAGTTCCCTACTTTCCCCAAGACTTTCCATACTATAAATAGAGTTTTGTTTTAGACTTCGTCCAGAAACGGTCTACAAAACAACTTCCATCACATCGCAAGCCCTAGTGTGTGGTGGCTACCTTCTTTCTTTTTATCTTTTATCACGCGGTGACGATTTAACCATTCTTATAAAACCTACCACCTCCCACTTCATCATCCTTCTTTTGGATGGAAAAAGGAATCTTGATTTGTACAATAATTGTAATAAGTGACATCCATATCACCTACTGGGATCAATAGGTATAACAAACTATCAGAATAGTACTTGGCATATGAAACTGATGATGCCTATCACAGTGTGATGATAGATTGAGCAATATTGAAGAAATATCCTATTAAAAATCAAGATTTTTCTCTATGATCATATGATTTGAATATCTTATAAAAGAGAATCACAACTACTTCCATTATTCACATACTATATTTTCTTTTGTGTTTGAATAACATATATGCCCAATTATATAGGTACATGTCATGACCTTGTGAACAATTAGAATTCTTCTATGTTGGATGTTAGGATAATATTTTGTCTTTACTATAAAATATGATGAAAATTTCTAGTGAAAACTCAAATTTCAAATCATTCATGCAGAACTCTGTTTCCTGGAAGTTAATTTAATGAGTTCTAGGGAAGTCAAAATCATAGTGAACCAGTCCAACCCTTAGCGTTTATGGAATCCAATCATTTCATGAAGGTATCTATCTTTGGCCTAGAGATAATTTTTTGATATAGGTCTATATGACTACCTATTTTAGGTCTCTCGCATTACCCATCTTATTCACATGCATAGGTATGTGTTGATCAAATATATACCCAAAGACATGAGATCCTATCTTACTACCCTTCACCAACCTAATCATTTACATGTCCCATACCAGACACACTATTATGAAGGGAAAGATGCACCACACATTTTATACTTATGACATCCCTCTACATTTCTCACATTATGTGAACCAACCACTATGATAGGATAGGGTATGACACTTACCCAAATTAGATCAATACTTAAGAACAAAACTAGATATGAACCTATCGTTAACATGTAACTCTAATTCTAGGGTTTGATGTTGTGCCTTAGAGTCCATTTCTATAATCTAAATATCCATATCTTCATCCTAAGTAGAAATATATAAAAATCATATTTTCCTAGCGGTTATCTACTTGTTTGCTTTGATACCATTATTGTATCACCCCCTAAGCATACATTTGTCAACAAAAGCAATTCTCACATTTTTCATAACGTGGGATACTTGACCCAATGGGATGTTATAATAATGATAGACACTACAAGTAAAGTAAACAATCATCATGCATTAGTGTTATAATTGATTCATACATTGCTTTAGAATATGGTACTACAACCTGAGTTCTTTTAATTAATAATCTATCATCTAAACATGATTTGGAACATGTAGGAAATTTTAATCAAATTGATTGGGTCATCTATGTAGATGGCACCCACCAGATAAGTCCTTGGGCTACTTTGAGCTATTCATTAGGCGTGTCTTCATATGAATCTATCCTTGATGTTACTCCTTACCTATGGGCATTGTGCCTCCAGCCATGCCTCAAACACTATTTAAATGGAATTGAACATATTATATCTTAACGAGAATATGTAAATTGAAAATAAATGTTAAACATTGAAAAATATCCATAATTATTTCTAAATCATTTCTTTTATCTTGACCCATATAGGGATCATCGGGTCTGCACATAAGTGCCTCATCTCTTATACACTGAAATGCCCTTGGGTTGCACCAAACTGCCTCTTCTCTTATGTACTGAAGTGCCTCTTAGTTTTTCTCTGAGAAGCCTCTTGGGGAGGATCTTATCTAAGTTATCTGTTATCATTATCTTTCTCTTAAAAATTCTTTTCTTTCTCTCAAATATTATTTGTAACTTTATCTTTAATTTTCATGGTAGATGATATAGTAACAATTGATAATAAACATGATATTTAATTCATTATATGTTCATTTATTTTAAGTAATTGAAACAGTATGTAATGCATTCATATCATTCTATGTACATTGTACAAACATACATAAAATCAAACAATACATATGTTCAAAGTGCATGGACCACTTACCTATTCTTGGAGAAAGATCCTAATTGCTCTTTTAGGTTTAAGGAACCCTAATCAATTTCTTGGATTGGTGAACCCTAATCACCCTGTCACAACATATTTCATATTAATTTGTATTTTATACATTATCCTAAACCCTAATTTTACATCTTAGCAATAAGGGTTTAGTCGAGAGAAAAATACTTTGAAATCTAGATAATTGAGGTCCTTATTTAAATACCTTTCCAAAACATATTTTATGTAACGTTTTGATAAGTGATTGATTTATTATGGATTTTTGAAATAATGACGTATCACGATTTAGAGATATGTCATGTGAGATGCAATATCCAAAACCATCGACCCATACAAGTGTCAGGCCCACTCTCAGGTGGCTCTACTGGGGCACAACCATGTGTCCAGGGTCTCTCTCAACCAAAACACGTGGACCGCTTACTCTAGGGTGTCAAAGGAGAAAACTACCCATAACACACATGATAGAAATACACTTCGAGCAGGGCAAGATAGTAAAATAGTAGGCCTTCATCTTCCTTCTCACTTCAAGCAAATGATAAAAACACAAATCTTCACACAACTTGATATACGAGTTCAAAATTTTTCTTTTTTGTAAATGGGATCCCTAGAGTTTAACCATCACCTTCCATGATCTCTTTCAACCCCAAAAATCCCAAGTTGATATCATGAGATGCCACAGAAGGACCAGGGTACTTGCCACCATGACATGCCATGGGGAGAGGATCAGAATAACAAAGGAGGGGAAACATTAGTAAATCAACACCATGGTGAAGATTGTTTAGTCCTGGCAGATCCAAATAAGTAGAAGCCCACCAAAAACACAGCTTGTAGGGTGGAAGACTTTTGTAGATTCACAAATCATAGAACATGTACAAAAAATGGGTCAATGGAGTACATTAAAATAGGTGGAATTGAAGGCATGTAAAGCTTCTCTAGGTCTTTTTGGCTTGCAATGGTGAGTCAGAATTTCTTGGGATCATCTTTTTATTGCCAGGAACTTCTAGACAAGACGTGAGCAAAGAGGGGTCCAAGAGATATCAAGTCGTTAGATTGAAGATAAGGGCAATCAACTTTCTATTTTTGGATGGTTTATGATTGTTTTTAGAAGGTTACTTATGTAGCTAGAGGTGTTGCGAGACAACGAGTCCTCTAGTCACTGGATGTTCAGGTTGCTCCAGGTGATATGGGAGATGCGGTGAACGAAACACTATCAAAGTAGGGATCTACAGATTCGCCTCTCTGTCGTGATGATAGCGGTGGATTTTGGTGAGTGAGATTTGTAGAGGGGAAGAGATCAAAGGCTGATGAAGTTGCATGGAGACATGAACTCTACGTAGTCCAGTGGGGGAGAGGACTCAAGGTTCCATTCTCAAGGTGAGAATGGAAATCTGGGAAAAAGGTATGTGTAACATCAAATTCGTGAGGCTTAATGCACATATGACACATAAAATAAATTATTGAGCATTTAGGGTTTCAAACATATAACTTCTTTTCTAAATTAATTTGAAGTGTCAAACAATGTTAAAATTCTATGAAATTTCAATCATAAATCTAAAGTTGGATCTACATCATTCTTACATAATTACTTTCCAACTTTGATGGCCCAAAGATGAGTTTGCACTATAATGTATTTAGTATCATTTTGTACATTAAATGAATTATGATTGGTCTCTGATTGATTTAACTTACTATTTTTGGTCACTTAGGGTTTACGTTTTGCTTTATTTGGTCTATTGGATGAAATTAGGCCATTTAGGATTCATATACTTATTATTGATAAAAAATACTACTTCAAGGAGTTACTGTAAGCACCCTGACCTTCGTTTAGGGTTTACCCTGTTTGCTTTGCTTAACCCTAGTGCTTTGGTGCTTGCTAATCACCTTAAGTGGTGATTAGGGTTTGGTTGTGCCTTGTTGAGAGTTGGAGGTGCTACTTACAAATAACCCAAGTCTAGGGTTTTGTGAGAAAGTTTGCCACCTTGTGAGGTGTTCCTCTCTCTTTGCTTCCTCTAGGGTTGAGAGGAAGGCTTGGGCTTGTTGCTTGAGTTCTTTTGGGCCTTGTTGAGCTTGTTTGGGCCTTGAGGTGCCTTGTTTTGGCTTGGTTAAGCTTGTGTCGCCCAAGAGAAGTGAGTGTATCGCCCAGGAGGTGAGTGTGTCGGCCTGGATGAGTGGTTGTGTCGCCCATGGTGCCTTGTTGTGTCGCCCATGGTGTTTGACCCAGCTTTGACCTCGTTTGTATCACCACCAGTGGACACTTGGAGCTTGATGCATGCATGTGGCAAAGACCTTGGACAAGTGTATAAGGCTTTCTAGAGTGGTGGCTTGAGCTCTAGGACAAGTGTCCTTTGGGTGGCCGACACCTTGCTTGGACCAACCTTGTTTTCTCGTCCCTTTCCTTCTATATATGGGGTTTCCTTCCTTGCTTTGTGTCCCTTTTGGTCCTTTAGTTTCCTCCTCTACCTTGGTTGCACGACACAACCCTCTTCCTTACTGGTGGTGGCCGATACCCCCCTTAGAAGGAGCAGCTTGGTGGACGATATCCCTTGAAGCTTGGAGCTCTTCTTCTTCCCTGCTCAAGGCGGGTTGCATAACTCCTAACCCTAGCTACTTTATCTCCTTTTCCTTGATCTCGTTTGCATGTTGTTGCTAGTTTTGTATCTTGCTTTAGTATCTCTGTTGGACGATCCTCTTGTAGTTTAGAGTTCTTGGTGAGATGTGTCCTTGAACCGCTAGGGTTTTGGTTTCATTGTGCATGAGGTAGAAGATGACCTTGTGGGAGTGTGCCTTGGACGATACCTCTTGACCTAGCTTGTTGGGCGACAGGCACCTATGACGGACGATACACCTAGCCTTGTGACGGGCGTCACACTCCTATCTTATCTTGTGACAGCCGTTAGGCCTTGACCCATTTAGTTGCACGATATATGGATGGGCTACCTACCTTGAACGTTATCCTTTGTGGTTGGATCTTGGCCGATAGCTGCCCAGCTATGACGGGCATTGTTGAGCGGTGTTTGACGGGCGTCACACTGACCTAGGGCAGACGATACACCCCCCCTACTGTGATGGGCGTCATGGTGCTCTTGTATCGACCGATAAACGCTGTTGTAACGGGCGTTGCCCGATAAGAGAGTGCACGACACACCCCCTTTGACGCGCGACACCTCCCCTTGTAACGCTGCGCCGCGCGTGCTTGGTTGCCTTAGTGGCAATGCAGCGTTACTGTGGGGTCTGATCTCCAAACCATAACATAAACACGATTAAAACTTAGCGGAAGCGAATCGGTAATCAGCGGAAGACAAAAATCACGGGAAATTAAAACTTTTCGTGACAAGAGCTTGAATCCATAAAAGCTTCTTTCATAAAGAGAGATAAACTATTTACATCTCAGGATAATTACTTCTCGAGTAATTATATACATCAAGATACAAAATCTTAAGATCACTATACAAAAGACTCCAAGACCTGAGAGTACAGAGGACACATAGGACTGACTCTAACTACACCATATGGCAGGACAATCTCCACCTAAGATTACTGCTGCCCCTGATGCTGCTGCTGAGACTGATCACCTGTAGGCTGGTTCCTTCGTCTCCGACGTCCACCTAAAAAGTTGAAGCCTACGAGGTGAGACAATTATACATAATTGTCCCAGCGAGAGTTATAACTCTTCGCCAGAAGCTTTATTATAACATCAAAGAATATCTTAAACAGTAAAGCCTTCAAAGCATTCTATAATAGTTGCAAGTATAACAAGATCTCTACAATTTAGGAGATATGGAGAATATCAACATTATTGCAATGTAACATCAAACAACTAACTTGGAGTCATCTCTAACAAGTTATACTACATGGTTGATTATGTTTTACAAACAACATTATGCCCTGTGGAGATGAGGCTTACCACTCATACTCCAACTGATCGTTGAGAAGCCGCATCAGTATCATACATAGGTCATTAAGAGAGCCAGATTCTCATGACCTTCACCTTCCTCAGTCAGTAAGAGGATCACTTGTAGGACATCTCGTGTCTCTACTACTATAGCTCACCAGGGTAAACTGGTCCTTCGCTATTTTAGAGTCACAGTGGCGTTATGTACTCTCTTCGTCATCAGGATGTTTCATATTTACCTACCACTGATACGGATATCTGTGCTTTCTTCGTCATCAGGAGGTTTCATGTTTACCTACCACTGATACGGTATGGAACTATAGTGAAGGATGGATGGATTCCACATCTACATCACTTTCCTACACTAGGATGTAAGGTTCTACACATCCATGTACCCCACATACTCAAAAGTATGTGCTCCAGGAGTTCCCTAAGGAAAACCTGTTTCACCATCACTTAATTTCTGACAATGATGGATCTATGATCAGGGCTCTACATTATACTTGTTTAGTTAGGTACATTCAGTATTCTTTAACAGCATACATTGTTCTTCAAACAATAACAGTAGCATAGCAGCTATAAAAGAAGAATACTAAATGTAACAGGCCTAACTCATATCAATCATTATTTCTCATTATCCTCATCACAAGTCATCTCTAAGGCATGACCTTATTGGTATTCATGGCTCTCATAGCCCATTATCAGCATAGGATGCCAATGGCAAGGCATCAGATTACTTTACTTATTCATAAGGCTAACAGCATGCCTTTAATGAATATAACATCAACATCCATACCTGGATATGATTACCTTCATATCAGAACCTGCATGGTTAATACATCTGATAAAGGTAATGCAACAATAAGGAATGTACTTCCTACTCTTGTCATAAGAGTTAAATCTTTAATTTAAATCAAATAGAGTTTATTGCTCAAAAGCATGCCATTACCCTTGAATTAGGGTTTACTATTCACATTACATGTCATCACCCTTGAATTAGGGTTTACTATTCACATTACATGTCATCACCCTTGAATTAGGGTTTACTATTCACATCAAGGTGAATTAAACTCATAACATCATCATGTATGAGTAACATCTTCATTGATGCTCTTAGATTAGTTAAGAGTTCATCATTTATTATAATTAGGGTTTCTATGACCTCACACGGGTGGACCATACCCTAATTATGCTCACTTATGTGCATTGGAGATGCTTTACTTGAGTTTCCACTTAAAAAGGGTACTTTCTCTCTCTAGAAGTACTTTCTCTCTCTAGAAGTACTTTCTCTCTCATCATAATGCTAGGTGATGTCAACATCACTCTAAAACAGGTTGGATTGAGTCATCATAGGCTAACATAGCCAAAAGCATCACCATTATGTGATCAGAGTTACTTTCTCTCTCTAGGGTACTTTCTCTCTCTAGAGTACTCTCTCTTTCATCATACTAATGGTTGCTGATAACATTAGACTAGATCAAGTTAGATAGAGTCATTATGACTAAAAACATCATTCTCATGTAATTAGGGTTTGAATTGAGCAAGGTATAACTTAATTGACCCTTCAGGGGTATTTTGGTAATTCACCCCATTGACCATCATCATGGTCCAAACCTTAGTCAATTAACCCCTTACTATCCTAGATTATTATTAGGGTTTGATTTGGGCAACATTGAACCATTTACATCATCAAATGATTGAATGAGGTCAACCTTGAATCACATTGATTGATTTCAATCATTAATCATCAATTGAGTTGAGATCGGTTGAAAGTGTTGACCTTTTGCTCGCTTTGACATTCCAAGACCGCGAGCCTCCTTCTAACTCCAAGACCGCGAGCCATCATGCATTCAAGACCGCGAGCCTCTGCAAGGGGTTCAAGACCGCGAAGCCTTCCATTGGTTCAAGTTAATGTTGAGACTGCGAAGATCAATTTGATGTTGAGTCCGCGAAGAGGTGTTGACCGTTTTGCTAGTTTGACCTCGGGACCGCGAGGCCCTTCGCGGTCTTGAGACCGCGAGCCTCCTCTCGGTCTTGAGACTGCGAGCCCCCTCACGGTCTTGAGACCGCGTGCCATCTCACGGTCTTGAGACCGCGAGGCTCTCATGGTCTCAGCCGCTTGGTCCTTCAACAAGGCTCAAAGGTGCAACCAATAATGTCAAACGATGTTGAAGCCTTCAAAAGGTCCAAACTATGTTGACCACCTATGGATTAGGTTAATCAAGATTATGCTTGACCAATTGGTCAACCAATTGACCCTCAATTGTTGACCAAGTAGGATTGAAATCGATTCAATTAGGGTCTATCAATGTTCACCCATCAACACTCAACAATGTGCATCAACACAAGGTTGAACCCTTCAATTGAGCTCCAATTGGGCCCAAACTTGGCCCAAACGGTCTTGAGGTCATGTGGGTGGACCCCACATGGTCTTGAGACCGTTTGCCCAAGATTTCATCAAAATATAAGGTGATTTGATAGGGGTTGAACCATGATTGAGTCACAAAATAGAATTTTGATTAAATTGATAACTTATTTGCAATTGGGTCCTCAATTGGTCAAATTACTCAACCCTAGACCTTCAAACGGTCTTGGGTGATTGTCCTCTCGGTCTTGAGACCGTTTGTATGAGTTCCAAACGGTCTTGAGACCGTTTGCCCATCAAATTTTGGATTCTAGTGCAAATTCATCAAGGTCTGACCCATTGAGTTGATGATCGTGTCAATATTTTATTACAATGTAATTTGGTGTAGTTGTACCTTCAATTGGTCAACTATCCTTGACCCCAGACCTCCAAACGGTCTTGGTTGATTGCCCTCGCGGTCTTGAGACCGTTTGGTGACCCCCAAACGGTCTTGAGACCGTTTAGGTCAATCAACCCTAAAAACCCTAATTAGGTCACCATAATTTCAGTACTGATTTTATCTAGGGTTAGCCCTAGTATTCACCCTTCAACTCTTAGCCCGTTTGGAATTAGACCATCAAACTTGGTGAGTTGTTAATTAACATAATTTTGAACAGTAATCTCATACGGTCAATGCCTAGTCAACGACCTTACACGGTCTTGAGACCGTTTGCCCAAAAAGGCAATTTCAGACCGTTTGAAATTCAGGAATAAATTCAAATAAAGTTGTTACTTAAAAAGGTCATATCTCCCGATTCCTTTGGAGTTAGCCTCCCAAATTTTGAGGGTAATTAGCCTATATAATTAGGAACAGGCTTATGTTTCTGTCCCATTTTCTGCCTCCAGGGAGATGTTTCATTCTTATACGGTCCACGCTCGCTCAACGGGGCCAAACGGTCTTGAAGACCGTTTGCCCTGTCGCGGTCTCGAGACCGTTTGCTCACCTCGCGGTCTTGAGTCCCAGAGAGCAAACTTTTGAGACCGTTTAAGGAAGTGAAAAGCGGTGGGTTTTTCTTGGGAATCACGCCTTCATCTCCTAGCTCAAGAACAGTACGAATATCCCATGGGTTTGCTTGCAAAATAGCAGGGAAAAGTAGGGAAACACTAAGAGCTATCATCAAAACGCATATAAAGATGCACATAGTAAAGCATGGGTTTAGAGTTATAAAACCCGCCTAAAGCTTGCTTCTTGAGCTCCAAGCTTTCAAGCTCCAAGCTCTAATGGCGTCCTTGAGTTCCCACAGGTTGGCCAAGGTGAAAACTCCAAGGAAGGATGAAAAGAGACAGCTAGAAAGGTAGGGTTTCAAGAGTTAGCCATGAAGATGACCTTGAATTCGAGTTTTAACCATGGAATTAGGCAAGAAGAGGGGTTTAAACCTACCTAGCACCACTTGGTCGTCCTCCTTAGCTCCAAGGCAGTCCTTGGTCGTCTTTGGTGAAATGAAACAGTAAGGGAACGAAGGGTGAGTTCCCTTGCAACTAAGGGAAGGAGAGTTTATATACATGGGGTAGGATTTTCAACATTAGTTCATAAGTTGTCCATAATTCCAATTAGGTCCCTCCTTCTTTAATTGATCGTCCCTTCCTATTTATTCTAAGGACAAACCTTCTCTTAAGGTCTTAGGAAAAGAAGGTAAAGGAGAGCAGCTAATAATGAGGTACATACATAAAGAAATATTACACATATACCCTGATTATTCAATCACAAGGCATGTCTCATAACTTCATAATTCAATTGAGGTGACTCCCTCATCATTTCTTCTCTAAATGATGGCAAGAGTCTAAAAAGATACATTAGATGACATATTTCACAATTGCATCCCTTTATTTGGGTAAATTGCATTTTACCCCAAACTAGGGTTTCAAGCACCGGGATTGCTTCCACAGCTGCACCTTGGTGCCTTAGCTTGGGAAATCCCTCAAATTTTGCTAAAAAGATTTCTCATGATGTCTCAACATCATAGGAACATCTCATCATGTGCAAATTGCAAGCTAACCCTTTTAACTGGGTAAATTGCACATAGGTCCCTGTATATCAAAACAATGCTACTACTTTAAATATAAAGGAGAAAATACTGAGATATATGTTTCTGAGAACTTAATTACATGGTCAGAGTTAATAAAAAAGATTTAATTACATATTTAGGCAAAACACCTAGGGTTAACTCATAACCCAGGTCAGGGATGTTACAAATTATCCACCCCTTACAAGGATTTCGTCCCCGAAATCGATAAAACATACTAAGAGAAAAGGGTAGGACACTTCCTTCTCATCTCATCCTCTAACTCCCAAGTGGCTTCTTCAACACCACGATGGTTCCAGAGGACTTTCACAAGACTTATATCTTTCTTCTTTAACTTTTTAATTCGTTTATCAAGGATTGACACTGGTCCCTCCTCATAGGATATGTCATCATTCAATTCTACCTCCATAGGTTGTAGAACTGACTCGGTGTCTGGGTGACATTTCTTCAACATAGAAATGTGAAACACAGGATGTAACCTCTGTAATTCTGGGAGAAGTTCTAGTTTATATGCTACCTTTCCAATCCGTTCAATGATTGGATAAGGCCCCATATATCTAGGAGCTAACTTCCCTTTCCTTCCAAAACGAAGGACCCCTTTCCAAGGTGAGACCTTAAGATACACTTTGTCTCCAACCTGGAACTCTAAGGGTCTACGACGTTTGTCAGCATAAGATTTCTGCCTATCCTGAGCAGTCTTAATCTTATGTTGTATAACTTTAATCTTTTCCGTGGTTTGCTGCACCAGGTCAGGACCTAACAACTGGTGCTCACCAGTCTCAAACCAACACAAGGGTGATCTACAACGTCTACCATATAAGGATTCATAAGGTGCCATATCAATACTATGCTGATAGCTATTGTTATAGGCAAACTCTATCAAGCTTAGGTGTAGATCCCAACTTCCGGTGAACTGGAGGACACATGCTCTCAACAAGTCTTCTAGGGTCTGTATGGTCCTTTCCGACTGTTCATCAGTCTGCGGATGAAAGGCCGTACTAAACCTTAGCTTGGTGCCTAAGGCTCTGTGTAATTGTTCCCAAAAATGACTCGTAAACTGAGGACCTCTGTCAGAAACTATTGTGACAGGAACTCCGTGCAAACGCACTATCTCTTGAACATACAACTCTGATAACCTTTCAGCAGAATAGGTTGTTTTGACAGGTAAGAAATGTGCTGTCTTAGTCAACCTATCAACAATTACCCAAATGGAATCATGTCCTTTGCTTGTCCTGGGTAGCCCAACAACAAAATCCATGGTCACATGGTCCCACTTCCACTGTGATATGGGTAAAGGTTGCATTGTTCCTGCAGGCTTCTGGTGTTCAGCTTTAACTTGCTGACACACAGGGCACCTCAGAACAAACTCTGGAACGTCCTTCTTCATCCCAGGCCACCAATACAGATCTTTCAAATTCCGATACATCTTGGTGCTCCCTGGATGCATAGCATACATGGAAGAATGGGCTTCTTCCAGGACTAACTTTCTCAAGTTGTCCACATCTGGCACTATCATTCTTCCATTATAACAAGCTACTTGATCTTCTGAGTCATGAAAACCATCTTGCTTCTCATTTCCATACTCAGATCTTATATGTTGAACTGCAGCATCATCTAGGTGTGCCTCTTTAATCTGCTCCCTTAGAGTAGGTTTAATATGCATCTCAGATAACAAACCGGTTAACAATGACACCTTCAACTGTACATTGTTTTGCCTTAAAGAGATAAGCATATCTCTTCTAGAGCATACTAAAGAGTTTAGTTGTGCTCTATTCATGGTTGATGTTGCTGATTTCCTACTCAAGGCATCTGCAACAACATTGGCCTTGCCTGGATGGTAATCAATTGTACAGTCATAGTCCTTGATTAACTCCATCCAACGACGTTGCCTCATGTTGAGCTCATGCTGAGAGAAGATATACTTAAGGTTTTTATGGTCTGTGAAAATCTGGAATGTCTCTCCGTAGAGATAATGTCTCCAGATCTTCAAAGCATGAACCACAGCAACTAACTCTAGATCGTGTGTTGGATAATTCTCTTCGTGTTTCTTAAGCTGCCGGGAAGCAAAAGAAATCACTTGTTTATCCTTCATCAACACACATCCAAGCCCATTCTTGGAAGCATCACAGAAAACTACATATCCTTTTCCTTGTTCAGGTAGCACTAGTACAGGTGCACTTGTCAACCTCTCCTTCAGTAACTGGAAAGATTGTTGACACTTATCACTCCAAGAAAAAGGAACATCTTTTCGGGTTAACTTGGTCAAAGGTAAAGCTATAGAACTAAAGTTCTTAATGAACCTTCGATAATAGCCTGCTAACCCCAAGAAACTTTGAATCTCCGTCGGTGTCTTTGGTTGTTCCCATTGTAGAATAGATTCTACCTTTGTAGGGTCAACACGAATTCCCGAGGCGGATATTACATGTCCAAGAAGAGATACCTCCGGCAGCCAAAACTCACACTTGCTAAACTTAGCGTACAGCTTATGTTCTCTTAGCAAGGTCAAAGCTTGGCGAAGATGCTGCTCATGCTGCTGGGCATCCTTACTATAAATCAGTATGTCATCTATGAAGACGACAACACACTGATCAAGGAAAGGTCGAAAAACTCTATTCATGAGTTCCATAAATGCAGCTGGTGCATTGGTTAGTCCAAACGACATAACCGTGAACTCATAGTGACCATATCTTGTCCTAAAGGCAGACTTGGATATGTCACTATCCTTAATGCGGAGTTGGTGATATCCAGACCTCAAGTCTATTTTTGAAAAGACTGTTGCACCACGCAACTGGTCAAAGAGATCATCAATCCTCGGCAGAGGATACTTATTCTTTATTGTTACTTTATTGAGTTGTCTATAGTCTATGCACAACCGCATTGACCCATCTTTCTTTTTAACAAACAAGACCGGAGCACCCCAAGGTGAAGTACTCGGTCGGATAAAACCTCTCTCAAGTAGCTCTTGAAGCTGTTTCTTGAGTTCTGCCATCTCGGCAGGCGCCATCCTATACAGAGTTTGAGCTATGGGTTTCGTATCTGGGATCAGATTAATTTCAAAATCAATCTCCCGAGGTGGTGGTATACCAGGAAGTTCTTCAGGAAACACATCCTCGAATTCCCTGACTATGGGAACTTCAGCAGGATTGGTCCTTTCCTTGGTAACATCTACCACATGGGCTAAGAATGCATAACATCCTTGCCTCAACAACTTATCAGCAACCATAGCTGACACAAGACAGGTGGACAGAATCTTACTTTCACCTTGAAAGATCCATGTGTTGCTTTCATCAGCAAACACAGCCAACTTGGACTCACAATCCAAGACAACCCTATACCTTTCTAAGGTATCCATCCCAAGGATTATATCAAATCCCTGCATATCAAGTGGTATAAGATCCACTTGAATGCGATGGTCAGAAAAAAGAAAAGGATGCAGGAAGAACATACCTCCTGCAAAACGGCAGACCCACTCAACAGAGTCTCTAACAACAAACTATCTGCTCTATGACTAACAGTCACATTGCAGTTACGAATCACTTCACGAGTGATGAAAGAGTGCGTAGCACCCGGATGAATCAGAACGGATACAACACAGGATATAGACATATCAGAATATAAAAGTTTCATCTGACCTGCCACTACCCGTGGATTGACCACTGCCTCAGGTGGGTTCATAGCATAGAACCTCGCAGTCGCCTGGTGTTGAGGTGGTGCTGATGATCCAGCTTGAGATGCTTGTCCACGTCCTCGAGCTGCTCCTTGATGTTGTCTATTCTGAGATCCCTGTTGATTCTGTCTCGGGGTTTGTTGTGTCACTCCGACAGGCCTAGAACGGCAATCCTTCATCAAGTGTCCCACCTTACCACAGTTGTAGCAACTCTTCTCCTGTTGCTGTGGTCTGGGTGGTCCAGTAACTGACACTGATGCAGAACTATGCGTCCCTTGAAGCGGTTGACTCTGCCCTCTACCTCTGCTTGGTGTCCATTGAGTTTGAAAACTCGATCTGGGTGGTGGAGGGTTAGGTGCAGAGAATCTAGGTTTCTTGGAATCCTTAGATGAAGAACCCTGGAACTGTGGATATCTTTTATGGGTTTGTCTTTTCTCAACCACAGATCTCTCTATCCTTCGGACTGACTCAACGAAGGTAGAGAATCTCTCTCTGTTTTCTAAGGCAGACACAGGGGTTGACATATCAGAATTCAAACCCTTCTCGAATCTTCTGATTCTTTCCTCATCCGTAGCAGCCATGTGCGGACAGAACCGCAACAACTCCATAAACTTAGCTTCATACTCACTAATGTTCATCATACCCTGCCTTAGTTTCTCAAACTGAGAGATCTTCTCATCTAGGAAGGTCTTTGGAAAATATCTATTGATAAATTCCCGACAAAACTCTTCCCATGAGAACTCTACTCCAGGTCTCTTCGGCTCTTCCATGTTCCACCAGTGACCAGCACTGCCTTTGAGAAGATAGACAGCATGTCTAACCTTCTCAGCTTCTGGAATCATAAGAATCCTGAAAGCCTTCTCCAACTCTGTCAACCATAAGTCAGCATCTGCAGGGTCGGCAGTTCCGAAGTACTCGGTAGCTCCGACACGACGAAGTCGTTCGAATGTCTTACCAACACCTTGTACTTCAGGCTGGACAGGTGCCCTAGGTGTAGGAATGGGCATCCTATCGGTTATATGTGTCATGGAAGTCATGAACTGCCCGAACATCGTCTGTACAGCTGGATCACTCATGTCAGCTGGGTCGAACTGGGGTGGCTCTCTTGGCGACTCAGGTGCAGGTTGTTCTATTCTCGGAACTCTTGCACCGCCTCGAGGCGCACTAGCACTATTCTCTGCCACGTGCTCATCACGATGTTCTGACATTCTTATGTATCTTCTTCTCCTGAGGAGCAGAAGATTCTATTAGATGAGGAAGGAGTACTAAAGGTAGACTCGACATCCTAAGTCCTATGCCTCTGTAGACTCAACTGAACCTGGAGCTCTGATACCACTAGTTGTGGGGTCTGATCTCCAAACCATAACATAAACACAATTAAAACTTAGCGGAAGTGAATCGGTAATCAGCGGAAGACAAAAATCACGAGAAATCAAAACTTTTCGTGACAAGAGCTTGAATCCATAAAAGCTTCTTTCATAAAGAGAGATAAACTGTTTACATCTCAGGATAATTACTTCTCGAGTAATTATATACATCAAGATACAAAATCTCAAGATCACTATACAAAAGACTCCAAGACCTGAGAGTACAGAGGACACATAGGACTGACTCTGACTACACCATATGGCAGGACAATCTCCACCTGAGATTACTGCTGCCCCTGATGCTGCTGCTGAGACTGATCACCTGTAGGCTGGTTCCTTCATCTCCGACGTCCACCTAAAAAGTTGAAGCCTACGGGGTGAGACAATTATACATAATTGTCCCAGCGAGAGTTATAACTCTTCGCCAGAAGCTTTATTATAACATCAAAGAATATCTTAAACAGTAAAGCCTTCAAAGCATTCTATAACAGTTGCAGGTATAACAAGATCTCTACAATTTAGGAGATATGGAGAATATCAACATTATTGCAATGTAACATCAACCAACTAACTTGGAGTCATCTCTAACAAGTTATACTACATGGTTGATTATGTTTTACAAACAACATTATGCCCTGTGGAGATGAGGCTTACCACTCATACTCCAACTGATCGCTGAGAAGTCGCATCAGTATCATACATAGGTCATTAAGAGAGCCGGATTCTCATGACCTTCACCTTCCTCAGTCAGTAAGAGGATCACTTGTAGGACATCTCGTGTCTCTACTACTATAGCTCACCAGGGTAAACTGGTCCTTCGCTATTTTAGAGTCACAGTGGCGTTCTGTACTCTCTTCGTCATCAGGAGGTTTCATATTTACCTACCACTGATACGGATATCTGTGCTTTCTTTGTCATCAGGAGGTTTCATGTTTACCTACCACTGATACGGTATGGAACTATAGTGAAGGATGGATGGATTCCACATCTACATCACTTTCCTACACTAGGATGTAAGGTTCTACACATCCATGCACCCCACATACTCAAAAGTATGTGCTCTAGGAGTTCCCTAAGGAAAACCTGTTTCACCATCACTTAATTTCTGACAATGATGGATCTATGATCAGGGCTCTACATTATACTTGTTTAGTTAGGTACATTCAGTATTCTTTAACAGCATACATTGTTCTTCAAACAATAACAGTAGCATAGCAGCTATAAAAGAAGAATACTAAATGTAACAGGCCTAACTCATATCAATCATTATTTCTCATTATCCTCATCACAAGTCATCTCTAAGGCATGACCTTGATGGTATTCATGGCTCTCATAGCCCATTATCAGCATAGGATGCCATTGGCAAGGCATCAGATTACTTTACTTATTCATAAGGCTAACAACATGCCTTTAATGAATATAACATCAACATCCATACCTGGATATGATTACCTTCATATCAGAACCTGCATGGTTAATACATCTGATAAAGGTAATGCAACAATAAGGAATGTACTTCCTACTCTTGTCATAAGAGTTAAATCTTTAATTTAAATCAAATAGAGTTTATTGCTCAAAAGCATGCCATTACCCTTGAATTAGGGTTTACTATTCACTTTACATGTCATCACCCTTGAATTAGGGTTTACTATTCACATTACATGTCATCACCCTTGAATTAGGGTTTACTATTCACATCAAGGTGAATTAAACTCATAACATCATCATGTATGAGTAACATCTTCATTGATACTCTTAGATTAGTTAAGAGTTCATCATTTATTATAATTAGGGTTTCTATGACCTCACACGGGTGGACCATACCCTAATTATGCTCACTTATGTGCATTGGAGATGCTTTACTTGAGTTTCCACTTAAAAAGGGTACTTTCTCTCTCTATAAGTACTTTCTCTCTCTAGAAGTACTTTCTCTCTCATCATAATGCTAGGTGATGTCAACATCACTCTAAAACAGGTTGGATTGAGTCATCATATTCTAACATAGCCAAAAGCATCACCATTATGTGATCAGAGTTACTTTCTCTCTCTAGGGTACTTTCTCTCTCTAGAGTACTCTCTCTTTCATCATACTAATGGTTGCTGATAACATTAGACTAGATCAAGTTAGATAGAGTCATTATGACTAAAAACATCATTCTCATGTAATTAGGGTTTGAATTGAGCAAGGTATAACTTAATTGACCCTTCAGGGGTATTTTGGTAATTCACCCCATTGACCATCATCATGGTCCAAACCTTAGTCAATTAACCCCTTACTATCCTAGATTATTATTAGGGTTTGATTTGGGCAACATTGAACCATTTACATCATCAAATGATTGAATGAGGTCAACCTTGAATCACATTGATTGATTTCAATCATTAATCATCAATTGAGTTGAGATCGGTTGAAAGTGTTGACCTTTTGCTCGCTTTGACTTTCCAAGACCGTGAGCCTCCTTCTAACTCCAAGACCGCGAGCCTCTGCAAGGGGTTCAAGACCGTGAAGCCTTCCATTGGTTCAAGTTAATGTTGAGACCGCGAAGATCAATTTGATGTTGAGTCCGCGAAGAGGTGTTGACCGTTTAGCTAGTTTGACCTCAGGACCGCGAGGCCCTTCGTGGTCTTGAGACCGCGAGCCTCCTCTCGGTCTTGAGACCGCGAGCCCCCTCACGGTCTTGAGACCGCGAGCCCTCTCACGGTCTTGAGACCGCGAGGCTCTCATGGTCTCAGCCGCTTGGTCCTTCAACAAGGCTCAAAGGTGCAACCAATAATGTCAAACGATGTTGAAGCCTTCAAAAGGTCCAAACTATGTTGACCACCTATGGATTAGGTTAATCAAGATTATGCTTGACCAATTGGTCAACCAATTGACCCTCAATTGTTGACCAAGTAGGATTGAAATCGATTCAATTAGGGTCTATCAATGTTCACCCATCAACACTCAACAATGTGCATCAACACAAGGTTGAACCCTTCAATTGAGCTCCAATTGGGCCCAAACTTGGCCCAAACGGTCTTGAGGTCATGTGGGTGGACCCCACATGGTCTTGAGACCGTTTGCCCAAGATTTCATCAAAATCTAAGGTGATTTGATAGGGGTTGAACCATGATTGAGTCACAAAATAGAATTTTGATTAAATTGATAACTTATTTGCAATTGGGTCCTCAATTGGTCAAATTACTCAACCCTAGACCTTCAAACGGTCTTGGGTGATTGTCCTCTCGGTCTTGAGACCGTTTGGATGAGTTCCAAACGGTCTTGAGACCGTTTGCCCATCAAATTTTGGATTCTAGTGCAAATTCATCAAGGTCTGACCCATTGAGTTGATGATCGTGTCAATATTTTATTGCAATGTAATTTGGTGTAGTTGTACCTTCAATTGGTCAACTATCCTTGACCCCAGACCTCCAAACGGTCTTGGTTGATTGCCCTCGCGGTCTTGAGACCGTTTGGTGACCCCCAAACGGTCTTGAGACCGTTTAGGTCAATCAACCCTAAAAACCCTAATTAGGTCACCATAATTTCAGTACTGATTTTATCTAGGGTTAGCCCTAGTATTCACCCTTCAACTCTTAGCCCGTTTGGAATTAGACCATCAAACTTGGTGAGTTGTTAATTAACATAATTTTGAACAGTAATCTCATACGGTAAATGCCTAGTCAACGACCTTACACGGTCTTGAGACCGTTTGCCCAAAAAGGCAATTTCAGACCGTTTGAAATTCAGGAATAAATTCAAATAAAGTTGTTACTTAAAAAGGTCATATCTCCCGATTCCTTTGGAGTTAGCCTCCCAAATTTTGAGGGTAATTAGCCTATATAATTAGGAACAGATTTCTTATACGGTCCACGCTCGCGCAACGGGGCCAAATGGTCTTGAAGACCGTTTGCCCTGTCACGGTCTCGAGACCGTTTGCTCACCTCACGGTCTTGAGTCCGAGAGAGCAAACTTTTGAGACCATTTAAGGAAGTGAAAAGCGGTGGGTTTTTCTTGGGAATCACGCCTTCATCTCCTAGCTCAAGAACAGTACGAATATCCCATGGGTTTGCTTGCAAAATAGCAGGGAAAAGTAGGGAAACACTAAGATCTATCATCAAAACGCATATAAAGATGCACATAGTAAAGCATGGGTTTAGAGTTATAAAACCCGCCTAAAGCTTGCCTCTTGAGCTCCAAGCTTTCAAGCTCCAAGCTCTAATGGCGTCCTTGAGTTCCCACAGGTTGGCCAAGGTGAAAACTCCAAGGAAGGATGAAAAGAGACGGCTAGAAAGGTAGGGTTTCAAGAGTTAGCCATGAAGATGACCTTGAATTCGAGTTTTAACCATGGAATTAGGCAAGAAGAGGGGTTTAAACCTACCTTGCACCCCTTGGTCGTCCTCCTTAGCTCCAAGGAAGTCCTTGGTATTCTTTGGTGAAATGAAACAGTAAGGGAACGAAGGGTGAGTTCCCTTGCAACTAAGGGAAGGAGAGTTTATATACATGGGGTAGGATTTTCAACATTAGTTCATAAGTTGTCCATAATTCCAATTAGGTCCCTCCTTCTTTACTTGATCGTCCCTTCCTCTTTATTCTAAGGAAAAACCTTCTCTTAAGGTCTTAGGAAAAGAAGGTAAAGGAGAGCAGCTAATAATGAGGTACATACATAAAGAAATATTACACATATACCCTGATTATTCAATCACAAGGCATGTCTCATAACTTGATAATTCAATTGAGGTGACTCCCTCATCATTTCTTCTCTAAATGATGGCAAGAGTCTAAAAAGATACATTAGATGACATATTTCACAATTGCATCCCTTTATTTGGGTAAATTGCATTTTACCCCAAACTAGGGTTTCAAGCACCGGGATTGCTTCCACAGCTGCACCTTGGTGCCTTAGCTTGGGAAATCCCTCAAATTTTGCTAAAAAGATTTCTCATGATGTCTCAACATCAGAGGAACATCTCATCATGTGCAAATGGCAAGCTAACCCTTTTAACTGGGTAAATTGCACATAGGTCCCTGTATATCAAAACAATGCTACTACTTTAAATATAAAGGAGCAAATACTGAGATATATGTTTCTGAGAACTTAATTACATGCTCAGAGTTAATCACAAAGATTTAATTACATATTTAGGCAAAACACCTAGGGTTAACTCATAACCCAGGTCAGGGATGTTACAGTTACTGCTGGCTTGTGTGTCTGCCATTTGGTGCGTTGTGTTTGGGTGAGGGCAGGTGGCCGTTACACCCCCCCCCCCCCCCCGTTGTGAGGGTTGTGGTGATCTATAGTGAGAGTTCTTGTTATCCTTGTTGACGGTTCCTTGTATCATGGAAATAAACTAGTTGTACACATATACACCCTTGCCTAAACGTTGGTGACTCCTTGCTCACTTAATGATAATGATGATGGTAATAGTAATGATGATGATAATGATAGTGGTAATGATAACTCTTGTTCTGTATATCCAACATGACTATATGCTTGAAGTGTTTATCTTGATTATCTATATAATGATGAGATAATGATAAGTACATAAATAGTTGCTTAATGATGAGTCTTATGCACATGATCACCAGATGATGAATAACTGATAAGTATAGCATCTTGAATGTCATCTCATGATAGTAAGCATAGTCCTTATGTTGAAACTATGATTATTGCGTACACTAACCATGCGGGTGATGCTTAGCCATGATAAGACTATGAGATACACGTGATGAGTAACATCACTTGGATAATTACTCTGGTTGATGAGATTTCATATATGATGTGTTTGTCCCATGATGATGATGTAAGCCTTGAGGGGCAGTGGCAATACATGACGAGGGATTGAGATCCCATGGTATGTGATGATCTTTGAGATGGATCAGGATTGATGTGATTACAATAAGAATCATAATGTTGAGTTTTATGTTGTTTATTCTATTATAGTTTGCATGTTATACAACTTGGTTGAATCTTGCAATCCATCTAAAAGATACTAAATAATTACAATGGAATATATCATGTAGTTTGCCCTGGACATAGATCCATCATCGTCAGGAGCTGGTGATGGTGAAATGGGTTCTCCTATAGGTTAACCCAGAGCACATATTGTTGAATATGCGAGGTTTCTCCTAGCCTAAAGTGAGGAGGTAAGAGTACAACTTCGGTTGTAGACTCGGTTATATGATGAGCATGGTGAATAGGCCCATGACTCCGGATATGTGATATGAAGAGCATGAATGCGTTCATGGCTCAGAGCACGGTGAACAGGCCCGTGGCTTAGTTTTACTAGCACCGTGACCTGTACCAAGGCGGGCTAGAGAAAGGGTAGCCTGAGGAGCTGACCATGTGGTTGAGGTCACTTAAGCATGAGACTGCGGTCCTGCTTGTGTTGTTCTCGTACACTGACTACGAGGGGGAAGGTTGTGGAGTCCGACTCTTCCATTAACCTTGTATGTCACCGGCTATGGGCTTCGCAGCCGAAGGTTGGATTTGAACGGTACGGTTCACTTCCTCAGGGCATAATAAAATATGTAATTCAGCCGTATAGTAATTACTGCTTAAGGAAAAACACAGAACATTAGTTGAGGCCTTGTTTGTGTAGTTAATCTGTTATATCTTACAGTTACTTCTATATACCTCATGATATGTGGCAATGTATATATCTTATCTTATTAATCATGTTCCATTGAGAGATGTTGGTTATATGCCTTTTGTACAGCTGGTAAGCTTGTCGGTAAGAATAGCCTTGTTTTACATATACTGCTCTTGTTATACCTGTTATCAGATATCTGCTGTTATAGCTCTATCTTCTTGAGGTTCTGTAGTTACGGTGGGGAGTTATGTTTCTCGCTGGGACAATGTTCGATTGTCTCACTCCGCTGGTTTTCAGGTGTTCGTGCTAGACGTGGTGGTGGTCGCAGAGTTGCGGCTGAACAACAAGAAGAGCAGTAGAAGGCAAGAGATGGACATGTTGTTGTTTTGGTGTTTTGTAGTAGAGTCTAGAGTCATCCCTATACTCTCAGGTCCTTGGCGATGTTTTGACGTTGTTTCACGATGTACAGTGGTAGATGGTTTTGTATATCCTGATGTTGGCCGGATGCGTGCCTCTATATGTATGAACATGTGATGAACTCATGATATGACAGGACAACTGTTACTCTAAGTTTTGGACATGTATCCAGGCTTGAATGAATGTATATGACATGTTTTCTTGTAGGATGTGGACGGGAATGAAATAGTTTCTCAGTTTATCAGCTTTCTGCAATCGGTTTTAATTAACTCGTGTTTTCGATAATCTGTGGTTATGGTGATTTCCGCACGTTTTCGCGTAACACCTCGCTGTCTGTGTGATAGTGGGATGTGTTGCCACAGTTACAAAGTGCACTACCTAGACATTTTGACCTATTTAAACATACTTCATTACTTAAGTATATTGAATTAACTATCATCAATAAAGGGGAAGATAGAGAAAAATGTAACCCATCTTTTATATTTTTAAGGGGAAGGTTATTTACATTAAATTCATGGATTGAATTTAATTAATGAAAAAAATGTTATTAAAAGCCTAAACTTACTTTAACTAAAATTTGGGATGTTACAAAGACTCATTTATCATGTTTCATAATAGACCTTTAATCAGTCAAACATAAGGCATTGCTTATAGGTCAATAAGACATACACATTTTTCACCACACCTGGTCACAATTCCGTACATAAGGCATTTCTTATACGTCAATAAACCCTTACAAATCTTTCACCTCACCTGGTCACAACACCGTATATGGTTCACACCTCTTAAAAATTAAATGCCCCAACAAATTTTACATATTATGGCTAACAGGACACCGTTTTTTTAAGGAACAACTTGTAAGAAAATTGGATGCTATGGACCTTTCATTTGCCTTCTATGCTTCAACCATTGCAACAAAACATATCATATCTTTGTTTATGTCTTTTTTCTTAGGATTTTTTTCCACGCATCTTTCTAATACAACAAGCCATGATAGACGTGTTTGTCACCTTTCTAGTGCAAACTCCTATTACGACTCAACTCATAGGGTTAATGTTAGCTCCTTGGAGGTCCACATCATATATAACCTATAGATTAAATATAACAACTAGATCTTCAAGAAAAATAGAAAAGCTAATATTATGTCATTTTTGATGTTTATTACACACCAATGATTTTCTTATGACTATAGTTTTACAATCCTCGAAGTGACGACAACCTCTAGAACTGCCGCCATATATCAACTTTGAAGAAGAAGGTGAAATGATCAAGTCTTCCTGTTAGAATGTGAATCCTTGATCTGAAGGCTACACTTTGCAAAAGATAGGTGATGCATATGGCCTTGTTTCGACAGCATTGCTTCTATTGAAGTCTAGATGTTATCTATATTACCTCTTTTTTTGTGCGCTCTATAGTTTATACTCCTTATATGTTAGCTATTTTTTTCCACAACCCCTTAGGCTGATGTTAGTAGTGAATCATAGAGATGAGAATGATAGGGAAATAGCAAAAATTGTATGTTTTCCTTGATGATTTGATAGAAGAAATATTTCGTGGAGAATATTTGTCAATTGGCATGTTTTTGTCCCAATATAAAAGTACGGTGAATCATAATATTTTTTCATCACTCCACTATTCATTTAGACGCATATTAAAAAACAAATAAATAAGATTTATACATGCGTATGATTTTTTTATATACAAATTGCCTTTCATGTCCTCATACCATACAACAAACAACATTTTGTACTCTTTTTTTCATCTTTATAGCTTTCAATATGCACCAAACAATAATTGTACCGGTTTCCACTTCCCACTCTCCATCCGCTTTCCCAGCCACCCCCTTCCCCCAATTAAATTTTCCACCACGCAGCCTCGTAGTACGTCACTGGAACCCAAAATCGAACCTGTGGCCAAACCCGGAACCCCAATAAGCAGGCTGACCGGTGCACCAACAACCATGGGCAGCCGGGGAGGACCAGTACGCGGCTGGGACAGGGGCTGCGCCATGTCCGTATCCGCCGTAAACCTGGGGATTAGACTGCTGCTGGATGTACACGGTGTACCCGACAGGCGGCGTCGGCGCTTGGCAGGCGCAGGCCGAGCATGAAGTCATATAACCTGGAGGTGAGTAGCCGGCTCCGGTGCTAGGGTAGAACGGCGCATCCATCTTCATTAAGGGCGCGTACGTCGTCGCCGCTGCACTAGGATACAAGGGCGGGGATGATAAGTAGGTGGCCGCGTCGCTGAACTTGTAGGAGATGTTCAGTATGCCCTTGTGGGACCCACACGGCCTGCGGACCTGGTAGCTGACCCTCCTGACGGTGCTGGTGGACACCGAGTCGGCCTGGAGATCCTTGATTGGGATGCAAACCTCGCCAACTAGGCGGTCGCCAAGGGCTCGCTCGGCGTGGAGGGTGATGACGAGATTGACGCCCTGCACAGCGGCGGCGTAGGGGATAGAGAAGTGGAGGGTAGAGTTCCATTTGGGGTTCTGAAGCTCTGTGCGATCGGTCACCGTGCGCTGCTTGATGCTTGGGTCGCTGGAGAGGGAAGCGGCGGCGTAGACCTCGAGACGGGAGAGGAGGTTGACGTTGTGGAGGTCCTGCGCTGATATGAGCGTCAGGTCCAGCGTCGTGTAAGATGAGTTGTCCATGGTGATGTGCTGTGGCTATGGAATTGGTATTTTCTTCTCGCTGTTGAGGAGAAGGGAAATCGTATTATCGTAATTTAGAGAAGAATCTGCGTTCGAAGACGGGGATGAGAATCTGTGTGAAGAGATGACGCTTTCCAGTGGCGATCACCACTCTTGCGATAAATATATATAAAGGTAGTAGGACCGTGGACGGGGAACTGTGGAAGCGGTCAAACTGGTCTTCCGTCGTCATGTTGATGCGGTCTAAAACAATAACATGCAAGACCACTGTCCGGTTGCATAGAAACTTCTCCCTGTGGACTCATTCTTGAAGATAATAGAATAACATTTAGAACATTATTATGTCAATGTCATATAACAACGATTCCATTTGGGGTTGCTGGAAGATGAGTAGTCCATGGTGATGTGCTGTGACGACGGAATTGGTATTTTCTTCTCGCTGTTGAGGAGAAGGGAAATCATAATTCAGAGGAGAGTCTTCGTTCGAAGACGGGGATGAGAATCTGTGTGAAAGAGATGACGCTGTCAAGTGGCGATCACTCTTGGGATATAAATATATAAAGGCAGTAGGACCGAGATCACGTGTCTAGTGGCGATCACTCTTGGGATATAAATATATGAACTAAGATTTGGGCAGGCGCGTAGCTTCATTCGCATCCAAACCTGTGTAAAGTTAGCCTCCAAATCACCGCCACGTGGCAAATGCTGATTGAGTGTGTTTTTTGAAATTATATAATAGTCAAATAAATTTGTTTCGCTTATAACTTTTGAACCGTAATGAATTTTTTAATAAAAAAATCCCATTAGTTTCGTTACAAAAAATACAATCTAACAAGTCTAATATTGACATATTTTTGAGAAAAATATATTTAAAAATTATATATATATAAGTTAATTGACAACCAACTATGGTGCCCATAAATGGTTATTGACATCCAGAAATGGTTAGTTGACGCCTAAAATGGTTCGTTGACACTCAGAAGTATCAAGATGGCGCCCAAATAAGGTAATTGACGCCTAAAATGGTTCATTGACACTCAGAAGTTTAAAATGACGCCCAAATAAGGTAATTGACGCATAAAATAGTTCATTGACACTCAGAAGTTTAAAATGACGCCCAAATAAGGTAATTGACGCCCAAAATGGTTCATTGACACCTAAAAATTTAAAATGAGCCCAAATAAGGCATTTTATATATACTATGTCGCCCATAAATAGTTATTGACAACCAAAAATGGTTAATTGACGCCCAAAATTGCGCATTGACACCCAAAAGTATAAAGATGGTGCCCAAATAAGGTAATTGACGCCCAAAATGGTTCATTGACACCCAAATAAGGCATTTTAGATGTTAGTATGCCCATAAATAGTTATTTACACCAAAAAATGGTTAAATGGCGTCCAAAATAGTTCATTGACACCCAAAAGTATAAAGATGACGTCAAATAAGGTAATTGACGCCCAAAATGGTTCATTGACACTCATAAGTTTAAAATGACGCCCAATTAAGGTATCGACAACCAAAACAACATAACGACACCCAAATAACTTATTGGCACCCATAAATGGCTAATGACACCCAAAGATGGTTAATTGACGCCCAAAATGATTTATTGGCATCCAGAATAACCGATTCATATTATTTTTATATTTTTTGTTAAAAATATATCAATATTAGTCTTGTTGGAATGTATTTTTCATAACGAATCCAATAGTTTTTGTTTCGTCAAAAAATTCATCATGGTTCAAAAATTATAAACAAAACAAATTTATTTATCAATTACATAACTTCCACCTACCATATAATTAAACTCCGCCACGTCACCCCATGCCCACCTATTAAAACTACCTTAAAAAAGACAAAACTTCTCATTTTTTCTCAAAACTACTGTTGGACTTGCGTGCTTAACTTATATTGCGCGTTACCAAATCATTTTCGTAAATATATAAAGAGAGTAGGAGGGGTCAACCTGGTCGTAAGTGGTCTTCGCGTCATGTCGATGCGGTCCAAGTCCATTATACCCAAGACTGTCCGGTTGCGTAGAAACTTCTCCCTGTGGACTCATTCTCGAAGATAATATAATAACATTTATAACATAATCATGTCAATGTCATATAACAACGATTCTGTCTATTAGAAGTTACAAAATAGCAATGTTAATTTTTTTTAGGAGAATAGCAATGTTAATTATTTAATCATTCTCTAACTACATGATGACACTATCCCGTACATACATGCGGAAAATAATCAAAATTGTAGAAGACGACAGTTTTTTAACATTACGTATACATTGCATATTTGTGTTGACTTTGTCATTTTTCAATGATTGAAATCGTACTTGCATGACATTAACATAAGAATTTTAGAAATGCTGTTATGCTATGGCAATGACACCTACCATGATTGAGAGCCAACACGAAAAAGTTCATGGTCGTATGAAAAAAAGATATTCTAGGTTTCATTAAAATTGACAATTGTTATCACAAATGTTTTATAGTGAGGATTTCATAATACTACTAACATAAGTAATTTGCAGCATACACAACTTCTATCTTTTTGGAATAGAAATTCTGTTTTGATATGATTATAAGTATTTTTTTATTTCAGTAAGGTCGCAAAGTACATCGGAGTGGGATTTGTCAAAAAAAAATTACATCAGAGTGGGATCATAGGCAGGTCTAGCAGCAATAACAAATACAAAAAATATCAACATTCAGAAAGCCCTTGCTCTCAGCAGCAGCCGTAGACACAACACCCTCAAACATACCCTGACACATCAATTTCCCACTATCCCCACCACAAATGTAACTCATATCCTTGAACATGATACACGTACTCAAGTGCAATGGGTCTGGGGCCCTAGATACTCCACCAAAAAAGCATACAGACACTTCTCCTATAGAGGATACACCAATCCCATTGCACACATATGGCACACAAACATCCCCCTCAAATACAAACTTTTCGGCTGGTTACTATGGAACAACAAGCTTCTCACCGATCAAAATCTTCACAATCGAGGCTTTCTTGGACCATCCAGATGTCAACTTTGCTACATGGACTGTGAGAACATCCGCTGCATATTCTTCCTATGCCCCTATACAGGAAACATCATGCATAATTTTCTAAACCCCACACACCTCACCCAGCTCACAATCTGTGAGGTCATCACCACGCAATTTGCCAAAACCATATTAATCAGATTCAATATAAACCATGCTTCCACCATCATCATCATAGCTTGGCACATCTGGAATGAGAGAAACCATCATAGACACCATTCACCTCATCCGGATGACAAAGTTAAAACTAACATTCCAGCTGTTTTACTTCATGTTCGCTCTGCCCAGGTGACGACGACAGAAATAACAACTCCGCCCCATCTCTCCTGACAAAAGATATGAGCTTCCACACCCCGATCCACACATACACCTTAGAGGAGATTGAGTGTGACGATACAGGCTTCTAATCACATAGCGCTTTTACTGACTAGCTGTCTTCACTTCTCGTACTCGCTGCCAAAGACACATGTTCATTAGTTTATGCTCATCTTTGGTGACTATTTTAGGGGTGCCCCCCATTATCACTTTGCCTAGCTCTTAACACTTATGGTGTCCAGAGCTTTTTGTTATGTTTGTACTCTTTCTCTCCACATGTGGTCACAACATAGTGGAGATCCTATCTATTATATACTTAACGGCCTTTACGATAAAAAAAACAAATACGAAAAATATGAAACCAAACCACTAATTATTGTTTTGGCTGCATATATTGTGTCACTTCACATTATCTCCGAACTCTATATTTAAACATATTTACATTCTCTTCATTTATTAAGTGATATAAATTTTTAGAAGGCATGCATTTAGTTTGAATAAAGATGAAATTCCCAGCAAATAAAGAGAAAATATAAACATTGAAACCATGTAGTTTTGTACAACAAAACACATTATAAGAGCATGCTACGCCCAAACTATTTGTTCAAAACGCAAGTGTACGCGTCGAGTAGTATAGGCCTATGAGGCCTAAATGTCGAATTCAGAAAATATAATTTCAGAAATTACTACTAACTGTAAACTAATCAACTAGACCTAAGAAAAAGTATTTGATTATTTGATTGAAATTAATTGTAAGAATTAAAAATTAAATTAAGTATTATGTGATCATATATTAGATGGATTCTTTAAGATTAATGTTTTGGATGGATTCTTTAGGATTATTGTTTTATCATGGGAGCGGATTTGCTGATCCTACTAGCCACACAGCTGCTCCTTGTTTTCTCGGACGCCGCATGTACAATGGGAACCCGAGCATATTTGTCCTCCCTAACGGCTGTGGAAAGGAGCGTTTCTGTATCAAACCGCACGTCTGGTCATTTTATAAACAAGTCTAATATTTATAGCACAACCTCTTTTCATTAAATATCACGGTATAGTCTTAACCCTCGTTCTGCTTGCCAAAATCTTTACCCAACCTCTCTGTTTGCGGTTGTTTGCCGTCATGATATTGGCCAAGTGGTCGAAATAACCATTATGTTCGACGGCAGACTTCCTCTTATGCTTTGCAATTGTGTCCATTGAGTTGTAGGAGGCTTCTCTCGGCACCACCTCAACTCCATCTGTCACTACCTACAGTTCCTTGCAACATCTTTGCTGGTATTCTCAAGACCGACGTGCTCGCTCCAAGTTAAAATATCCTCGATGCGTGGCCACCAAGCCATCCCAAACCGGACTTTAGAATTGATTCAAATTGAGGAACCAATATTTGAAGATGATGCAATATTATCAATTAGCATAGATATAAGGTGTGTATAAATATCAATGTATTTTTTATACTATATTATGACACACAATTAATTTAATTTTTATTTTTAGATCAATGAACACTGAGAATGTGGAGGGTCTATCTATCAATGATATGAACGACCATTCTAACAAAACACCTCAATCAGCAAGGCACATATTAGATTTTGGGGTTCCTGAACTAGACATGGAATCTGAGTCAGAATCAATTGCATGTGAATTCTATAACATATATTCTCGTACAGTTGGGTTCAATATTCATAAAAGTAAATGTTGTAGAAATGATAAAACATAATCTATAGAAGATTGTGTTGCTCTAAAGAGGGATTTAAATCTTTTAACCATCCTGAACTTGTCATAAAGAAGTGTAGACAAGAAACAAGGATAGGGTGTAATGCTTTTATAGATATTCACCTTCAAGATGAAGAGTGGAAATTCGTCAAAATTGAACTTAATCACAACCACGATCTTGCTTCTACCCTGAACGCCACATGCATAGGTCTCAAAGAAAGATTTTTGATGCTCATGCTACACAAGCTGATATTGGTGTTCATTTTGGAATTCGTGTTGGATAAATGATAGAATACATGGGTAGACAAGCTGGTGGTGTTGAGAAACTTGGTTTTTTTGAAAAAGACTATAAGAACTATCAAAGTACCAAAACCAAAAAGAATATTGAAAGGGGGGATGCATTTTCTATGGTTGAGCATATAAAAAATAAGAAGGTTGAAAATCATGTTTTCTTTTATAAAATGTTATATGATGAAGAGAATAAAATGAGTAACTTTTTTTGGGCAGATGCTAGATCCATAAGTGATTATTTTAGTTTTGGTGATGTGGTTGGCTTTAATACAACTTATCAAACAATATTAGAATGTTGTCCATTTGGTATATTTGTTGATGTGAATCACCATAGAAAAACTATAATTTTTTATTCAACATTCTTATATGATGAAACTATTTCAAGCTTTACATGATTATTCAGTGAATTTTTACTAGCAATGGGTGACAAGGAATCACAAACAATTTTAACTGGTCAAGATAAAGCAATGGAGTCTTCCATCAAAAAAGTTCTACCATGATGCTACCACGGACTTTGTGTTTGGCATGTCTACCCAAATACTCTAAAACATCTCAGTTCTCAATTTAAAATTTTGGTTAATGGTAAAAAAATCATTTCACTACTACAGAACAGGCCTTTAACGTCGGTTATTTAAGGCCTTTAGCGTCAGTTTTAATGCGACACCTATGTGGGCGCCGCTAAAAGGCCAAACGTTAGATGTCGGTTTCCAAACTGACGCCACAACCCTTCGCGCGCCACCGAAAACGCACCAGTAGGGGGGTATAGGCGTCGGTTATTAGCTTTGAAACCGACGCCATAAACCTTCACGCCACAAAAAGGGCGCCATCTGGGGTACTATCAGCGTCGGTTTATTAGTGATAATCGACGCCATCTCACCCGCTGCCACAGTTGTGCTAGCCAGCATGGCCGTGTTGTCTGGCCCACTGCCACGGCTGTGCTGGTCAGCACGGCCGTGGTGTCTGGCCTCATTAGGGGAATCGACGTCGATTACTAGTAGGTCAACCGACGCCAGAACCATCAGCGTCAGTTTATTATTGATAACCGACACCACATCACATGCATTAGGCGTCGGTTATAATTATTTATCCGACGCTGTAATCATTTGTCGTCGGTTTTAAACAAATAACCGACACCTATTTCATATATTTTTTTTTAATTTCTTATCAGTCTGCAAGCCTGCTGTGGCTGGTCGCAGGATGAGAAACCTACAGATCAGTTATGAACTGTAGGTTTTATGACATCATTGATATCAGCCAACAATAGGCCATAAACTTGCAAAATTAACAACATTAACTTTCACACATTTAGCAACCTACAGTTCCATTCGATCTTCACACATGTAGAAACATTCATGTAGCAATTTGGAGTTCCATTCATTTTCACATTCACACATGTAGAAACATTCATATATCAGCCAGTAGTTTCATTCATTTTCACATTCACACATGTATAAACATTCAGACACATGTAGAAACATTCAGACATGTAGAAACATTCACAGATATTATAATTCAGAAATTCATTTACAAAATATCATTCTTTAGTCATTATTCACTATCAACATCCCAATTATATGTTAAAACCCCCACTACTTGTATGGTTGTTGCCCATTCTTCTCTTACATCATTTAATTCTTCCGTCGTATAGGGAGCATGTACATCTGGTAAGGCCTTTCCTGTAGTGTGGTTAGTTTTAAATACCTGCAAAGAGAATGATGTATATATATAATTAATAAAATATAAATAAGATTGATATATTTCATATTATCTAATGAGACTATATATAATACCTCAGGAATGGTATCGATGTCCACTGCGGCATATTTGATAATCATGTGCATAAATCGCATCACATAGTATGCACATGCCCATCCGTTGTCTTGTGTAGCACACTATAAATTGAAACATACAAAATATTAAAAAATACAACTAATTAAGCACTGTTCACATAAATAATATATACATTGCAGTCGGGAACTTACTTCTACATTTTCCAAATTATTTGTTGATTCTTTTTCCTGGGGACCTTTCCTCCAGCCTTTTTGAACTCATCTAAACCCCTACATGTTAATGTAACATAGTACATTGCATAATTAAATAGTAATGTAATAACATATGTTAACGGATATGAAAATGAAATACTTCTCACCGAAATAATGCCATTTTCATTTTGTGTCCATATTTTGAATTCAATTTAGTCCCCTTAGGATCTAGATAATAGACAGTGAACGTATCAGGGACAATAACGAGTAACTCCCAATGCATACCACTAGAGGTAAAAAAGTTAAAAATTAATAACTCAAAATCCACAATAAAAATGTAATTTTCTTAAGTCCAAATTATAAGCAAAGTAAACTTACTCCACATTGAATGGAGCTATTATCACTGTCTTGTTATTTTGAGCAAAATTTGTAAAAGCATCACAACAGTATTGTTGAACTGACGGAGGGTCTTTAGCTACTAGACTAATCAAAGATGGAATCAAAAATCCTACATGTTCGAATGAAAAATCTACACATATCTTGTCTAAGTAGCTACAAAACATGTATTACGTATGCATTAATAAATAAGAAATCAGATCACCATATCCTACACAAGGTATATGGATGTATAAAGAAGATCTCACCTTATCCATAGCTCTATCATAGATGTATTTAGCCAATCATATCGAAACAACTCCAAAATATCTTGTATAAATAGTTTGCTTTCGTATGATTGACCTGCAACATCCGCATCTATAGAAACAGTTATAGGGCAATTTATATCATGTTCGCCTAATCATATTGACATACCCCTACAATTAGGACCTAACGGGACAGGTAGGTCCTGTGGAACCCAACTTGGTAATGTAGGAGGTGGAGGTGGAGGCCTAGATGCTCTGGGTGTCTTCTTTTTAACATGTATATATATATATATATATATATATATATATATATATATATATATATATATATATATAATTTCAGATCAATTGACATCATATACACACACTAACAATTTAACGTAATGTAAATTTACCATACAGTTTCAGTATAGAGGACATCCGATTTTGGCCACAATATCACTCCGCCTTCTTCTTCACCAAGCGTTTCACAATCTGGGTGGGCATATGGCAATGGAAGATCCATCCAATTGGGGAATATATGTACTGGGCTCACACGAATCCAACCAACTGGTAATGGAGACCCATGAAACAAGTTTGCGTCCATTGTCCCTTTGCGCTATTAACTTCTTCATCATAGTGACGCCCCTTCTCTTATCAACTTTTTGGCGCTTCTCATCAAGTGCCTCAAGTGCTTCAGAGGGTACATGTGCATCATCAACCTAAAATTTGACAAAATAAACACACTTACATGATATAACTATAAATGGACATATAAATATAAATATATGATATATTTATAAAACTTACATTGTGAGGCGGCGCATTGATGTCCTCACCCTCACGATAATCATCAACACGGTCATCAGGAGAATGCTCAACCATCTGAAAGTTCACATTCACATTGTAAAGTAATTCACATTGTAAAGTTCACATTCACATTGTAAAGTAATTCACATTGTAAAGTAATTCACATTGTAAAATTCACATTGTAAAGTTCACATTCACATTGTAAAGTAATTCACATTGTAAAGTTCACATTCAGAAAAATAAAACATATAGAAAAATATAAACATGCCTCTAATATTGTGATTTTTTATCAATTAACAATCCTTCATTGTGATCTCCGCGGACATACAAGTCATCATTAGCTTCAATATTTGCTGGTGTTGGCAACCCAACTGAGAATGGACTAGAGTCATCATACTTATCATAGTACTCTTCTTCATCTATAGGATCTTCAATGAACTGTCTTTTACCATGAAGAAAAACTGACCATTTATCATTTGCAGGATCATCGATATAAAATACTTGTTTCGCCTGTGATGCCAATATGAATGGTTCACCCTTCTCGCCAATCTTTTCAAAGTTCACTAAAGTGAAACCCAATTCATCCACTATAACTCCTTTGGTGTTATCAACCCAATTACATTTGAAGAGCGGAATTCTGGAATCTATGTAGTCAAACTCCCATATGTCTTCAGTGACACCGTAATATGACATTTTAGCTTTACGTGGACTCTTATCCTTTGCACTTGCAAAAAACATAGTCGATGCTTGAAAGGTGACCCCACTGTTTTGGACGACACTCTTATCATCTTGGCGCTTTGTGTAATAAGTGAATCCATTAATGTCATACCCTTCATAAGACTTAACATTCAATTTTGGTTTAAAGGAGAGGCATTTGATAGTTTTAGTAATATCATCTGGTGTTTGAGATAGTTGATGTAAGACTTTATCTTCAAACCACTTAATAAATGTCTTTTTATGCTCTCTAGCAAGCCACATTGTATTGGCTCGAGGATATTGTCTCTTGATGAAATTGGTATGTTCCTCGATATAAACATTCACTTCATCCATGTTGTGTAAAATATACAAGTGACCTTGTTCCAACTGCTCACAGCTGATTACTTTCACCCGTGATGTGAAGTTTGTCTCAGAAAATGAGATCAACGAATGCATAAGCGAATCATTAGCATCGGAATTACTAAAAATCACTAAAAATTAAAAACTTTTATAAAGGGTTACACAAACTGTAACATTCTTTCATAAAGAAACCGTTAAGTGATATACAAACTAATTCATCAACATATCTCTGTATCATCACATCTCGAGAGTCACAAGCATCAACTGCCCTGTTAAACTGTACATAAGCAGTGTACAAAATTCTCGAGGCATTACGCCAAAAATATCAGATCTATATCAAACCATCTACTGACTCCTAGGAACTGAGAGTACAGAGACGACACATAGGACTTTCTATCTACAAGACTCGACAGACAATGTCTCCACCTGAGGATCACTGATGTCCCTGATGTTACTGCTGCTGTTGTTGCTGCTCACCCATTGAAGGGTTCCTTCGTCCTCGGCGTCTACCTAAAACGTTGAATCCCACGGGGGTGAGACAATTGAATAATTGTCCTAGCGAGATTTATAACTCTCTGCCAGAAGCATTGCTATTGCAAGTATTAAAATAACAATGAGCAGTAGAACTATAATTATTCAACAACAGGTAATTCATTGAATAAACTAAGTAGAGCAGTATTCTCTAAGAAATCATTTCAATTATAACTTGATTGAATGAAAAGACATATATCAATAAGGAATATGAATAACATGTATATTATCTATCCATCTAGGACATATTTAAACAATGTATCATCAATCATTGTTCCTCGTAGTTCATCCTAAGCAATTATGCTACACGGCTGATTACATGTTACAAACATACTTATGCCCTGAGGAGATGAGGTATACCGCTTATACTCTAACCAACCATTATGAAATCACAATCGATACCATACATAGGTCATCAGGAGAGCCGGATTCCTATGACCTCATCTTCCTCAGTCAGTGTGAGATACAACATGCAGGACATCTTGTGTCTCTGCTAAAATAGCTTACCAGGGTATTCTGGAAACTTCACTATTAGAGTTATAGTGGCATCCTGTACTCTCTTCGCAATCGAGGGATTTTAAGTTATCTCACATTGATTCGACATTAACATCATCATCGGGAGATTAGTGTTACATCTTCCCGGCATATACATATAATGAAGGATTGAGAGATTAATGTTTATCTCACATCAATTCCTCCATTAGGATGTAAGGATATTCGCGTCCATAACCCCCACATACTCAAAAGTATGCTCTCCAGGAGTTCCCTTAGGAAAACCTATTTCACCATCATTTAACTTCTGACAATGATGGGTCTATGGTCATGGCTCTACATGATATCATTATACTTGATTATTTAAGTACATTATGGCATTCTTTTAGCATCAGGCATGTTTTCAAACATAAACCATTAAAACAATTGCTATAAAGAAAGAGTACTAATTGTATCAAGTTCATTTCACATATAGTTATCATTGGGATATCAATCCCTAACTATCACATCATTATGATTCAAAAACATGGATGTTCAATCCCTTAATTTAGCAAAACACTTGTTACCAAGTAACATATTGACATCAAGTCATTTAACAATGTGAACATGATTGTAGCAATACATATATTTCTCATGACTCATACAACCTATCAGTCTTATTTGTTACCTCTCACTAAGCAACATAGCATATCATTGCTTTCAAATATTATAAAGTGCTTTCAATGAATATGACATCATAGCTCTTACCTGGCTATGCTCACTATTTCATAAAAACCTACATGATTAATACAATTGATAACAGGCACATTATTTCTATATCAGCACAATGTTCAATAATGATGGCATCACTATTTCAAGGGTTGCACCACTATGCCCTTACTAGGGTTAGGGTTTCCCTTTTTAATTCAAACAGGGTTAACCAATCCCCTTTAGCCCAATTAGGATTAGTGATTCCTTATTTCATTATCCAATCATAGGACTTCATGCTATAAGGCATAACCCAGAATTAGGGTTTCACACTTTAATTCACCTTAATTGTAATTAGGGTTTACTATTCACAATTCATCTCAACACCCTAGATTAGGGTTTACTATTCACATTACATCACATTACAATGAATTAAGATCATACCATCATCATGTATTAGGATTACTTCCATTAATGCCCTCAATTAGGGTTATGATTCATTAACCATCATAATTAGGGTTTCATGATCTCACTAACATGGATCATACCCTAATTAGGTATTCATTTATATTGGGAATCCATTACTTGATTAACATTCATATAAGAAGTCTTCTCTCTCATTTTTCTATAAGTTAATGTTTGCATCACCCTTGATTAGACTAAGTCAATTCAACATTGACATCATGGGTTATGTCATTACTATTGTGATCATTAAGGCTTACTCATTAAAAGAGTACTAATCACTCTATCCCATCAAGGGTACCTTTATTATAATCACCATTGATCACATCATATCTTAATCAACTACTTACTTGGTCCTTTAACCACTTTAAGTATCCATGAGGTTTAGGTTAATAAACCACCAAACCATCTTGATCACTAAAGCATCAAATGATCTTGACCTTCTCAGACCTCAAACGGTCTTTCACACTAAACCTCCAAACGGTCTTGGACTGCCCTTGAAACCGTTTGGTCATGTTGACTTTGAAACCGCATGGACACAACTGACCTTGAAACCGCATGAGACCAAACGGTTTGGGATCATTTGGTCCCAAACGGTCTTGAGACCATTTGGTCCCAAACGGTCTTGAGACCGTTTGGTCCAAACCACCTCAAAACCGCAAGGACCAAAAAGTGTCTCAACCACTTCAATTGAATTAGGTTTTCTAATGTTGAACCCCTCAATCGATCATGCACATGTTATCCAATCATCAATTGAGTTAATTAGATCAACCTTCAACTGATTTGACCCTCATTTGACCCTCAATTGATCATCAATTAGGGTTTGGATCAATTGGATTAGGGTTTGAAATCGATGACCCTTCAACATATTTCATTGTGAGTCTAATTGATTTGAACCCTTTGACCCATCATCCAATTTGGTCATGACCTGACCCCAAACGGTCTTGGGATCATTTGGATGACTTCCAAACGGTCTTGAGACCGTTTTCTCAAGTCAACATCAAAAACCAACTCAACTAATTAAGGTTTGGCTCATTGGATTGATCACTAGGTCAACAATCGATTGCACTTCAACTAATTACCTTTAGATCTTCAACCTTTTAACCATAGTCAACCTTAGACCTCCAAACGGTCTTGGGTGACCCCCAAACGGTCTTGGGATGGTTTGGATATCCTCAAAATGGTCTTGAGACCGTTTGTCCATTATTTTATCAAAAACCAAGTCATTCAATTAGGGTTTGGATCCTAGGTTTAGTCACCAAATCAGCAATCGATTACTCATCAACTTGATCTCATTGGATCCTTAATTGGTCAACCATGCTTAACCCTAGACCTCCAAATGGTCTTGGGTGATCACTAAACGGTCTTAAGACCATTTGGGTGATCCCCAAATGGTTTTGAAACCGTTTGGGTCACTCAACCCAAACTTCAACCTAATTCAATTATTAAAATATGCAATTAACCCGATTAGGGTTTTGATGATTGTTGGACCTTCAATTGGTGAACCACTTCGAATTAATTGATGATTTTTGGTAGGTAATTAGTCTACATTATTCTCAACAATCCTCCAAACAGTCTTGGACCATTTGCTTCTATGTGGTCTGGTGAAACCGTTTGCTCCCAAACGGTTTGGGAAACCGTTTGAGCAAGGTTGGGAGACCATTTGCTAAAGTAGTTCTTGGGTAAACATAGAAATTAACGTCATCATCTTCTACCTCTGTTCAACCAAGAACATGGGCTATTCTTCACGGAAATGATAGCAAGAACACATGAGTAGTAAAAGAAGAAGAATGAGAACCAACGATTTTAATGGAGATGAGGATGCATTAACAAAGCTTAAGGGTTAGAGTTATAAAACCCACCTCTAGGACTGATCCAGAGCTCCAAGCTCCGTCGCTTTAATGGTGGATGAATCTCCAGTAGTTGTCCAAGGTCCGTTCTTCAAGTTTTGGATGGAAAAGATGGCTAGAAAGGAAAATCGTGTGAAGAAAACCAATTACTAACCATTAATTTAGGATTTCCACCATGGATTCGAGGTAGATGATGACCCAAACTTACCAAGTCAGTGTGGTCATCCTTCCTCTAGTCCAGAACTCTCCCTTGGTCGGCCAAAGCAAAGTTATGAGAAGAGGAACTAAGGAAACGGTCCTTTGTGTTATTGGAAAAGATACCTTATATATATTTATGGGTCTTTTCAAAGCAAAAAGGAAAAAGATAGATATTTACTTTTATCTCCCAAAAAATATCAACCAAGGCTTCCTCCATCCTTGGCCACGTTTCCACCTTCTAATCTCATGCAAAACGCCCCCATTATCAAAGGTTTAAAGGAAAAGAACTAATCACCTTTTAAGAGAGGCATATTAATATCCACCCTTATTGGATATTGCTTAATATATTATTAGTGTGAGTAGTTTCCACTCCTAACATTATCTTTTTGGTGCCAAAGCATGGCACAAGCATGTCCAAACTATTCCAAACTCATCCTCCAACTTTTGGTTAAAGGGCTCCATAATTATTATATTTTCTTTTACATTAATTAATATTAAAGAGCCATTTGTGCTTAAATCTTGATTATCTTAACATCAAGATTCTTTCTCCTCCATAATCATTCACATGAGGCGCCCTCCTCATTTTCTTTGCTCTACTTGATGCCAAGAAACATGATATATCTACTAGAGGGTGTATTTGACATGTTGAACCCTAGGTTTTGGGTAAATTGCACATTACACCAAAACTAGGTTTTTAAAGCACAAGGATTGCTCTACAAGCTGTATCTTGGTACCCAAGCTTGTGAAAATTGTACCACTTCATCATATTCATTATTAGGATGTCTCAACATTAGAGGAACACATTAACCTGTGCAATTTACAAGTTAACCCCTCTACTTGGGTAATTTGCACTTTAGTCCATTATTAACAAAACAATGTTTCAACATTATTCAAAAAGGACTGAAAATGAAATATAAGTTCCTCAAACGCCTTAATTACTTTTCAAGAAATGAAAAAAAAAACATTTAATCAACTTAATTAGGCAAAACACCTAGGGTTAGTACATAACACAGGTTAGGGATGTTACAAATTATCCACCCCTTATAAGGATTTCGTCCCCAAAATCATTACAAAAACATATTAAGAGAAAAGAGTAGGGTATTTCCTTCTCATCTCTTCCTCTAGTTCCCACATAGCTTCTTCAATGCCATGATGATTCCAGAGGACTTTTACAAGACTTATGTCTTTCTTTTTCAGCTTTTTAATTCTTCTATCAAGGATCGACATAGGTCCTTCAACATAAGATATATCATCATTCAATTCTACTTCCATAGGTTGCAGAACTGATTCTGTACCAGGATGACATTTCCTTAGCATGGAAATGTGGAACACTAGGTGTAAGTTCTGCAACTCTGGTGGTAACTCTAACTTATAAGCTACTTTTCCAATCCGTTCAATGATTGGATAAGGCCCCATAAACCTAGGAGCTAACTTTCCTTTCCTTCCAAATCTAAGAACTCCCTTCCAAGGTGAGACCTTGAGGTACACTCTGTCTCCAACCTGGAATTCTAAAAGTCTATGACGCTTATCAACGTAAGATCTCTGCCTATCCTGTGCAGTCTTTATCTATTGTTGTATTATTTTAATCTTCTCGGTGGTCTGCTGCATAAGTTCAGGACCTAAAAGTTGATACTCACCAGTTTCATACCAACATAGGGGTGATCTGCAACGTCTACCATAAAAAGCTTCATAAGGTGCCATGTCAATGCTATGTTGATAGCTATTGTTGTAGGCAAACTCTATCAAACTTAGGTGCAGATCCTAACTTCCTATAAACTGAAGAACACATGCTCTAAGAAAGTCTTCCAAAGTCTGTATAGTCCTTTCTGACTATCCATCAGTCTGAGGATGAAAGGCTGTACTAAACCTTAACTTTGTGCCTAAAGCTTTATGAAGTCGCTTCCAAAAATGACTCGTAAACTGGGGACCTCTGTCAGAAACAATGGTAACTGGGACCCCATGCAGCCGCACTATCTCATCTACATATAACTGTGCCAGCTTCTCAACAGAATAGGTTGTTTTGATAGGTAAGAAATGTGCTGTCTTTGTCAACCTATCAACTATTACCCAGATGGAATCGTGACCTTTGGCTATCCTGGGTAAACTAACTACAAAATCCATGGTTACATGATCCCACTCCCACTGTGGTATGGGCAAAGGTTGCATTGTCCCTACAGGCTTCTGGTGTTCATCTTTAACTTGCTGACACATAGGACACCGCATAACAAACTCCACAACGTCCTTCTTTAAACCGGGCCACCAATACATATCTTTCAAATTACGATACATCTTGGTGCTTCCTGGATGCATAGCATACATCAAAGAATGAGATTCTTCCAGGACTAACTTCCTCAAGTTATTCATATAAGGCACTATCATCCTATCATGATAACATGCTATTTGATCATCTAAATCATGGAAATCATCTCATTTCTCACTACCATACTCTGACCTAATCTGTTGAACTGTAGCATCAACTTGTTGTGCCTCCTTAATCTGTTGTCTCAGAGTAGGTTTTATATGCATCTCAGCTAACAACCCTGCTAACAATGATACTTTTAATTTTACATTGTCTTGCCTTAAGAAGATAAACATATCCCTCTTAGAGCACACTAAGGAATTCAGTTGTGCTCTGTCTAAGGCTAGTGTTGCTGATTTCCTACTCAAAGCATCTGCAACTACATTGGCCTTCCCTGGGTGGTAATCAATTGTACAATCATAGTCCTTGATTAACTCCATCCAGCGGCGTTGCCTCATATTAAGCTAATGCTGAGAAAAGATATACTTAAGGTTCTTATGGTCTGTGAAAATCTGGAATGTCTCTCCATAAAGATAATGTCTCCAGATCTTCAAGGCATGAACTACAACAGCTAGTTCTAGATCGCGTGTCGGATAATTTTCCTCGTGTTTCTTAGGCTGTCGAGAAGCAAAAGAAATAACTTGTTTATCCTGCATCAACATACATCCAAGTCCATTCTTAGAGGCATCACATAACACTATATATCCTTTCCCTTTCTCAGGTAACACAAGTATTGGTGTACTTGTCAACCTCTCCTTCAACAACTGAAACGATTGCTGACACTTGTCACTCCAGGTAAAAAGAACATCCTTTCTGGTTAACTTAGTCAAGGGTAAAGCTATAGAACTAAAGTTCTTAATGAACCTTCAATAATAGCCTGCCAACCCTAAGAAACTTCGAATCTCCGTCGGAGTCTTCGATTGCTCCCATTGCAGGATAGATTTTACCTTTTTAGGATCAACACGTATACCTGAAGCAGATATTACATGTCCAAGAAAAGAAACTTCTTTTAACTAGAACTCACACTTTCTAAACTTAGCATATAACTTATGTTCCCTTAGCAAGGTTAGAGTCTGGCGAAGGATGTCGTTCGTGCTGCTGAGCATCTCTACTAAAAATCAAGATGTCATCTATGAAGACAACAACACACTGATTGAGAAAAGGTTGGAAGATTCTATTCATGAGTTCCATAAATGCAGCTGGTGCATTAGTTAGTCCAAACGACATAATTGTGAACTCATAGGGACCGTACCTTGTCATAAAGGCAGACTTAGGTATGTCACCATCCTTAATACGCAACTGGTGATATCCCGATCTCAAATCTATCTTTGAGAAGATGGTTGCGCCACACAACTGGTCAAAGAGATCATCAATCCTCGGCAAAGGATACTTATTCTTTATTGTTACCTTGTTTAACTGTCTGTAATCAATGCACAACCGCATTAACTCGTCCTTATTTTTAACAAAGAGGACCGGAGCACTCCAGGGTGAAGTGCTCGGTCGGATAAAACCCTTCTCAAGCAACTATTGCAGCTGTTTCTTGAGTTCTGCCATCTCAGCAGGCGCCATCCTATATGGTGTTTGTGCTATAGGTTGCGTATTCGGGACTAGATTTGTAACATCCCAGAGTTGGGGTTATATTCTAACCCTAGATGTTTTGCCTAATAAGGTTGAGTAGATACTTAATATTATCTTGGGAAAAGTAATTAGGGCTCATGAGAAACTTATGTTTCAATTTTGGACTTGTTTGAACAATGTTGAAGAATGTTTGCATATTTTGGACTAAAGTGCAAATTACCCAAATTGAGGGGTTAAAATTGCAAATTTTGCATGATAAGATGTTCCTCTGATGTTGAGACATCATAATAATGAATATTATGTAGTGGTATGGTTTTCACAAGCTTGGGCACCAAGATTAAGCTTGTAAAGCAATCCTTGTGCATTAAAACCTAGTTTTGGTGTAATGTGCAATTTACCCAAAACCTAGGGATCAATATGCAAATTACCACTTCAATAAGGTCCCTAATGTTTCTTGGCATCATGTAGATCAAATAAAATGAGAGGGGCGCCTCATTTGAATTATGTTTTAGGAGAGAGAATCTTGATATTAAAATAATCAAGATTTAATCCTAAGTGAAACCCTAATTTAATTTAGGGCAAAAATGAATGTATTAATTAAAGGGCCTTCAACCAAAATTAAAATGGTTGGATTCAGATGTGCGTGTATGAGCTTAAGGCCTTGCAAAGGCACGAGCATATCCTAAGGAGGTGAAATTCCACTCACCATTATTATAAGAAAAAGAATTTCCACTCAAATATGGATATTTTTATTATAAGGGTTAAGGTGCTTAATTTCTTTTCCCTTAATTATTGGATAATGGAAGGGAGCTTTGTGGGGATAGAGATTCCCTTTCATGCAATAAAACAAGGGGGAAGTGGTGGCAACAATTTTGGAATTAAAAGACTTTTATAAGAGATTTTCTCTCTCATCAATTTTCTTATAAAAGTACCTTTTCCAAGCCAAAACAAAGACTTTTTCGGATTTCTTTCTTTCCCCTTGCTTGGAAAACGACTAAGGAGGTTTGGAGGAGCAGGAGGACGACCCCCAACCTGTTGGTAAGGTTCTTGAACTCCTTTCACCTTGAATCCATGGTGAAAATAAAAAATCAATGTATGAATTCTTCATAACTCGATCCCCCCTTCAATTCTAACCAATTCTTTTCACTCAAAACTTGTGGAAGAGCCTTGGAATAGTGAAGGGAGCTTCATACACCATTGTTTCCATGAGCCTGGAGCTTTGGATCTCAATTGGAGGCGGGTTTTATAACTTGAACCCTTAATTTTATTATTGCAATCAATTCATTATCAATTTGTGATCATTTCTACATTTCCAAAATTAAGTTTGGTTGATTGATGCAATCTCCATGGAAATCACAGTAGATTTCGTGAGTTTGGAGCTTGATGACGATGACATCATCATAAGCACACACCCCCCCAAATATCCAGGGCAAACGGTTTCAATGTTGGGACGAAACGGTTTCACCAAACCGTTTGGTGGTTTGGGTTCCAAACCGTTTGGAATGGTTGACCGTTTGAGATGGTTGACCATTTGAAGATATATGCTGTGGTACTTGGATCTTGATCCAATGGTTCCAATTGGTTGTCCTTGATGGATTCAAATGTGATTGATTCCTTAATTGCAAACCCTAATCGGCTAAGTGCTGATTTTGAAATTGGTTGAGATGATGATTTGGGTTAATTGACCCAAACGGGTTCAAAACCATTTGGGGATCACCCAAACGTCTCAAGACCGTTTGGGGGTAACCCAAGACCGTTTGGAGGTTTAGGGTTAAGTATGGCTAAGTGTTTGGTGGTCCAAAGGTACCAAATTGATTTGCAACTAAGTGCTGATTTGATAATCGATCCAATGGTTCAAAACCCTAATTGAATGTCATGGTTTTTGATGATGGAATGGGCAAACGGTCTCAAGACCGTTTGGAGATCAACCAAACGGTCTCAAGGATGTTTGGTGGTCATCCAAGACCGTTTGAGGTCAGGTCATATCATGTGATGATGATAGTTCATTGATTTCAATTGATTTGGTTCCACAATGTCAACCATTGATGGATCCTCGATTTCAAACCTTAAGTGATGGTTTCTTGATTATAAAACCAGTTCAATTGGGTTCAAAATCCTAAATTGAAGTTCTAATTGAATGGTGATTCAGTGGTCCAATTGATAAATGCTTTAGTGGTTCAATTTATAATTGGTCCATGGATTGAAACATTGTGTCGATTGAGTGTTGAAGTGCCTTTTCGGTCCATGCGGTTTTGAGAAGGTTTGGACCGAACGGTCTCAAGACCGTTTGAGTCCAAATGGTCTCAAGTCTGTTTGAGTCCAAACGGTCTCAAGACCATTTGGGACCAAACGATCTCAAACCGTTTGGAGACCCAAAGTGCAAACGGTTTCAATACCTACTTTGTCCAATTGGTTTCAAGTATAACTTGTTCAAATGGTTTTCAACCAATTGATGTATGAGAACCAAGATCATTGAGGGTCTAAGTAATTAAATTTGTGAATATAAACATGGTTAATCCATTTAAATACCTCATGTAATTGAAGGTCCAATATGGTGAACCTATTTAGATACTCAATGCATTTGAAGATTTCAATGGTTAACCCAATTGATCACTTTGTGGAATTGAAAGATTAATTGGTCAATTCTTTTGAATTCCTTATATAATTGATGGTTTAATTGATTATACCATTTGGACATCTAGTATGATCAAAGGTCAATCAGCTATGTGATTATTAAAGATGTAGACCCATGATGATTGTGAAGGTTAACCCTAGCTATGTGTACTCAAGTGAAGAGTTGACCTAGATTAATCTTGGAATATTAACATCCTAAAGAGGATGAGAAAGAGAATGAGAGGGATGAATGATTATATAATTAAGCCCTAATTCTCTCATTATGAGTAAACTATGTGATAAGGGTTTGATCCACAATAATGAGATCATGAAACCCTAATCAATGAGCCCTAACCCTAATCTAGAGCAAACTATGTGTGAAACCCTAATTAGAGAAATGCTATGTGTGAAACCCTAATTAGAGAAAAGCTATGTGTGAAACCCTAATTAGAGAAATGCTATGGGTGAAACCCTAATTAGAGCAATGTTATGTGTGAAACACTAATTAGAGAAAAGCTATGTGGGAAACCCTAATCTAGGGCAAAGCTGAGTGTTATTATAAATCCAGGGTGATGATGTAACCCTAACTTAGTGTAACAATGAAAGAAACCCTAATTTAATGGGAACTGTATATCCTAACCCTAATTTGGGTATGAGGAAAGAGAAACCCCACTTGGATGTGAATGGTAAACCCTAATCCCTAAAATGGGATAAAAGTATATGAAACCCTAATATAGGGTTGTGCTACTAATTCTATGTGAAGTTCTATCACTGAGTGATGTGTTGTGAAATCCTAATTTCACATAATACTAGGTGAAACCCTGATATAGAAGGATGTTTATATGAAACTCTATTGAAGAGTAATACTATGTGAAATCCATAAATGTATGGAATATTCTATGTGAATCTTCAAATTATAAATATGGAGAATACTATTCCTAATAATGGAATAGTGAATAATGTTATGACAAATGTGACACCTAGAGGGGTTGATAATGAATATCCTTATATTAATAGTTCCTAACTCAAGGATGAGTCCATAGTATTGGCAATGGTTGTATATTCTAAGTGAGTGACTAATGACCACTACCTTACATGATAAAAGTGACGAATTGGTGCCTAAAGTATTAGGATGGGGAATACCCTAATACAAGCTAAGTGGATGAACTCAAATAAGATAAATGTGTTGAGGGAGATGATACATCAAGACATGATAGATATCATATCCAACACCCCAATACTGGTATACCTTGATATGTTATAAGTCCAGGATAATTGGATGAATGACACATGAGATGTGTCATGTCAATGGTTACATTGAGATGTAATGTACTCTGTTGAATGTAAGCTAACATGCCTTATGAAAAGGTTAATCCAAACCTATAAACTATGATGTAATCATATTCTGGCAAAAATGAGAGAGAAATTCATGCTGTGTTTTGATAATTCATTTAATGAAGAATAATAAGAGTAAATAGTATGATTGAATACTTATAATTATCCATATTGATTCCTTGCTATGTGAACCTTAATACAGGGTAGTGCTATGTGGAACCCTATGACAATTTAATGCTTTGTGAACCCTAATACAGGGTACTGCTATGTGAAATTCTAACACAGGGTAATCCTATGTGAAGTTCATATACAGACTAATGGGTTATGAATGTAATAAGATAACCCTTGTATTGCATGATACTGATAGGTAATTGTATCATGATTACTAATCATGCATATATGTTGAGGAGATGAGCATAGCCATGTATGGGCTATGATGCTTTGTTTATTGAGAATATTTTATAGGCTTTATAAGACTTCACATGCTTTGTGTAGTAAGAATCATTGAACTTTGTGTACTATGTGCAATACCTTATGTAGCAAGAATCATGATGTCCTTGGTCAGATGATCTGAAAGTATTAAGTTACCTAATAAGTGGTAACAACTGTTCTATGATGAGATAAGGGTTCAAATACTTTGATTATGTAATTATGATGATGAACCTATTAAGAGGTGGAATTGTACTTGATGAGTTGAGGGATTAAGATCCCAATACTTTGTGAAAAGAGTATGGCTACAGGCCATGACTCCACAATGACAATGTCAGGCTTTAGATATATAATTTAAGCCTGAAGAGAGTAAATGATGTGATAATAATTCTATAGTGAATAAATGTTATACATGTTCTTCATATTCCTTAAAGGATAAGTGACATGTTGTTCTATCAAGTTATAGCTGCAATGCTTTTGATAAGAATGATGTTCTAATCTGTTAGACATTGAATTAACTGCTTCCAAACGAATATGATTCCTTTGTGTATATTTATCTTCTTAAGCTGCAATAATAATGTTACTGGAGGAGAGTTATATCACTCGCTGGGACAATTTACAATTGTCTCACCCCCGTGGGAACAACATTTTTAGGTGGACGCGGACGAGGAGGAAAGAATCCTTTAGTAGGTGAAGGACAGCAGTAGCAGCAACAGGAACAACAGTGAAGTCTCAGGTGGAGACACTGGCTGTTATGCCTTGAATAGATGTAGATAGAGTCCTATGTGTCGTCTCTATACTCTCAGGTCCTTAGAGTAGTAGTTAGTGCTTTCAAGATTTTAGCTCAATACCTCGAGATTTTGAACTACCTGTGTTTAGCTTGACATGACAGTTAATGCTTGTAATTCTCAAAAGGAGATGATACAGAATATGTATCTGTGAACAAGAATGTAATTATGTTACTTTGGTTCTATGTGAGAAAGTTTTCCTTTGATGGATCTTTTGATAAAAAGGTTTTAATTTTTTGTGATTTTTGGTAATCCGCTGCTTAGTGAACACTTCCGCATTAGTTAATTATGTTTTGGAGAGTTGTATTCCACAATTAAGTGGTATCAGAGCTCTAGGTTCGCTGAGTCTACAGAGACATAGGACTAAGGTTGTAGAGTTTGTTCTAAGTGTCTTCCAGTTTATCTAATAGTATCTTCTGCTCACATAGGAGAAGAAGAACTTAAAGATGTCTGGACAACATGAAGAAATGTTGTTGAGGGCAGCACTGCTGCACCAAGAGAAGGTGCAAGAGACCAGAATAGGGAAGGGCCTATACCTGAACAACCCTAGATTGACTCAGCTGTGATAGAAAATCCATCCCTCCATGCTCTATTTGAGAAATTTCTGACAGCCATGACACATATGGCAGACAGGATGCCACCACCTACACCTAGGGTACCAACCCATTATGAGGGTTATGGAGCCAGCAAGACTTTTAAGACACTTCGCCGGGTCGGAGACATAGATTATGCTGGTACATCTGATCCAGCAGATGCTGATCTATGGCTGACAAAGCTGGAAAAGGCTTTTAGGATCCTTGATATTCCTGAAGCTGAAAAAGTAAGACATGCTATGTACCTTTTAAAAGGAAGTGCTGGTCATTGATGGATGATAGAGGAAGATAAGAGACCAAGTGAAGAAATTGGATGGGAGGTTTTTCGATGAGAATTCGTCAGTAGATACTTCCCTAAGACGTATTTAGATGAGAAAATCTATCAATTTGAAAGGATCAATCAAGGACAGATGAACGTTAGCAAATATAAAGCTAAGTTCATGGAGTTGTTGTGGTTTTTTCCGCAAATGGCAGTTAGTGATGAGGAAAGAATTCGACATTTTGAGAAGGGGTTGAACGCTGAACTAACCACTCCTGTGTCTGCTTTAGAGAATAGGGAGAGGTTTGCCACTTTTGTAGAGTCGGTAAGGAGGATTGAGAGGTATGAAACTGAGAAACGACAGACTAGTGGCAAGAAGGTGTACACCCAATCTCAAGGACAAAGGTCTGAAAGTTTTAAAAAGTCACAATTTTCTGCATCGACAGCATCATCGAGATTCCATACCCAGACACAATGGATGTCGAGTAGGGATAGGGATCATAGTAATGTTCCAAGTAGAACCTCCGACATAGAATCAACATCGGTGACTGGATCTCACAGACATTTTCTTCCCAGGATCTGTTACCAATGTAGACAACCGGGACATCTGGCAAAGGATTGTCTAGGCGGGAATACGATGATGACTCAACCTCAGGGGCAGAGTCAACAAGTCTCTCAAAGGAAGCAATTTTCTAGTAACAATAGAGGATGTGGACAGATGTCCCAGACAGGTCAGATGAAATAGTTTTGTCTTAATATTTCATATCATGATTCTATGTGCTAAAGATATGAAAGTAGTTGTTTTTTAATTTCCTTTGACTAGTCCTATATGGACACAACGGAGATGAGAACTTATATCTTACTCAGTGTTCCTTAAAATGTTTTATGATCTTCCCTATCTGTGTGTTGAAAGATGAAATATAGAAGAGATGCTTGGAGAAAATCTAGAAATGGAAAATCATGTGTGTATAATGATATGAAAAGTGAGGAAATGATAGTAAATAAAGTGCATACTACCTAATCTCAATACTTTTATACCCTGGCCAGGTATATGATTATTGTAGATTAAGCAAGTATGAAACTCTTAGATTGCTATCTTTTTTATTACTCTGATCAAGTAGTCATTCTGAAACAATCTAGAGAGTATAATGAAATTAAATAGGAAGAGCTAAGTGAAATTTTCTAAATAAACTACTTAGTGAACATACTTAGTGAATATTCTCAGTGAACTTGCTCAGTGAATACTTTCAAAACACATTACTTAGTGAATATTCTCAGTGAACATACTCAGTGAACTTGCTCCGTGGATATTTTCAAAACAAATTACTTAGTGAACATACTCAGTGAACTTGCTCCGTGTATATTTTCAAAACAAATTACTTAGTGAACATACTCAGTGAACTTGCTCAGTGGATATTTTCAAAAAAAAATTACTTAGTGAACATACTCAGTGAACTTGCTCAGTGGATATTTTCAAAACAAATTACTTAGTGAACATACTCAGTGAACTTGATCAGTGGATATTTTCAAAACAAATTACTTAGTGAACATACTCAGTGAACTTGCTTTGTGGATATTTTCAAAACAAATTACTTAATGAACATACTCAGTGAACTTGCTCAGTGGATATTTTCAAAACAAATTACTTAGTGAACATACTCAGTGAACTTGCTCCGTGGATATTTTCAAAACAAATTACTTAGTGAACATACTCAGTGAACTTGCTCAGTGGAAATTTTCAAAACAAATTACTTAGTGAACATACTTAGTGAACTTGCTTAGTGGATATTTTAAAAACAAATTACTTGGTGAACATACTCAGTGAACTTGCTCCGTGGATATTTTCAAAACAAATTACTTAGTGAACTTTTTCAGTGAACATTTTCAAACCAATAGAGGGTTGCTGAGTGAATTATCTGTGTTAGATATGTATATGTTTCTCTTCTGGTAAATATTCTGGGATGATGATAGAAGTATGTTCTTTCATGCTTCTTCTTTTCAATAGTATGGACATCACATGTTAGGAGTTTATGCTCTGCATAAACATAAATAGTGATAAGGTGGAAATAATGAAAGGAACTTTGTGTGAATTATATATCTATCATATCTCCATAACATTAAGATGTTATGTGGAGACTCGAGGGAATGATTAATGAATAATCTGTCCCTCCTTTTTCCTGGGATTTCGAGGATAAAATCCTTATAAGGGGGGGATAATTTGTAACATCCCTGACCTGGGGTTATATTCTAACCCTAGATGTTTTTCATAATAAGGTTGAGTAGATACTTAATCTTATCTTGGGAAAAGTAATTAGGGCTCATGAGAAATTTATGTTTCAATTTTGGACCTGTTTGAACAATGTTGAAGCAATGTTTGCTTATTTTGGACTAAAGTGCAAATTACCCAAGTTGAGGGGTTAAAATTGCAAATGTTGCATGATAAGATGTTACTATGATGTTGAGACATCATAAGAATGAATATTATGTAGTGGTATGATTTTCACAAGCTTGGGCACCAAGATTAAGCTTGTAAAGCAATCCTTGTGCATTAAAACCTAGTTTTGGTGTAATGTGCAATTTACACAAAACCTAGGGTTCAATATGCAAATTACCACTTCAATAAGGTCCCTAATGTTTTTTGGAATCATGTAGAGAAAATAAAATTAGAGGGGCACCTCATTTGAATTAAGTTGGAGGAGAGGTAATCTTGATATTAAAATAATCAAGATTTAATCCTAAGTGAAACCCTAATTTAATTTAGGGCAAAAATGAATGTATTAATTAAAGGGCCTTCAACCAAAATTAAAATGGTTGGATTCAGATGTGTGTGGATGAGCTTAAATCCTTTCAAAGGCACGAGCATATCCTAAGGAGGTGAAATTCCACTCACCATTATTATAAGAAAACGAATTTCCACTCAAATATGGATATTCTTATTATAAGGGTTAAGGTGCTTAATTTCTTTTCCCTTAATTCTTGGATAATGGAAGGGAGCTCAGTGGGGATAGAGATTCCCTTGCATTAAATAAACCAAGGGGGAAGTGGTGGCAACAATTTTGGAATTAAAAGACTTTTATAAGAGATTTTCTCTCTCATCAATTTTCTTATAAAAGTACCTTTTCCAAGCCAAAACAAGGCATTTTCGGATTTCTTTCTTTCCCCTTGCTTGGAAAACGACTAAGGAGCTGTGGAGGAGCAGGAGGACGAACCCCAACCTGTTGGTAAGTTTTTTGACCTCCTTTCACCTTGAATCCATGGTGAAAATCAAAATCAATGTATGAATTCTTCATAACTCGACCCCCCCTTCCATTCTAACCAATTCTTTTCACTCAAAGCTTGAGGAAGAGCCTTGGAATAGTGAAGGGAACTTCATCCACCATTGTTTCCGTGATCTTGGAGCTTTGGAGCTCAATTGGAGGTGGGTTTTATAACTTGAACCCTTAATTTTATTATTGCAATCAATTCCTTATCAATTGGTGATCATTTCTATATTTCTGAAATTAAGTTTGGTTGATTGATGCAATCTCCATGGAAATCACAGTAGATTTCGTGAGTTTAGAGCTTGATGATGATTACATCATGATAACCACACACCTCCCCAAATATCCAGGGAAAACGGTTTCAATGTTGGGACCAAACAGTTTCACCAAACCGTTTGGTGGTTTGGGTTCCAAACCATTTGGAATGGTTGACCGTTTGAGATGGTTGACCATTTGAATATATATGTTGTGGTACTTGGATCTTGATCCAATGGTTCCAATTGGTTGTCCTTGATGGATTCAAATGTGATTGATTCCTTAATTGCAAACCCTAATCGGCTAAGTGCTGATTTTGAAATTGGTTGAGATGATGATTTGGGTTGATTGACCCAAACAGTTTCAAAACCATTTGGGGATCACCCAAATGGTCAAGGCCGTTTGGGGGTCACCCAAGACCGTTTGTAGGTTTAGGGTTAAGTATGGATAAGTGTTTGATGTTCCAAAGGTACCAAATTGATTTGCAACTAAGTGCTGATTTGATAATCGATCCAATGGTTCAAAACCCTAATTGAATGACATGGTTTTTGATGATGGAATGGGCAAACGGTCTCAAGACCGTTTGGAGATCAACCAAACAGTCTCAAGACCGTTTGGAGATCAACCAAATGGTCTCAAGACCGTTTGGTGGTCATCCAAGACCGTTTGAGGTCAGGTTATATCATGTGATGATGATAGTTCATTGATTTCAATTGATTTGGTTCCACAATGTCAACCATTGATGGATCCTCGATTTCAAACCCTAAGTGATGGTTTCTTGATTATCAAACCTAGTTCAATTGGGTTCAAAACCCTAAATTGAAGGTCTAATTGAATGGTGATTCAGTGGTCCAATTGATAAATGCTTTAGTGGTTCAATTTATAATTGGTCCATGGATTGAAACATTGACTCGATTGAGTGTTGAAGTTCCTTTTTGGTCCATGCGGTTTTGAGAAGGTTTGGACCAAACGGACTCAAGACCGTTTGGGTCCAAACGGTCTCAAGGCCGTTTGAGTCACCGTTTGGTACCAAACGATCTCAAACCATTTGGAGACCCTAAGTGCAAACGGTTTCAATGCCTACTTTGTCCAATTGGTTTCAAGTATAACTTGTTCAAATGGTTTTCAACCAATTGATGTATGAGAACCAATATCATTGAGGGTCTAAGTAATTAACTTTGTGAATATCAACATGGTTAATCCATTTGAATACCTCATGTAATTGAAGGTCCAATATGGTGAACCTATTTAGATACTCAATGCATTTGAGGATTTCAATGGTTAACCCAATTTATCACTTTGTGGAATTGAAAGTTTAATTGGTCAATTATTTTGAATTCATTATATAATTGATGGTTTAATTGAATAGACCATTTGGACATCTAGTATCACAAGCAGTTATGTGATTATTAAAGATGTAGACCCATGATGATTGTGAAGGTTAACCCTAGCTATGTGTACTCAAGTGAAGAGTTGACCTAGATTAATCTTGGAATAGTTAACATCCTAAAGAGGATGAGAAAGAGAATGAGAGGGATGAATGATTACATAATTAATCCCTAATTCTCTCATTATGAGTAAACTATGTGATAAGGGTTTGATCCATAATAATGAGATCATGAAACCCTAATTAATGAGCCCTAACCCTAATCTAGAGCAAAGCTATGTGTGAAACCCTAATTAGAGCAATGTTATGTGTGAAACCCTAATTAGAGCAAAGCTATGTGTGAAACCCTAATTAGAGCAATGTTATGTGTGAAACCCTAATTTGAGCAATGCTATGTGTGAAACCCTAATTAGAGCAAAGCTATGTGGGAAACCCTAATCTAGGGCAAAGCTGAGTGTTATTATAAATCTAGGGTGATGATGTAACCCTAACTTAGTGTAACAATGAAGGAAACCCTAATTTAATGGGAATTGTCTTTCCTAACCCTAATTTGGGTATGAGGAAAGAGAAACCCCACTTGGATGTGAATGGTAAACCCTAATCCCTAAAATGGGATAAAAGTATATGAAACCCTAATATAGGGTTGTGCTACTAATTCTATGTGAAGTTCTATAACTGAGTGATGTGTTGTGAAATCCTAATTTCACATAATACTAGGTGAAACCCTGATATAGAAGGATGTTTATATGAAACTCTATTGAAGAGTAATACTATGTGAAATCCATAAATGTATGGAATATTCTATGTGAATCTTCAAATTATAAATATGGAGAATATTATTCATAATAATGGAATAGTGAATAATGTTATGACAAATGTGACACCTAGAGGGGTTGATAATGAATATCCTTATATTAATAGTTCCTAACTCAAGGATGACTCCATAGTATTGGCAATGGTTGTATATTCTAAGTGAGTGACTAATGACCACTACCTTACATGATAAATATGACGAACTGGTGCCTAAAGTATTAGGATGGGGAATACCCTAATACAAGCTAAGTGGATGAACTCAAATAAGATAAAGGTGTTGAGGGAGATGATACATAAAGATATGATAGATATCATATCCAACACCCCAATACTGGTATACCTTGATATGTTATAAGTCCAAGATAATTGGATGAATGACACATGAGATGTGTCTTGTCAATGGTTACATTGAGATGTAATGTACTCTGTTGAATGTAAGCTAACATGCCTTATGAAAAGGTTAATCCAAACCTATAAACTATAATGTAATCATATTCCAGAAAAGATGAGAGAGAAACTCATGCTGTGTTTTGATAATTCATTTAATGAAGAATGATGAGAGTAAATAGTATGATTGAATACTTATAATTATCCATATTGATTCCTTACTATGTGAACCCTAATACAGGGTAGTGCTATGTGGAACCCTATGACAAGGTAATGCTATGTGAACCCTAATACAGGGTACTGCTATGTGAAATTCTAACACTGGGTAATCCTATGTGAAGTTCATATACAGACTAATGGGTTATGAATGTAATAAGATAACCCTTGTATTGCATGATACTGATAGGTAATTGTATCATGATTACTAATCATGCATATATGTTGAGGAGATGAGCATAGCCATGTATGCGCTATGATGATTTGTTTATTAAGAATATTTTATAGGCTTTATAAGCCTTCACATGCTTTGTGTAGTAAGAATCATTGAACTTTGTGTACTATGTGCAATACCTTATGTAGCAAGAATCATGATGTCCTTGGTCAGATGATCTGAAAGTATTAAGTTACCTAATAAGTGGTAACAAGTGTTCTATGATGAGATAAGGGTTCAAATACTCTGATTCTATAATTATGATGATGAACTTGTTAAGAGGTGGAATTGTACTTGATGAGTTGAGGGATTAAGATCCCAATACTTTGTGAAAAGAGTATGGCTACAGGCCATGACTCCACAATGACAATGTCAGGCTTTAGATATATAATCTAAGCCTGAAGAGAGTAAATGTTGTGATAATAATTCTATAGTGAATAAATGTTATACATGTTCTTCATATTACTTAAAGGATAAGTGACATGTTGTTCTATCAAGTTATAGCTGCAATGCTTTTGATAAGAATGATGTTCTAATATGTTAGACATTGAATTAACTGCTGCCAATAAATATGATTCCTTTGTGTATATTTATCTTCTTAAGCTGCAATAATAATGTTACTGGCGGAGAGTTATATCTCTCGCTGGGACAATTTACAATTGTCTCACCCCCGTGGGAACCACATTTTTAGGTGGACGCGGACGAGGAGGCAGGAATCCTTCAGTAGGTGAGGAACAACAACAACAACAGTAGGAACAAAAGTGAAGTCTCAGGTGGAGACACTGGCTGTTATGCCTTGAATAGATGTAGATAGAGTCCTATGTGTCATCTCTATACTCTCAGGTCCTCGGAGTAGTAGTTAGTGCTTTCGAGATTTTGGCTCAATGCCTCGAGATTTTGAACTGCCTGTGTTTAGCTTGACAGGACAGTTAATGCTTGTAATTCTCAAAAGGAGATGATACAGAATATGTACCTATGAAAAAGAATGTGATTATGTTACTTTGCTTCTATGTGAGAAAGTTTTCCTTTGATGGATCTTTTGATAAAAAGGTTTTAATTTTTAGTGATATTTGGTAATCCGCTTCTTAGTGTACGCTTCCGCATTAGTTAATTATGTTTTGGAGAGTTGTATGCCATAAGATTAATTTCAAAGTCAATTTCCTGGGGCAGTGGTATACCTGTAAGTTCTTTAGGAAATACATCTACAAATTCCCTGACTATCAGAACTTCAACAGGGTTAAGATTCCCCATGGTAGTATCTACTACATGGGCCAGGAATGCATAACATCCTTGCCTCATCAGCTTTTCAGCAACCATAGCTGACACAAGACAGGTTGGTAGAATCTTTCTATCTCCTAGAAAGATCCATGTGTCACTATCATCAGCGAACACACCTTGCTTGGACTCACAATCCAAAACAACCTTATTCCTTTCCAAGGTATCCATCCCAAGGATTACATAGAATCCATGCATCTCAAGTGATATAAGATCCACTTGAATGCGATGATCAGAAAAGAAGAGAATGCAGGGAGAACATATCTCCTGCAACACAACAGATCCCATCAACGGAGTTTCTAGCAACAAACTATCTTCTCTATGACTTGTAGTCAGGTTGCAGTCAAGAATCACTCTTTGAGTGATAAAGGAGTGCATAGCACCCGGATCAATTACAGTACAATATGTAGACATATCAGAGTATAACAATTCCATCTGACCTGCCACAACTCGAGGATTGATCACTACAACATGTGGATTCATCACGTAAAACCTCATCATTTCCTGTGGTTGATTTGGTGCTCGATGAATAGGTGTCGATGATCCAGCTTGGGACGCTTGTCCACGTCCTCTATCTTTACCTGGAAACTGTCGCCTTTGAGATCCTTTCTGACTCTGCCTTTGAGGTTGAGTTACACTCACTTCTCTGGCTCTACAATCTTTCATCAGATGTCCCATCTTTCCACATATGTAACAACTTATGTTCAGTTGTTGTGGTCTGGGTGGTCCTGTAAGTGACATAGATGCTGAGCTATGAGCTCTTTCTAAAGGTAAGCTTCGTCCTCTACCCCTATTTAACATCTACTGCGTCTGGTTACTGAATCTAGGTGGTGCCATAGGTGCAGAAAACCTTAGTTTCTTAAAATCTTTGGATGAGGATCCTTGGAACTGGGGATACATCTTCTTGTTCTTGGTTTGTCACTTCTCTAACACAGACCTCTCTACCCTTCTGACAGACTCCACAAAGGTAGAAAACCTTTCCCTATTCTCCAGGGCAGACACAAGGGTGGTTAACTCAGCGTTTAACCCCTTCTCAAAGCGCCTAATCCTTTCTTCATCTGCGGTCGCCATGTGTGGACAGAACTGCAAAAGCTCCATGAACTTAGCCTCATACTCGCTAATGTTCATCAGTCCTTGTCTTAACCTCTCTAACTGAGAGATTTTCTCATCCAGAAACGTCTTAGGGAAGTATCTGTTGATAAATTCCCGTCGGAAAACTTCCCATTCGATCTCAACACCTGGACTTTTCCCTTCCTCCATGGTCCACCAGTGACCAGCACTCCCCTTGAGAAGATACATAGCATGTCTAACCTTCTCAGCTTCTGGAATGTTTAGGATTCTAAAGGCCTTCTCTAGTTCAGTTAACCACAAGTGGACATCTGTTGGGTTAGCTGTTCCAGCATACTTCGTGGCTCCAACTCGGCGAAGTCGTTCAAATGTCTTGTCGGCTCCTTGTCCTTCTAGATGGGTAGGTGCCCTTGGTACATGTATAGGCATCTTATCAGTCATATGTGTCATGGTAGTCATAAACTACCCAAACATGGCTTGGATGGCTGGGTTCCCCATGTTAGTTGGATTGAACTGGGGTGGTTCAGACACATGTTCTTCCCTCTCATGGTCTCTTGCACCTCCTCTAGGTGCAGCGACACTACTCTTTGCAACATGTTCCTCGTGTGACCCAGACATCTTTAGTTTTATCTTCTCCTCCTATATGAGCAGAAGACACTATCAGATATACTGAAAGACACTAGAATAGACTCAACAACCCTAGTCCTATGTCTCTGTAGACTTAGTGAGCCTAGAGCTCTGATACCACTAAATTGTGACGTCTGTCTCGGAAAATGAGATCAACGAATGCGGAAGTGAATCATTAGCAGCGGAATTACTACAAATCACTAAAAATTAAAAACTTTTATAAAGGGTTACAAAAACTGTAACATTCTTTCATAAAGAAACCGTTAAGTGATATACAAACTGATTCATCAGCATATATCTGTATCATCACATCTCGAGAGTCACAAGCATCAACTGCCCTATTAAACTGTGCATAAGCAGTGTACAAAATTCTTGAGGCATTATGCCAAAAATCTCAGATCTATATCAAACCATCTATTGACTCCTAGGACTTGAGAGTACAGAGACGACACATAGGACTTTCTATCTACAAGACTCGATAGACAGCGTCTCCACCTGAAGATCATTGCTGTCCCTAATGTTGTTGCTGCTGTTGTTGCTGCTCACCCACTGAAGGGTTCCTTCGTCCTCGACATCTACCTAAAAGGTTGAATCCCATGGGGGTGAGACAATTGAATAATTGTCCCAGCGAGAGTTATAACTCTCTGCCAGAAGCATTGTTATTGCAAGTATTAAAATAACAATGAGCAGTAGAACTATAATTATTCAACAACAGGTAATTCATTGAATAAACTAAGTAGAGAAGTATTATCTAAGCAATCATTTCAATTATAACTTGATTGAATGACAAGACATATATCAATAAGGAATATGAAGAACATGTATATTATCTATCCATCTAGGACATATTAAAACAATGTATCATCAATCATTGTTCCTCATAGTTCATCCTAAGCAATTATACTACACGGATGATTACATGTTACACACATACTTATGCCCTGAGGAGATGAGGTATACCGCTCATACTCCAACCGACCATTATGAAATCGCAATCGGTACCATACATAGGTCATCAGGAGAGCTGGATTCCTATGACCTCATCTTCCTCAGTCAGTGTGAGGTACAACATGCAGGACATCTTTTGTCTCTGCTAAAATAGCTTACCAGGGTATTCTGGCAACTTCGCTATTAGAGTTACAGTGGCATGTTGTACTCTCTTTGCAATCGAGGGATTTTAAGTTATCTCACATCGATTCAGAATTAACATCATCATCGGGAGATTAGTGTTACATCTTCCTGGCATATACATATAATGAAGGATTGAGAGATTATTGCTTATCTCACATCAATTCGTCCATTAGGACGTAAGGATATTCACGTCCATAACTCCCACATACTCAAAATTATTCTCTCCAGGAGTTCCCTTAGGAAAACATGTTTCACCATCATTTAACTTCTGACAATGATGGATCTATGGTCAGGGCTCTACATGATACCATTATACTTGATTATTTAAGTACATTATGGCATTCTTTTAGCATCAAGCATGTTTTCAAACATAAACCATTAAAACAATTGCTATAAAGAAAGAGTACTAATTGTATCAAGTTCATTTCACATCAAGTTATCATTGGGATATCAATCCCTAACCATCTCATCATTATGGTTCAAAAACATGGATGTTCAAACCCTTAATTCAGCAAAACACTTGTTACCAAGTAACATATTGCCATCAAGTCATTTAATAATGTGAACATGAGTGTAGTAATACAGATATTTCTCATGGCTCATACAACCTATCAATCTTATTTGTTACCTCTCACTAGGCAACATAGCATATCATTGCTTTCAAAGATTATAAAGTTCTTTCAATGAATATGACATCATAGCTCTTACCTGGCTATGCTCACTATTTCATAAAAACCTGCATGATTAATACAATTGATAACAGGCACATTATTTCTATATCAGCACAATGTTCAATAATGATGGCATTACTATTTCAAGGGTTGCACCACTATGCCCTTACTAGGGTTAGGGTTTCCCTTTTTAATTCAAATAGGGTTAACCAATCCCCTTTAGCCCAATTAGGATTAGTGATTCCTTATTTCATTATCCAATCATAGGGCTTCATGCTATAAGGCATAACCCAGAATTAGGGTTTCACACTTTAATTCACCTTAATTGGAATTAGGGTTTACTATTCACAATTCATCTCATCACCCTAGATTAGGGTTTACTATTCACATTACATCACATTACAATGAATTAAGATCATACCATCATCATGTATTAGGATTACTTCCATTAATGCCCTCAATTAGTGTTATGATTCATTAACCATCATAATTAGAGTTTCATGATCTCACTAACATGGATCATACCCTAATTAGTTATTCATTTATATTGGGAATCCATTACTTGATTAACATTCATATAAGAAGTCTTCTCTCTCATTTTTCTATAAGTTAATGTTTGAATCACCCTTGATTAGGCTAAGTCAATTCAACATTGACAACATGGGTTATGTCATTACTATTCTGATCATTAAGGTTTACTCATTCAAAGAGTACTAATCACTCTATCCCATCAAGGGTACCTTTATTATAATCACCATTGATCACACCATGTCTTAATCAACTACTTACTTGGTCCTTTAACCACTTTAAGTATCCATGAGGTTTAGGTTAATCAACCACCAAACCATATTGATCACTAAAGCATCAAACGATCTTGACCTTCTCAGACCTCAAACGGTCTTGCACACTAAACCTCCAAATGGTCTTGGACTGCCCTTCAAACCGTTTGGTGATGAAGACTGTTTGGTCATGTTGACTTTGAAACTGCATGGACACAACCGAACTTGAAACTGCATGAGACCAAACAGTTTGGGGTCGTTTGGTCCCAAACGGTCTTAAGACTATTTGGTCCCAAACGGTCTTGAGACTGTTTGGTCCAAACCACCTCAAAACCGCAAGGACCAAAAAGTGTTTCAACCACTTCAATTGAATTAGGGTTTCCAATGTTGAACCCCTCAATCGATCATGCACATGTTAGCCAATCATCAATTGAGTTAATTAGATCAACCTTCAACTGATTTGACCATCATTTGACCCTCAATTGATCATCAATTAGGGTTTGGATCAATTGGATTAGGGTTTGAAATCGATGACCCTTCAACATATTTCATTGTGAGTCTAATTGATTTGAACCCTTTGACCCATCATCCAATTTGGTCATGACCTGACCCCAAACGGTCTTGGGATCGTTTGGATGACCTCCAAACGGTCTTGAGACTGTTTTCTCAAGTCAACAGCAAAAACCAACTCAAATAATTAAGGTTTGGCTCATTGGATTGATCACTAGGTCAACAATTGATTGCACTTCAACTAATTACCTTTAGATCTTCAACCGTTTAACCATAGTCAACCTTAGACCTCCAAACGGTCTTGGGTGACCCCCAAATGGTCTTGGGATCATTTGGATATCCTCCAAATGGTCTTGAGACCGTTTTCCCATTATTTTATAAAAAACCAAGTCATCAAATTAGGGTTTGGATCCTAGGTTTAGTCACCAAATCAGCAATTGATTACTCATCAACTTGATCTCATTGGATCCTTAATTGGTCAACCATGCTTAACCCTAGACCTCCAAAGGTTCTTGGGTGATCACCAAATGATATGGAGACCGTTTGGATGATCCCCAAATGGTTTTGAAACCGTTTGGGTCACTCAACCCAAACTTCAACATAATTCAATTATTAAAATCAGTAATTAACCTGATTAGGGTTTTGATGATTGTTGGACCTTCAATTGGTGAATCACTCAGAATTAATTGATGATTTTTGGTAGGTAATTAGTCTAAATTATTCTCAACAGTCCTCCAAATGGTCAACGCCTCCAAACGGTCTTGGACCATTTGCTTCTATGTGGTCTAGTGAAATCGTTTGCATTCAAACGGTTTGAAACCGCTTGCTCCCAAACGGTTTGGGAAACCGTTTCAGCAAGGTTGGGAGACCGTTTGCTAAATTAGTTCTTGGATAAACATAAAAATTAACATCATCATCTTCTACTTCTGTTCAACCAAGAACAGGGGCTGTTCTTCACGGAAATGATAGTAAGAACACATGAGTAGTAAAAGAAGAAGAATGAGAACCAACGATTTTAATGGAGATGAGGATGCATTAACAAAGATTAAGGGTTAGAGTTATAAAACCCGCCTCTAGGACTGATCTAGAGCTCCAAGTTCCGTATCTTTAATGGTGGATGAAGCTCCGACAATTTTCCAAGGTCCGTTCTTCAAGTTTTGGATGGAGAAGATGGCTAGAAAGGAAAATCGTGTGAAGAAAACCAATTACTAACCATTAATTTAGGATTTCCACCATGGATTCGAGGTAGATGATGACCCAAACTTACCAAGTCAGTGTGGTCATCCTTCCTCTAGTCCATAACTCTCCCTTGGTCAGACAAAGCAAAGGGATGAGAAGAGGAACTAAGGAAACGGTCCTTTGTGTTATCGGAAAAGATACCTTATATATATTTATGGGTCTTTTCAAAGCAAAAAGGAAAAAGATAGATATTTACTTTTATCTCCCAAAAAAATATCCACCAAGGCTTCCTCCATCCTTGGCCACGTTTCCACCTTCTAATCTCATGCAAAACTCCTCCATTATCCAAGGTTTAAAGGAAAAGAACTAATCACCTTTTAAGAGAGGTATATTAATATCCACCCTTATTGGATATTGCTTAATATATTATTAGTGTGAGTAGTTTCCACTTATACCATGATCTTTTTGGTGCCCAAGCATGGCACAAGCATGTCCAAACTATTTCAAACTCATCCTCCAACTTTTGGTTAAAGGGCTCCATAATTATTATATTTTCTTTTACCTTAATTAATATTAAAGAGCCATTTGTGCTTAAATCTTGATTATCTTAACAGCAAGATTCTCTCTCCTCCATAATCATTTACATGAGGCGCCCTCCTCATTTTCTTTGCTCTACTTGATTCCAAGAAACATGAGAGATCCTCTAGAGGGTATATTTTACATGTTAAACCCTAGGTTTTGGGTAAATTGCACATTACACCAAAACTAGATTTTTAAAGCACAAGGATTGCTCTACAAGCTGTATCTTGGTACCCAAGCTTGTGAAAACTGTACCACTTCATCATATTCATTCTTAGTATGTATCAACATCAGAGGAACACCTTAACCTGTGCAATTTACAAGTTAACCCCTCTACTTGGGTAATTTGCACTTTAGTCCATTATTAACAAAACAATATTTCAACATTATTCAAAAAGGACTGAAAATGAAATATAAGTTCCTTAAAAGCCTTAATTACTTTTCAAGAAATAAAAACAAGCATTTAATCAACTTAATTAGGCAAAACACCTAGGGTTAGTATATAACCCAGGTCAGGGATGTTACACGTGATCCCTAAATTCCTTTGCCAAATTGCTCCTCAATATTCTTGTCATTACCAGGAGTGTCATTACCATGGAGAAAGTCATTGCAAAAATCCATAACCTCTCTTGCCACATAACCCTCAATAATACTCCCTTCAGGCCGATAACGGTTTTGAACATCACTTTTAAAAACGCTCATGTATCGTTCAAAGGGATACATCCAATGTAAGAAAACTGGTCCCAACATTTTCACTTCCCTAGTCAAGTGGACAATAAGATGTACCATGATATCAAAGAACGACGGAGGAAAATACATCTCAAGCTGACATAGGGTAACAACCACTTCTCTTTGCAAATTATCGAGAGTATCAGGGTCAATAACTTTGGTGCACAGACTGTTGAAAAAGAAACAAAGTCTGGTGATTGCAAACCTTACATGCTTCGGCAATATAGATCGAATTCCCACAGGCAATATTTGTTGCATTAGAGTGTGACAATCATGAGATTTAAGACCTATCAACTTCAGATCTTTCATTGATACCAATCTACGGATGTTGGATGAGTAACCCTGTGACACCTTAACATTTACCAAACATTCACAAAAAGCTTTCTTCTCCTTTCTAGACAATGTGTAACAAGCGGGAGGTAAGTATGTTCTCCGATTTCCCATTTCACGTAACTCTGTTAATTTTGACCTTATTCCCATTTCACGTAGGTCTAGTATGGATTTTATCCCATCTTTAGTCTTACCTGGTATATTCAACAAAGTACCAATGACACTATCACAGACATTTTTCTCAATGTGCATGACATCGATACAATGCATGACTATCAAAGAACTCCAATAAGGAAGATCCAAAAGTATTGATTTCTTCTTGAATAAAGATTTGTCACTCTGTGTGGCCATAGTACATTGTGATCTCTTACCAAATTCATCGACAAAGTATTTTACTCTTTCATAAACAACCCCCCTGGTATAGGTTTAGGGGCACTCCGTTCCTCATTCAATCCATTGAATGCTTTGCGCTTCCTACGATACAGATGGAATTTTGTAAGAAACCATCGATGTCCCAGATATACAGTCTTACCACCATGTTTTAGTCTTGTTGAATCAGTGTTCTCTTCACATATAGGACATGCTTTAGCTCCTTTGACATTATATCCAAACAAATTCCCATATGTCGAAAAGTCATTAATAGTGCAAAACAACATAGCATGGAAACTAAATGTCTCTCTTCGTGAAGCATCATAGGTCATCACACCTTCACCCCATAGTTTCATTAAGTCATCAATCAGAGGTTCAAGATAAACATCGATATCATTTCCAGGTTGTTTAGGGCCCGATATCAACAACGACATCATTACGTACTTATTTTTCATACACAGCCAGGGAGGAAGATTGTATATAACAAGCATGACTGGCCAACTGCTATGTTGGCTACTCAATGTCCTGTACGGATTCATCCCATCTGTACAAAGCCCGAGTCTTAGATTCCTGACTTCTTCACCAAATTCAGGGTACAATAGATCAATCTTCTTCTACTGTGGGGAATCAGACGCATGTTGTAGGATCCCATCATTATTTTTCTTAACATCTGCATGCCACCTAAAATTCTTTGCATCTATCAGATTGGCAAACAAGTGTTGAAAACGTGATATTATAGGTAGATACCACATCACCTTGGCAGGAGAACCAGTTTTGGACTCCCCTGGAGTCATCAATTTATACCGTGATACACCAAATTTTGGACAATCTTTCAAATCCACATAGTCCTTTTGAAATAATACACAATCATTCAGGCATGCATGTATCTTCTTGGCATCCATTCCCATTGGGCACAAAAATTTCTTTACCTGGTATGTTGAGATTGCAACTCTTTTCCTTCAGGAAGCATTTCTTTCAACAAAGACAACAATGACGTGAAGCTTTTGTCGCTCCATCTATTGTTAGCTTTCAGCTTATACAATCTCAACACAACGCTAAGCTTCGTAAACTTAGTACAACCTATGTATAATGATATCTCAGCATCCTGCACAATGTTTCTAAAAATGGGAGGTGGATCGGTGTGCTCTACCTCACAACTATCCATCATCGCATCAACGATGTCTACTGGAACTGGTTCATTCACATCTACGTCATCAGAGGTATTTTCTTCTTCCACACAAGCATTGCTATCGATGTCCACTGGTTTTGAGTTTGAAATCTCTCCATGCCAGTGCCATTCTGTATAGCCTTGTATAATCCCATTACACATGACATGACTTTTGATTTCGTCACCAGTGTTGACTTTCAAGTTGTTACCGCAATGCCTACATGGATAGTAGAACCTATCTCCAGGTTGTTTCCTATGTTCCTCGGCAAATCTAATAAATTGGCCAAGACCAGATATAAACTCTGGGGTGCAGCGATTGTGAATGGACATCCATGATCTATCCATTCTATGATCAAAGAGAAAACAAGTATATATTACAACAAGATTAGGGTCTAGGGTTAACAGATTAGAGTTTTTGCATGGTTAAAACTTTAGGCCAACAAATACATGTGCTATCATTCTTATATATAATAAATGTGTACCACCTATCCCATTCTTGAACACCTAATCTCACTAGTAAGTGTATAATGTGTATTGAGTTTTCAAGAAAATTTCGGCAGCATTTCCCCGCTGTTCTCCAAGTACAGATGTACTTAGAGAACAAACGGGGAAATGCTACCAGAATTTTCTTGAAAACCAAATACACATTATACACTTACATCCTAAGTGAGATTAGGTGTTCACGAACAGTCCCAAACCAGGGACTATCCAAGATTTACTCCTAATGAGCAAATCTTGGACGGGTTTCTAGGCCAACAAATACATGTGTTGTCATTCTTATACCTGCAATCCTAGTTTCATCATTCATATCTTATGTTTTGTGTAACATCATTTAATCACGCTTGTTAGTAAATAATAAATAGTAAATAAGCCATGATTCCATATATCAAAGATTTGAATCAAAATGGAGCCTAATGGAACATTGGGAGAGTGAGAATATTATACCTCACTTGAAGGCTGAAGAAGAAATATATGCAAATCAACAGCAAGTCAACAACCCCTGCAACAACACAAATTCACACAAATGTAGATGCATGTTCATCATCAAGATAATCATTACACAAAAATGTAGCTATCCGATTATAATTGAGCAATATAGCACAAAATCACCCAACACGGCCGTGCCAACCTGTGATTTCACACACCATCATCGGTCGTGGAGCAGGGTACCTTCTTGAGGGCGGAGGAAGAAGAGGAGGAAGAAGAGAAGACCAGGTACCTTCAGCGGCATCGGAGGGGAGAGTAGCAGCAGCGAGCAGCGGCGGTGCGGGGAGAATAGGCCGCCGGAGCAGCGAGCTGGGGGCAGAGGGCAAGCGACGGCGGAGGTGGGCAGAGGACCAGCAAGTGAGAGGAGCAGCGTGCGGCCAGAGCAAGCGGCGGCAGAGGTGGGGGCAGAGGAGAAATCACCAGACCAAACCCTGGAGTAGCACGAGAATGAATGAAATAGAGAAAGGGTAAGAGTCTGGCTCGCGCGGGTGCTGTTAAGTTAACAATAGGCGTCGATTATTCAAAAAACTAACACATAAATCTAAAGGTGTCGGTTCTCCAAACACACTGACACCTATTCTCAATGATAGTCGTCGGTTTTTACTAGAAAAAAACTGACGTCTATCTACATATGTCGATTAAAAAAATTATTGTCGATTAATGACCATAGTCGTCGGTTTCTTTCGAAAACTGACGCTCAAAGGGTCTGAAAAATTTCCCGGGAACAACGCGGGAAAACGCATAAGCATCGATCATTGTACCAAAACCGACGACCAAAATGTGCCCAATTTCTGTCTCGCGAATAACCTTTCGTCGTCGGTTTAATAGTTAATAACCGACTCCATATGTTAAATTTTGGAGGTAATTTTTTTCACTGGAAATTTTGGATTTGGCGGTTAATTTTAGGCGTCGGTTTATAATTAGGGAACTGATACTGAATAAAAGCGATACCCATGTCTGGTCGCCCTTCACAGATAGATGTCAGTTTTTTTATTAAACTGACGCTTTAGGTTTTAGGTGTCGGTGTATTTATACAACCGACGCCTTTAAAAGTGACGTTATAAGCCATTTCTGTAGTAGTGTTTGGTCATGACTTCAGTAGACGTGTGTAAGTTTATGAAGATAAAGATGAGCTCTTAAGAGATTGGGATGAAATGTTGCAAAAGTAACCATCAAGAAAATAAATGGCTACAAAAAACTTTGATGATAAATATAGATGGATAATGGTTTATTGTAGAAATTATTTGATAGATGATATAAACTCAACATAAAGAAACGAGTCATTAAACTCTAAACTGAAACACTATCTACTATATAGTTACAACTTGTTGGATTTTTTTGAACATTTGATCGTGTTTTGAGAAAGAGGAGATATAGAGATCTGGAAGCTGATTTTCAAATGACAAATTCTCGCAAACAAGTATTTCTTCCTTCCAATATTTCAAAACAGATTGTTAGTGCATACACATCGGCGATCTTTGAAAAAGTTTAAGAAGAGTATGTCTATTTTTTAATTATACATCGCAAATGGTTGATGATGGACCAACTAAAATTTTTACAGTGACAATGATGGGGAAGGATCAGAAACATATAATAAACATTGATGGTGTAAATCACATAGTTGATTGTAGTTGTAAAAAAATGAGTATTTTGGAATTGTACGTCAACATGTGTTTCAGGTCTTCTATCAACTTGAAATTGTACAAATTGCCTCAAAATATATTCTTAAAAGTTGGACTAGAAATGCCCAAGCTGGTAGTCAATTAGATTGGTGTGGTATTTCCTTGGATGTTGATCCAAAGGATGTACTTGTGAAACACAATAATGTCCTATGTCAAGCATACATCAAACTAAGTGAATAAGAAGTGAAGTTTGATGAAACATTTGATATAAGCTTGAAATATGTAGAGAAAGCTTTAGAAGCGGTAAGGAGACTTAAAGAAAATATGAAATATAAAGAAAAGCAATCGATTCAAAGTATCCTTGAAGAGGAACCAAATCTAAGCAATGTTGAACTCAAAAGAAGGGATAGAGAGAGGAAGTAGGAAATGGAAAAAAGATTTTCACTAAAAAGGGTAAAATGAGAATAGTTACTTTAAAGGTATAGTTTCAATTTTTTGATCAACAAGTATTTTTTTTGTGCTCTTTATATAATGTAGACATTATTTGTCAAATTTTGAAGGACCAAATGAATAAAGAACTTAGCCGTAAAGCAATTACGTTCAGACAACAAAGAAAGGTACATTTCTTCTCCTTCTTTACAATAATTACTAATGCTACAATACTGAATGAACAATAATCAAGACGATCATAAAAAATATTTTTTAAACTAAAGATCATACCATGGAATATTTACGTTTTTGTATTTTTTCACTTAATTGCAGGTGACTCAAAGTATGCATGGGTATTTATCAAACAATGAACAATATAACTCTCATAGTGGGAGCATATTACAACTATTAATGGTAAGAGGAAAATTTATACATCATTTGTATAGTTTATAGTTTATAGTCTAATATGTTAAATTTAAGGGAGTTGAGCAAACCATGCCTTCTACTTAAAGACTTGAGTTGATATGTCCAAATATGTCCAATGAAAATCAAAAGCAAGTAATCACATGTTTATCAAAATGATGTAGTTGCTATGTTTTCCCCTATCCCTTAATCATTCTTGATTTAATGTCATTGATGTTTTAAAATATTTTCTTTGTTACAGGTACAAAAATCATCACGTTGGATGTATCTAGAACATTACATAAGAAATAAGGAGCTCTTTGAAGAAAAATATTGTGTTGCAACTCTTACATGAGGACGAGAGAGATTTTTATTTGAGCATTGTTTAATTTTGCTACTATAGTAAGCTTTTTTTTATTAGTCTCACTAAGCTTACTATACTAAGCTAATATGTTTTCATTTGTAATCAACAATAATGTTTATCCGAGTATTACTTAATCTAGGAATTACATAATTGGATTTATTATCTGTTGTCCAATATTTTCACATTTCTCAACATGGTTCGTTTGTATTTGATAAATTTCTATTGTTTGTGGTTGTTGTATTTTGTGGTGGAAATCACAACAAAATATAGGATAAATTATGAATGGTTTTCCAAATAAAAATTAATAAGAAAATATTTCTTGAAACATATAAGAGATGTGATGGGTAAAAAAATTGTTCTTTGAATTTTAATTATATCTTACAAATTCAAATATTTACCACTCACTAATGATTATTATAATTTGTGCAGGTTTATTTGTTCGGGTTGAATAGTTTAATCAAAATAAGTTATGGATTATAAAAGTGATAATCCAAAATAAGCACGATCAAGAGAGTGACCCACATCTAGGTTAATTTTGTTGGTTGTAAAATTGGTCAATCATTTCGATGATTGGGACCCCTATTTAGAATTAGTAGAGTAAATCATGGGGTCTGGACAACGTTCAAGTCATAATATCCATTTAAATTATGTAGTCGGTCGTCTTACACATCGGATATCTCATTTCTAAAGTCTCATGTCATGCTATTTGAACTCCGGTGCCTAGTCCATGTGGCGCAATCCATGGTACCACTAGTTTATTATTGCCAACTGGAAAGTGACAATCCAAATAAGCATTTTTATGAGAGTAATCCACACCTGGGTCAATTTTTCTGACTATAAAATTAGTCAATTATTTTGATAATTGGGACCCCTATAGAGATTAGATAGGATAAATCATGGGTCCCATTAGCATTCAAATCTGAATATCCATTGAAATTGTATAGTTCGTCTGGTTACGCAGCGGGTATCTCATTTCTGAGGTCGGTTTTCAGGTTGTTTGAACCCATTTCTAGCTCATATAGAACAATCCATGCTGCCACTAGTATATTATTTTCAACTGCATCCCTATTTATGATATAATAATCTACTTATACTCTTAGAATTTCGTGCATCGCACAAAAGCACGGTGACAACAGTGCAAAGAGCCCAATCAATACATATGTTCACAATTGATTTATGAACTACTTTAACTAAAAGGATTTATTTACAAAATGACCAGACATGTTTGATACGGAAACGATCCTTTCCGTAGCCGGGAGGGGGAGGACAAATGCTCCGGCTTCCCATTATACTCGAGCAAACAAGGAGCACCGTGCTCCCTGTGGCTGGCAGGACCAGCGAATTTGTTCCCTTTTATCATAGTGTATATTACAATTAACTCTATTTCATTAATAAGAATTTACCTTTAACCCTAGACTAAGAAACATGTAGCAAGTATTACCTACTCCGGCAGCATAATACGCTACTTATGCTAAGACAAATCCCACTCACGTAGCAATTTAGAAATTAGCTAAGCACTTTAACAAAATGTTTGAGTTATTCCCTTCACAGTCATAATCTCTCTCCAAAGACACAATCTAGTCTATGTAAATCTACAATCTTTCCAACAAGTAACAGTTTAAATAATTACCTATGATGATCAAGCATAAGTAATTTGTTAGGCAACCGAAGCTCTAAGTCTAAAATTAGAAGAAATGACTATATTAACTAATAAAAATTAATTACAATGCATAACCAGACTACTCCTATATCCTAAGAAATAAGGGGATTAGCCCTACATAATTTCTATTGTTTCATACATAAGGGAGGAGATAGAAAACATGGTAAACATGAGAAAATCGATGTAAACCCCTGGAAAAATCGACATGGAGGAGTGTTGATAAAAGAATCAGTAGCATGGAGGAGTGTTGATGTAGCCTTCTCATTTTGATGCATATATTACCAACTTTGATTAATTACATTTATTAACATAATTGTAAACCTACAATTCCTTGTACACAACTATGATTGGGCATACACATATTACGTGATGATGTACAAGCAGATGATTTTTATGGCACACGACATAGACCAAATGTATAAGAAGGTAATGTTATTAGTCTTGGATCATAAATTAATGAAGTAGTTTCATTTGATACTACAAACAATCAAATCTAATTAGAATTATGTCTCATTCTCTTTGCAATTTTTCGATACTACTGAAGCCTATACATTGGAGCAGTAAAATCATCCACGCAAACAGTGGGCAGACTACTCTAACTAACATGTGAACTTGTCAGATAATTGGGAGGGTTGATTGATATTTCTGTAGTTCAAACTTTGGTGTCAGATTTTTATTTGTTAAATTATTATACATTTGTGTACTTGAACTTCGTGGAAACTGATGTTGATATATATATATATATATATATATATATATATATATATATATGCATATGCGTGTATGAATCAAATGTGAAGTGCAAGAGGAGGAGAATGATGTGTATTTGTACATATGTATGAAATTGTATGTGTGGCTGAGAAATGAATAAATTGAGCTATGAGTTCATGCATGTGTTTGCATTTGAAGTGAAATGTAAGGCCGCTAACCTAACTTTTAGCTACCCTTATTTTTCTTGCTTGATTAGATGCTTAAACCTTAATCTAATCCTTTTATATGCTTTTATAACATGTGACAATCTTATGTTTCCAGCTTGGTCCAGTTTGGTTTATGTTTGAGCTATGAATGCTTATTTTAGACTAGGTTGAAAATTACCCATGTTTGAGGATTATCTTGAAATTTGTTACATGTAAGTTATGCCATTTGTGCCTTAGCATCATGAGAGAGAGAACGATGTTATGGGGCACCTTGTTTGGACCATAGTTGATGATGTGACATTACATGGTGATATTAGGGTTTCTAGGGTTTCCTTTGTTGTTGAGCTTCGACCGTGTGTTGGTTTGTGAAGTGTTACGGCCGCAACACCTCACTTGGTGATTTTTGCGACCACAACATTTGTTCTTGGTGTGGTTTATTTTGACCTTGATTCCCTAGATGTGGTTTAGTCAAAGGGTTTGTCCCCTACTGATATGTTTCGACCATGTTGAGTGGGTGATCCTTGTGTAGCGGTCGCTACACCTTGCTTTGTTTCGACCCTTGATGTTTGTTGCAACCGCAACAAGGTGTGTACTGGACCTAAGTGGTTGCTACACCACCTTTTTTGTATCAACCTTTGATGCATGCATGTTTAAGGGGTTACATGGTTGTTTCCTTGGTGGACAAGTGTCCTTTTGGTTCGCTCTTGTGTTGACACCACATACCACCTTACCTCCCTCCTACCTTGTGTATATATCCCCTATCCTCTTCATTCAAGCATCCTTTTTGTCCCTCTTTCTTCTCCACTCTCTTGTGTTCATCCTTGGACCTTTGTGGAGCAAAGAAGGAATGATCTAGGTGCTTTGATGGTCGACCCACCTTGCATGTGGTGATCTTGAGCTTGATCATCCCCCTCGTGGTGATCTTTTTTCTAAGTTGTTATCTTTCTTTGGTCAAGTTTTCTTTTGTCTCTCTACCCTTATTCTTCTCTTTTCCTGGTTGTGAGACTACGGTTCTACCATGGTGGTCATTTTGAGAGAAACTTCCCTTCACAAGGGTCCGAGACCATGGTTGACCATGGTGGTATCTAAGTGAGAGGAAGTTTTCTCCTCTTTACCCTATCTTCTTTCTTGTTAGACCTAGGTTTTTTCACCCTATTTCTTGAGCGCTTATTTGACCATGGCATTCTTCTCTTTTGATGTGATCTTATGGCCAAAATATTGATCTTGGTTGGAGTTTCATCTTCTCTCTTGGAGATCGTGGCCATTGAGCTTGATCCTCTACACAAGGCGGGTTATATAACTCTTCTCCTTACCATTATTGCACCATTTTCTTACAAGCATGTTTTTTGTTTACATCTCCTAAATGTGATCCTAATTTTCTAGATGAAGTTACCATAATCTAGGCTTTAAATCTTGGTGATTATCACATGTGGTTTGCTTCTAATCCTAAACCCTAACCTTTGTACCTGATTTTTTGGTGATTATGGAATGGATGGTTTTCTCTTGCTTTTGAATAATTGATCTCAATAAACATGCATATGATTCGAGTATGTTGGAGTAGCATGAAGTTTTAGTTTTGTTTTGCATGTTTTAAATGTAGGCTTCATCTTTCTTAACAAGGTTCTTTCATGGTGATGTTTATGATACATGTTTAGGGTTTTTGTGATTATCCTTGCATGGAGTTTTCCTCCTAGATGGTGCTTAGTGTCCTTAATGGTTATCATCTATTTTGATCATGTTTTATATTTTTTTGAGTATGGTAATGATGGGTTGAGGTAGTTTGACCCCGATCGTCGCTACACTCACTATGATACACTTGGTCGATACAAGTTGTGGCTTTGGATTAATTGGTGCAGCATCAGTATCGGTGATGGGGCCAGCGAGGCCACAATATTTGACCCGGACTTGCCACAAGTGTGGAAAAGTAGGACATCTGAGGTGGGCATGTCCAATGAAGGATGATGAAGTGACCAATAGCTGAGACAGAGTTAGCAAGGCTCATAGAGGTAGCAGTTTAGCAGCAGTAGAGGCCAAGGATGTCAATAGGCATCATAGGTTGGTTATTCTGGACAAGTCAGTAGAGGACAGGGGGACAACATGTGATGAATGCATATTCATCATATTTCCAATCGCCATGTTTTGCTCAATTTTGCACTCAAATCTCTCATATACCCCCTGAATCTGTTCAAATATAATTTTCCTCAGTTTCATATAAATATTCAAAATTTTGATCAAATCCACTGGTTTCCATTACAGGATTAAGCATCACACTTGTGCCAAGAAACTTTTGATAATTTGGACCCTATTTTCAATCTCCAGTTCCTTCATCAAAAAGCATCCTCATCAGTTAGAGGATTCATCGACATAGGCTCATCGGCCCATAGTAATACCCCCCATGGGTTGGGTTTATTCCATGAGGTAGTGACTGAGACATCGTCATGATTGAGATGTCGTTATGATTGAGACACATCATAACCGCGACAAATATGATGACCAAGATGACGTCACGACCAAGCAATGGTCACAACCGCGATGCCAAAAAGTGTTCCGAACCCTACGTCATCACCATCATTTCGAACGCAATGCCAAAGGGTGTCGCGACTAAAACACCAAAACATGTCTCGACCGTGACCCAAAAGATGTTGCGACCGGTACAATGCCAAATAGTATAGTCACTACTAAAAATATGGTCTTTAACTATAAAAAAAATTGTAGCGAAAACCCCATATTTTGTAGCCAAAGGCTTTTACTACATATTTCTTTACACATACAAATTGTAGTATATGCTCGTATAGCTAAAGCCTTTAACTATATTTTTCAAATATGTAGTTAGATAATCCATTCGCTACAAATTTATATATAGCCGGAAGCGTAGCTAGATATTTTCCTTACATATTTAAATATAAGTACAATTATAGCTAAATGTATGACTACAATTGCATATATAGTAAGTATGTAGCAAAAAGATGAAGTTAATACATTTTATGTGTAGTTAATGTGTAGGGAAAGGCATTAGTTACTATATACATATATATGTAGTTGATTATGCATCTAGATACATATGTAGTGTCATTTAGTACACATACATATATGCTTAGTTCGACTATATATATATATATATATATATATATATATATATAGTGTAATTTGTTAGTACACAAGTTCTTTTAGTAACAAAATTGTAGTATCTAGAACAAGTGATTCTCATTATGCCAACCATCTTACTTTCATTTATAATGAAGCGTCAAATGTACATGGGGAGGACGTATACCTTGCCCCTATTACACAATGTGCACAAAAAAAGGTATATACATATATCAATGATTCAGTGGTCTACTAACATCTTTGCCAAAGAGTTGTGTCTTTCTCGGACAATTTTAATATCCTTATTGTCTTCTTCTTTTGTTCAAGCTCTTATTCAGCCAACATCGTCCAAAAGCACCCGAGATAAGAATCTGAAAGGAACTCTCCAAGCAGAGATAGAAGGAATATCGTCACTATGTTTGCAGCTGTTGACAGTGACTATTCAAATATATGCATAGGTCTATGCAATGCAGCCTTCTCATAGTAGCAAAGAGCCATATCAAATTGCAACATATCATGATACACTGTTGTGTCTGTGGCTGTTGCTGCAGCTGTGACTGGGCGGGCTTGGGCTTCAAATGGAGTTGCATCGTCATGCTTCAAAGAGAAATGAACCACAAGATTAATCACAAATAGTATACAGCTCTAGGACGTGAGTAGCTGAAAGCACTTCAAAAATAACTCTATGTATAACAGTATAATAGGGAGATATGGACATCTACTGAGATAAAGTTAATATTCATATCTGTCATAAGGTAAAGATCATCTAAATAGTTTAATAAAGATATATAAGCATTCATACATGGAATAAATGAAGGTTACCATGAGAATAAGATGACAAAATTAGTACCTTGAAGAGACGAAAAGTATAGGAAACTTCATTCACTTGTGCGGCCCCCAATATGTACTGTTAGATGTACCAAATTGTTAAACCACAATGTGAAGAGAAGAAATCAAATAAAAAACTTGTAAGCAGACACATGCAACTTCTGACTTTTCAGCATATACATGTTAATGAGATCACTTATTAATCTTCCACACTATGACTCTTCATGAAGATATTCTAGGCCTCTTGCTGTTCCCAAGAAAATAGAAAATTGAGCAGAACAATCAAGTGCAAACTACTATTTCCTGAAACATAGAGCAAGGAGATAGTACTGAAGACTAAGGGTTAAAGATGCATGTTGTAGCTGTAATATATATAAATGATTAGCAGAGTGTTTCCTTATCAATGCAGATTTAGATGTGTGTAAATAGTGGCATATAGTACTTCATTGAGATCCCATTGACCCACACACACACAAAACGCTCAATTTATGGCAGAAGTAAATGGTGAGCTGTAAATAGTCCAACTATAGATATGCATTCCAATATCAGGGAACCTACTCCCAAAATTTTCATATATGTGGCTGTACAACTTACTAAAGAGCATGCCTACTATGAAAAATCATGATGAAGGCACACAAAAATAAAGTACATGTAGACAAATATCTATCCACCACATGTACACCAACTATGGGCACATCATTATACAATTATCATTTCTTCTTAGTAATAGAAATATGATATGGTATGATATATTTAATATGTTTGATATCCAGCTTTAGTAAAATAACAGCCCTACACATTATTAATTATATCAAAGCAAAGTACTAAATACACATGTTAGTTGATTGGACATAAACTAGAGAAAATCAGAACATAATAGTGTGCTCGTATGAAATCCTAAAAATTAGTAGTATCAGTGTTGGGAGGGATGTTATTCTTATCAGATCAAATCTGTTTGTTCTTCAAGTTTCCTAGGTGGTGTAATTTTTCAAATTGGATAACTTCACACCTGCCATGATTGTAATAACAATAGGACTGGCAACTTAGTAGAATGATAATCTAGTTATTTGTCACACTTCTGAAACGTTCCAACAATTCCTTAGCAATTTTCTATAGCATATACATGTTATTTAGTAACATCAAAACCATCAGCCTAACAATAACATTACTGTTATAGCAATAACACTATTGTTACCTTCTCTTCTTGTGTTGCTTTCTCAGATGTCTCCAATCTTCTAGCATCTCTTTTTGTCTCCTCTTGGGGAGATGTCATAATATTCTCTCTATAGATAAAAATTGGAAGCCATTACAAAGGCACAAACTTTAAATAAAAACCTAGATGAACAAAGCCATACACAGCAGACACATCAGCTTTTGAGGTCAATACTGATTTGCATACATGTTTGTTGTTGACTTGTTTCTGAGTATAGAGTCAGTACTATCCCCAAATGGGCTATAGTGGTTTGAGCCGCTGATGCCATGAAGATCTATAAATTTTCACTCTAATTCATTATCTGACTAATTAATGAACATGCATGTGACATTAAATGTACTTGAAACCTAATCCGTTTTCGCTTTTCAAGTCCATGTGAAACAATACGTATTTGAATACCAAAACAACATACACCAGATCATACCTGTTCAGCAATACTGTGAGGATCAGTCGCTTGCCCCCTTCTAGCACGCACCATTGGGCGGGGAGCAAGAGGGTGTGACACCAGAGCAGCCTGAGAATTGAAAGGCTATACAGATATAAGAAAGAAATAACCAGGGATAAGAATTTCTTTATATACTAAAAACATGAATAAGGAATAAAGTGAGTCGGTAAAGCCATTTATTCCAGAAAAAGTTAGAATTCTATCAAACTGCAGTGAAAATGAATAACTTGATTTCTAACCCTACAGAATAAAAGTTAATATATTTTTTCTAATGTACATCAGGCATGGCGTACTAGCTACTACATGTACATGAGACATGTTGAACTGGACAGACCTGCCTGCAACAAATGCAACACCGACCAGCAACGAGTACACTTAATTACATGGATTTCACCAACCCCAGGTAGGCAGGCTTGCGAGAAGCCACCCCATCATGTAGCTAGGGGAGTACCTGTAATTCCCTCAGGCTGGTGTACATGGAGATCTTGTCACGTAGTCAACTAAAGCCGATCCGGCATCGTCCACCAAGATCATCAGCTAATGTCAATCAAAGTAGCTCAAAGTCAGAGTCAGCAGTAGCTAACATCTAAAAGGGGGAAAACAAATGTTGTTTACTCACCACAATGGTAAGACCCAGGAACGCATCCAGTGCAGCTACTCTCTTAGTCTTCTTCTTCGATGCATCCCCCGGATCCAAAGTTGTAACTTCCCCGACGCTCTCATTCCCCTCGGGTGGTTGTTTCTTTGAAAGAATAGTTGCATCGCATTCCCCTACTTCAACGTCGACAGTAATGGAAGAAGGGTTGTAGTGTTGCTGCTCCGCATCAACCTTGACCGCATTTTCCATCTGTGCATATGATGCCTGCAACCATTAGTGCATATCAAAAAAATGACTGAATCAAAGAAATTCATAATTATGCTGAAGATGAGGAATATGTTTCAGAGGAAGTTAGGGATTTTAGAAAATAGTCAAGAATCATATAATATTTTCAGAGGAAGCTAGGGACTCTAGAAATTCATTTGTTATAACACCAACATAAATTTGCATCCATTAGTGCTGGAAAATGTGTACATGTAGCAACTTAAACTAGCTTCGTAAGAAAAGGATTTCTAGATAAAGATAACACATTCAATAGAAGGCCTTCAAATCCCACAAGGAAGTAAAGTTAACAACAAATTGATATGATTAGATATTCAATCAACAACATACCAACCTTACCAGATCACAACACAGCCATAACTTCAAAGAAAGATTCAAACCAACATTCATCAACCCAGGCCCATCCAAACTAACAGAATCTGCTGCACCTATCTTCACAATTATCTTGTCTTCAACTGAGCCCCGCAAGATCTCATATATCTAGAATCTCAATAGTCATAGGATCTTATATATCTAGAATCTCACCGCCTCCTCTACTAGGTTGCTTATGTACTTCAAAACATATCATAGCAATAAAATATCAGAACAATGAACAAATTTTACCAAATACCTTCTATTGTATGTCTGGACGTTTTTCTCTGAAAAAAGTTTAGTGCATTTTTTTAATCTGCATGTCATTTTAATGTTATATTTTTTCTCTAAACCAAAAGGCGTGATGGGATCTGAATGATCTTGTGAGATTTCTTTGAGGACGTGTTGGACATGTCAGTGCCAATCTTCCTTTAAAATAGAGTTGACCATCAACAACAATGTCAACCTCATCCCAGTTTACAAGGACCACATGGCATACCAATGACCCCTGGCTCTTCAATACCATTCTTAATTTCCCTCTAGATTAGATGATGTTGATCATTGTCCCATCCCTTTTACTCATTGATGATGTTGTTTTGACAAAAATACACAAATTAACAAAAAAAAGAGGAAAAGAGAAGCAGAAAAGATAAGAAGATGTATATACCATGACTAAATTTTAATTGTGATCATATAATGAACAATGATATTGGGTTGTGACAACTCAAATCTAAACACAATTGCATTTTAAGACTACCATTCAAATTTTCTAATGATATGAAGAGCACATTCGAATTGGTTGCATACATTACAAACAAGTGAGCATTAAAATTGTTATGAAGTAATAGGATTAGGGAAATTGATAATTTGAATACCTAACAAGCAGGAACTGAACATCCTATCATATAATCAGCTGCAGTGTAAAATGATAACCATGTAGTATGTACTCATTCCAATATGTAGACTTGTCTCAACTGAAATATCAACCATTCTATTAATATATGGTAAATATAGTCCCGTTTGCAATTGAGACCGACATCGAATATGCAATTGAATAAAAAAGGAGCGAGATCCTATCTGGTAACACCCAAATTCCTATCTGGTAACACCTAAATAAAGGAAATGAAACAAAAATTTGATATGGCGAACAGAAAGTCACAAATGTAGAAAAATAAAATATGAACAAGAGTCGTCAAACCATTTCCTAGTGAGATACAATAAACACAACAATCCAACACAAAAACCTTGCATGAAAATGAAAGGACTTCCTTTATACACATCATCTAGAAACAAGTTAGTGAGGTTAAAGTAGTTAGGAAGGGACTGAGTAGGGACAACAATCTATAATAGAATAAGAGATAGAGATAGAGAGATCATTGGGATCCATAGATCTTAGGAAGACAACTTCGAACATTGAGGCTACTTGGGACCTTCTTGTTAGTTGCAACATTTAGGATCTGACTAAACATCCTCAAAATTGTCAAGACATTTCAATAGGTTTCAACTTTGAATGCACTCAAAACTGGGAAAAACATTACCAAATAGGACCAACAAGCTAGCAATTTTCAAGGAATAACTGCATAGAATGGTTAAATAATTTGTTGGAGGAATAAGAAGAGATTTTGTGAGCTTTGAAGAAGGAGATCAAGAATGGAGATATGAGGGCATGTATAAAAGCATGAGAAACTGCCTTCATGCCTTTGTCTCTCTCTCTCTCTCCTTCCTATAGTCAACATAAGTCATTGGTTGTGGATTTCAATAAGTCAATCCATATCTACAAAAGATGGCATCTGTCATGGATTCTATACATGCTTTGATAAACAAATTCTTAAATGAATACTTGCATTACCTATATCTATTGAGGATATGGCAAAACACAAAAATTAAATTACAAACTAATGCAGTGCCATCAATTTCTGTCAACTGATACATCATCGACTTTGTGTTCTTCTCTTTCTTCCCCAATTTGAGCTTGGGATGGGCCCCTTTTCATTTTAAGCCAACTGATACACCTTATGATTTATCATATCTATATGTTATGCTTGTTTTCCTTACAACTTCATTCTCTTAAGCATCTAGAAAATTCTTAAGCTGGCCAGCAAAAGAATTTGCATAAGAAATCCAGATTTAACAGTCCCAACAGAGAGACTCCAACTTTTCTAGACCCATTTTCCTGCCACTTTTCACTTGTTTTTTGTTGAAGCTAAATAAAATCCATTCACTAGCCTCTAGCAATATTATTCAGTTATATTGCATTCACCTTAATGCTCATAATGGCAGTGCTAGTTGGTGCTCAGTAGAAACTATTACAGAGCTCCAAAAATTGTATCTAGATAATGCATAGTAGCTCAGTGCATCTCAACCAAAAAAGGATTTTAAACCACCATGACATGTATGTAGGAGCTAATTTTGGCCACAATGAGGAAACCAAATAGAAATTATTCCACATGAATACCAAAATTGCAGATATAAAGGACACCCTACTAATTGCATCATCAACATCTTTAGAACTACTGTGACATCAACCCTAACACATTTTAGGTCCAAAACATGATCACTCAATCACCTAGGAAACCTATTGTTATAAACAAAGTAGAAACATTAGAGAAAATACAAATAGAAAGAGAAATTAATTACCGATTAGGGTTTTTTGGCCTGACTTGAGAAAACTAAATATTTTTACATAAATAAAGGCACATTATTTATGGTACGTTACCAAGGAAAAACGTCTAATAAATAGAAAGGAGAAAGGCTTAAGGCAAAAACCAAATAATGAAGGTATTTGTATTTATTACTTCTTTTGGGATATGATGGATGTGTGTCCTCTTACAACTTTATAATTATGAATGGCATACTTAAAGACATGTTACCTGGCACATTGAGATAAAATCACTTGTTTTAGGCACCACTAAATCGATTTTCTAGAGAATTTGGCTAATTCTATTTACCAATGATACATTGTAATGTACTACATGCTAAGGTAAGCTTTTGAGGTAATTGTACACTTTCTTTACCATATCAAGAAGCAGGGTATGCATGGTTTACATTCAAGTTCCGTCCATCTCTCATACAGACAGATCTAATGGTGTGGTTTGAATAAGACTGTTCACCAAGGAGACACCAATTAAGCATTGAAATGATGGGTTTCTTAACAGAATTGCAATGCATTGAAGAAGATTGTGCAATGGTAGTCAAGTATTATTTAAAGACATGGATAAATTGAAATGCCACTTCAATTAGGGACTTTTACTGATAGTTCATGGAGAGATACATTCCCTAATCTCTTTCATGCATTCCATATAATAATGTCATCCATCTTCCCAAATGTATTTAATGAGAACCTCTTCATGCTGCAAAGACATTGAAGGTCATCGCTAAGACTATGATGTTGCTAGAGACATTGAAGGCCTCTGCCTCCATCACCGGTCAAGGTCCATCTGCATATTGATCAAATAAATATATATGGGTTATCAAACTAGTTTAGCATCAATCTTGAGTGGAAGGCAGTAGCTGCAACAACTATTTCTAGAAGAAAAATTACAGAGACATATTCAGTTACAGTTATTAAATAACATATCTTGCTCACCTGCATGCACCCTCACCACCAAAGGAAGTCCAATCTTTATGAGCATGATATATAACTACAACATTCACCAGCCGCACCCAAAGCAAAAATGGTGGCCATGGTACATTTGTGAACAATATGGGACAAACATATCAGCAGAAAATGAGATATAGAAGAACAGAAAGAGGACAGGAGAGTGGGGGAACTAGAAAAAAGTCAGAATAAATGAAAAATACTTCAGTTGCATCATCCTCAACCAGCATGTTAGATGACTTGAGATTTAAATAATCAAGATCGACATTGAACATAATATGAAAGGTATCATAAACTTCCTACCTCACATGTGAAGCTCTACATAGACCACTCCAGCTCCCAACAATCCATGACAACCTTCATGGCATGCACACAATGTGTTGTGGAAGCTACTCATTGAAGAAGCTGCTCCTTGAACAAATAGAGGATCAACACGTAGTGGCTATGAGGCATCAGAAAAAGAAGACACAAAATTGCAAGTTTATCATTTTCAAACTGTCCATCATTTTCCATTTCACTATTGTTTATCATGACAAAGGCATGGGTATCCCCACCTCTGCTTCCACTTGGGTTCCTAAAAGCTTGGCAGGGACCTGAACTATAAATTGATCCAAGCGTGATGTACTGGTAAAGAAATACAAACATGCTCTGAAATTGTTGACAGCCTTGCCATAAAAGAGGTCTAAATGTTAACCAATACTATAGAATATTCATATCACGGCCTTATGTAGCAAGAGAAATGGAAAACAATGTTGTAATGGTGGTTCGGATGACAATCCTTTCTATATCGAATGAATTGACACACTTTACATCAAACAAAAACTTTATTCTAAACCTATAGAAAAGAGGAAAAATAGCATCTACATAATTATGAAGGAACTTTTATTGTTTGCCTCACTTGCCTCGCTCCAAGCATTTTACCTATAATAACAAAAATAATTATCTAAAACCATTATATGGACATGTTACACTTATAGCACATTGAAAGAAAAAAATTACCGAACAATGAGTAGCTTCTTTGGCCAAGCTATTATTGACCCGATTGCATCTTCAATGATTTGATAATTGTCAAATGGTCTAACCAGTTGCTCTTCAGGTTTAATTGCCACACCAATGCAAACAATAGCAAATGCAGACCCTAACTTTCCTCCTCCTATTACAAGGTCAGGATTCACACCTATCACTTGTCCTTGAGATACAATTGACGTTCCATCATCGAAACTTAACAACCTCACGACCTATAAGTTGTACGGATATTTTGTGGTCCCTGAGCTAGAGTTAGTAGATTTGATGGCAAATTTTCTGATTTGGCCTTCTCTTCAATCTGTATACATTATGAATTGAGTTATTAATACAATGCTCTAACAATATTAAATGAAATTAATGTTATAGACTTACATGCTTCTTAAACCAATCACTAAAAGTGTTCATATGAATATTACTGATTTCCCAATGTCTTGCACACGGATTCAATTTATTCATGTAGCGAATGTGTTCCCTGCTAACAAGTACATAAGTCGTGTGTACAAACATCTAACGGTGAGCATGCATATTTCTTAATAATTTAATGAACTCACTCCATGAACGGTTCAACTGCAACACAATTAGATAAAATATACTGATGTGCAATTTTCAGCATCACATCTTCAAGATAAATAGGAATACTCTTTCCTATTCGATGCCCTTTGTGTGAAAATATAGACCAATCATCATCAGTAACAATATCGTCATCTTCAACATCATTTCTAGCCAATTTTGTGAACCTTGTCTCTACCCCAGAGAGATACCTTGAAAAAAATGTTACACATTCATCTGCCAGGTAACATTCTGCTATGGAAGCTTCTGGAGCAGCTTTATTCCTCACATATTCTTTCAAAGTTTTCAAGTATCTATAATGATAAATAGAATTTGTTTAAAATCAAAAAATATATTTGATAAAATTTTAGTGAAACAAACAGTAAAAACATACTACCTTTTCACTGGATACATCCAATGATAAAATGGTGGTCCAACTATCTTAGCTTCTCGTGGAAGATGAATGACCACGTGCTCCATTATGTCAAAAAATGAGGGTGGGAAAATCTTCTCCATGTTGCATAGAGTCACCGCAATTCTAGATTCTAACTTCTCAATAGCATACTGATTTATCTCTTTTGAGCATATGTCTTTGAAAAATCTAGACAACTCAGTTATCACAGTTATGACGTTCTTGCTCGGCAACGCTACCCGTAAAGCCAATGGTAGAAATTGTTGCATTAATATATGGTAGTCATGACACTTTAATGCCAACAATTTTCTTTCTTTGATGCGTGCATTTCGTGAGATATTGGAGGAATAACCATCTGGAACCCGTACAGACTTCAAAAACTTATAGAATCATTCTTTTTCCTCTTTTTTCAAAGTAAAACAAGAAGGTGGAATAATATTCTTACTTCCGTTCTTGATAATGTGCAGTCTAGGTCTTATTCCCATCTCTAAAAGGTCATAACGTGATTTTTCATTATCCTTTGACTTGTCCATCCCAAGTAACGTGTGAATCAAACTCTCACATACATTCTTTTCAATATGCATTATGTCAAGATTATGACGAATAAGGTTGTACTTCTAGTATGGCAACTCAAAGAAAATGCTTTGTTTTTTCCAATTGTAAGGCATATTGTCTACATCTCTAGTTCGAACTAAAACTTGATTTCCAGACAACATCTTTGGAGCAGGTCTTAATTCTTCTTTTCCATCAAATGAGGACATATCCCTACGAAATTTATGATCCATCGGAAGGAACCTCCTGTGGCCCATGAAACATTGTTTCCTACTATGTGGTAGTCTAATAGACCACGTGTCCTTATTACAAACAGGGCATGCATCATACCCACTAGTTTGCCAACCAGATAAATAACCATAGGCAGGGAAGTCATTTATCGTCCATAGTAAGGCGGCACACAATTTGAATACAGCTTTACGATCAGCATCGTAGGTATCAACACCAACTTCCCACAGTTCTTTCAACTCTTCGATCAGAGGTTGTAAGTAGATATCTATCTTCATTCCTGGTTGAGTTGGACCAGGAATAATCATAGAAAGGATAAAATTAGGTGTCTTCATGCATAACCATGGTGGAAAATTGTACGGAATCAATATGACTGGCCAAATACTATATGAGTTACTCATCATGCCAAATGGATTAAATCCGTCAGATGCTAAACCAAGACGCACATTACGAGAATCAGATGCAAAATCAGCATGCATGTTATCAAATGTCTTCCATGCAGGTGAATCTGTTGGATGTCTTAAAACTCCGTCCTTGGTGTGACTTTCATCGTGCCACTGCATTAGTGGTGTGACTCTAGAGGACATAAACAATCTCTTCAACCTAGGAGTCAAGGGAAAGTAGAGCATAACTTTACAAGGAACTCTTTTCTTTTTAATTCCCATACTTTGTGCACCGTCTACATCAGTTTCAGTCTCTATATATCTAGAAACATGACAACGCAGGCATGAGGTATTATTTGCAAACTCCTTGCGATACAAAATGTAATTATTTATACAGGCATCAATTTTCTCATAGTCAAGACCAAGGTCCCTAATTATTTTCCTTACTTCATAGTATGAGCCAGGCAACATGTCACCCTCAGGAAGCAAATCCTTCAAAGGTTCGAGCAGCTCAGTAAATGATTTATTGCTCCAATGATTGGTACATTTTATATGGAACAACCTCATGACGGTATACATCTTGGAATATTTCTTATTTCCAGGATACAACTCTTGTGCAGCAATCTCTAACAATTTGTAGAATTGCTCAGCTTCTTCGTCGTCAAAAAATACAAATGAATCATCGTCGTCGTTGTCCATAGTTTCTTGACAGTTTTGGACTCCATATGCATCGTGCAACATGTCTCTCATATCATCAAACGGCATGTTGTCTTGCATAGAAGAATCTTCTGTGGCATCAGAAGAAGTCTCACCATGAAAAATCCAATCAGTGTAGCTGCTGAAAAAACCATTCCATAACAGGTGCTCAGTTGTCACTTGACGGTTGTGTCTTTGTATATTTAGACACTTTTTACAAGGGCATAAGATAGTCTCATTCCTACTACATTTTTTGAAAGTGTCCTCTATGAATTTGACTACCCCAGTTAAGTACTTTGTACTGGTCCTGTCTTCCTCAATTATCCAGCTTTTATCGATCATACTTCCCTAGATAAATGTAAGTAAACACATCAATATAATCAATATATATGTAGAAATTATTAATCAAACGGAAAGATTTAAAAAAAATTAATAATAAAGAAGGTAAAAAAGTATACATAAATTTAACACAATGAAAAATTAAATATATAAATAAGTAGAAAATCAATAAAGTATAATACCGATCATATTATACATTATATACTACATAATACTTTGACAAGCCATGTATATATCTATTTATCTATGACGTATTGGCAATAAATATCAAAATAGTTTTATCTTGTACAGAATACAATTGAGCTAGCATGTAAGAACGTAAGCCATGCATGTGTAACATATACATATAGGTTGTTATACAAGAACATGAAAAACCTGAGCTCAATGGTTATGTAGAGACTCATCTCTTTTAGGGGAGTGGTAGTCTATTATGTGAAGAGTCATCTCATGAATGGAATTAGCAGTTATATGTAGGTCAGTTTTATGCATTTTTCATTTGCCTGTCAAACATCTTTTAGCTCTGGCTCTCTCAGCTTACATAAATTCTGATTGGTTCTTCAATAAGGAGTTTATGTATATTATTTAGAATAAGATTTCAGAACCATGCCTTCTTGTGTATAATAACCATGCTTGACTAAAACACAATTGTATAGTTATCTAGCTTTTTTGGTCATTTCAATTGAATGTCTATACCTAGTGAAAAACCACTGTGAAATGATCAATCCAGATCCATTTTTACATACTCCAAACAGACCCCATTCTTCCACTTCCACAAACTACTACATGCCATGAACACTACTTTGCATGGAACCCCTAGTGCCAAATGTGCAGTTAGGACACCAACGCCATATTTGGCATCTCTATTCTTTAAAACAGTGGATTCTCAATTAAAGTGAAGTCTATATAGTTGGAACAACTTGAGGTTTGTCTACTGGTTTCTTGATTTTTTCTATGGTGTACTTATATCCATATAAGCCTTGCTCTGAGTTTTGTTGGAAACATGAATCCTTGTTGGGGTTCTATGGACTTCAAACTCACAATATTGTCCTCTACATCTTCATCATTTGGAAAGGAAAAAACAACCTTTCTTTCACTGCCACTATCAATATAGTCTTTGTTGCATAATTTTGACTATTCTTCGCTCTCAATCAGCCAATGCACTTGCCACTACTATGTTTTGCATCAGCGTGGTGGTATTGCTACATTTTTTTTTTGGTCGGGTAAACTCAGGGTGCTTTTTTTGTATTTTTGAAAAGTGTATGTACAAAAAACAACTGTTTTCAAAATGAAAATAGAAGAAGAAAGAAAGACTAACTATACATAACCCTAAATAACATGATGAAGATCGTAGAATCCAGCTAATCAATCATCAGTGCCCAAGAGAACAACAACAGAAAAATAGCTCCCGAGAAAACTCCAAAACAGAAAGAAAGAGGACAACAGCTCCATTCAGAACTTCCAAGGCAGCAGAGGCAATCGACAACTACTCCATTCAGAAATGACAGCAGCTCCATTCAGAACATCCAAGGCAGCAGAGGAAAACGATAGCAGCTCCCCAAACAAGATAGCAAATCTCCTTCCTTCAAACAGCCCGATAACATCTCCAAACAGATAAGAAACAAGCAGAACCAAACAGAAAGTTTTGCATATAAGAACTGAGCAAAAATGAAACAACATCCCCAACTCCATAAGAAGATCCACAACATGAAGAAAAGAACCATTGGGTGGCGAATATGAGTTCTATCGATTTATGATTTTCTCATTTATTTATTTATGTTTCCACAATAGTAGGATTCATTGGAATTTTTGGGTCGGGTACAATAATATGAAAGTTTTCCTCAGAAAGAATTGCTAGCAAGGATTTATCCTTATTGTTGAAGCAAGTTCAAGTGGATAGTGGAGAGATGATCTACAACATGACTATTGCAAAAGTGAACATGATTAAGTGGATGACTATTTTATATAGATATGGGTAGGGTTAAGGCCACACTAGTTGACCCACAAATTTCATCTCAAGTCAATCAAGAAAATGAAGCATACTTTTTTATTATGGCTAGGAGGAGAGATTTCTTCCTGATCAAGTTTGAGGATAGGGCAAATATGTTGAAGGCTCTAGATGAGGGGTCATGGTTTGTAGTAGGGAAGTCCCTAATCCTTAAGAAGTGGGAGATGGGAGAGCCTCTTGAAAAGGCAAAGATAATGGAAATTCTAGTTTGGATCAAGTTTCCCAACCTACCTTGGGAGTTTGGGATGAGGAGATGCTTAGTATGATCAGAAGCTTCGTGGGAAGGCTTATACAATCTGACTGTTTTATGAAAATCAATAAGCGGCTAGAGTTTGCAAGAATCCAAGTTGTCATTCCTTATCTTGAGTCTTCAAAGGAGATAGGTTGTGAAGTGATGAACACAAGAATGATAAAGTATCTATTCTTTTCCAATATGAGTAGTATCCTAAAATGCTCATGTTTTGGCTACTTTGGGCATGGACCATCTCTATGCATGGCAATAGAAGCAAGAAAACATGGAAGTGTTAGGAGGAGATCCTTCTCTAGATATGGAAATAGACTAGGTAAGCATACTTATTACATGGTAAATTAATGTTACTACCTTACAGGGGAATGGAAGTAGAATTACTTAGGTTGAAGCTTATAATAGCTTGTTATAGTTGAATAGGGAGGGCCATAATATCCAGATTGACTGTTCCACCCCAATACTACTTTGGGTCTAATGAATCCACATGGGAAGAGGATGGATAATGAAGGTCTCACACTGCTATAGGAAGGTATTGGTGGCCTCCTAGATGTCTAACTAAAAGTAGTTCCACATATATGGGTAATTTTTTCAATAATAAAATATTTTATCCTAATGAATTTGGTAATATATTTAGAATAGATGAGTTGGGATTTGGTTCACTTATTGTAAGTGGTAGGCCACCACTCCATCCAGGTAACATTTTGAAAGGATAAGTTTTAACTTATTGCCTTGAATAATCCTAGATATCAAGAGGAAGTTCAGTATAGTATCAAAAAGTTGAGTCTCCTATAGCTATTATATTGGAAGCTAAACTTAGAAGGAAGAATCTTAATATAGTTACAGACAAGATCTAGAATGGTTGTAATTGGATTTCTAATATTAACACTCATTCCCTGGGAATGACTGTAGTTTGTTGGGATCCTCCTCAAATTGTTGTCAATAAAATTGATTGTACTAATCGATGCTTTAACACAAGAATAAACTTTATAGGTGAAGATTTCATTCTTTTATATATCTATGGGAATAACAAGGATAATAAAATATCTTCTCTTTGGGATGACCATTTCAAGTTCAAGGATTTGTACTAGAAGGACAAATGGCTCGCTCTAGGTGATTTTAATGTTGTGAGGCTTTCTTCTAAAAGACTGGGAAGAGGAAATCCTTCTGTAGGATGCATGGCTGAATTTAATGATTTCATTTTTAATAAAAATCTGATAGTGATAAATTTGAAAGGAGTAACTTTTACCTTTGGTGATATTCAAAGAGGAATTAGAGTCACGTTATCAATAATTGAAAGATTTTTTCCAATGTCCATATCACCAATTTTTATCCTAGGATTTAAAGTGAGAATATCCCTAACATTGCATATTGATCACAAATAGATAATCATTCATGGTGGAGTTTCTAGAAGTAAAAGAAACACTCCACTATGTCTTATAAATGCTTGGACTTCACATAAGGACTCCTTGAATATTGTAAATGAAGATTGGTCTATTGAAGTCATTAGTAACCTAATATATACTATTTGTAAGAAGCTAAAGTCTGTAAAGAGTGCTCTTTCTTAATGGAGTAGAGAATCTTTTGGTTATTCTAATGAAAATGTTATAATCAAAGAATTTGAAGCTCGATAGGCCCTCTGTATAGTAGATATGAACCTAGTGATGTTTCTCTGAGAGGTAGAACTTAAAAAAAGAATTGAAGCTATTATAAAGGTAAATGCAAGGAATCTCTTTTCAAACAAAAATCCATGATTCACTGGATCTCTTTGGGAGACAAGAATTCTGATTGTTTTTACACTTCTTTTCAAACTAGAAGGGACAAAACGCTATCAACTGCTTGGATGTCAATGGTATTATGACACAGAATGGAAATACTATTAAGGAGCATATTGTTGATTACTATGCTAATCATTTCAAGAATAAGACCAAATAAAGCATGAGATTCTTGACAATATTGACTTTTCTACACTAAAGGATGAACATGTGAAATATTTATGAAAATATATCACTAGGAAAGAGATAGGAAAGGTCATTAAGGATGGTAATGGGGACAAGTGTCCTAGTCTAGATGGTTTTAATGCCTACTTTTACTGAACACGTAGTCCTATTATGGGTAATGATATTGTTCGAGCTATTTTAATTTTTTTTTCTCAAGAGGTAGACTTCTTAAAGAGGTGAATTGCTCCTTTTTTATGTTTATTCCTAAGGTGAAAGGGTTGCTCATATCAAAAAATTGAGACCTATTGATCTCTACAACTTCTTGTATAAAGTTATATCTAGTATCTTAGCCCACATGATTCAGATTGTTCTTCCTAATCTGATCGGTCAAAACTAGCATTCCTTCATTTAAGATTGTAGTATTTGAGATGTCATCATATTGTCTAATGAATTACTAAATGATTCTAAGAAGAAAGAGGGGAATGGGAAGTTCTCTATCCAACTAATTTTTGCAAGGCCTATGACTGTTTCAACTGGGATCACATTTTCTACATGCTCCAAATAATGGGTTTTCCCCTAGGTCTAGATTCAATATCTAAGGGAGGTCTTCTCTTATAAAAATTTGCAAGTTCTCATTAATGGGGATCCCACCCATTTTTTCAAGCCACAAGAAGGGATTTTTCAAGGTGACCCCATAGCACCTTATTTGTTTGTCATATCTATGGAGGGGCTTAATGGTTTGTTTAAGGCATCTAAAGACAATATGCCTATAATACCCTTAAAAGCATCCATGGATTGTTCAATATCACATAATGTTTTTGTTCAAGAATTATAAATCTTTGTCGAGGCTAGTGAGGACAATGTTGTAAATATTAAAGACACTTTGGATGATGCGCCTTATCTGGTCTAAAAGTTAGTAGAGTAATGATCATGCTAAAGTGTAGTTTCATCTCTAATGAACAACTTTTATCCAATATTCTTAACACATCTAGAGGCATATTCCTTGGGAAGTACCTTGTACTTTCTTTTTTCTCTGATAGGCTCACGAATGCAATGAGTTCGTGTATGTTTGATAAAGTGGAAAGTAGGTAAAGACTAACCTGGACGTCTGGTTGTTGTTGGGTGGCGAGTAGGAGAGATCGTGACCTCGGGCTGCAGGGCGGCGACACTGGAGAGATGTCGTGTCCCTCAGGCTGCTGGGCGGCGACACTGGAGAGATGTCGTGCCCCTCAGGCTGTCGGGTGGTAGTTGTGAAGAGAGATATTGATCGGGCGATCAGGAGGAAACGACCGCCTGCCTAGATGATCATTGATGTCGACGGCCGCCAAGGTGTCCTTCTACGGTTGGGGGAGCGCAGTGGGAGAGCGCCGATTGGGGTTTCCTTGGCATGCGGATGACTGGTTATAGAGCTAGGTTGCGATCCTGCAGATGACCGATTAGCTAGGGAAGATACAGAGCGATCGCGCGAGACAAAAGAGGGGCTATCGCGCGCTGTTTGGATGAAAGGGGAGTCCTGGGAGGGAATGTTGGCGCCAATTAATGTGAAAAGTTAGATTGTTAATTTTTAGAATATATACATAAAGATATGTATATGAGTTCAAATGAGATTTGTAGTCAAATTTGTAGTCATTACCATTAACTATATTTGTATAACTTACATTTTTATAACTTATAAAGAAAAGTAGTTATTGACTACAAATGGAACGCATGTAGTTAGATAAATTGTAGCTAATTCATGTTTTTTTGGTAGTGAGTGACCAAGACGATGTCATGACTGCAACAACTATCTCAACAACTATAGTTAAGTCGGTGCTCCTCAGATATAAGTCTATAAATAGATGAACCCCTCCTTTGTTTGGGGGATCTCTTCCACTCCACGAGGCCACCAAGTTGCAATTCCATGCCCAACCAAGGAAGAAGAATGCTTTGACTGCCTCCATTGATGCCTATGTGGTGTCCTTTATCCATCATTGCCTCCTTCATCCGAATCTATCTTCTAGCCACGAAACTGGTTGGTTCTAGATCTGCATCAACCACCTACCACTCCATCTTCTTCAGGAAAGAGCACGAGAAGAGAAGGAAGAAGGACAAAGATGGTCATCCTTGCCGCTGTTGGTGTTCTTGCATTCCTCCTCTAGATCTACCTCATCACTGGAGTAGAAGACCGTTGATCCATCAAGCCCTGATCATCTTCTTCACCATGGCCATGGATGGATTTTACTTCTCCCTTGTTCTCTGTATTTTCATTATGAGGAGTGAGTAGTCCATCTCTCTTGGGTGTGGGGACTAGCCCCATTTTCCGTGCTTATATGTTCATCTTATAACATTCCATAGCTTGTATATAAATTTCCATTTTGTTGTTAATAATTTAATGCATGCTTTGTGAATTGATCACCTGCCTTGCATGATCTGTTATATTACTTTGTTGTGAGAACATCAATACCTAGGATTTAAATATCAATTAACTTGGTTGATGCATGTATGAGAACTTCTGAAGGGATATCTTCAGAGTAGTAAGTGTGTGATATGTGGGTAACGAGACATCGAGCCCATGGAGATTCTTACGTGATATCTACGTCCTATTGAATGGTTTTTGCTTTACTCCATTTGGATAGTTGTATCTATCATGGATGTGTTTTGGATGTGTTTGCATGTGTAGCACTGGTGAAACCCAATTCCACCCCAGTGATTCCTATCATTAATCTAAACTTAGTTTTAATCCCGCTCTTTTACTTTACTTGCATTTAGTTAATTAAACTCGAATCAACCCTTTGTTCTAAATATTAGTCTTAGTCGATTCAGATTCAACTAGCAAGATTCTTCAAAATGTTGTCCCTTGGGATACGATCCTTAACTATACTACGAAAAGACCCATCCGCTTGCTTGGGGATACTATTAGATAAGGATTTGGTAAAAAAATTGAGGGATTTCAGCCCTAGGTGAATTTGTTAGTACAGTAAAAACCACGCCAACAGGAAATGACTCAATTCTACACCATGAGTCAGCCAAAAGGGAGTGGTCAACCCACAAGTTGTGACAGGTCAGATGGAGTTATTTCATTTTGATTTGTCTTCTTCTTGCTTTATATCTATTTTGGTTGACCCAGGTGTGATGCACTCTTTTATCACTCGAGAAGTGATTGCTAGTTGTTCTTTGCCTATTAGTCATAGATGTGATAGCCTTCATTTATAAACCCCATTGGTTGGTTTTGTAGAGTTGCGGGAGGTGTGTCCTTCCTGTGTCCTTTCTTTTTCAAGACATAGCATTCAAGTGGACCTCATACCACTTGACATGCATGGATTCGATATGATCCTTGCAATGGAAGCCTTGGCAAAGTATCAGGTGGTCTTGGACTATAGTTCTAAGGTGGAAACATTTGTCAATGATGATGAGACATGGGCCTTCCAAGGATATAGGAAGATTCTTCCAATGTGTCTGGTGTCATCCATGGTGGTAGAGAGGTTGATGAGGTAGGGTTGCAAAGCATTTTTGGCACATGTGATGGATACTAAGGTGAGGGGTCCTATTATTCAGGAGGTGTCAGTTGTCTATGAGTTTGAAGATGTGTTTCAAGATGAGTTCCCAGGTGTTCCCCCACCTCGAGAGATTGGCTTTAAGATCAATATAGTACCCGGTACCCGGTCGATAGCTCAGACATTATACAAGATGGCATCAGCTGATATGTCAGAGTTGAAGAAATAGTTGCAAGAGCTACTTGAGAAGGGTTTTATCAGGTCAAGTACATCACTGTGGTGCTCTCTAGTGTTGTTTGTGAAGAAGAAAGATGGATCCATGAGGTAGTGCATCGACTACCGGCAGTTGAACAAAGTGACAATAAAGAACAAGTATCCTTTTCTATGAATTTATGATCTATTTGACCAGTTGCGAGGTGTCATAGTATTTTAAAAGATGGATCTGAGGTCAGGATATCATAGTTGCGGAACAAGGCACACGACATACCCAAATCAGATTTTAGGAATCTGTATGGTCACTATGAGTTTGTGGTTATGTCATTTGGGCTAACCAATGCACCAACAAAGTTCATGGACTTGGGTGTTTTGGACGTATCTTGATCAGTTTGTGGTTGTGTTCATAGATGATATCTTGATATATTCTTGTGATAGCCAACATCATCAACAACATCTATGACAGGCGTTAACCTTGTTAAGATAACACAAGTTGTACGCTAAGTTCAGAAAGTGTGAATTTTGGATGAAGGAGGTGTCCTTCTTACGGCATGTGATATTTGCTGAGGGTGTTTTTGTGGACCCCGAGATGGTTAAATCTCTGACAAAGTGGGAGCAGCCTAAGACACTGACAAAAGTTCATAGTTTTCTGGGTTTAGCAGGAAACTATAGGAGGTTCATCAAGAACTTTAGTGTCATATCATTACCCATAACAAAGCTTACAAGGAAAGGTGTGTCTTTCATCTAGGATGACAAGTGTCAATGTGCCTTCTAATTGTTAAAGCACAAGTTGACTAGTATGCCTGTGTTGGTTATGTCTAAGCAAGGGAAAGGATATATCATTTTTTGTAATGCCTCAAGAAACGGTTTGGTTTGCATGTTGATGTAGGATAAGAATGTGATTTCTTTTACTTCATGATAGCTTAAGAAACATGAGGAGAACTACCCAACTCATGATCTGGAATTGGATGTAGTGGTTCATGCCCTGAAGATCTGGAGGCACTACCTTTATGGTGAGAAGTGCCAAATTTTTACAGATCACAAGAACATGAAGTATGTTCTCTCCCAGTAGGAGATGAATATGAGGTAGCGACGCTAGATGGAGTTGATCAAAGACTATGACTACACTATTCATTATCACTCAGGGAAGGCAAATGTTGTGGAAGATGCTTTGAGTAGGAAGTCCTCTTCGTCGTCATTTGTGGATAAGGCATAGTTGTATTCCTTGGTGTGCCATAAGAGAGACATGTTGGTCTCCTTATGTCAGATGAATGTTCAATTGGAGGCTTCTATGTTGGCAGGTCAAAGTTATAGGTGAAGCCTACGTTGAGGCAACAAATCCACGATGCTCAATAGAGTGATTTTGTGATATAGCAAATCCAAGAAGAGTTCGGCAGTGAGAAGTGTGATGGCTTCTACTAGTCATAGGATGGGATAGTATGTTACCACGACATAGGTGTGGTTCATGATGTTGATGATCTGAGGAAGATAGTTTTCTAAGAGTCTAACTCTTCTATGTACGTTATGCATCTAGGTAGCACCAAGATGTACCATAATATTAAATATTTGTATTGGTGGCCTGGATTGAAGAGTGATGTGGTTGAGTTCGTTGCAAAGTGTGTAGTGTGTCAATAAGTTAAGGCAGAACATCACAAACATGTAGGAACTTTGCAACTATTTCCTATACCACATTGTAAATGGATCATGTTATGATGGACTTTGTGGTTGGTCTCCCTAGGACAGCCAAAGGTCATGATTTCATTTGGGTGATCATTGATAGGTTGACCAAGTCAGTGCATTTTCTTCTTGTGAAGACAACGTACACAGTGGAGAAGCTTTCCCAGATATATGTTGATGAGATTATTCATTTACATGGTATTCTAGATACCATCATGTCAAATAGAGGTCCTCTGTTTACTAGTTGCTTTTGGGAGAGTTTACACACAGATATGGATACGCAGTTAAAGTTCAACACAACATTCCACCCATACAGACAGTCAGTTTGAGAAGACTATACAAACTTTTGGAAGATTTGCTGCGATCTTGTGTCTTAGAGTTTTTGGGAAGTTGGGATGTGCACCTCGATTTGATAGAGTTTGCATACAATAACAGTTATCAGATAAGCATTGATATGGCACTATATGAGGCTTTGTATGGGAGGTGTTGTATGACTCTGTTGTGTTGGTATGAGACTGGTAAATGTCAACTTTTAGGTCCTGAGCTTGTGCAGTAGGCAATAGAGAAGATCAAAGTGATTCAACAACAGTTGAAGGTAGCTCAAGAAAGATAGAAATCATATGCTGATAATCATTGCATGCCCTTAGAGTTCCAAGTGGGAGACATGGTGTATCTCAAGGTCTCTCCTTGAGAGGTTGTTTTGAGGTTTGGGAAGAAGGATATGTTGGCTCCCAGGTTTATGGGACCTTACCCTATGGTGGCATGTGCACGAAAGGTGGCCTACAAGTTGGAGTTGCCACCTAAATTGCACAGATTTCATCTAGTGTTCCATGTATCCATGTTGAGGATGTACCACCCAGATACCAAGTTGGTGCTACAGCCATTGGAGGTTGACTTGGAAGAATATATGTTGTATTTTGAAGGACCTAGTATGATCCTTGATATAAGATTCAAGAAGTTTAAGAACAAGGATATAGCGTCGGTGAATGCTTTGTAGCATCACCATGGTGTAGAGGACTCCACGTGCGAGCTTGAGGAAGAGATGTGTAGGAAGTACCCACCTCTCTTTGTGTAGGATTTCAGGGGCGAAATCCATGTTAGGGGTTTATGGTTGTAAGATCCTTGACCTAGTTTTTGGACTAACCTTATTTTCTTTGCTTTATTAGATGCTTAAACCTTAATCTAATCCTTTAAGATGCTTTTATAACATGTGGCAAGCTTATGTTTCCAGTTTGGTCATGATTGGTTTATGTTTCAGCTGTGTATGCTTGTTTAGGACCAAGTTGCAAATAAGCTATGTTTGAGGGTTATCTTGCAATTTGTCACATGTAGGTTGTGCCCTTTGTGCCTTAGAATCATGAGAGAGAGAATTATTATGTGGGGTGCCTTTCTTGGACCATGGTTGATGATCTGACATCACACAGTGATATTAGGGTTTCTAGGGTTTCCTTTATTGTTGAGCTTCGACCATGTGTTGATTTGTGAAGTGTTGCGACTGCAACACCTCACTTGGTGAGTGTTGATACCGCAAAACTTGTTCTTGGTGTGTTTTGTTTTGACCTTGATGCCCTAGACATGGTTTGGTCAAAGGGGTTGTCCCCTACTGATATGTTTCAACTATGTTGAGTGGTTGATCCTTGTGTAGCGGTCGCTACACCTTGCTTTGTTTTGACCCTTGATGTTTTTTGTGATCGCAACAAGGTGTGTAGTGGACCTAAGTGGTCTCTACACCACCTTGGTTGTATCACCCTTTGATGCATGCATGTTTTAAGTGGTTTTATGGCTATTTCCTTGGTGGACAAGTGTCCTTTTGGTGCTCTCTTATGTTGACACCTCATACCCACGTTACTTCCCTCCTACCTTGTGTATATAACCCCTATCCTCTTCATGCAAGTATCCTTATGAGCCCTCTTCCTTCTCCACTCTCTTGTGTTCATCCTTGGATCTTTATGGAGAAAAGAAGGACTAATCTAGATGCATTGATGGTCGACCCACCTTGCATGTGGTGATCTTGATTTTGATCATCCTCCTTGTGGTGATCTTTGGTGATCTTCTTTCTTGGTAAGATGCTATATTTCCTTGGTCACATTTTATTTTATCTCTCTACCATATATTCTTCTTTTTTCTTGGTCATCAGATTATTATTCTACCATGGTGGTCATCTTGAGAGAAACTTCACTTCACAAGGGTCGGAAACCGTGGTTGATCATGGCGGTACCCAAGTGAGTGGAAGTTTTCTCCTCTTTCCCCTTTCTTCTTTCTTGTTCGACTGAGGATTTTTCACCCTCTTTCTTGAGATCTTCTTTGATCATGGTGTTCTTCTCTTTTGAGATGATCTTGTGTCTGAAACGTTGATCTTAGTTGGAGTTTCATCTTCTCTCTTAGAGATCGTAGCCTTTGAGCTTGATCCTCTACATAAGGTGGGTTATATAACTCTTCTCCCTACTATTATTGCACCATTTTCTTACATGCATGTTGATGTTTACATCTCTTAAAGGTGATCCTAATATGCTAGATGAAGTTCCCATAATCTAGGGTTTAAATCTTAGTGATTATCGCCTACGGTTTGCTTATATTCCTAAACCCTAACTTTTGTACTCGATTTTGTGGTGATTATGGAATGGATGCTTTTCTCTTTCTTTTGATTAATGCATCTATATCAACATGCATATTATTTGAGTATCTTGGAAAACCATGAAATTTTAGTTCTTTTTTGCATGTTTTAAATGTGGGTTTCATCTTTCTTAACATGACTCTTTCACGGTGATTTCTAGGATACATGTTTTAGGGTTTTGGTGATTATCCTTGGATGGAGTTTTCCAACTAGATGGTGCTTAGTGTACTTGATAATTATCATCTATTTTGGTCATGTTTTATCTTTTTTTTAGAATGATTTTGTGGGGTTGAGGTAGTTTGACCCCAATGGTCGCTACACTAACTATGACACCCTTGGTCGATACAAGTTGTGGCTTTGGATTAGTTGTGGGCGACATGCTTCTTCTTGACCTTTGTTTTGGTCGAAACACTATGATCTTGGTGGATGGTCACTACCATGTTGGTTCTTATTTCGGTCGACACACTTTGGTTTGTCTTAATGGTCGATATGCATGGTTGATCTTTGTTTTGGTCGCAATAGGGTCTTAACCCTAGGTTGGTCGCAACGAGTGCACCTATGGTCACTACACCTAACCCATTTCAGTCACAACACTCTATGAATGGTCTATATATGATGATGTGAAGATGAATGATTAATCATAATCATCTATGCTTAATCCTAGTACACTCCAAACATGTGGGAAGTGATGAAACTAGGGTTTGGTGATTGAATAAAATATGGAACCCTAATCAGCTATACATGTAACCCTAACCCTAATTTTGGATCATATGAAGTAATTGTTTCTATTTCTTGAAATAGTTAGCATGGGATGATATTTTTTTCTCTCCTACTTGTGTAATACTAACCTTGCAGAGAATGAATGACATAGATAGTGATTTCTATGGTCTTGACACGACATAGGGTAATGAGTATGGGCCTTTCTGAGGCCTGATGAGATAGTGATGACGTACATGAAACATGTGATTTGGGTCTTGTGACCTGGCAGAGGCTCAATGCCTATTGTGAGGTGATATCCTCTAGCGATGAGATGATGTATTGCTATTTCCTAGTGATGTGATAATGCTGAAAACCTTGAATGGAAATGATATCAAGTGATGAAGTGACAAGTTATACTCGTACATTTTATATCTTTTAGAGTTGTAACTTTCCCTTAACCTTGTAGAGTGTGTTTGTGGTTTATACATGGTAACTAGATTGATGTTAAAAGACAATTAATTGTCTTAACTAATCAAGTGAAACCCTAATCATGTAGTTTCCATGTGTTGTAGATCCATCTATAGTGTCAGAACTTACTGGATGGTGAAAATGAGTTTTCCCTTAGAGAAAGATTTTAGTCATATATTGTTGAATATATGCATTTCATGGGATTGGTTGTGGTCATACCATGGAGGGAGAACATTATAGATCGTATCTCAAGTGATGTGATTCAGTATATGTGTATGATATGTTTTGAGGATGGTTGCCATCATACCTCAGTAGGAGTGTGACTGTAGTCATAACTCAATTTTCACCAGTCATGTGCCTATATACCAAGGAAAACTAGACTATTTTGTGGTTGGACTCTATATGTCACTGTAATGGGCTGAGACTAATTGAGGCTGTGAAGGGATCATGGATTCTGACTCTTCCATTGATCATGTACGACATTGATTTAGACTTAGCAGTGGTCAGTTGGAGCATGTGTTACAACCCCAATTTTGGATTCATTTGGTGCGAAATGTAATTTCTCATATTAAAGATATTGGAACGAATAATGATATAATTTGTTTTGAATAAATGGATTTTGTTTACAATAGCCTTGATGATTGTGTTGTGGGCTTTATTGGCTATTGGGCCCAATAACAAGGAAATCCAATTAATAAATGAATAATTGAGTTTTTGAGAAAAGAGAGATGTGGAAACCTTTGGAAGGAAAAAGAATGCAATCCAAGGTGAATTTCGTGCCACATAGGTTCCTTGGGTCCCAAGGAGTCCAGAATTGCAAAGATAAAGCAATAAGAAAAGAAAATATCAATTAGATATTTCTTTATTAAGAAAAGAAATTGAAAACAATGATAAAAGGTGGAAAATAAGTGAAAAGAGGTATAATTGAGTTATCCTTAGTGTAATTTCGTATCCCAAGGATTTCTAATTATAAAAGGGATACCAATGAGGAAAATAAAAGAGAAATAAAGAGAAAACCTCAAAAAGAGATATTTTAATAAGAAATAGACAAGATAATGAGGAATAATGAAGAATAATGCATTTAGATGCATCTAGAAGGATAATGAGTATCCAATAAAAAGGATTTCGAGTTATTAGAGTTTCTTGGGATCCAAGGAGTCCCAATGAATAAAGAGGAAAGAGAAAATGCCTATAAAAGAAAATAAGAGAATAATGTAATACATTATTAATGGATTATGTGGTATTGCTAGAAAGAAAGTAATTTCTATTAAAGGAAAATAGGATTTCGTGCCTATGGATTGAAAAGCAAGAAATAAAGAGATTAGGTGAGAGGAATTTCGGATTCCTAAGATCTAATGAACAAAGTACACAAAGAAAGAGAGAAGGATACTTGTAAAATAAGGAAATCCCTTTCCTATAAGGAGTAGTCGTGATCGCTTTGTGGGCAAGCAATCTGGGCGTGGATACCACCCTATATAAAGGGGTAAAGCCCTGGTTGAGGCCCAGAGAGAGAAACCCACATCCTCCTCTTCTTCTTCTTCTTCTTTGTTTTCACCTTCAAACCCTAACCAAGAAGGTGTAGTGCTTCCTAGAGAATGGAGGGTTGTAGTGAGGTCATGTTGAAGGCAAGAAGCATCCGCGGTGATTCCAGGAGGATCGAATATCCAACCCTACCCAGGCCTTTGAATGACCTCCGTCGTATGGCTGTAGAACTACCGCAAACTACAGCAAGCCGCAACAGTAGTTGCGGGAAAGATCAAGCCAATAACTGCCATCTTCGACCGCGTTTCAGTGGTGCCCTGAGGGCGCCGGGGTACAGCGGAGTCGGGCGGCCATGGACGGTAACCCCCGAGCCCAGAGGAAGGGAGGACAGACCTCCGATGCACTATAGGTCGCGCGGGGTTAGGTCGTCACGAGGTAAGTGATGACCAAGGGGTCGTTGGATGGATATACCCTCCGGGGTATGAAGCGTTGACTGTTTAAGTGAGGGGTAGAAGCGTCTTTTAATTATGTTTCCAAAGAAAGCAAGCCGCGCCGACGTTGCATGGGTTGGTGACGTGGCGATCTACTATTAGTCCAAAAAGGTAAATCTTTGCTAAATTCATATCTAAAGATTGGTAGCTGTCTACATAATATGAAAATTGATCAGGAGAATGCGTAGAATGCAATAAAAATATAATTGAAGCCTGATTCCTTGTTCAATTCGAAAAGTAATGGAAGTTATTAGCTTTAGATGTAATAATTATTAAAGAACCCTATTTTGATATGATTAAAGTGATTAGTAGGGTTTAATTGATGATTAAGGTTGATATTACCCTATTAATAATAAATAGATACAGTAACATCGAAAAAGATGAATTTTGCATGTAATTAACTTAATTGAGAGTTTCATGTGTAGAAATAAGCTTTAATGGGCCTTGAAACCCTAATGTTGGTAATTAGGATTACTAATGGCTTTAATTACTCGATTTCATGTATAGAACCGAGTTTTCATGACTATAAGCTATTTCGAGCATTAAAGTTCCTAATTTGTGGATAAATACCCTAAATGTAGTAATTAGGGTTTTCTCATGAATAAAAGGTAGAATTAATGATAAATAATGTTCATATGAGTATTAGAGCATAATGAACTACAAATTGATGATAAACGAGTGTAATGAATTTGTCATGGATTAAAACGGATAAAAATAGTAGCTTTGATGTAAAAGAAGCTTAATGATATTAATTGATGGTTAATGGTGCCATTAAATCTGAGAATAGGGTTATATGTCGTTAAGATAACCTTAATGTTGAAGAATAGATAAAATAATAAGGGTTTATGAGTAATGGTTTAAAATTAGGGTTTGAAATAGTAAAAGATGAAGAGAAACCCTAATTGCAATAGAAACCCTAAAAGTGAAACCCTAGGAAGCGAGCTAGGTTTAATGGATCTTGATGACTTGAATAATAAAAAGGGAATTATGTGATTATTTCAGGATCTTGTTGAAAATGCTTGCTTGCTTGGATTCTTATTTGCATGGATATTTCTGTTCGAATCGTCAGATCAGGTATGTGGTTAATTATGAATAACCGCCTTAGTTTCTCGAGGATTTTCCGGATGGTTAATCGCATTGAATGCAAATTATCAATTTGGATGTTCATACTTGCAAATCATAAAGTCACTATGATTATCACATTAATAATAGAAGTATGTATTCTCGCACCTATATGCCACCCTGATGGATGATGCCAAAGGTCAGGCCCAGATGGGTAGACCAATGGATACCTTGAGTGGTGACCCCAGGCACCAAGGTCGGGAATGAGAAGGTGGCCTATGATATTGCATGACTAGTGGGCACCATGGGTGGTGACCCCCAGGCACCAAGCTCGGGATTGAGAAGGTGGCCTTAAGTCATTGGCAAAGGAAACCCTAAGGTGGGTATGCCAGGGTTAGGGCAAAAGCAGTGGAGAATGTCATACTAAAAAGTGTAAATTGGCTTGTTAATTAATTTGATTGTGATTATTAAATTGTTAGCCATATTTGCAAGATTTTGGTTGTTCCCACATACCAGTATATTTCGATATATTAACCGACGTTTTGTTTGTCGGCATTTTAGGAACAACAATTGAAAGAACAAACAGACAAACAGTAAAGTGACACATTGTGGAAATAAGAATTAAAGTGCAAGGAGGATTAGTTACAATAATTCAAGCTCTGGATAGATAGATTTCCAATGTTTTCAAAGGTAAGCAAAGTTTTAATTTTATACCAAATTCCAGTTAGTTAGTAGAATTTCATAGTTATTATTGATTATTTGTCGAACCTTTGATCCTGTTAATTGAATAACGGCTTTGACCTTCAGGTCTCCCTTAATTGGGGGTTACCGAGAGGCGGGGTCATTACAGCATGAGTTATAACCCCCCTCCAAGTACATATATGGCAGCGAAAGCAAACCCTATGTTGTCAATAACATGGGTCACTTGGCTTGGAAGAACATTACAAAACATGATATTCATTAGCAACAATATAAATAATACACCATACATTTATTAGAAAATTGATTCATACATTGTTCTTTGAAGAAGAAAACTATAACATAAAGTATGTCATCCTTGAACTAAAATCTAATACATGAAAGGTAGAACAAATCTAAGGCATAAATCTTATTTGAAACTTGACATTGGATCTTCTAAGATGTATATGGCACCGCACCAAGCTATGTCCTGGAAACTTCTACTTTGAAGCACTCACTTCAAATTCCTTTGCTCCTTGATTAATCTCCCATATTCTTCCCTCCAACAGACATCGCATCCCCAACCATGCATTCAAAATAGAAAACACATTAGAGTAAGCGACATTGAGTATTGTTATCGCAAAATAATAACTTGGCCATGATGAAAAACATAGATCTAATTGAAAAATAAATCTTGGATTCACATAGTATGCTCTTAGTGATTCATTATAATGTCCTCTACTCTCATTCACCAACTGTGCTCATAAGGCACATAGGCACAGCTGATGTTCCACTTGAAATCATTATCTGCACCTAAGTGCCATTAACTATGCTTCACTTGAGCTCGTGATTTGCACCTTAAGTGCCATAATGTTCCATTTGAACTCATAAGGCCCGAGGACTCAACAATAACATGATGAGGACAATATTAATATAACCCATTACATGATTCATCATTAACTTAATAATTAATATTTACTTGGATTTCACATGAACATGACATGGTTTGTTGAAATAGAACTTGAAGCATAAGCATCATATAATAACATTGATTCAAGATATATTCAAACTAAAATACATGATTATGAATATAACGTAAATTGAGAATCATGATACAATAAACATAAGGTGATTAAAAACTCATCCTAACTACTCAAAGTGCATGAACCTGCTTACCTTAAACTTGGAGCAAAGAAAACCCTATCTGAGTCTGTTTGATCTTGGTCAAATCCTAAGTTCTTGAAATTACATTATTCCTATTAATTATCACTTTAATTAGCATATTAAACCCTAAATTGGTATTTTAAAGAAATATGGACAAGATGATGGAATTTGGGTCTGAAAACCAAAAAATCATATTCTACTTTGAAAATATTTCCAACGAGTATTTATTCATATTTTTCCAATGCTCTGTTGATTAATGGTGAATTTGAGAAAATAATAAACAGAAAAACATCAAAAAGCCACGTGGGCATTAACATCCAAACAAGCAGACATTGGACCCTGCTCCCAAGTGACCCAATGGGTTCAGTCCCCCTGGAGGCAGGTCCCTCCTATGCCAGGCGCACAGGAGGGAGTCTCACTAGGGTTAAATTATGAATTAGCCTTAGAAAAAAATAAAAATCAATGAAGGTCAAAGGGAAAAAATGAAAAACTATTTCCTGGCATCTTCTTCTTCTGAGAGATGAACATCACCATGAACAACCAGAAGAACATTGATAACTTAAGATGCAAACACCTGATTCTAATTTGTTGTGCCAAAAACTTAGGTGCTAGGTACCCTCTCTAAGTCTGGCCAAATCGGGCAAGCCCAGACTCAGGCCGGGGCATGGACGGATGAGGTGGATTCTAAGGAAAGCTCAGAACAACAATGAAAGGAAGAAAAAGGGGGAAATAGGGAATACCAAACAATCGTTGAACTCCATAGGCTAGAAATCTTAGTGAAGGTATCTTGATCACGAGCCGAGCGTCAGTTGTCCCCCATGGTACCAGGCTTGTCATCGTCGATCGTCGAAGGCGACATCTGCAAGGTGGAATATGGAAGGAAGTCACGACGGTTCTAGGGGGCAAAACAAGATTGGTGTTTGGTTTCTAGATATAAGAAGATCATTTTCATAGGGATATACATATAACCTCCTGTTGGAGCCGACTCGTGAGGTTAAGGGAGTCTGAAATAAGGGACAGACAGGGGTTCTGGTCATACTAGGATGCTAGATCATGAAAAACCCTCATGATTAGGATTGGATGCTTCGAGAAGGTTCATAGATCATGGAAACCATCTTGCTTTGTAAAGGCATTGATCAGTGAGGGAGATTGCGAGGGTGGAGATTGTTGGGTTGTGCCTCTTCTAATCCATATAGGTGTTGGATGAGGGGGAGGGTCTCCTCACGAGCGGATGACTCTGTGAGAGTCTGAATTGGATTGGGTCTCCCTATGACAGAGTATTAGGATTCCCGAGTTTAGCTATGAAATTGCATCAAGTAATTAATTGACATTAAATCACATGGTTTCATTACTATTTTGGTTAAGGGGTCAAACAAGGTCCAATAGTACTCAAATTTCAAGAGTTGTAGTTTCCTCCCATCCTGGGAGAGGGACCCTTTGGTAAGGTGTGTACCTGTCTGTGGGTTTGTGGAAACCTAAAGAGGTCACATAGGATCTTGAGAAGCTAAGTGAAAAGTACATGGTATGAGAATGAACCTGTAGACCCATAGATAACCATCTCTAAGTGCATGTGGATGTGTTAACATGAAGGTAATCGGTAGGGGGTCTGACCAAGGTAGGCATGTTGCCATAACCCCTATGAAGGGATGAGAGTCGGTCATGTATGCAGAGAGAGATGATGAAGGATTGGGTAAGGTTCTGTTTTGGACATGTACTATAATAGAATCCTAAGTCTATCCTAGGGTCAGGTAGGGATAAGACCGATGGAAGAAGGAGTTTCCTAATTCCCTAGTTGCACATGACCATAGGGTCGGGAGGTAACAACTATCATTGTCCGAGGGCCATGGGTTAGGAGATTGATCACCTTCATGAACTCATGGGACCCAAAGGGCATATGAGTAGGGCACTCTTTGGATGCATAAGGAAGAGGGATGACCCCAAAAGTGTTGGCACCCTATAGACCTAGAGGAGATGACCAAGGATTGTGTTTGGACCAAGTAGGTTTGAGACTAGTTTTCCTTGGAAGGAATGCTTATATCATGATGTTTGTGATGTAGAGACATAAGTTGCATGTTCAACTCAGGTTTAAAGGTGTACTGGCAAGGTGGGATGTACCATCCCTACTCTTAGAATAGGAAGAACTCTGTATTTGGACTGCAGCCAAATGCTTATTTCCTCTTGTTATGGGAGTGAGAGATAGGAAAGTACGCGTGCCACACACCAAGGATAAGGATGGTGTGAGTTGAGACGTTGCTACAAAAAGGATAACATACCCTAGTGAAGTGAATGATACATGGATGGTTCGCAAACAATAAGAGAAGTAGTGTAGTCAGCTTATGAGGATGTTTTATCAGGGGCTATGTGGAAATTGCAAGTTAACCAAGGTCGAGTTCGATCACAGTGAGGATGAGCTCAGAGCTTCTTGATGAAGATAGACTTAGAGTTTGAGATGAGATGATAAGTATAATACATGGAGGTGTATGTTACCTAACACTTAAGGATAAGAAGTGTAAATGAATGCTCTGGTTGAGATCTAGCTGCCTAGTTTAGTTAGAGGCTAGAAGAAGTTGAGGTTGTTTGGCTAACCCTAAGTTTGGAAAGAAGATGTGTTTTGGCTAACACTCGGATGTAATAAGATATGTGGAACAAGTTAATGGTTGTTTGGTTAGCTAGTTTAGTCCTTGATGTAGTAAAAGGATGGTGATAGAACCTCAGATACACTTCTTTGGATAGGAATGTAATAAAACCCTTTTGAGAGTGGTTTAGGGTTTCCGAGGTATCAATCTTGAGGAATCATAATAATACAGGAGGTCATGATATACCTTGGTACTACAAAGATAGTAAGTGATGGTAGCACTCTGGATGCTTAAAACAAAGTTGCATGTGGCATGTGGCCATGCAAGCCAGGAGGTGAAGGATGAACACCATTAACCAAGTACATGGATATAAAGTATAAAGAGTTCCTGAGAGGGAATGGGAGTTCATCACTATGGATGTTGTGAGCCTCTCCTAGACCAAGAAGGTCAAGATACAATATGGGTTATGGTAGATCGCCTTACCTAGATGACATGAGAAAGGAAGAGTTCTGTCAAGGTACATATCTGGTTGAACTACATATGAAAAGAGATGGTTCAACTGCACCATGATGCGAGTTCGAAGGTCTTTGAGTTTGATCTAAAGGTTCCCTTCCAAAAATGGAGTGGGTACGTGAAGAACTCAATAATAGTACAATTTATCACCCCTAACTAATGGTTAGTGTGACCCAGACTAGAGGGTCTAATGAGAGCAAGTGTGCTTGCTCAGGGTGATACAAAGAGACAGTTCTTAATATGTGATGTTAACCACCATAGCCTTTATTAGGATGCAAGAAGTTCTAGAAGGAGGTTGTGTCGGTCACCACTTCATTAAGATGATGTTGGTGAAGGAGGCCTCGTGAAGGTCAGAAAAGAACCACAGTGTGTGCAGATGAAGTCGCTTTGATCGTGCAATGGCCGAGAGAGAGCCCAGTGGTGACATGAGTCACGAACTGATGCAAAGTAGACTGACATGAAATTCACTATGGGAGAATATGTGATGTGAAAATCCGACCCCTCAAAGCTACAACTAACAAAAGCTGAGTCCCCGATATATGGGTCCTTTTGAGATGGATTGATGGAGATGGTTGTGTTTAGCCTTGCCCCTCAGGATAACATGATGTGTAATGTGTTCCATGAGTCCGATCTAGATCACTATGTGAGGTACCCAAGCCATGTGTTGAACCCTAAACCTATTCAGCTTTTGAGAGGCTGAAATGTCCTGAGTCACCTATGAAGGTACGATATACCAAGGTAAGAAAGAACTCAGATGGAAGATTATGAGATGATGAAGGTTCTTGGGAAGCACCATGGAAAGGGTGAAGCCACATGGGAGCCCTGATGGGCGTATGAAAAGCTTATCTTGAACTGTTTGCTTGCTTGATGGAATTTTGAGGACAAAATTCTTGTAAGAGGGGAAGGATGTTACAACCCTAATTTTGGGTTCATTTGGTGAGAAATGTAATTTCTCATCATATTAAAGATATTGGAACGAATAATGATATAATTTGTTTTGAATAAATGGATTTTGTTTACAATAGTCTTGATGATTGTGTTGTGGGCTTTATTAGCTATTGGGCCCAATAACAAGGAAATCCAATTAATAAATGAATAATTGAGTTTTTGAGAAAAGAGAGATGTGGAAACCTTTGGAAGGCAAAAGAATGCAATCCAAGGTGGATTTCGTGACACATGGGTTCCTTGGGTCCCAAGGAGTCTAGAATTGCAAAGATAAAGAAATAAGAAAAGAAAAGATCAATTAGATATTTCTTTATTAAGAAAAGAAATTGAAAACAATGATAAAAGGTGGAAAATAAGTGAAAAGAAGTATAATTGAGTTATCCTTAGTGGAATTTCGTATCCCAAGGATTTATAATGATAAAAGGGATACCAATGAGGGAAATAAAAGAGAAATAAAGAGAAAACCTCGAAAATAGATATTTTTATAAGAAATAAACAATATAATGAGGAATAGTGAAGAATAATGCATTTAGATGCATCTAGAAGTATAATGAGTATCCAATATAAAGGATTTCGAATTATTAGAGTTTCTTGGGATCCAAGGAGTCCCAATGAATAAAGAGGAAAGAGAAAATACCTATAAAAGAAAATGAGAGAATAATGTAATACATTATTAATGGATTATGTGGTATTTCTAGAAAGAAAGTAATTTCTATTAAAGGAAAATAGGATTTCGTGCCTATGGATTGAAAAGCAAGAAATAAAGAGATTAAGTGAGAGGAATTTTGGATTCCTAAGATCTAATGAACAAAGTACACAAAGAAAGAGAGAAGGATACTTGTAAAATTAGGAAATCCCTTTCCTATAAGGAGTAGCCGTGATCGATTTGTGGGCAAGCAATATGGGCGTGGATACCACCCTATATAAAGGGGTAAAGCCCTGGTCGAGGCCCAGAGAGAGAAACCCACATCCTCCTCTTCTTCTTCTTCTTTGTTTTCACCTTTAAACCCTAACTAAGAAGGTGTAGTGCTTCCTAGAGCACGGAGGGTTGTAGTGAGGTCATGTTGAAGGCAGGAAGCATCTGTAGCGATTCCAGGAGGATCGGCTATCCAACCCTACCTGGCCTACAAACGACCTCCGTCGTATGGCTGCAGAACTACCGCAAACTATAGCAAGCCGCAGCAGTAGTTGTGGGAAAGATCAAGCCAATAACTGCCATCTTCGGCCGCGTTTCAGTGGTGCCCCGAGGGCGCCGGGGTACAGCAGAGTCAGGGCGGCCATGGATGACCACCCCCGAGCCCAAAGGAAGGGAGGACAGACCTCCGACGTGCTACAGGTCGCGCGGGGTTAGGTCATCACGAGGTAGGTGATGACCAAGGGGTCGTTGGACGGATATACCCTCCGGGGTATGAAGCGTTGACTGTTTAAGTGAGGGGTAGAAGTGTCTTTTAATTATGTTTCCAAAGAAAGCAAGCCGCACTGACGTTGCATGGGTTGGTGATGTGGCGATCTGCTATTGGTCCAAAAAGGTAAATCTTTGCTAAATTCATATCTAAAGATTGGTAGCTCCGATGGAAATGTACAAAATATGAAAATTGATCAGGAAAATGCGTAGAATGCAATAAAAATATAATTGAAGCCTGATTCCTTGTTCAATTTGAAAAGTAATGGAAGTAATTATCTTTAGATGTAATAATGATTAAAGAACCCTATTTTGATATGATTAAAGTGATTAGTAGGGTTTAATTGATGATTAAGGTTGATATTACCCTGTTAGTAATAAAGAGATACAATAACATCGAAAAAGATGAATTTTGCATGTAATTAACATAATTTAGAGTTTCATGTGTAGAAATAAGCTTTAATGGGCCTTGAAACCCTAATGTTGGTAATTAGGATTACTAATGGCTTTAATTACTTGATTTCATGTATAGAACTGAGTTTTCATGACTATAAGCTATTTCGAGCATTAAAGTTCCTAATTTGTGGATGAATACCCTAAATGTAGTAATTAGGGTTTTCTCGTGAATAAAAGGTAGAATTAATGATAAATAATATTCATATGAGTATTAGAGCATAATGAACTACAAATTGATGATAAACGAGTGTAATGAACTTGTCATGGATTAAAACGGATAAAAATAGTAGCTTTGATTAAAAGAATCTTAATGATATTAATTGATGGTTAATGGTGCCATTAAATCTGAGAAAAGGGTTATATGTCGTTAAGATAACCTTAGTGTTGAAGAATAGATAAAATAATAAGGGTTTATGAGTAATGGTATAAAATTAGGGTTTGAAATAGTAAAAGATGAAGGGAAACCCTAATTGCAATAGAAACCCTAAAAGTGAAACCCTAGGAAGCGAGCTAGGTTTAATGGATCTTGATGACTTGAATAACAAAAAGGGAATTACATGATTATTTCAGGATCTTTTTGAAAATGCTTGCTTGCTTGGATTCTTATTTGCATGGATATTTTTGTTCAAATAGTCAGATCAGGTATGTGGTTAATTATGAATAACCGCCTTAGTTTCTCGAGGATTTTCCAGATGGTTAATCGCATTGAATGCAAATTATCAGTTTGGATGTTCATACTTGCAAATCATAAAGTCACTATGATTATCACATTAATAATAGAAGTATGTATTCTCACACCTATATGCCACCCTGATGGATGATGCCAAAGGTCAGGCCCAGATGGGTAGACCAATGGACACCTTGAGTGGTGACCCCAGGCACCAAGTTAGGGAATGAGAAGGTGGCCTATGATATTGCATTACTAGTGGGCACCATGGGTGGTGACCCCCAGGAACCAAGCTCGGGATTGAGAAGGTGGCCTTAAGTCATTGGCAAAGGAAACCCTAAGGTGGGTATGCCAGGGTTAGGGCAAAAGCGGTGGAGAATGTCATACTAAAAAGTGTAAATTGGCTTGTTAATTAATTTGATTGTGATTATTAAATTGTTAGCCATATTTGCAAGATTTTGGTTGTTCCCACATACCAGTACATTTTGATATACTGACCGACGTTTTGTTTGTCGGTGTTTTAGGAACAACAATTGAAAGAACAAATAGTAAAGTGACACATTGTGGAAATAAGAATTAAAGTGCAAGGAGGATTAGTTACAATAATTCAAGCTCTGGATAGATAGATTTCCAAACTTTTCAAAGGTAAGCAAAGTTTTAATTTTATACCAAATTCTAGTTAGTTAGTAGAATTGCATAGTTCTGATTGATTATTTGTCGAACTTTTGATCCGGTTAATTGAATAATGGCTCTGACCTTTAGGTCTCCCTTAATTGGGGGTTACCAGGAGGCAGGGTCGTTACAGCATGAGTTGTAACCCCCCTCCAAGTACATATATGGCAACGAAAGCAAACTCTATGTTGTCAATAACATGGTTCACTTGGCTTGGAAGAACATTACAAAACATGATATTCATTAGCAACAATATAAATAATACACCATACATTTATTAAAAAATTGATTCATACATTGTTCTTTGAATAAGAAAACTATAACATAAAGTATGTCATCCTTGAACTAAAATCTAATACATGAAAGGTAGAAGAAATCTAAGGCATAAATCTTATTTGAAACTTGACATAGGATCTTCTAAGATGTATATGGAACCACACCAAGCTAAGTCCTGGAAACTTCTACTTTGAAGCACTCACTTCAAATTCCTTTGCTCCTTGATTAATCTCCCATATTCTTCCCTCCAACAGACATCGCATCCCCAAGCATGCATTCAAAATAGAAAACATGTTAGAGTAAGCGACATTTAGTATTGTTATAGGAAAATAATAACTTGGCCATGATGAAAAACATAGATCTAATTGAACGATAAATCTTGGATTCACATAATATGCACTTAGTGATTGATTATAATGTCCACTACTCTCATTCACCAACTGTTCTCATAAGGCACATAGGCTCAGCTGATGTTCCACTTGAAATCATTATCTGCACCTAAGTGCCATTAACTATGCTTCACTTGATCTCATGATTTGCACATTAAGTGCCATAATGTTCCATTTGAACTCATAAGGCCCGGGGACTCAACATTAACATGATGAGGACAATATTAATATAACCCATTACATGATTCATCATTAACTTAATAATTAATATTTACTTGGATTTTACATGAACATGACATGGTTTCTTGAAATAGAAATAAGCATCATATAATAACATTGATTAAAGATATATTCAAACTAAAATACATGACTATGAATATAATGTAAATTGAGCATCATGATACAATAAACATAAGGTGATTAAAAACTTATCCTAATTACTCAAAGTGCATGAACCTGCTTACCTTAAACTTGGAGCAAAGAAAATCCTATCTGAGTCTGTTTGATCTTGGTCAAATCCTAAGTTCCTGAAATTACATTATTCCTATTAATTATCACTTTAATTAGCATATTAAACCCTAAATTGGTATTTTAAAGAAACATGGACAAGATGATGGAATTTGGGTCTGAAAACCAAAAAATCATATTCTACTTTGAAAATATTTCCAACGAGTATTTATTCATATTTTTTCAATGCTCTTTTGATTAATGGTGAATTTGATAAAATGATATACAGAAAAAACATCAAAAAGCCACGTGGGCATTAACATCCAAACAAGCGGACATTGGACCCTGCTCCCAAGTGACCCAATGGGTTCAGTCCCCCTGGAGGCAGGTCCCTCCTATGCCAGGCGCACATGAGGGAGTCTCACTAGGGTTAAATTATGAATTAGCCTTAGAACAAAATAAAAATCAATGAAGGTCAAAGGGAAAAAATGAAAAACTATTTCCTGGCATCTTCTTCTTCTGAGAGATGAACATCACCATGAACAACCAGAAGAACATTGATAACTTAAGATGCAAACACCTGATTCTAATTTGTTATGCCAAAAACTTAGGTGCTAGGTACCCTCTCTAAGTCTGGCCAAATTGGGCAAGCCCAGACTCGGGCTGGGGCATGGACGGATGAGGTGGATTCTAAGGAAAGCTCAGAACAACAATGAAAGGAATAAAAAGGGAGAAATAGGGAATACTAAACAATCATTGAACTCCACAAGCTAGAAATCTTAGTGAAGGTATCTTGATCACGAGCCGAGCGTCAGTTGTTCCCCATGGTACCAGGCTTGTCATCGTCGATCGTCGAAGGCGACATGTGCAAGGTGGAATATGGAAGGAAGTCATGAGGGTTCTAGGGGGCAAAACAAGATTGGTGTTTGGTTTCTAGATATACGAAGATCATTTTCATAGGGATATACATATAGCCTCCTGTTGGAGCCGACTCGTGAGGTTAAGGGAGTCTGAAACAAGGGACAGACAGGGGTTCTGGTCATACTAGGATGCTAGATCATGAAAACCCCTCATGATTAGGATTGGATGCTTCGAGAAGGTTCATAGATCATGGAAACCATCTTGCTTTGTAAAGGCATTGATCAGTGAGGGAGATTGCGAGGGTGGAGATTGTTGGGTTGTGTCTCTTCTAATCCATATAGGTGTTGGATGAGGGGGAGGGTCTCCTCACGGGCGGATGACTCTGTGAGAGTCTGAATCGAATTGGGTCTCCCTCTGACAGAGTATTAGGATTCCCGAGTTTAGCTATGAAATTGCATCAAGTAATTAATTGACATTAAATCATATGGTTTAATTACTATTTTGGTTAAGGGGTCAAACGAGGTCCAATAGTACTCAAATTTCATCATAGGTGGATTAAGGAGTCTGGAATCTATCTTTTCTATTAGATCTAGGTTTTGATAAACTTTTTTCCATGAATTTGTATAGGTCATTATCTTAGTGTACATGTGTTAAATATGAAGTAAAGTGATTTATCCTTTTTATATATTGAATTATTTTAATCATAGTGAAATAAAAGAGGAATCATATTTCATTTTCTATTTATATTAACAATCATATAAAATCTTTAATATTTGTGGTAACTTGCATCGATGTCCAAGTTTCAAATTTTATAACTGGAAAATAAGACCTTAAACTTATTTTATTTAAAAATTTTGGATGCTACAATTCTACCCCCTTAAATAAATTTCATCCTTGAAATTTCCTCAAACTACCAACCTTAGGGTTTCACATATTCCATGTACACTACTTTCTGATATCATCTTAAATTCTCATTTTCATGGTAAAAACTATCAATCATGTGGGTATACCACTAATGAATCTATTTCACATCATAATTGACATGCCAAAGGACCTCTCTTACCTCTTCTCTAGGGGTTCTAATTCTACCATGAACCTTACTTGCTAATCTATGTCAAATATATGCTCTTTATATGCATGCTTGGTCTTACTATGTGTCTAATTAGGTTTAGGTCACTATATGTCTCAAACTCTTAATGCAACTCTTGTTTTCTTTGTCGCCTTTGGATACATGTCATTCACTCATATATGCAAAGTTGACATATTTAATCACAATTATCTTAGCACCTCCCTCATACACATGTCACATACCATCTGCACTTGAATGGACAAGATAAGCATGATTATGCATATAACATTCTCTCTGCAAAATCCCATGAGCACATGGGAAAAATAGAGAGCATGTTATATACAATTCTAGAGTTAATACAAAAGTTCAAAAATTCTAAGCACATAACCATAATCATCATATGAACTTATGTATCCTAACTAGACCTCTACTTTGGTTCCTAATATCTTAAACTTAATCTTCTATACCTAGGGCTTAGAACATATAAATATTTATCTTAGTGGTCATTTACTCATTTCTCTAATACCACATTGTAATGCCCCTCCAAGTACATATATGGCAGAAGAATCAAACCCTATGTTGTCCATAACTTGGGTCACTTGGCTTGGAGGAACATTACAAAACATGATATTCATAAGAAACTAGATAAATGATACACCACACATTTATTGGAAATATTGATTCGTACATTGTTCTTTGAATAAGAAAACCATAACATAAAGTATGTCATCCTTGAACTAAAATCTAATACATGAAAGGTAGAAGAAATCTAAGGAATATATCTTCTTTGTAGCTTGATATAGGATCTTCTCAGGTGTAGATGGCACCCCACCAAGCTAAGTCCTAGAAACTTCTACTTTGAAGCACTCACCTCAAATTCCTTTGCTCCTTGATTTAGCTCCCTTATTCTTTCCTCATGCGGACATTGTGTCCCTAGCCATGCATTCAAAATGGAAAACACATTAGAGTAAATGACATTGAGTATTGTTATAGAAAAATAATAACTTGTCCATGATGAAAAACATAGGACTAATTGAACAATAAATCTTGGATTCACATAATATGCTCTTAGTGATTGATTTTAATGTCCTCTACTCTAATGCACCAACTGTTCTCATAAGGCCCGTAGGCTTAACTGATGTTCCACTTGAACTCATGATTTGCACCTGAGTGCCATTAACTATGATCTACTTGAGCTCATGATTTGCACATTAAGTGCCATAATTTTCCATTTGAACTCATAAGGCCCAAGGGCTCAACATTAACATGATGAGGACAATATAATACAACCCATTACATGATTCATCATTAACTTAATCATTAATATTTTCTTGGATTTTACATGAATATGACATGGTTTCTTGAAATAAAACTTGAAGCATAAGCATCATATAATAACATTGATTCAAGATATATTCAGATTGAAATACATGGCTATGCATATAGCTTAACTTGAGCATCATGATACAATAAGCATAAGGAGATTGAAAACTCACTTGAAATACTAAAAGTGCATGAACCTACTTACCTTATACTTGGAGAAAAGAAAATCCTATCTTAGTCCTTTTGATCTTTGTCAAATCCTAAGTTCCTAAAATTACATTATTCCTATTAATTATCACTCTAATAAGCATCTTAAACCCTAAATTGGTATTTAAAGAAACATGGTCAGAGATGATGGAATTTGGGTCTGAAAACCAAAAAAAGGATGGATGAGATCGTTAAGTTGCAACAAAAAGTTAGCAAGTTAAGCAACAATGGAATCCTTGATAATATACTAGAAAATTCCTATCATCAAATAGGGAGAAGAGGACTAGGTTATAAGCCAAATGAGAAATCCCATCAACAACCTAGAAGGACACAAGCGAGTCAATCTGCTTATATACCTAGAGGCACAAAAATGTATATACCCAAGAATAACCTAGATCAAAACTATAGAAAAAGGCTTGAGGTTGATTCAATTTGTTGTCATTATTGCTCACGCCTTGGACATTATTCTTTTTCATGTCCATACAAGAAAAAGCATGTCGAAATGGTATGGGTTCCAAAAACCCCAAATTAAATAGGTTCGACTAAGTTGAGATATGACCATAGATCTAAATTTGTATATCCTTATGTCTATCTCAACTTAACATTTAGGGATAACAAAATCGTTCTCCAGAAACACTCTCGGTCGAGCAACTGGTCGACCGAGAACATTGTCGGTCGAGCAACTGTCGACCGACTGGGTTTCTGTTTCTCCAGTTTGACAAAATTGCATACATCTTTAAAATCTTGGACATTTTATGTATTCACTGAGTATTCAAACTTTCATTTGAGATGTCTATCGAAGGGGGAGCAAAGCATAAGAAAGGGGGGGAGATCATTAAAACTTTGATAATTGTTTAAAAGAAGCTTACAAAAACTTTGCTATCACTATGTGTAGCTGAATATTCTTTTAAGAAATCTATATCGTGTACTTGAAGGAACTCTCTACCCAAAATGGGGCTTAACATCCCTTGCTTTTGGATGGAGATATTTTTAGGATTCTCATTTAATCTATAACTTAACATTCTTTGCTATATGAGAAATCCATTCATCATATGCTTAAGGGGATCTCCTATCATTTCAAGGCCTAACATCCTTGCGAATGATTGAGAAACAAATTGTGGATAAATTAGATACAAATCCATGTTCCTAATAGGATATCTAATTACGGGGGAGCATTACATTAAGGGGGAGAAGATCAATAAAACATTCAACTTGGATATCTTTTTGAAATGACAAAGGGGGAGAAAGAATATAAAAGTATATATAAAGGAGTTTTCATCATATCTTGGCCAGCACTCACTTGAAAAACATAAATGGCTACAAAAGGTAAATTTCCAGGTATGAAACTCACATGATTTATATTTCCTTATTTCATATTTAAGAAATGTTTGTCATCTTCAAAAAGGGGGAGATTGTTGGATAAATTGGATATTATGATAAATCCCCTTTGTTTCGATGATGACAAACATTTCATTCTTATTTATCTAACGAGCTACTTGAGTGTGCAGGATGACACAACTATAAGGGAAATCCAACGTGAAGTATTTATATTTTCATGCAAATGTAATCATTGTAAAAACTTGTACAGAATTATAATGTACAAGTACTTAGAATCGCATGTAAATCAAGCATTGGATTTTCCCTAGCTAAACACCTTAGTCATCCATTCAATAGGATCACATAATGCACACTTATGCACACACTTAGTATCTTAATTGAAAGATTGAAAACAGAGTCAATCTCGGTCGACCACACTCCTCGACCGAGACACTCTCGGTCGACAAACCTCTCGACCGAGATTGACCAAAAATAGCCGTTAGACACAGCAGTTAACAGTTGCAAATAAATGTTAATCCAGAGAGCCTGTCGGTCGACAAATCCTCGACCGACTGGACATCTCGGTCGACAAGTCCTCGACCGAGATGGTCTCTGACAGCAACTGCAGAATTAATTAACTAGCCGTTGCTAGTGCACCTAACTTATTCCTAACGGCTAGTTAAGCACTAGGAACCCCCTAGAAGTTGTCTAGAATGTCCTTAAGCATACTTAGGCCATTCCTATAAATAGGACAAGCCATAGGACACTATAAAACGCTTCTTACACTTGCTATACTTGAGAAAATACTTGAGCCCTCTTGTGCAATCTGTGTGAACTGAGCTGTGTGATCAATTGGCCATTTTTTCTCCTTTGCTCAAGCTCGTCCTATAGGCTAGATTTTCCTAACCCTAGCAATCACAAGTCCATCATATTGGCTAGGAAAATCCAAACGCTTGATCTAGGGAAATCAAGCCTTGAGCTACAAGGATAAGTTGTATTTTCTTTTATTCCTGTCTCGTTCCTTTGTATTACTTGTACTCTCCTTGCTACTCCAGGTAGGAGGCTGCGGATTGGAGAGGTTGAAGCTCTTCGTGTGAAGAGGAGGACTTTGGACTACTTCGGAAGGCTGTCTTGACGGGAAGCTACTTCAGGAGGAAGGCTACTTCAAGGGGGAGCTTGAAGTTACTTCAAGGAAGGCTGCTTCGAGGTTGGCAAGACTACTTCAGGGTGAAGGCTGTCCAAAGGGTGTTTAGAAAGTATTGTAAATTTTATGTAACATCCTTGAGAGGTAATAAAATTTAGTACTTTCAAAATCCCGGTTGGGTAAGCAACCGGGTAGTGGACTGACTCCTTAGTATTTGCTAAGGTGGAACCACTCTAAACACCTGTGTTCCTCTTCTCAATCTTTACTTTGGTTGTTTGAGTTTAAATTATTTTAAAATCTCTATAAAACTCTATTCACCCCCCCTCTAGAGGTTTTCAATTGGTATCAGAGCAGGCTTCAAGGAGCCCTAACAAGGTCTTGAAGAAATAAAGGGAGGAGGTGACTACAACCACAAGAAAAGGAGCATGGACCAAAGTTCGACAAGTTGCAATTGGTGCTTGGGAACAAAGCACTCTACGTCTAAATGTCCATGGAGGTCAAAGAAAAGAGATGCACATAAAGAGTGTTTCGTTGCTACAATAAGTGAGGAAGAAGAAGAAGAGGTAAGTTTGCTTGATTTACCCAAGGAGGAGTTAGTTGCTATTATTGAAGAAACACATAACAAATATGTTGAATACAAAAAGAAATTAAAGAAATCAAATAAAGAAAATGATGATCTAAATGCTAGACTTCTTGAGCTTACATCCGAAAATGATGATTTATATGCTAAATTGAATACTCTTGGTTTTGAAAAAGATAGCATTATGTCTGACAATCGTACTTTGAAATCATCTCTGAGTAATAGTGAAGTGAAAATTTTCACTCTAGAGACTAACTATGATCTTCTGTGTCAAGAAAAGACTGAATTGCTTGCAAAGTTAAATGATATTCAAAAACAACCTATATTGTGCACCCATGTAGATTATGACAATATAGTGAAAGAAAGAAATATGTTATCATCCAATCTAGATCAAGCAAAGTTAGATATCAAGAAAAGAATGGATGAGATCGTTAAGTTGCAACAAAAAGTTAGCAAGTTAAGCAACAATGGAATCCTTGATAATATACTAGAAAATTCCTATCATCAAATAGGGAGAAGAGGACTAGGTTATAAGCCAAATGAGAAATCCCATCAACAACCTAGAAGGACACAAGCGAGTCAATCTGCTTATATACCTAGAGGCACAAAAATGTATATACCCAAGAATAACCTAGATCAAAACTATAGAAAAAGGCTTGAGGTTGATTCAATTTGTTGTCATTATTGCTCACGCCTTGGACATTATTCTTTTTCATGTCCATACAAGAAAAAGCATGTCGAAATGGTATGGGTTCCAAAAACCCCAAATTAAATAGGTTCGACTAAGTTGAGATATGACCATAGATCTAAATTTGTATATCCTTATGTCTATCTCAACTTAACATTTAGGGATAACAAAATCGTTCTCCAGAAACACTCTCGGTCGAGCAACTGGTCGACCGAGAACATTGTCGGTCGAGCAACTGTCGACCGACTGGGTTTCTGTTTCTCCAGTTTGACAAAATTGCATACATCTTTAAAATCTTGGACATTTTATGTATTCACTGAGTATTCAAACTTTCATTTGAGATGTCTATCGAAGGGGGAGCAAAGCATAAGAAAGGGGGGGAGATCATTAAAACTTTGATAATTGTTTAAAAGAAGCTTACAAAAACTTTGCTATCACTATGTGTAGCTGAATATTCTTTTAAGAAATCTATATCGTGTACTTGAAGGAACTCTCTACCCAAAATGGGGCTTAACATCCCTTGCTTTTGGATGGAGATATTTTTAGGATTCTAATTTAATCTATAACTTAACATTCTTTGCTATATGAGAAATCCATTCATCATATGCTTAAGGGGATCTCCTATCATTTCAAGGCCTAACATCCTTGCGAATGATTGAGAAACAAATTGTGGATAAATTAGATACAAATCCATGTTCCTAATAGGATATCTAATTACGGGGGAGCATTACATTAAGGGGGAGAAGATCAATAAAACATTCAACTTGGATATCTTTTTGAAATGACAAAGGGGGAGAAAGAATATAAAAGTATATATAAAGGAGTTTTCATCATATCTTGGCCAGCACTCACTTGAAAAACATAAATGGCTACAAAAGGTAAATTTCCAGGTATGAAACTCACATGATTTATATTTCCTTATTTCATATTTAAGAAATGTTTGTCATCTTCAAAAAGGGGGAGATTGTTGGATAAATTGGATATTATGATAAATCCCCTTTGTTTCGATGATGACAAACATTTCATTCTTATTTATCTAATGAGCTACTTGAGTGTGCAGGATGACACAACTATAAGGGAAATCCAACGTGAAGTATTTATATTTTCATGCAAATGTAATCATTGTAAAAACTTGTACAGAATTATAATGTACAAGTACTTAGAATCGCATGTAAATCAAGCATTGGATTTTCCCTAGCTAAACACCTTAGTCATCCATTCAATAGGATCACATAATGCACACTTATGCACACACTTAGTATCTTAATTGAAAGATTGAAAACAGAGTCAATCTCGGTCGACCACACTCCTCGACCGAGACACTCTCGGTCGACAAACCTCTCGACCGAGATTGACCAAAAATAGCCGTTAGACACAGCAGTTAACAGTTGCAAATAAATGTTAATCCAGAGAGCCTGTCGGTCGACAAATCCTCGACCGACTGGACATCTCGGTCGACAAGTCCTCGACCGAGATGGTCTCTGACAGCAACTGCAGAATTAATTAACTAGCCGTTGCTAGTGCACCTAACTTATTCCTAACGGCTAGTTAAGCACTAGGAACCCCCTAGAAGTTGTCTAGAATGTCCTTAAGCATACTTAGGCCATTCCTATAAATAGGACAAGCCATAGGACACTATAAAACGCTTCTTACACTTGCTATACTTGAGAAAATACTTGAGCCCTCTTGTGCAATCTGTGTGAACTGAGCTGTGTGATCAATTGGCCATTTTTTCTCCTTTGCTCAAGCTCGTCCTATAGGCTAGATTTTCCTAACCCTAGCAATCACAAGTCCATCATATTGGCTAGGAAAATCCAAACGCTTGATCTAGGGAAATCAAGCCTTGAGCTACAAGGATAAGTTGTATTTTCTTTTATTCCTGTCTCGTTCCTTTGTATTACTTGTACTCTCCTTGCTACTCCAGGTAGGAGGATGCGGATTGGAGAGGTTGAAGCTCTTCGTGTGAAGAGGACTTTGGACTACTTCGGAAGGCTGTCTTGACGGGAAGCTACTTCAGGAGGAAGGCTACTTCAAGGGGGAGCTTGAAGTTACTTCAAGGAAGGCTGCTTCGAGGTTAGCAAGACTACTTCAGGGTGAAGGCTGTCCAAAGGGTGTTTAGAAAGTATTGTAAATTTTATGTAACATCCTTGAGAGGTAATAAAATTTAGTACTTTCAAAATCCCGGTTGGGTAAGCAACCGGGTAGTGGACTGACTCCTTAGTATTTGCTAAGGTGGAACCACTCTAAACACCTGTGTTCCTCTTCTCAATCTTTACTTTGGTTGTTTGAGTTTAAATTATTTTAAAATCTCTATAAAACTCTATTCACCCCCCCTCTAGAGGTTTTCAAAAATATGTTGCATAGTCGTGTTGTATATCTGCTTGGGGTCAAATATGATTCACATGGATGACCCCTTTGCCTTATTTCTTATACTGATTGCTTGAATTATAATGTGGTAATATAAATCAACTATTATACATTTTCTTCATATTCCTTCTTAAAATATAAGATGTTCTACTGCTCAGTTGAAGATTCATGAATTGCTTAGACAATGGTAACTATTTTTTTCATATCATTTAGTTGAGTTTACTCAACCTGATGTAATGGTTATCTACCTATTTAGTTTCTATGTGCTTATAATAGTTGTTGGAGGAGAGTTATATCTCTCGTTGGGGCATTTGGTCTCACCCTATGGGTTTCCACTTCTTTTAGGTGGTCGTGCACAATGAGGTAGAGATCGTGTTGTTGAGGCTGAGTAGAAAGAGGAGCAGTAGCCGTTGAAGGTTGGACATGCTACTAGTGTTTTGTAGCAGAGTCCTATGTGTCGTCCCTGTATTCTCAGGTCCTTAGAGGAGTCTTTTAGTTGTTTTATACATCGATATGAGGTTTTGCTTGTAGGCCATGGTTGTACAAATATGACTTGTATATATATATGAACATGTTACCTCTTGCAATAGGTTGATGGCAAGATATCCAGTGAACAGTGATTTATACATCCTTGTGATATGACGTATGATACATTCATGTGGACTCAGATGTAATAAGTTTCTGTTATTGTGTAAATATGAAATCAATTTTAATTTTCTGGTAACCTGGTTGATTAGCATTGGTTTCGCATTTTGTTTTGAGTAATCTCTCTTTGTGTGGTGTGGGGCATCACATGAAAAATGGATAGAATGTTGAGGTTTGTTGTCATGTTTGTGCATATGTAGGGAAAATGGGGCGACAAATAAGGTAGTATAAACAAAAATTTTAAAACTAGATTTCCCAAAACAATAAGATCGCATCAACAACAATGTATATAGGAAAGAAAATAATAAGATTTATATCTAGTCCTGGAGAAATTCCATCAACAACTCTTGATGCAGTACTATGCTTCTTCTCTAAGAAGCATCAAGCTTCTTCTTTAGGCAGTAACATGCTCCTTCTTCAGTAGCACTCGAACAATCATCAGCAATGACATCCTATTTTGGCCACCAGGGATCGCAGTTGACATAGTTCTCCTAGCAGGAGAAGCCTCCCGCTTTTACATAAGTCCACGCAGACTACTGAGAACTTCATGTTGTGCTACCAGAGCCATCAAGAAGGAGTTGTCACTTTCAAATCTCAACCTTCTAGAGTTGATAGCTCTACCACAATTGTTTCTCCCTTTCTATCCCTCCCTTTATCGGGTAGGACTTACTCAAGGTCCATATTGATTACCACCGGTAGAGAGGGCAACAATTATCAGAGCAACTATGTTCCTGTCAAGCCCCCAGTACCCCTCTATTTATAGGAGAGGCCAGGGTTAGGGTTCCCAATCTGTGTGGGAGTCGACATGGTCAAATGCATGAATTTTTTAGAACCCACGCACAACAAACCAGTCGGTTTGCATATCCAACAGGTCGGTTCTTGCGTGAACTGGTCGATTTGTGCCACAAACCAGTCAGTTGGTGTAGTTACCTATTTCAAATCACATTGGTATTCAATGCACGATTAATGCACAACATGATGTTAGCACCAATCCTTGTTCCAATCGAATTGAACATTGAACTGGTTGGTTCATCTCATAAACTGGTCGGTTAGGACCTATGGATCGGGTATTTCATACCCTAGTTCAACCACTGATCATCCAATGTTGATTCCAATTGACCTGACACTCCAACTGATCTGTTCAACACTTGAACCGGTCTATTCAGAGTCCAGTCAGTCAATTTTGAACCTCAATTGTTTAATTGAATACCTAAACACCTTTAGTAATCAAGCTAAACATCATTCATTAATATACTCCTTTAATCCAATTGTATCCTATGTGTGTGACCTTATAGGTCCAACATTACATTGACAGAGAATGTCTGTAACCAATTATGACAGCACAAGCAAAAAGTGGTGTCTAGAAACACATCATTGCTACCCAAGTAATTTGGAAAGTTGGAGAAAAACTTCAACCGACAATCTATAATCAGTGTTAATTTGATCGTATAGTTCATGTCGTTGATATCCGGATTGAACTGGAGGCTTGGAATCGTCATCCTCCCTCAATGTTTAATCCCTCTTCCTTGAAATAGAATAGACTTTATGAGATGCATGCGATCTCACATATCACATATTAAGTCACATGAGTATGTTCATACATTTCTCAGTCTCGCTTATCAAGAGGCATTAGATACCAATCTCCTATAGGAGGGACAAATCCCATCTACATCACTCACACTCAATCCCCATCTATCACAATGCACTAAAGCACCACCTTTATGACAACCCTTATTCAGGATCATGGTAGATGATGTCAAAGTACATGATCGAAATGTGATGAATGTAATGACTTCAGGTCTAATAATCACAATCATCACTATCAATATGAGAGATGATTCTGATTTCCATTCCATGGTCTCCATGTATCACTCTCAAGATGGGTATGTCCAACACACTATTCTCTAACATGTACCTGTGTGCTTAACTTGATATCACATATCATGACTAATGAGACTCTATCATCAATCAACATTGTTACACCCACATCCCATGATTGCCACTAATCATGAGATTAGGGCATAAGTTTGAGGATTATACTTAATACAAATTTCACACCCAATTTTTTTAATTTCAAACTCTTTGTTTTCTCACATTCAATCACATAAACAAACTTTACAAGAGAATTAAACTTTGATTACTCTAATATGATCTCAACATTAGTGATACACATCCATACATTCATTATGTTTCTCACATTTCCATGTACATACGACATGATAACCAGATACATACTCTATTATTAAGGAATCAAAGTTACACAACATCATTAACAACTCTCTCACTTCTCAACAAGGACCTAGAGTGGAAGGGAACGACTGAACTTAACTAATCTCAAACATAACTCCTATGGTAGATCTACTCTAATGCATGAAATCTTCAGTCCACGAGTTATCCCTAAAAATTGTGAGTAGAGGGGTGAGCATACTCGCTCATTGAATGAGTACTTCAAAGAAATAGTTTAAAGAACTTATGTAATAACAGATATATTGTCGAGCAACTGATATCAATTATAACAATAGTAAGCTTTAAAGAGATTAATCATTCATAAACATAAATATGGAACAATACTCTAAACATCTACAAGAGTAAATCAATATATGAACATGCTTGATTGATTATAAAGAGAACTAATAACTGGAAAACTTAACAAGAATAATTGAATAACTGCACACACTTTTTTAACCTCTCACTCATCTTATTATGCCCTGAACCCACATGAGGTGTACCATAACATGTGAAAGAATTGCAGAAAGCTACGATCTCACTGTACAAGGCTTAGAAGCATGCCTGGGTTCCTAAGCCTATCTCTTGAGTAAGACCCTGTCTGTAGTGGTCTTTGTCACATCTACCTCTTAGCGACTAAAGGGAGCATCTGGATATCTCAGACTCCTCCTCTCAACCTGGGTACTCAGGCAGTGAGTCAAAGCCCTTAGACTTATTGTGCATTAGTGGACCTATTGACCACTGATCACTCAACATGTAACACAGGTACCATCGGCATCCCCGGTTGGTGTTGGGTACAACACAACTGTAAGAAGTCTGCCCTACTGGTCAAGAACCCCACACCCTATTGGTGTGCTCCAGCTTACCTCGATCTAGACTACCTCCATTCGGGAAGTCATTTCCTCCTCACAGCACAGGCCTCATCCTATGAGGATTCAACAGTGTTTAGGGCATCTACATATTTAATTCACTCTTTAAATTCACAATTCAATCATCACATCAACATATCTTAGTTCAGCTTTGTAAATCGTTCATTTCATAAACCATCTGATTACATTTATCACAACTGAACTATTAAGCATACCCACATCTCATACTGAGAAACATTAATACCACAATACTTGATTCATTGAACACCCTATCCTTAGGGTTTCATTTACCTCATTCACTTATCACATGACTCACATAAGGATTTAACACTTCATAACATCATTCAATTAAGATTTCTCTTAGCAATTCATATATGATTGAATATATATATATATATATATATATATATATATATATATATATATATATATATATATATATATATATATATATATGAAACCCTATAATGAACTGAAGTAGGGTTTCCATGCCATTTACTAAATCATCATACATCAAGAATAACATTCAATCAAGATGCCTATTTGCAAACCTCCAACTTTCCATTCCTTTAGGGTTTCACCCTCGTTACTGATATATTAGGAAAACATTGATATTATTGAATGAAATGCAAGATCCTATCTGACATATATGTAATATGCATATAGATAAATCAATCATTCATAAGCAACGAGATTCAACTAGGCAAACTTCTTTATTCAATTATACAACAATTTCAATCATAGCCGAAAACCCTAAATTTTAGTATATTCATATAACCTCTACAATTACTTTAAGAATTCTCATTTCGATGGATTTCAATCATTTATAATGTGATTTCATAATCTGAAATTTATCACAACAGAGAAATAATCCATTTCATATCATCTTGCAAAAGCTAGATCAAAAAGACAACTTAGGGTTTGTACTCACATACTAAGCAATTGAAGCTTTTGATGATTTAACTCATTTTCATGCAATCTACTATTTAAAGGAAGTACCCACACACACTAAGGTGTGAAAACACCTTAAAAATGTAGCCCATCTCTAAAAAATCTTGAATCCATATCAAAACTCTAGCAAATCACCGGATTCTTCTTCCTTTCAACCCTAAAGATGGTATGTTGTAGGTAGAAGATGAAAATCAGAGGTTAAGCCAAACCTCAATTTCATTGGATTAGGGATTCCGAGCATGGGGAAATGATGAAGAGGAATAATCGACGATTAAAACTACTTACGAAGTTGAATCTATGACAACCCTTTTGGATTTCCACCGTTCTTCACGTTCTTCCCCAAAAATCACCCCAGAAATTACCTTTCAGGTCACTCTCTCGTTAAGAAAGTAGACTGCGTTGATAGAAGATCGAATCATAGTTCCAACGCACTTTGTTTCGTTGAAAACGGACAAGTATAGCCCGAGATATGACCGTTTTACGATTGGTTGTCCTGAGCGGCATTCGTCGAGGTCGCGACACACGACGCAGTGTCGTGGTCACGACTGTAACATATCAAATTCTGAAATTTTGTCTTTTGACCCTCTTTCCCATATTTTCCTTTCATTTCTATCCTTATTGGCCTTTCTATTTAATTAATGGGAATTTGTAGTGGTTTAGTGAATATTTATTCATTAATTATACCAATATAAGGGTTTATGCACAAATACTTCAGTGAAGTCTTAATTACCATAATTAAGTGCTCTAAACCTTAATCTAACTTTTTTATATGATTTGAAAACATAAAATATGCCACATAACTCATTTTAGTGGTAATATGAAGATAAGAAACTTAATTGGATGAACAATTTAGATAATGGGCAATTAATGGGCCATATGAAAAATCTCATAAAAATAAGTCTCAAAAGAGAAAACAAACTTCAAATTCGAAATCTACATATCAAAATTTGCCTACATGTCAAATTTCATCTAATTTGGACCACCTTGAAATATTAGGATAAGTTTAGGAGAGAGAAAATGAGTAAAAGGCATAAGTAATGAATAATGTGATTATATAGCTTACAAATATGGAAATAATAGAAAATTCATATTCTACACATCAAAGATAACTTGTGGATGAAGTTTGGTCCAATTTGGATGTTGTTTGTGCAAGTTATGCAATTTTAGGTACATTTTGGACTTTTATACAATTTACCCAATTGGGAGATTTTCTTTGCAAATTATCACCTGGATTTTAATCCTTAGATAATCCCTTACCATTAACAAGATTTTAAACCATTGTAGAACCTAGTTTCACCTTGGTTTGATGATATTTCTTTCCAAGGGCATTATAGGGATTACCCTCTTTACAAAGGTGCTTATCTTTAAAAGTTATCAACCAATGAGGTTATTTCTTTCTTGAAAAATGGTGGGGATGGCCTTGAAGGATCTGTGGGCTCTTAGGACCGAATTGTGATATGCAAGAAGAGTCCATGAGCTGTCGTCTTGCATGGCCATCAAGCCCTAGGCTAAAGACACATGGAAAGTCCCTTAAGACACCTCATGCTTCACCTCTTTCTATATATAGCCATGTATACCCCTTCCCAACTCACAATTCGAAAAATCTTGCTCTCCTTTTCTTTCCTCTAGATTAGATAATAGTTCCTTCTGTATTTGTCCACGAAGTTTATGTCCCAAGGTAATAGAGGGAGCCTACCTTGGAGAAGAAGGCTCATAGGGCTTCCAAATTGCTCTATTAGGGTTTCTAAAGCTCCTCCTTGGTAATTTCGACCAAAACTAGTACGTTTCCTCCCTTCCTTCCCTATTTTCATATTGTTAGTCTTCCTTACACCTTCTTATAGGTCGTAACCATGACCATACATGGTAAAACACCACCTAAAATCGTAAAACATCTCATCTCCATGCTCTTTTGCTAGGGTTTGCACCTCTAAAGTGGAGAATGTGATCTTTGCTCAAGAAAGGAGCTTGGCTTGGAGCAACCAGACCTTATAATCTCGGAATCCTTTCTGTTTGAACCTTCTTACATTCCTATAGGAAAGTTTTTTTAACCCTCTTCTCATATATTTCTTAGTACATACTTAAAACCCATGCTTCTATGTTGATAATCGATGATTTCCATCTCTTTTTACCATGTTCTTCTAAGGTTTTGGTCTCTTGCTATTTTATCTTCTCTAGAATCTCTAGTTTGGTTATATAAGAAACTTCAAAACTTATCTTGGGTAAAATGGTGTTTTCTCCCTCTCCCTCTCTCTTTAATTATCTCGATCAATTTGATGATGTGGCAATTTCCTATTGGTCAGTATTGCAAAATTCATATCTTCTAAACTGCTTATCCAAATTTGACAAATAAATATTTTTTGGAATTGGAAAAATCATCTCTATCTAATAAAAATATTTTTAAGGTCTTATTTCATGATTTGACGAAGGGTGATTTTTGTAAAACGAATTTAATGCATAAAATCCATAAAAATTACATCTTAATCATCATAACTCCAAAATTAACATAAGAATATGTTTTCTTCATCAGGAGAACCTAATAAGTTCATTGGTGATATTTTCAAAAGATAAATCCGAATTTTTCTAAAAAGGTCTGAAATTAGGGTTTCTATATATTAATGTGCACTATGTACTCTAATACATGTTAATTCATTGAAAATAGGAAAAGTGGAACGTGGACTCAATTAAAGTGGTGAAAGTTAGTAATTGATATCAGTAAGACAGGTATGTGCTATGTATGTACAATCCATCTTTATGTATGTGCTATGTATGTCCAATCCCTCTTTATGTATGTGCTATGTATGTGCAATCCCTATTTATGTATGTGAATTTACACCTTAAGTTGGGAATAATTGTGCCTTAACCTATTTTTCTATAATGAGGCTCTATTAAACCCTATTTCATATACTCTTGAATCTTTTTTTTTAAGGTAAGCATAGTCAATATATTAAGAAAGCCATACGGCATCTACAGAGACAAGATATTCAAGCCATTTTGATAACAAAGTACTCAGAAGTACAGACTCGTTACACAATATACTCTTGAATCTTTTTCTATACTTGCCTCATAAGTCAATTTTGGAGCATTATTCTTGGGTCTTGGTACCCCACTGCCATGATTATTGATTCATATAATTATTCTTGCCATGACTACTTTTTCTAGCATGTGGATTTATGTTCTATTTAAAATAAAGTCGCGGTACTTATGTACAACCACCCACAGAGGGCATGTAAATAATCGCCCTGTGGAATGTTTTTATTCTCCCCTATATAATTATGTAGGTGATTGGGAATGTCTTATTCTCCCCTCACCAATAGGTTAGAGGTCCGGTAGGTGCCTCAACCCTACTTAGTTAGGTAGACATAATTATCTTACATGCAAATCCTTTTTCATATAATTGTTAATGGCAAGCTTCTTTGATATATAGCCTCATACTCTTTTTATCTTCATCTTATGATGAACCCTAGCATATTCTTATTTGCTTTACTTATCTTCATATCCAAGATTAGTTTTGTGACACATACTTTTCTTCCCTTTCCCTTTTTGCCGGGTGCCTTCCCAACCACCCAGGTGTTGAGCAAGGTGATGGATAAGACAAGGAAGATCTTAGCTTTTGGCTTGGACTCAGTTGATGGAGATGTTACTTGGATACAAGATTGTAGTAGTCTAGACTTCCCTCTATCTAGATCCAGATTGTGTGTCTTGATGTAAACCCTAATGGAAGAATTTGATGTATTTTTGTAAACCTTTTATGAAATTGAATATAGTTAGTCATTTGTTTAATTTCGCTGCAACACTTTGGTCTTTTGTATACCAATGTTTAATAAATTTGGAAAAATTTATGCCCATTCCATCATACCTCTGAGAATGTTTGGAATGGATGTCAATTTTTCAAATTTTTAGTAAAGGGGTGATTTCACTCCTTTACAACGGCACACGAAGCAGTGTCGCGGTCTCGGCATAGTGTCGCGGTCGCAGCATAGTGTCGCGGTCGCAGCATAGTGTCGCGGTCGCAACACACTGTACATATTTACTAAAAAAGACATAACTCTCTTATTTTAACTCCAATTTGGTTCATTCTTTTTTGTTATATTCATAATTTAATTATCTACAATCCTACAATATTATTTTCATAATATTCTCAAAGGAAAAGTTATTTATCAATTATTACCTCCATATCATTAACTCTCTTCTTGCATACATGTATGGGTTAATGCTATATTAACTCCAACTCCGATCTTTATAGTATGCTTATGTCATGATTATGAGTTTTCCAAATAAGTATTTAAGGTTACCAAAGTTAAGATAAAGCACACGATAAAATATTACTAACAAAAACATGACAAGCATTAAGATTATCTTAAATCTCTAGGATTAAGATAACTCTCTCATTTTAACTCCGATTTGGTTCATTCTTTTTTTGTTAGATTAATAATCAAATTATCTACAATCCTACAATATTTTTTTGATAATATTCTCAAATGAAAAGTTATTTATCAATTATTACCTCCATATCATTAACTCTCTTCTTGCATACATGTATGGGTTAATGCTATATTAACTCCAACTCTGATCTTTATAGTAAGCTTATGTCATGATTATGAGTTTTCCAAACAAGTATTTAAGGTTACCAAAATTAAGATAAATTACAAGATAAAATATTACTAACAAAAACATGACAAGCATTAAGATTATCTTAAATCTCTAGGATTACCAACAAAGCTAGGAATGGGTTGTAACAATTCTCCCCCTCTAATAAAAAGTTTGTCTCAAAATTTCAAAAAGAGGAAAGGATACTTGTTAAACATCTCCATATCCACTTCCCAGGTAGATTCTTCTACACCATAATTCCTCCAAAGAACCTTTACTAAGGGTATCTCTCTCTTTTTAAGCTTTTAAATTTTGCGGTCTAGAATTTTTTTTTCAACATTGAGTCATTTTTTCCTCTTGTAATCACAAAATATTTTAAGCAACCCTTCTCAATGATAACAAAATAATTCTCTATGCCACAATCAATCATAGGAAAGAGAAAGAGAAATAACAATTTTTAATATCTTCATACTCTTGAGGTGTTACCTCAACATTGATAATCTGATCCAACTATCTCAATTCATATGGATCAATATGTGCTATTGTTTTGTATTACCTTTGAGTTACAAAAGACAGTTCACCATGTTGTTTTGAATTTTACTATTGTGCTACTCAAATAGCAAAGCACTCATGAGTTGGAAGACTAGATTTAACAATAATTGTGCAATACTAAGTTGATTACTGATATGAATGATTAAAACTATCAGACCCCTTTAATTAAAATATTGCTTGCACGTGTACAACTAAAATCACACGTAAAACAAATTTACACCCCTTAATATACCTTCAAAAATTATACTTCTAAAAACAAATTCACATATTACTAAAACCCATTGTTTTCTCTTATTTCTCTCCTCATTCATTACTACTTACTTTTTGCTACTTATCCTTCTCATTTTGATCATGTAGAATAAACATCCCTAACATTGAAACATTCAAGGTAAAAATAGATTATTCATCGTTCTTTCTATCACTGTAAGAATTTATTTTAGATTACACTTTGCTCATGTTGCACTTCTCCTTTTGTTCAAATCACACCTCTTATATTTCAAATATATTTCTTATCCTTTGCTAAGAATCATTTCCACATTGTTTATCTACCTTTCAGATTAGCTACCTTTAAACCCCGGATTACTATCAGTGCTAGTTTACTTCTCATAGTGCAAATCTCATGATGTTGTTTTATAGGGATGCTAGTATTCAAGGTCAAATCACTAGTGACATCCCTTGAACTACTACAACTCTAAACATTCTTGGATTTGGTCCTTATCAGTAGCATGACGTTATTGTGATGTGACTTTGCTCCCTTAATTTGAAATTCAAACTTTGGATCTCACAAGTTTTACTGAAGTCTTCCTTATCTTATCAATTTAATTTCCTTTCTCTTACTTGGCCATTTAGATAGATTACATTCTCAATTTACCCTAATAGGGTTTCATCATCATATTGTGTGTCATTATACATTCACTAGATGTCTCTACCATGGCGGTTATGCATCATATATGATTCATTTCCTTATAACTTCATTCCCACATTGCTCTCATTAAGTAATATATGAAAGAGAATATGATTTTGAGACTTAGAATTCTTATCTTTAAACATTCGCTTAATACATTTCTCATATGTAGGTTTAATTGGTTATCAACAAGGATACTTGACTAATTAGTACTTGCTTGAATCTCGCAAACTGTTTCTTTTATAATCTATATTACTCCATCATATTTCAAACCCTTCCTTACTTTCCATAATACTCTTACCATATACTACTCTTCCACTTGTCATCTTTAACTTCTACTTTTCTCTTATGATCATGTTGCTTATTCATGTGTATGATCATGTATACCAAGTTGCACATATTTCTTTTTATCCTTCTTCTAATGTGAAGTTGAAATTCTAAATCAATAATCTCTTTACTAGTTTCACCTCATGTTTAATACATTACATATCCTTCATTTTAAATCAAACGGTTCATGCATGAGTCAAACTTAGTTTCTCTTTCAATCAAGTTTTTCCTTCCTGAATGTAGTCTACCTTTGTATGACTTATTCATTTGTTAAGCTACACTTTTGTTCTTCTTTTAGAAACTAGTTTGTTGTTCCATAGAGACTTAGAATCCCAAAGGTAGTAAGGATGAATGTATCAAACTTTATAATAAAGGTATACATTCCATGCTCTCAATTATATCATAACCTTCATTCCTTAATCAAGCTCATCATTTCTAACATTTCTCTTTGTTTCAACTAAGTTTCTTATCCTAGTCTTATGATTTACATGTTCATCTAATTCTCTTTACTTTAACTCTTCTGAAGACTCCTTACTTCTATGTACTTATCGTATACTTAACTCTTTTCTTCTATTTTCCCTTTACTTTGGAGTACATAAAAGCATTGTACTCTATTATATGATCCATTCCTCATGATTGATTCTTACTATCTTGGCCCTTACATACTTTTCTCATATCTTTTCCATATTTCATATTTAGAGTTTTTTTTGCTCAAGCAAGCGTGGTACTCTCTTTATTTCTCAAAGAAGGAACTGGTGGGTCCCAAAACACCACACCAGGAACAAGTCTAGGAAATATATACAAGAAAGCAGATAGCAAGCTACAGAGGGCTATCACCAAAAGAAACAAAAAACAAAAGAGAAGTAAAGGAAAGAAACAGAAGAGGGATACATCCATCCCATAAAATAGGGATCTGCAGAAAAAGAAAGTAACATAACACCCTGCATAGAACCAAGCACACCAGACCATCCAAGAGTAGCAAAACAACAGCAAAAGAAAAGCTCAGCAGACCAAGAAGCCTAGCTCACTTCAAGCAGACCCTCCCAAGAAAACCATTCAATCGAAAAGAAGATTGAAATCCCTGTAAATCCAAGACCAGACCATATCTTCATCATAAGACCAATTCTCAAAGATAATTCTATTGTGAGTCATCCATATGTGATAGATAGAAATCGAGAAAAAGCAAGACATCCTTTTGTCAGAGCTGCTCCAGATAGACAACCAATCATTTGGGGTATCAGGCATATAGCCATCCAAAATCCCTTTCCTCCAGATAGCCTGGGACCAAGCACACTCCAGGAACAAGTGTGTCGTAGACTCTTCATCCAACCTACAGAGCATACAAATAGAAGGCAACTGAAAATGCCTATTCTTCAGCTAGTTCATCACAGGCAGACAATCCAGCCCCAACTTCCAGCACATCACTTTATAGTTTTATGGAATCTTAAGCTTCCATAGATGTTTGTCCCACATAAGGATCGACCACTTAAGCCTGATGCAGTTCTAAACATCTTTCACTTTGACCTCCATTTTACCATTAAACGTGATCTGGTTAGTTTTATCAGACAAGAACACATTTTCACTAAGAAACTTCAAAAGAGGGCTCAACCTCCTATTCCCAGGAATCTTCCATTGCCCATCCTGCAGGATGTCCTTAATCTTAATCAAGTTCCCCATGCCGAGCATCAAACACAATCTTTTGTCCACACATTCATTAAGAAACATAGATCCCTTTAACAAGGGATCACCACACAGAAGGATTTTATCACCTTTCCCAACTTGGAAAGAGGTGTGCTGCAGGACATCCTTTCTGACCTTTATGATATTTCTCCAGAGCCAAGAATGATTAGGTTTACATGAGTAATTCCATATCGAATTTTTCTTTAAGTATTTGCCATGAACCCACTTAACCCAAAGGTTATCTTTATCAAGAACAATTGTAAGGACCCTGACCTTCGTTTAGGGTTTACCCTATTTGTTTTACTTAACCCTGGTGCTTTGGTGCTTGCTAATCACCTTTAGTGGTGATTAGGGTTTGGTTGTGCTTTGTTGAATAGTTGGAGGTGCTACTTGCAAATAAACAAAGTCTAGGGTTTTGCTGGAAAGTTTGCCACCATGTGAGGTGTTCCTCCCTCTCTTTGCTTCCTCTTGTGTAGAAAAGAAGGATTGGGCCCGTTTCGTGAGTTCTTTTGGGCCTTGTTGAGCTAGTTGGGCCTTGAGGTGCCTTGCTTTGTTTTGGTTGAGCCTTGTATCCGCCAAGGGAGTGTGTCGCCCATGAGGATGAGGTGTGTCTCCCTAGGAGCAAGTTGTTGTGTCGCCCATGATGCTTGACCTAGCCTTGACCTTGTTTAGTGGACACTTGGCGCATATCTTGGACATGTGTAAGGAGCTTGCTAGAGTGGTGGCTCGTGCACTAGGACAAGTGTCCCTAGGAAAGTGACACCTTGCTTGGACCAACCTTGTTTTCTCCTCCCTTTCCTTCTATATAGGTGGTTCCTTTCCTTAGATTAGGGTCCCTTTGGTCCTTTGGTCCCTCTCCACCTTGGTGTGCATGACACAACCCTCTTCCTTGCTAGTGGTGGCCGATACCCCCCCTTGAAGGAGCAAGCTTAGTGTCCGACACACCTTGGAGGAGCAAGTGGTGGCCGATAGACTTGGAGTCTCCATCTTCCTTTCTTGGTGGTGCTTGGAGCTAGGAGCTTGAAGTTTCTTAAGGAGGGTTGCATAACTTCTAACCCTAACTACATTATCTCTTGCTATGAACTTGTTTACATGTTAGTAGCTTAGTTTCTTGCTTAGATTTCATGTTGGCCGATCCTTGTGATCTAGGGTTTGTAGGTGAGCAATACTCCTTTCTCCCCTTGGTCTAGAGGAGTGAGTTAAGCTTCTAGTGTCATGAGCAACACCCCTCTTTCTTAGTCAGTTGAGGTGAGCTTGTGTTCTAGTTGCTTAAGCAACACTCTCCGCTCACCATGGGATAGAAGGGTGAGCTCGGCTTAGTGGTGACTCTTTCTAGGGTTTCTCCTTGTGACCCGTTTGGTGATAGAAGAAGTGTAAGACCTCTCCTTCTTAGTTGATTGAGGTGAGCCTCTTCTTGACCCACTGGGGTTTCGGGTGTCCATGTGAGAGGTGGTAGATGACCTTGAGAATTAACATCTTAGACGATAACCCTTGTGGAACACCCTGCACGGATAACGCCTGAGGTGTGCGTCGTTGTGCTATGGCGGGCGAGCACACTACCCATGCACGCCTGACACAGGCTGCACGCCCGACACAGACCATGCATGCTAGTATAGGTTGCACGCTACCCGTGTAGAGGGTGGAGTTGAGTTTGACGTTGCGTTGCCCAGCACTGCACGCCCGGGGTGCGCGTCACCCTGCCCGGCACCGTGTCGCCCGGCATGAGTGGCACGCCCAGTGTGCGTCACACAGCTGACACTCTGTTACCCGATAGCCTGCATGCCATGATGCTCGTTGTGTGTTGCCCGATATAACTTGCGCGGCACGGTTGCACGGATGGCCCTTGGCCGTTGCCCGGTATGCCCTTGACCCAGCGTTGGGCGCTACACGCTTGCCCTTGGTAACGCGGCGTTGCGCGCTGCACGCGGGCCATTGTGAGTTGGTTTCCCGATACAACCTTTGGTGAGGGTGAGCCCTGCCCGAGTGAGGGTTGTGAATACTTCTTGTGAGGGTGTCGTTTGTCATGAATGGCCGATAAGTTGTCTTTATTCTTGCTGATCAATGGTGACTCATTGCATGATAATATTCATTATGGTTAAGCTTGTTCATCTACACTTAATATGGCCACACACACGGATGTGATCACCTTGATTGTCTTATAATACTAAGAGCAATAATGAGCATGCATTAGGGTTTGCTTGATGATGTGCCTTATACATGTGAACATAAGATGAGGCATGACTAAGAAAAGGACATAATCATTAATGTCACTTTGTGTTGATAATGCGCTTAATCCTAAATGTCACCCTGTGTTGATAATATGAGTTTCTAAGTTATTCATGTTGATTATTGAATAAGTGCTAACCATGCAGGTAATGCATAGACAAAATGAGGGGCTATGATGAATAAATATATGAGCACAATAAGATGACAGGTACATTATGAATGTTGTTCCATGATGATGATATAAGCCTTGAGAGGCAGTGGCACTATGTGATGAGGGATTGAAATCCCATGGTATGTGATGATCCTTGAGATGGATCTAGATTGATTGGCAAGAGGCCAAGTGATAACATGCGATGTGGGATCCTTGTGATGGATCAATATGATGTGAATTGTAGTAAAAGCATAGTGTTGAGTTTATGTTGTTTATTTCTTGTTATAGCTTGCATGTTATACAACTTAGTTGAATCTTGCAATCCATATAAAAGATACTAATTAATCACAGTGAAACCTATCATGTAGTTGCCCTGGCCATAGATCCATCATCGTCAGGAGTTGGTGATGGTGAAACGGGTTCTCCTGCGAGTTATCCCGGAGTGCATATTTTTGAATATGTGAGGTTTCTCCTAGCCTCAAATAGAGAGGTAAACGGGTGCAGCTGCGGTTGCAGACTCGGATATGTGATGAGCATGGTGAACAGGCCCATGGCTCTAGATATGTGATACGATGAGCATGAATGCGTTCATGGCTCAGAGCACGATGATCAGGCCCGTGGCTCAGTTTTACTAGCACTGTGACCTGTACCAAGGCGGGCTAGAGGAAGGGTAGCCTGAGGAGCTGACCCTGTGGCTAAAGACCACTTGAGCATGAGACTGTGGTCCTGCTTTGCTTCTTGTGTACTGACCACGAGGGGTGAGGTCGTGGATTCCAACTCTTCCATTGACATTGTATGGCACCGGCTATGGGCTTCGCAGCCGAAGGTTGGATTTGAATGGTACAGTTCACTTCCTCAGGGCATAATAAAATGTAATCCAGCCGATTAGTATTTACTGCTTAAGACAAAATACGAAACATTGGTTGAGGCCTTGTTTGTGTAGTTACTCTTATCATGACTTGCAGTTGCTTATATGTTCTTCATATGTAGTAGAACTTAGATATCTTGTCTTGTTAATCATGTTTCACAAGTAATATTTGTTTACATCTGATAAGTTTGCTAAGTATGAACAAATTTATATTATAACTGCTCTTGTTATACTCTTTACCAGTTAACTGCTTTACATATATCTGAGGTTTTGTAGTTTCGGCGGGGAGTTATGTTTCTCGCTGGGACAATGTTCGATTGTCTCACCCCACTGGTTTACACCCTTTTTAGGTAGTCGAGCTAGACGTGGTGGTGGTCGCAGAGTTGCGGCCGAGAAGCACGAAGAACAGTAGAAGGCAAGCATTGGACATGCTGCTGTTTTGGATGTTTTGTGATAGAGTCTAGAGTCATCCATGTACTCTCAGGTCCTTGGCGGTGTTTTGACGATGTTTCACGATGTACATCTATATATGTTTTGTATATCCTACTGTTGGCCGGATGTGGGCCTTTATATATGTATGAACAGGTGATGAACTCATGATATGATAGGATAGCTGTTGATCTAAGCTGTGGACATGTATCAAGGCTTGTATATATGTATATAACATGTTCTTTTACAGAATGTTGACTGGAATGTAATAGTTTCTCAGTTTATTTGCTTTCCGCAATCGGTTTTAATTAACTCGTATTTTTGATAATCTGTGATTATGGTGACTTCCGCACATTTTCGCGTAACACCCCATTGTCTGTGTGATAGTGGGATGTGTTGCCACAAGTTTTGGTATCAGAGCTTTAGGTTCGCTGAGTCTACAAGGATTTAGGACTAGGTTGAGTCTGTTCTTATGAGTTTTCCAGATTTTCTCACAATCGACTTCTGCCCACAGCGGAAGAAAAGCCAAGATGTCTGGAAACCATGAAGAACACGCTGCTGAGCACAGCGATGCTGCATCGGTTGATGGAGTTGTAGGACAGGCACATGAAGATCGGGTGCCTGAGGTCCCCCAACCTAACCCAACCATACTTGAACATCCTGCCTACCAACAGCTTATGGCACAACTGATGGCTACGATGAATCTCATGGTTGAGCGACTGCCAGTGCCTCCTCCAAGAGCACAGGCTCCCCATGGTGAAACATTGGGTATTGGGAAGACCTTCGAGCGGCTTCGCCGAGTCAGAGCTTCGGATTATGCTAGAACATCTGATCCAGTGGATGCGGATCTGTGGCTGACAAGTCTTGAGAAGGCTTTCCGGATCCTCGACATCCCCGAAGTAGACAAAGTAAAGCACGTTGTCTGCCTTTTGAAAGGTAGTGCTGGTCACTAGTGGACCATCGAGGAAGAGAAGCGGCCTGGTGAGGTGATCTGTTGGGAAGTGTTCCGACGTGAGTTCGTCACTAGATATTTTCCGAAGACGTATCTGGATGAGAAGATCAGTCAGTTTGAGAGCTTGCGACAAGGAACGATGAACATCACCGAGTACGAAGCCAAGTTCATGGATCTGTTGAGGTTTTGTCCTCACATGGCAGCGACAGATGAGGAACGGATCAAACGTTTTGAGAAGGGTCTGAGTGCTGAGTTGACAACACCTGTGTCTGTGTTGGAGAACCGAGAGAAGTTTGCTACATTTGTGGAGTACGTCTGAAGGATCAAACGATCAGTAAGGGAGAAGAGAGAGTCTATGGCTAAGAAGATACCTGCTCAATTCCAGGGGCAAAAGTTTAGTGGCTTCAAGAAGCCCAGGTGTTCATCACCGTCTGTGATGAGAGGTTCTGGTGGACCGTCTCAGTGGTCTCCAAGTAGAGGAAGAGGTTATGTTTCTTCACCATCTAAGGCACATAGTACGGCTTTTGTGGCAGTGACAGGGCCATCCAGGCCACAGGTTGATGTTAGGACATGCTATGCCTGCGCTTAGATAGGGCATGTCAAGACGAGTTGTCCCTACAGAGATGATGAGGTGACACAGTAGCCAAGACAGAATCTTCAAGGATCGAATCGACAGCAGCCCAGTGGTAGAAGAGGATGAGGGCGCGGTCAAGCGTCTCAAGCTGGATCGTCTGCTCAAGGAAGCAGAGGTCGTGGACAGCAAGCAACGGCTCGATTCTATGCTATGAGTCAGCCAGAGGCGATAGTCAACCCGTGAGTAGTGACAGGTCAGATGGAGTTATTTCATTCTGATATGTCTTCTTCTTGCTTTATATATGTTCTGGTTGACCCGGGTGCTATGCACATTTTTATCGCCTATAGTATGCTTGAGAACTGTCGTTTACCTGTTAATCGTAAGAAGGATAGCTTGTTGTTAGAAACCCCTCTTGATGGTTCCTCGTTGCTTCGAGAAGTGTGTCCATCTTGTGTCTTGTCTTTCTCGGGACACTGCATTCAAGTGGAGCTCATACCAGTTGATATGCATGGGTTTGATGTTATCCTTGGGATGGATACTTTAGAGAGGTATACGATTGTTTTGGACTGTGGATCCAAGCAGGCGGAGTTTGATGATGCTGGAAAGAAGTGGATCTTCCAGGGAGATAGGAAGATTCTTCCAACGTGTCTAGTATCAGCTATGGTGGCAGATAAGCTGTTACGACAAGGATGTGAGGCGTTCTTAGCCCATGTGGTGGATACCGTCGTGGCTACAAAGGCGAAAGGTCCTAGCCTTGAAGAGGTGCCAGTTGTCTGGGAGTTTGTAGATGTGTTTCCTGAGGAGTTTCCTGGTGTTCCCCCACCCCGAGAGATTGACTTTGAGATCAATCTGGTCCCAGGGACGCAGCCAGTTGCACAGACAACATACAAGATGGCTCCAGTGGAGATGGCAAAGCTGAAAAAGCAGTTGCAAGAGCTGCTAGACAAAGGTTTCATCCAACTAAGCACGTCGCCTTGGGGTGCTCCAGTGTTGTTTGTCAAGAAGAAGGACGGTTCGATGTGGTTGTGTATAGACTACCGGCAGTTGAACAAGGTCACGATCAAGAACAAATACCCGTTGCCGAGGATAGATGATCTATTTGATCAGTTGCGTGGTGCTACAGTGTTTTCAAAGATTGATCTACCGTTCGGATATCATCAGATGAGGATCAAGGAGGATGACATACCAAAGACAGCTTTCAGGATGAGGTATGGTCACTATGAGTTCGTGGTTATGCAGTTCGGGTTAACCAATGCACCTGTTGCTTTAATGGACTTGATGAATAGAGTGTTCCGTCCGTTCTTAGATTAGTTTGTTGTAGTCTTTATAGATGACATCTTGATCTATAGTCGGGACAGGCAAAAGCATGAGCAACATCTTCGACTAGCGTTGACTCTTCTTCGCCAACATCAGTTGTATGCCAAGTTCAGTAAGTGTGAGTTCTGGTTGGATGAAGTAACTTTCTTGGGTCATGTGATATCTGTAGAAGGAGTCAAAGTAGATCTGAAGAAGGTGGAATCTGTTGCAGAATGGGAACAGCCGAAGACGCCGACAGAAGTTTGTAGTTTTCTGGGTTTAGTAAGATACTACCGGAGTTTTATCAAGGACTTGAGTGTGATTGCGATGCCGATGACGAAGTTGACAAGAAAGGACGTACCTTTTGTCTGGGATGATCGATGTCAGCAAGCTTTCCAGAGTTTGAAGGAGAAGCTGACTAGTGCTCCAATGTTAATCTTGCCAGAGCCTAGGAAGGGCTATGTGGTTTTCTGTGATGCTTCCAAGAAAGGCTTAGGTTGTGTGCTGATGCAGGAGGATCATGTGGTTTCTTTTGCTTTGCGACAGCTTAAGAAACACGAGGAGAACTATCCGACTCATGACTTGGAGCTGGCAGCAGTGGTTCATGCATTAAAGATTTGGAGACACTATTTATATGGGGAAGTGTGTCAGATCTTTACAGATCATAAGAACCTGAAGTACATCTTTACGCAGCAAGAGTTGAACATGTGACAACGGCGGTGGATGGAGTTGATCAACGACTATGACTGCACTATCGAGTATCATCCTGGTAAGGCGAATGTGGTAGCTGATGCGTTTAGTCAAAAGTCTTCTTTTTCTTCCAAGAAGGCGCGACTGAGTTCTTTGGTATGCCATAAGCGAGATATGTTTGTCTCTTTGCGGCAGATGAATGTGCAGATGGAAGTTTCCTCGTTAGCTGGACTCTTAGCGTAGATGCAAGTCAAACCTACGCTGAGACAACAGATCAAAGATGCCCAGTAGACAGATGATGTGGTACAGTTGATCAGATCAGAGTTCGGCAGCGAAAAGCGTGATGGGTTTCATGAGTCAGAGGATGGGCTAGTCTGGTATCATAATAGGATGGTGGTTCCTGATGTTGATGAGCTGAGGAAGTTGGTGCTCGAGGAAGCACACACATCGATGTATGCTATGCATCCAGGTGTCACCAAGATGTATCATAATCTGAAGGACTTGTGCTGGTGGCCAGGCTTGAAGAAAGATGTAGTTGAGTTCGTGGCTAGATGTGCGGTTTGTCAGCAAGTGAAGGCTGAGCATCAGAAGTCGGCAGGTACGTTGCAACCTTTGTCAATACCGCAGTGGAAATGGGATCATATAACCATGGATTTCGTAGTTGGTCTACCCAGGACAACTAGAAATCATGATTCCATTTGGGTGATAGTGGACAAATTGACGAATTATGCCCATTTCCTACCTGTAAAAATGACGTATACAGCCGAGAAGCTCACTCGAGTATATGTGGATGAGATAGTACGTTTGCATGGTATGCCAGCGACGATAGTTTCTGACAGAGGTCCGCAGTTCACGAGTCGTTTCTAGGAACAATTGCACAAAGCGTTGGGAACGCAGTTGAGATTTAGTACCGCTTTCCACCCGTAGACAGATGGACAATCTGAGAGGACTATTCATATTTTGGAGGATCTCCTTCGAGCTTGTGTTTCGCAGTTCCTAGGCAGTTGGGATATGCATCTCAGTTTGATAGATTTTGCGTATAACAACAGTTATCAGCGGAGCATTGACATGGCTCCTTATGAGGCCTTGTATGGGAGGAAGTGTAGATCTCCTTTGTGTTGGTATGAGTCTGGTGAGCTTCAGTTTTTGGGTCCTGAGTTAGTGCAGCAGACAACAGAAAAGATCAAGGTGATACAGCAACAGTTGAAAGTGGCACAGGACAGGCAGAAGTCTTATATAGACAATCGTCGACGACCTTTGGAGTTCCAGGTAGGAGACAAAGTATACCTCAAAGTCTCGCCATGGAAGGGAGTGCTATGGTTTGGTCAGAAGGGTAAGTTGGCACCCAGGTATATGGGCCCTTACCCAGTTATAGCACGTGTTGGTAAGGTAGCTTACGAGATAGAGTTGCCTCCAGAGTTGTACAAGTTACATCCAGTGTTCCATGTCAGTATGCTGAAGAAAAGCCATCCAAATTCGGGAACAGTGATACAGCCAGTTGAGGTTGAGCTTGATGAAGATGTGACCTACGAGGAAGGTCATGTGACGATCCTTGACAAAAGGGTTAAGAAGCTGAAGAGGAAGGATCTGGTTCTTGTGAAGGTTCTTTGGCATCATAGTGGCATTGAGGAAGCTACGTGGGAGCTTGAGGAAGAGATGAGGAGGAAGTATCCCTCGCTTTTCTCTTCAGATTTCGGGGACAGAATCCCTTAAAGGGGGTTAGCTTGTAAGGACCCTGACCTTCGTTTAGGGTTTACCCTGTTTGTTTTGCTTAACCCTGGTGCTTTGGTGCTTGCTAATCACCTTTAGTGGTGATTAGGGTTTGGTTGTGCTTTGTTGAAGAGTTGGAGGTGCTACTTGCAAATAAACCAATTCTAGGGTTTTGTTGGCAAGTTTGCCACCATGTGAGGTGTTCCTCCCTCTCTTTGCTTCCTCTTGTGTAGAAAGGAAGGCTTGGGCCCGTTTCTTGAGTTCTTTTGGGCCTTGTTGAGCTAGTTGGGCCTTGAGGTGCCTTGCTTTGTTTTGGTTGAGCCTTGTGGTGCAGGTCCCGCTAGTGGCTTACAACGAGTGCAATCCACGAGGTCGGGAGGCACGGGATGAGATGGGATCTTTAGCTTTCGAAATTTGTAAGGTCCCGGGCTAACTACCTACTTCTACTAAGACAATATACCCGCAAGCGCACGGGGTCTTGTCGTAGTACCGGTAAGGCGGTAAGTACGGGGTCGAACCTCGGAGATAGAGGGGGCACTAGAGTTAGAGAGGGTGAGCTATGTTCCTAGTGCGGAGAGTAGGGTTTTTAGGGTTTGAAGGTTTGTTTGGTTGATTATGCTAAGTGAGCGAGTAAGGAAAGATAAAATGACACTAAGTTATCAAACAACTAAATTAGCAAATTAAGTTAACAAACTATCTAAACAAGAGCAAGAGCGAACTATGCTAGACTAAACAAGCAACTGGCAATTAAGAAACTACACTAAGCACTAATAAGAGCAAAGGCCTAGATTAACACTAGCGAGCAAAACTAGGCAAAAGACTACACTAACTAAAGCAATTGAACTAAGCTAGCATTAACAAGCAAAGCAGGTAATTGGGGTTTTAAACAATTAGATGAGGGAGGTGGGCCGTTTGGGAATGTGACCTTAACATTAGTTGGGGGAAGTCACCATAATAAGCAATTAGCATATCTCATTCTAGATTACCAAACCAAACAACGAGGTAGGTGCTATGAGAATTTACCCTAAGCTACTAATTGGAGAACTAGGGCTAGGTGTAATTCTCATAGGACATACCAAGTCTAGGTCTCTAGGATAAGTGGTATTAGTCAATTGAGGACCAAGGGTGAGGATGGGAGTAGAGATGAGGATATTTGACCTCATGCCACTAGCCACCTCAGCCTTTAGGAAATCCTAGGCAATTGAGCTAATCACACTTATACTAGTCACTTAGAACTCACATTTGTATGTAGGAAGGAGGTGATTATGTAGGAAGATAGGGGGCTAGCTAGGGATCTGAATTAGGGACCTAGGAGCCAATCCTATGATAGCTACATAGAGACCAAAACATCCTAGGGACAAATGTTTTCAAACACCACAAGGCAAGCAATTAATGTAATTAAACAACAACCACAAGCACAAGTAATGGGAAATGAGATAAAAACAAAGGCAATCATCATAGAAATGAAATATGTTCATTACAAATTATATCCCCCCAACATGGTATCAAAGTCACATTTTTGTCCCAAACAGCCCACCCAAGGGGGGCTTAGCTACACATAATCTAACTAAGAACAAAACAAAGGGGTAGAAGAAGGGAAAACGCCATGAAGCTCGATGTAGTTGACTCCTTCTTCACCTCCAAGCAGCTGCAGCCATCCTCACTCCTCCATTGATGCAAAGGTGCATGAAAAAGGCGGGGATTATGGATAGAAACCTAGAGAAACTAGGTTTCTATGGTGGAAATGAGTGGAAAGTGGATGGAAAAGGGGTAGATTGCAAGGAGATGGATGGATTGGAGCAATGGAGGCAAAGGAACTGCTAGGGTGCGGCTAGGGGTGCTCTAGAGGTGCCTTCCTTGAGCCCTAGAAGCATCTATTGCTTATATAGGAGCTAGGGTTAAGTGGGGGTAGAATGGGAAAAGCAGTGGAAAAATGCATAGGGTAGGTGGTCACCACGGTCGTGGTGAATGTGCCACGGCCGTGGTGGGGGTAGTGGTGGACGACCGTGGGGTGGTGAACACGGTCGTGGGGTGAAGGTGGTGGTGAAAAAGCAAAGTAGGGTGGTGGCCACGGCCGTGGCGGAGTGCCACGGTCGTGGTGGGTTAGGGTGCACCACGGCCGTGTTGGGTAACACGGCCGTTTTGGAGGAGTCAGGCTGACCGTGGGGAGGGACCACGGGCGTTTTGCTCGTCATTGGCCACGGTCGTGGCCGGGTGGCCACGGTCGTGGGCGAACTCTAAATTCTCCTGTTGCGACCTGTTGAACTTTGGCAATAAAGCCACGACCGTGGCTTTGGGGCCACGGCCGTGTTCTCTTCTCTTGACCACGACCGTGCTGATGGCCACGGTCGTGTTGCCTTCATTGGCCATGGTCGTGGCTGGGTGGCCACGGTCGTGGGCGAACTTTAAATTCTCCTGTTGCGACCTGTTGAGCTTTGGCAATAAAGCCACGGCCGTGGCCTTGGGGCCACGACCGTGGTGAGGCTTGACTTCTTTAATTCTCTTCTAACTTTGTCAATTTCGGATGTCTTTGCTCGGGGATGAGTCTTGGCTACTGGAGATAGGTTGAGGGAGACTTTGGGGCCTTCTTTGGGTCCCTCTCTCCCCCTCGTCCATCTAAGAAAGGTCCAAGTACCTGAAAAACAGTGCAAAGAACATCCACAAGCGTATTTGCAATGATAATCATATTGGGGAGAAATACTTGTAAACTAACATGTTTAGATGCAATTTAAACACAAAATGGCACAGGATGGAGCCCTAAAATAGGGTTGCATCACCACCCCAAACTTACAACATACTTGTCCTCAAGTATGCTCCAACTTAATCTCCCTTCTCAGTTCTTTTCAACAAAAACAAACGACAAATGCAAAGCAGCAGAAGATTATTGAATATATGGTCTTGGAAATGACTAAGTGCATGTGTCTCACATCTCTCCTCTCCTTCTTTCACTATCCAATCATGAGCTGAGCACTGAGCGTACAAACTTCAAATATAAAGCATAGAAACACAAGTTGTCCATATGTCTTTTATGTTATTCGGGGTAAACCGTTTCATGTTGGTGTTTTTCACGGGTGACTAGGAGTGTTGTTTCACTTTCATGTATTTGGTCTTATGTTTCAAACCACACTAGATGATCCACTTGGCTGTAGAAAGGGTAAGGTGAGCTAGATTTGATGTTTTCTAGCCCAATGGGTGTAAAAGGAGAAGAAAGGATTGCGTAAAGATTTGGAGTGCTTTTACACTCTCTTCTTTGCTTTCTTTGAATGCTCTTAAACAGGAGCATCCTTTTATTTTCTTTTTGCTTTTCTTTTATTTTTCTTTGCCCTTGGTGTAGATAGGGCATATGGTGGATGGAGTGAAACGGGGAGATAAAGGTGTGGCGACCCCAAACTTTTGGAGGTGGCCACGGCTAATATGTGCACTTTGGCATCTTTTTATGAGGCGGAGGGGTATGAAGATGGTGAAGAAGTGGTCGGATCAAAGAGGGGTCAACAGTGTAGTTTTCAACATACGATTCCCTGCATGAAAGCTAATTCAACACTTCACCAAGTAATATCACACCACATGATAGAATTAACACAAAATTCATATTTCTACCAAGTGATTCCATTGGCTTTAAGCGTTTGTCGCTTGCTCAATTCATGATTCAACCGAGGCGTTCACAAACTTAAGAGATGTGGTTCACATGTAAAAAATCACAACCAAGACCATCTATCAATAAGATCTAGGAATGTAGCATGCATTTGTCATAAGAGTAACCCTTTTCATTTCAAACATTGGAGATTAAGTCGAAACATCCTTTTAGAGCAAGAATATTTAAATCTGGGCAAAATTGGCCAAAATGGTGCCAATTTGCATTAAATCACATCTAAACCTACTTTAGGGTAAAAAGCAAGTAAATCCTAACTAGAACATGCAAAATTAGCAAAAATCTACATGAGATGCAATGCATGATATGGGAAAGCAAGGCAAGTAAAATTTTGAAAAATTACTCAAAAATGCATGAAATTAAACTACATGACAGGCAACACAAAAACAAAAACAAAAACAGCAATCTAAAACAAAATAGCCAGGTGAAACAAAATGACAGAATGAGGGAAAGGGTGGTGCATACCGCCCTACCCACCCCAAACTTTAGAATCATGCTGTCCTCAGCATGAAACTACAGCTTAGGGTAGATAGGGGAAGAATCAAGGCTGTGGTGGCTGGTCCGGCATTTGAGGAGGATCTGGAGGAGGAGCTGAGTCTGGAGCCGAGCTGGAAGGAGGATGCTGATAGTAGTGCCCCCAGTAGTCGTCCTGGGGTGGAGGATATGCCTGTGGATGTCCAGCTATACCACCCCAAAAGTCTACACCCCATTCGGGGTTTCGTGCTGCTTGGGCGTGTTGGTATTGGTACAAGTGGTTGATCTGGTAGTGCATCTGTTGTTGATCTTGCCACATGTATTGCTGGACAAGCTGCATGTCACCTTGAGTCTTTTGGATGTTCTCGAGGTGTGCCTGGATGGTGGCCATGTCGTAGGCGTTCCCCGCGGGTGGCTGCAGCTGGGATGTTCCCTCATCCCTCCTTCTTGTTCTTCGGGGCTGCCGTTCTTCTTCTGCTTCATGCTCATGCCCTTGCACATTAGATTCAGCAACATCTTCATGTGCGGCAGTGGCTTCCCTTACATAAGTCTCTCTCGGGTGGTCTAGCTGCCATGCCCTCAAATTCTCCCTCATCCTGTCACCAGGTCCAAATGTGGATAATAGAGGCTTTGCATGGTATGGCAGCTCAAGCTCAAAATCCTGCACACTAGTGGCCAAATAGATCATTCTTTTGTTCTTTATCTTTATTGTGTGCGAACGCGTCAGATAATTGAGGTCAACGAACTCTGCCCCAATCGCGCCTTGTGCCCCCGAGAGATCGTATCCCAGTGCTAGTGCAATCGAAGTCACAAATCCACCCATAACAAAAGGCTTTGAACTCTTATAAGGTATGGATTTCATATGATCTATCAAAAGGACTCTGAGGTCGACATATCTCTTGTATTGCATACTGATCAAGACAAGCATATCCTTTTGAGAAATGCTGCCCTGGTTGTCGTATCTGCCCACAATCGTATTTGCTAGGACCTTTTGCACGTAGCACATCTGCGGGTTACTTATAGCTGCAGTCTTTGATCTACCCGCGTTGTAGTCCTCCCTGCCCGTGTAGGCCTGCCAATAATACACATAGTCAAAACTGACCTCTCTTTCTAACATGCCGTCGTCAAATTTGATGGCTTCTTCAGGACTAGGGGTGAAGATGGCATTCACTCAGTAGAAGTGAGGGTGTGCATGTTGCCCATTATGGCAAATCTGAGTGCATCACAACCCCTCACTTTTGTCTTCTCCAGAGTGGCAAAGAATTCTTGGGTTATAGCAGGATATGTAGGTTGGGGTGTGAAAAGAATGTTCCACAACCCAATCTTCTTTAAGTTCTTTTCCACTGCCTCCTTGATTCCAAGTTCTTCAATTGTCTTCTCGCAGTCGTACCTGGAGGCGACGACTCGCCTTGTCAAGCACTCGGGGTAAATAAGAGGAGTTTTCTTTTGCCTGTGTCCTCTACCATAGGACACTCCCTCCTGTGCTTTTCCCAGGGTCTTCTCTCTGTCCACCTCCAAGTGTGCCAGAATATCATCCTCTTCGGACAAGAGTTCCATCTCTTCCTCCTCGCTATCGTGCTCTTCCTCCATTGCATAAGATTGCGACCCCGAACTGGTATCAAAATTGTACCAGTGGGCCGACTGCTCCTCGTTGTGCTGCAATTGCCGCGAGTGTTGCGGCTGCACCTCACGTCTCCCCGCTGCGCTGGATGTTGAGTGGCGGGGTGGTGCGGGCTTTGGAGGCAGTCTGGATGAGGACGGCACTGCTTTGGATCGCTGGTTTCTTTTTGCGGCCGCCGGCTCAATCTCATCTATGAGGTGATCCAAGTCGATCCCCATGGATTCCTCTTCTTCTTCTTCCTCCCCCTCGTAGGTAGCGTCTGTGATATGATGACTATCGGATGAGCGGGTGTGGGATCCGCTCACCGATTGCGATCGGCGGAGGGAATGGTGGGCGGAAGTGGTAGGTGATGGGGTGTGGGATGGGACGGATACATCGGAGGAGGCGTTTTTAGAACGTCGTTTCCCTCCGGTGAGGATATTGGTCCCCTTTGTGATAGCTTTCCCAATCTTCTTCATGGCGATGGTGGAGGTGGTATGGGTGTGGTTTTATGGGTGGAATGGGAGGATATTGATATGGGATGGCTTTGATGCACGGATGGTAGTTATGTGATTAGTGGTGGATTTGGGCGAGAATGGAGGTGTTTTTGTGGAGGTTTTGTGTGGGGAGGTTGCTGGGCGGAATGGAGATGGGAAAGGAGATGGAGGTGTGATTGGGAGAGATTGGACGGTGGGAGTGGGAGTGGGAAGGCTGGGGAACGATTTGGGATTGATTGGGGATCAAATGGAGGTGGATTTGGGGGTTAAGGATGACCCACGGGGGAGCTCCAGGTCATTTTCCGCCGCCACGGGTGTTTGCTGTAGGTGGAAGACGAGAGAATGGAGAGGGGGGTCGGTTTGGTCGTTTAAAAGATATATTTTTTTTCTTGAACCGGGTTCGGCCACGGTCGTGGCAGAGGGCCACGGTCGTGGCCAGGGTTGGGTAACACGGCCGTGGCGGGTGCCACGGTCATGTTGTCGATGAAGAACTCCCCGGTCTGACCGCGCCACGGTCGTGGTGTTCCGCCACGGTCGTGGCTCTGTCCTTACGCCACGGTCGTGGTCGACGTGCCACGGTCGTGGCCGATCTTCGAAACAACCTGTAACTTCGGCCTATTTGGTGCTTTAATTCCCACGGCCGTGGCATAGAGCCACGGTCGTGTTTGGCCGCCTGTGCCACGGTCGTGGTTCATCGCCACGGCCGTGTTGGGGTTGTTTCTTCAGTTTTCCAAGATTCGAAACTTGAACTTTCGATTTCATTGGTTCTTTGGCCACAAATCTTCTTGAATGACCTTGACTTACTTCCAAAACCTCTCCCTCTACTGTCTAACACCTGCACATCATCAAAACTCAAACAAAAACTGTAAAGCACGAGTGTGCGTGTGTGTATTCGTGTAAAACAAAACGAACGTATAGAAAAAGGAAAAGGTTCGAGAATCTCAAACCACGTGGGTTGCCTCCCACTAGCGCTAAATTTATAGCCTTCAGCCGGGCTTGTTTCTCTTTTTCATCATGTGTTGACACCCACGGTGCCCTCCTTTTCTTCTATGGTGATCCTGTCGAGCGCTCTGACTAGATGTGCTTCGTCCCAAGGAGTGTACATGGAATAGAAGTATGGGCTCGATCTCCACAGCTCCAGAGGGTCACGATAGCACAAACTCTCACCGAAGTCTTCATTGGCCAGCTCGTCTCTCTCTTCCTTGGTGAACATGAAGAAGTCAAACTTTTTCCTCTTGTAAGTAACTGTCAGCGTGCCCTTGCGGATGTTGATTTCTGCGCATGCAGAGGATAGGAAGGGCCTACCCAATATAAGGTACTCTTCTCCATCAATCGGTGAGGTATCCACTATCAAGAAATCGGTCACATGGGAAATGTTCACCCTTTCATCCATCGACACTATTGTGTTCTGCATGATTCCCAAGGGTCTCCGCTTGGTTCCGTCACCCAAGATAATGGCACACTCCATTGGTTTCATTTTGTTTAGGCCAAGCCGTAGGTACATGCTCCATGGCATGAGGCTTGTCCCTGCACCTAAGTCGATGAGAGCGTGCTGGACGGGTTGTGTGCCAATGAAGCAAGAAATCAGAGGTACTCCCGGATCACCTCTCTTTTCTGGGAAGCCATTGTCATAGATGAAGTTCACAGATTTTGAGGCAACAATCTCCTCGGTCGGCAGTAGCACTAACTTTTTTCTTCCCATGCATATGTCCTTCATCAATGATAAGAGTGATGTAATTCTCATTGTTCCCCGCTTCAAGTTTCCTAGGAGCTTCATGCCATTTTCGTCCCTTTTTTGGAGAGTCCAACCTTCATGGGATTGCTTTCCGTCTTCCTCAACTATCTCCACTGTACTTGCTGGGACTTGCGGAGGGGTGATGGTGACGCTCGTCTCATGTAAAGGTCTTGGCTCCCATAAGGATATGGCTTCAAGCGCCGCTATGTCCATGGTGTGTGAAACAGTAGATGTGACACCGTCACCAACCGCTGGCTGAGCTATACCTATTGCAATTTTTGTATCTCCGAGTATGGGTGGAACCAATGAGAGTGCCTCCACATTCGCGTCGGGTGCAGTAGCGATCCGGGTGCAGTTAGCATTCCTTAGTGGTGCTTGGGCGGCCATTTCTTCAGAGTGTCCTTTATCTTTGATAGATCCCTCAAGTATCGGGACTTTGCTTCCAACCTCTTTCACTTTCTTTTCCCTTTTTCCAAAACCTTGAGCAGTTTCTTCACCCCATATGATAGTGATCATACTCACTTGCTCATGTGAAGAAGGGGGAGCTTGTGAGGATGGAGGTGGTGGCGGTCTTTGTTGGGGAGGATTAGGATTTTGGAGTATGCAAGTTGGTTGTGGTGGAGGTGGAGGTTGGTAAGTATGTGGAGGTGGTGGTGGGTATTGGTAGTTTGGCGGGGGTTGGTGAGATGGCGGAGCATATGGGTGTGGTGGTCCTTGATATTGTGGAAGTGAGGTTGCTTGGCCACGTGGTGGAATGTATGCGGCTTGGGTGGTGTTCACATAACTACCATCGCTGTTAGGATTGGTTATAGGTTGAGATGGTAGTCTCCCCTCTTCACGACGAGAAAGTGAAATAGAAATTTGATCGAGCCTTTGCTCAAGACGGCTGATGTTTTGTCCTTGAGAAGACACCTCTCTCTTTACCTCATCTAGATTCCTCAATCTTCCAAGTACTTCCTCTTCGAACTTTGAATAGTAGCGTGGCTTCTGCTGTCCCTGCCCTTGTCCATCTTCATTATGTTGTTTCCACGAGAAATTTGGATGGTTCCTCCACTCGGGAGTGTAGGATTGGGACATCGGGCCCTGGTTGTTGCGGCCACCAAAGGAATGTAAGGCGTTAACTTCCTCATCGACAGTCTCCACAGCCATTGCGGGTTGACTAGAAGAGCCACCCCCTTGATTCTTCATCATTTGCATCATATCTGCCATCATTTTCATCATGTCGGGGTTGGCGGTGTTGTGTGCGGGAGCCACGGAGGAGGGTGGGGAGGTGTAGTCCCGGCCACAATGCCCCCCGTTTGTGGAAGCTCGGTGGCGAGAGTTCTCGTCTAGATGCTCAAACAGTGGCCATGAGTCCTCGGGTGGCTTGGCCATGAACGTGCCCCCACAAGAAGAATCGACGTTGTTTTGACTCTGCTCCTCGAGCCCAGTGTAAAAGGCCTGCACTAGCTGCCAAAGAGGGACCTCATGATGAGGGCAGTCGCGAAGTAGCTTCTGGAACCGCTCCCATGCCTCATGGAAGGGTTCGTTCTCTTTTTGGGCGAAGGACGTGATGCACCTTCTCATGTAGGATAACTTGGCTATCGGAAAGAACTTCTTCAGAAACTCATTCTTCACTTCGTTCCATGTGACGAGCTCTGGCCTCGAGACGTACCATTCCTTGGCTTTCTCCTTGAGGGAGAAAGGGAAGAGAGTCCTCCGAATTGAGTCGTCGGTGGCAGCAGGAGTGCGGAAGGTAGAGCATGTCTCCAAGAATGCGTCTATATGGTGATACGGATTTTCGTTCTCAAACCCGTAGTACGTGGGGAGAAGCCCCAAGAGTGCCGGTGGGATGGAAAACTGCTGCCCGGGCATCTGATCAACTAGCGTGGCGATGGGGGAATTGTAGTTCCCCGGCGTGAAATACTCATGAAGAGGGCGGTGCGGTGGAGGAGGTGGAACATCTGGTGGTGGGTTGTTCTCGGCCATCTCGGCTTCTCGATGTAAGTTGCGGCGAGCTTGACGCCTTCTCCTCCCAATCTCAGGGTCGTAAACCACCAAGTCGGTGCAGGTCGAGCGCGTGCTACGCATGCACAGCTGTCACCTGCGCAAAGCACAAACAAACAACAAGGAACCAAGTTAGCACACCAATATGCAAAAGTAAGACAAAGAATAAACAATAGCAATGGTGAGGGCAAAAGGAAAGGCTAAGCTATACTATCTAACTAGGCCGGGCGCCTCTGTCCCCGGCAACGGCGCCAGAAAGCTTGGTGCAGGTCCCGCTAGTGGCTTACAACGAGTGCAATCCACGAGGTCGGGAGGCACGGGATGAGATGGGATCTTTAGCTTTCGAAATTTATAAGGTCCCGGGCTAACTACCTACTTCTACTAAGACAATATACCCGCAAGCGCACGGGGTCTTGTCGTAGTACAGGTAAGGCGGTAAGTACGGGGTCGAACCTCGGAGATAGAGGGGGCACTAGAGTTAGAGAGGGTGAGCTATGTTCCTAGTGCGGAGAGTAGGGTTTTTAGGGTTTGAAGGTTTGTTTGGTTGATTATGCTAAGTGAGCGAGTAAGGAAAGACAAAATGACACTAAGTTATCAAACAACTAAATTAGCAAATTAAGTTAACAAACTATCTAAACAAGAGCAAGAGCGAACTATGCTAGACTAAACAAGCAACTGGCAATTAAGAAACTACACTAAGCACTAATAAGAGCAAAGGCCTAGATTAACACTAGCGAGCAAAACTAGGCAAAAGACTACACTAACTAAAGCAATTGAACTAAGATAGCATTAACAAGCAAAGCAGGTAATTGGGGTTTTAAACAATTAGATGAGGGAGGTGGGCCGTTTGGGAATGTGACCTTAACATTAGTTGGGGGAAGTCACCATAATAAGCAATTAGCATATCTCATTCTAGATTACCAAACCAAACAACGAGGTAGGTGCTATGAGAATTTACCCTAAGCTACTAATTGGAGAACTAGGGCTAGGTGTAATTCTCATAGGACATACCAAGTCTAGGTCTCTAGGATAAGTGGTATTAGTCAATTGAGGACCAAGGGTGAGGATGGGAGTAGAGATGAGGATATTTGACCTCATGCCACTAGCCACCTCAGCCTTTAGGAAATCCTAGGCAATTGAGCTAATCACACTTATACTAGTCACTTAGAACTCACATTTGTATGTAGGAAGGAGGTGATTATGTAGGAAGATAGGGGGCTAGCTAGGGATCCGAATTAGGGACCTAGGAGCCAATCCTATGATAGCTACATAGAGACCAAAACATCCTAGGGACAAATGTTTTCAAACACCACAAGGCAAGCAATTAATGTAATTAAACAACAACCACAAGCACAAGTAATGGGAAATGAGATAAAAGCAAAGGCAATCATCATAGAAATGAAATATGTTCATTACAAATTATATCCCCCCAACATGGTATCAAAGTCACATTTTTGTCCCAAACAGCCCACCCAAGGGGGGATTAGCTACACATAATCAAACTAAGAACAAAAGAAAGGGGTAGAAGAAGGGAAAACGCCATGAAGCTCGATGTAGTTGACTCCTTCTTCACCTCCAAGCAGCTGCAGCCGTCCTCACTCCTCCATTGATGCAAAGGTGCATGAAAAAGGCGGGGATTATGGATAGAAACCTAGAGAAACTATGTTTCTATGGTGGAAATGAGTGGAAAGTGGATGGAAAAGGGGTAGATTGCAAGGAGATGGATGGATTGGAGCAATGGAGGCAAAGGAACTGCTAGGGTGCGGCTAGGGGTGCTCTAGAGGTGCCTGCCTCGAGCCCTAGAAGCATCTATTGCTTATATAGGAGCTAGGGTTAAGTGGGGGTAGAATGGGAAAAGCAGTGGAAAAATGCATAGGGTAGGTGGTCACCACGGTCGTGGTGAATGTGCCACGGCCGTGGTGGGGGTAGTGGTGGACGACCGTGGGGTGGTGAACACGGTCGTGGGGTGAAGGTGGTGGTGAAAAAGCAAAGTAGGGTGGTGGCCACGGCCGTGGCGGAGTGCCACGGTCGTGGTGGGTTAGGGTGCACCACGGCCGTGTTGGGTAACACGGCCGTTTTGGAGGAGTCAGGCTGACCGTGGGGAGGGACCACGGGCGTTTTGCTCGTCATTGGCCACGGTCGTGGCCGGGTGGCCACGGTCGTGGGCGAACTCTAAATTCTCCTGTTGCGACCTGTTGAACTTTGGCAATAAAGCCACGACCGTGGCTTTGGGGCCACGGCCGTGTTCTCTTCTCTTGACCACGACTGTGCTGATGGCCACGGTCGTGTTGCCTTCATTGGCCACGGTCGTGGCTGGGTGGCCACGGTCGTGGGCGAACTTTAAATTCTCCTGTTGCGACCTGTTGAGCTTTGGCAATAAAGCCACGGCCGTGGCCTTGGGGCCACGACCGTGGTGAGGCTTGACTTCTTTAATTCTCTTCTAACTTTGTCAATTTCGGATGTCTTTGCTCGGGGATGAGTCTTGGCTACTGGAGATAGGTTGAGGGAGACTTTGGGGCCTTCTTTGGGTCCCTCTCTCCCCCTCGTCCATCTAAGAAAGGTCCAAGTACCTGAAAAACAGTGCAAAGAACATCCATAAGCGTATTTGCAATGATAATCATATTGGGGAGAAATACTTGTAATCTAACATGTTTAGATGCAATTTAAACACAAAATGGCACAGGATGGAGCCCTAAAATAGGGCTGCATCACCTTGTATCGGCCAAGGGAGTGTGTCGCCCATGAGGATGAGGTGTGTCGCCCTAGGAGAAAGTTGTTGTGTCGCCCATGATGCTTGACCTAGCCTTGACCTTGTTTAGTGGACACTTGGTGCATATCTTGGACATGTGTAAGGAGCTTGCTAGAGTGGTGGCTCGTGCACTAGGACAAGTGTCCCTAGGCAAGTGACACCTTGCTTGGACCAACCTTGTTTTCTCCTCCCTTTCCTTCTATATAGGTGGTTCCTTTCCTTAGCTTAGGGTCCCTTTGGTCCTTTGGTCCCTCTCCACCTTGGTATGTACGACACAACCCTCTTCCTTGCTAGTGGTGGCTGATACCCCCCTTGAAGGAGTAAGCTTAGTGGCCGACACACCTTGGAGGAGCAAGTGGTGGCCGATAGCCTTGGAGTCTCCATCTTCCTTGCTTGGTGGTGCTTGGATCTAGGAGCTTGAAGTTGCTTAAGGCGGTTTGCATAACTTCTAACCCTAACTACATTATCTCTTGCTATGATCTTGTTTACATGTTAGTAGCTTAGTTTCTTTCTTAGCTTTCATGTTGGCCGATCCTTGTGATCTAAGGGTTTGTAGGTGAGCAATACTCCTTTCTCCCCTTGGTCTAGAGGAGTGAGTTGAGCTTCTAGTGTCATGAGAAACACCCCTCTTTCTTAGTCGACTGAGGTGAGCTTGTGTTCTAGTTGCTTAAGCAACACTCTCCTCTCACCATGGGCTAGAAGGGTGAGCTCGACTTAGTGGTGACTCTTTCTAGGGTTTCTCCTTGTGACCCGTTTGGTGATAGAAGAAGTGCAAGACCCCTCCTTCTTAGTTGATTGAGGTGAGCCTCTTCTTGACCCACTGGGGTTTCGGGTGTCCATGTGAGAGGTGGTAGATGACCTTGAGAATTAACATCTTGGACGATAACCCTTGTGGAACACCCTACACGGATAATGCCTGAGGTGTGCGTCGTTGTGCTGTGGCGGGCGAGCACACTACCCCTGCATGTCCGACATAGGCTGAATGCCCGACACAGACCCTGCACACTAGTATAGGTTGCACGCTACCTGTGCAGAGGGTGGAGTTGAGTTTGACACTGCGTTGCCCGGCATTACACGCCCGGGGTGCGCGTCACCCTGCCTGGCACCGTGTCGCCCGGCATGAGCGGCACGCCCAGTGCGCGTCACACAACTGACACTCTGTTACCTGATAGCCTGCATGCCATGATGCTCAATGCGAGTTGCCCGATATAACCTACGCGGCACGGCTGGCCCTTGGCCGTTACCTGGTATGCCCTTGACCCAGTGTTGTGCGCTGCACGCTTGCAATTGGTAACGCGGCGTTACGCGCTGCACGCGGGCCATTGTGAGTTGGTTTCCCGATACAACCTTTGGTGAGGGTGAGCCCTTCCCGATATAGTCTTTAGTGAGGGTTGTGAATACTTCTTGTGAGGGTGTCGTTTGTCATGAATGGCCGATAAGTTATCTTTATTCTCGTTGATCAATGGTGACTCATTGCATGATAATATTCATTATGGTTAAGCTTGTTCATCTACACTTAATACGGCCATACACACGGATGTGATCACCTTGATTGTCTTATAATACTAAGAGCAATAAAGAGCATGCATTAGGGTTTGCTTGATGATGTGCCTTATACATGTGAACATAAGATGAGGCATGACTAAGAAAAGGACATAATCATTAATGTCACTTTGTGTTGATAATGCGCTTAATCCTAAATGTCACCCTATGTTGATAATATGAGTTTCTAAGTTATTCATGTTGATTATTGAATAAGTGCTAACCATGCAGGTAATGCATAGCCAAAATGAGGGGCTATGATGAATAAATATATGAGCACAATAAGATGACAGATACATTATGAATGTTGTTCCATGATGATGATATAAGCCTTGAGAGGCAGTGGCACTATGTGATGAGGGATTGAAATCCCATGGTATGTGATGATCCTTGAGATGGATCTAGATTGATTGGCAAGAGGCCAAGTGATAACATGAGATGTGGGATCCTTGTGATGGATCAGTATGATGTGAATTGTAGTAAAATCATAATGTTGAGTTTATGTTGTTTATTTCCTGTTATAGATTGCATGTTATACAACTTGGTTGAATCTTGCAATCCATATAAAATATACTAATTAATCACAGTGAAACCTATCATGTAGTTGCCTTGGCCATAGATCCATCATCGTCAGGAGTTGGTGATGGTGAAATGGGTGCTCTTGCGGGTTAACCCGGAGCGCATATTTTTGAATATGCGAGGTTTCTCCTAGCCTCAAATAGAGAGGGAAATGAGTGTAGCTGCGGTTGCAGACTCGGATATGTGATGAGCATGGTGAACAGGCCCATGGCTCCAGATATGTGATACGATGAGCATGAATGCGTTCATGGCTCAGAGCACGGTGATCAGGCCCGTGGCTCAGTTTTACTAGCGTCGTGACCTGTACCAAGGCGGGCTAGAGGAAGGGTAGCCTGAGGGGGTGACCCTGTGGATAAAGACAACTTGAGCATGAGACTGTGATCCTTCTTTGTTTCTCGTGTACTGACCACGAGGGGTGAGGTCATGGATTCCGACTCTTCCATTGACCTTGTATGGCACCGGTTATGGGCTTCACAGCCGAAGGTTGGATTTGAACAGTACGGTACACTTCCTCAGGGCATAATAAAATGTAATCCAGCCGATTAGTATTTACTGCTTAAGACAAAATATGAAACATTGGTTGAGGCCTTGTTTGTGTAGTTACTCTCATCATGACTTGCAGTTGCTTATATGTTCTTCATATGTAGTAGAACTTAGATATCTTGTCTTGTTAATCATGTTTCACAAGTAATATTTGATTACATCTGATAAGTTTGCTAAGTATGAAAAGCTTTATATTATAACTTCTCTTGTTATACTCTTTACCAGTTAACTGCTTTACATATATCTGAGGTTTTGTAGTTTCAGCGGGGAGTTATGTTTCTCGCTGGGATAATGTTTGATTGTCTCACCCCACTGGTTTACACCCTTTTTAGGTAGTTGAGCTAGATGTGGTGGTGGTCGCGGAGTTGCGGCCGAGCAGCACAAAGAAAAGTAGAAGGCAAGCAATGGACATGTTGATGTTTTGGATGTTTTGTGATAGAGTCTAGAGTCATCCCTGTACTCTCAGGTCGTTGGCGGTGTTTTGACGATGTTTCACGATGTACAGCTGTATATGTTTTGTATATCCTACTGTTGGCTGGATGTGGGCCTTTATATATGTATGAACATGTGATGAACTCATGATATGATAGGACAGCTGTTGCTCTAAGCTGTGGACATGTATCAAGGCTTTTATATATGTATATAACCTGTTCTTTTGCAGAATGTGGACTGGAATGTAATAGTTTCACGGTTTTTTCACTTTCCTCAATTAGTTTTAATTAACCCGTGTTTTCGATAATCTGTGATTATGGTGACTTCCGCACATTTTCATGTAACACCCCACTGTCTGTGTGATAGTGGGATGTGTTGCCACAAGTTTTGGTATCAGAGCTTTAGGTTCGCTGAGTCTACATGGATTTAGGACTAGATTGAGTCTGTTCTTATGAGTTTTCCAGATTTTCTCACAATTGACTTCTGCCCACAGCGGAAGAAAAGCCAAGATGTTTGGAAACCATGAAGAACACGATGCTGAGCATAGGGATGCTGCATCGGTTGATGGAGCTGCAGGACAGGCACATGAAGATTGGGTGTCTGAGGTCCCCCAACCTAACCCAGCCATACTTGAACATCCTGCCTACCAATAGCTTATGGCACAAATGATGGCTATGATGAATCTCATGGTTGAGCGACTGCCAGTGCCTCCTCCAAGAGCACAGGCTCCCCATGGTGAAACATCGGGTATTGGGAAGACCTTCGAGCGGCTTCGCCGAGTCGGAGCTTCGGATTATGCTGGAACGGCTGATCCAGCGGATGCGGATCTGTGGCTGACAATTCTTGAGAAGGCTTTCCGGATCCTCGACATCCCCGAAGCAGACAAAGTAAAGCACATTGTCTACCTTTTGAAAGGTAGTGTTGGTCACTAGTGGACCATCGAGGAAGAGAAGCGGCCTGGTGAGGTGATCTGTTGGGAAGTGTTCCGGCATGAGTTCGTCACCAGATACTTTCCAAAGACGTATCTGGATGAGAAGATCAGTCAGTTTGAGAGCTTGCGACAAGGAACGATGAACATCACCGAGTACGAAGCCAAGTTCATGGATCTGTTGAGGTTTTGTCCTCACATGGCAGTGATAGATGAAGAACGGATCAGACGTTTTGAGAAGGGTCTAAGTGCTGAGCTGACAACACTTGTGTCTTTGTTGGAGAACCGAGAGAAGTTTGCTACGTTTGTGGAGTCCGTCCGACGGATCGAACGATCAGTAAGGGAGAAGAGAGAGTCTATGGCTAAGAAGAGACCTGCTCAGTTCTAGGAGCAGAAGTTTGGTGGCTTCAAGAAGCCCAGGTGTTCATCACCATCTGTGATGAGAGGTTCTGGTGGACCGTCTCAGTGGTCTCCAAGAAGAGGAAGAGGTTATGTTTCTTCACCATCTAAGGCACATAGTACGGCTTCTGTGGCAGTGACAGGGCCATCCAGGCCACGGGTTGATGTTAGGACATGCTATGCCTACGGTCAGATAGGGCATGTCAAGACGAGTTGTCCCTACAGAGATGATGAGGTGACACAGCAGCTGAGACAAAATCTTCAAGGATCGGATCGACAGCAGCCCAGTGGTAGCAGAGGACGAGGGCGCGGTCAAGTGTCTCAAGTTGGATCATCTGCTCAAGGAAGCAGAGGTCGTGGACAGCAAGCAACGGCTCAATTCTATGCTATGAGTCATCCGGAGGCGATAGTCAACCCGCGAGTAGTGACAGGTCAGATGGAGTTATTTTATTCTGATATGTCTTCTTCTTGCTTTATATCTGTTCTGGTTGACCCGGGTGCTATGCACTCTTTTATCGCCTATAGTGTGCTTGAGAACTGTCGTTTACCTGTTAATCGTAAGAAGGATAGCTTGTTGTTAGAAACCCCTCTTGATGGTTCCTCGTTGCTTCGAGAAGAGTGTCCATCTTGTGTCTTGTCTTTCTCGGGACACCGCATTCGAGTGGACCTCATACCACTTGATATGCATGGGTTTGATGTTATCCTTGGGATGGATATGCATGGGTTTGATGTTATCCTCAGGACACCGCATTCAAGTGGACCTCATACCACTTGATATGGATGGGTTTGATGTCAAAATCTGCCTCAAACATCTAGCATTAGCATAGTCAGCAATACCATAAATCATGAGATCGTCAGCAAAAATAGTATGGGAAACACTCAACTCCTTTGAAGCCTTTAGAGGTTTAAAGAAACCTTGAGAAATATTGAAATCCATCATAGCAGTAAACCCTTACATGCAGAGGACAAAAAGGAGGGGAGCAAGGGGGTCTCCTTGCCTCAACCCATTTTGGGGTTTAATCACATATGAGGGTTCACCATTAACGAGAACCTGATAAGTTGTAGAGTCCATAATAGAAAAAATCCAGGCATTCTAGCAAGCTGGGAAATTCATAGCTTTCATAATGTCTAGAAGGTAATTCCACTTAACAGAATCATAGGCTTTTGTGATATCCGCTTTGACACAGAACTTTCCAACCCCATTAGGGTAAGAGAAATCACTAATGAGCTCATTAGAAAGTAAGATAGCATCAGAAATCCTTCGATTCTTCACAAAAGTTGATTGACACTTACTAATAATATCCAGAAGGATGAGGCTCAACCTATTAGCCAGAATTTTAGAAATAATTTTGAAAATGAAATTGCACAGAGATATGGGCCTCCAATCTTTTAAAGAAGTAGCTCCTTTGATTTTAGGAATGAGAGTAATAAAAGTTCTATTAACTTCTTTTACTAAATGGCCTTTTTCAAAGAAATCCATCACAGCTCTAGAGACATCATCCCCAATGATAGACCAGGTCTTTTTATAAAAGTGAGCATTAAACCCATCAGGTCCAGGGTCCTTGTTGTCATTAGAATCCTTGACAACGCCCTCAATCTCTTCCCTTGTGACTTTCTTCAAGAGAATGTTAATGTGATCATGAGAAATCTTCGGAAGGGTCCACTTATCATCCCAGCAGGCTTTATAATCACCTTTTTTGCAGAACAGATCACTATAGAAATCCACAATATGCCTTTTGATCTCATTTTGATCAGAGCTAATAGTATCATTAATAAGGAGGAAGTGAATATTGTTCCTTTGTCTTCTGGTATGCATAGAGGAATAAAAGAATTTAGTATTCTTGTTACCCAGCTTCAACCACTGAACTCTCGATTTTTGCATAAGAAGATTTTCCTCCAAATCAAGAGCTTTAAGATCAATCTTCCTCACACTAGCAGCATTATTTCTGAGATTAATATCCAGAGGATGAAGGTCAGCCCACTCTTCAGCCTTAAGAGCCTCACCTTCCAGTCTTCTAGCTTCATCACTGAGGTTTCCAACAGTCTTTTTGTTCCAAGAATATTGATAAAACGAAAGGGAATATTGAGCCTCCTTCCCTTACAGTTAAGGGACATCCAGATAATCTTATGATCACTATGAATAGTAGAAAAGACCTCACCAACATAATTTGTCCAATCTCTAAGAAATAGGTCATTAAAAATATCTCTATCAATTCTAGAGGTAGTAAAGTTACTTCCTTCCTGTCTATTATCCCAAGTATACCTGGGACCATTCATATTAGCTTCATAAAGACCACCATCAGCCATAAAAGAATTGAACTCATGCATAGATTGCTTACTAGGATTAGATCTGCCCAGCCTTTCTTCAGAAAGTCTAACACAATTAAAATCACCACAAATAAGCCAGGCTTTATCAATACTAGTATAAATGTCCCTAAGCTCCTCCCAAAGCACATTCCTCTTCTTGTCCTCATTAAAATCATAGACATTAGTAAAATAGAAACACAACCCTCCCCGATTACATAAGCAATGCACCATTTGAGCAGAATAGGAAATTATATTGATATGAACATTACACGGGTCCCAAACCACACAGATTCTTCCAAGAGGATGAGATTCATGATTGACAAACCATTTGTACCCAGGCCACATTCTTTGCATAATCCTCCAAAAATTATTCCTTCTAATTTTAGATTCCAAGATGCAGAAAACATTAGAAATCACCCTCCCTAGTTCTTCCTGGACCCTATGTTGGTGACCTCCTTTATTTAGGCCCCTCACGTTCCAGGAAGTAATCGAAAAGGTGTCATTCATATTTAAAGTTCATATAATACTAATCATTAAACTTAATCTAAACCTTATGTTGTGTTCCTTTATTCCCAATCAAGGGTTTCTCATATGAGGCCCCAAAGTTTGATCTCAGATATCAGTTCCAACTGATTCTTAGCTATTCTAATCGTTCCCATATATTTCAACATCTTAGTGTATGTACATTCTCATTATGATGTGGGTCTAATTTATCCAGAGTCTACTCTTATTATATTTTCAATAGGAGTCATTAGATCCCAATAATGCACCCTTCCAGCCGGACCAGGATGAACCTACAGTCCTAAAGCCAAGAGCTACTCAATATTAATGAACTCCTATTCATCTCAAACATGTGGAAAGAATATCCACTTAGGGCAAACTCATTTAAACATAACTTCTGGTCTACTTGATACAAAAACTAACTGAATCAACTTCATGATACACAACAATATAAGAGAACCATACATATTCCACAAATTGATAATATGAATTCATATATATAAGAGCATTTCTATTGATCTCCAATCAAAGAAGCAATATAAAGCAAGATTTGTATCACATTTTATGTTTAATCTCTTACTCCTTCATTACTTTCTGGTCTCATAACCCTAATATTTCTTGGGTTTCTCTCTAGCCCATCCTTCATCTGCATACCTGGCCAGGGCATCCAGAGAAGAATAGATAGAGTAGCTTGATACTATCCAACCTAAATATTCAGATATCGGGCCAGGATATCTAAATACTCAGACCTCCTAGAGCTATATACACATCACCTACTATCTGCCACACTTATAACTCTGACTTTCTATCCTAATGGTCCCTGACAACTCAGCCTAAGCTCTAATACCAAGATGTTTCACCCACATCCCATGATTACCACTAATCATGAGATTAGGGTATAAGTTTGAGGATTATACTTAATACAAAGTTCACTCCCATTTTTTTTAATTTCAAACTCTTTGTTTTCTCGCAATCAATCACATAAACAAACTTTACAAGAGAATTAAACTTTGATTACTCTAATATGATCTCAACATTAATGATACACATCCATACATTCATTCTGTTTCTCAGACAACCATGTACATACGACATGATAACCAGATACATGTTCTATTATTAAGGAATCAAAGTTGCACAACATCATTAACAACTCTCTCACTTCTCTACAAGGACCTAGAGTGACAGGGACCGGCTGAACTTAACTAATCCAACATAACTCCTGTGGCAGATTGTGAAACCTCATCACGCTAAATGAGATTACTCAAAACACAAAATACGCTCAACTACTAATTTATCGCATAGAAAAAATGCGGAATAATTAAAATCGATTCCAACAATGTAAATAAACTCTAGAACATTTACAAAAGGTCCATCATTCCATTCTCATATACTATAATAATATTTTCATATGGGTCCAAAGACCTCAGTCACATCCGACATACAAAAGATATTTTATATGTACATGCCATATATTTACAAACATTGGCATACTACCAAAATCTCATGCCAATACAAGTATATCATCTAGAAAACACATCCCATACCCAGACCCAAGAGTACAAGGATGACACTAGGACTCTACTATTAACATCTACAACTAACCAACCTTCCGAATCTATTGATCACCAGGTTGGTTCTCTTCCACAGTGCAACCTCGACCTCGTTGCCCGTGACCACCTAAAAAAATGTGGTGACCCACAGGTGAGACCCAGTCCCAGTGAGAGATATAACTCTCTCCAACATATATTGATTATAACATATTGATTGATAGTAAATGAACTGAGCAGATATAGTAATGAATAAGAAATTTAAGCAGATTCAATAGGTTAATCATACTAAGACATTAAGCAAATTAACTTGACAAGAAGTATAATTACTCAAAGGTCATATGATATCATCTTGTAAACACTAAATAGTATAAAGAGAAGTTAAAGACTAATCAAACAATGTGAGACATATTTAACCATAGTCAGTATACTACACGGCTTATATCACTTCTTTTATTATATTGGCCTGAGGGATTTGAGAAATACCACTCAAGTCCCAATTGACCACTACTAAGTCAAAATTAGTGCCATACAAGATCTAGGAAGAGCCAGAATCCTAAGATCTTCTCTGCCCCCTGTCAGTACGGGTCCGCATCAACGACACATAAGGTCAAGCTACTAACAACCTAGTCTGTCCTTGGTACAGGTCATGACACTAGTTAAAGGAGGAAGGTATGCATACCCTACCATCCAAGGTACAACCATAGTTGTCCTCCAATCTCATCATCATATATATATATAATCATCGAGACACGACCGCAGCCATTCTCAAACTGAGGGCTAGGTATGACCACTTTCATCCTCCCTAACACTTGAATTCAGGATGACAAGAACCCCACATACTCATCAGTATGCGCTCCGAGTATTCCTTAGGAATACTCGTTTCACTATCTGGCAATTTCTAACACTCAGATAGATCTATGGCACATGGCACTACGTGATTAGAGTTTCACTTAATTAGTTATGCCAATTGGGTAAATTAATGCTAAATCATACAAATGGACATTCAAACCCTAATTATTTTCTAACAAGAGTATATGTATAACAACTTCAAAAGATATAAAACATTTGGGGTATAAATATTAATCACATTACCACATGATATCATTCATTGGAAATTAATGGACCACACTTATCATCATACTTTTACAAGATACCAATATCTTATCACAAGTTCCAGGGTTTTAACCCTTATTGGAACATGAAGAGGATTTCACCTCAATCATGACTTCAAACATTCCCAAAGGTCGTTAAGACCATCACATTATTCATAGTAAGGTCATCATCATCATTCCATACCTTAAACAAGGCTCAAAAGATCATTAGCACATATGTGTCCATAGATATTAACATGGCAAGGCACTATGATATTCAAATAGTACTACAATGCGGTTTCAACACAAGAAGAGTGTAATTCATTATCACATTAATCATTCAAGAGGTCTGATTATAACCAATAACCATCATATAATTACATTAAGGTTAGGTATAACAAGCTAGATCATATGGGAGTTACGCATTCACTTATTATAGTGATTTATCAAATATAACTTTGTAATGGCAAAGGTAAGACTACAAATTAATGGTACTGAACCATGGAATTATCTTCACTAGGACCCACATATAGTAACGTGTGATTTATTCTAATACATTGTATGTTTAATCATTCAATATTATTCATTGGATCAGGTTCATTGTTCAAGGTTATCAATTGAAGTATAAGTCTAACCATTAAATCAATTGAACCAAGGAACCATTGGTTTAAGGTTTAGTCAAATCTAAAATTACATTCCTAATTCATAATATATGGTGATGACCTGATCCACCATTAATTTTCATCATTATGTCACTATTGGTTTCTAGATCAGTAATACATTTAGTTAACACCATCAAATATTAAACCAATATCATCATCGATTGATAACATCATTAGAATACTTAGTGGATGATAATTAAACGTCTAATTGAGTCAAAACCTGACCTAAGGGGGTGACCATAGGTTTTCACCATAAATTTTACAACCTTGATCATGAACATAAGTTTCCAAGATAGAAACACCAATGCTTGTTGAATGGTATGACCATCGGTTGTGTGATAGGGAAGGAAATAGCTTGACAACCCTAATTTGAACCATCAATTGTTTTGTGCTTAGCACCATAGGTTGTTGCTATCAACCTATCCCAGATCATGTTACACCTTAGAAAGGTCTTATACATGTTTACAAGTCCATATAGAACTGGAACAAAATAGGGAACACCACAAAAATTCGAAATTCTAAAAAAGCATGGCTTCTCTATGCTTAAATCAACATATTAAGGCATAAACATGAACTAACAAGCTTCTAGTAAGCAATATAAGTGAAGAATGTTATATAAATCACCTATATAGAGTAGATCAGATCCCAAAGAGAAAGAATTTTGAAAAAATAGGACAAGAAAACCTTGGATTCATATCTAAACTTGGCCAAATAAGCACTTCTCTCCACAAAGAAGCAAAATCCTAGAAAAAGAAACAAGAAGGATAGATTTTTGAGGTTTAGAGCCACTTTTACCATGGAGCAGCAGAGTTACAACCTGGAGGAAGGTCTAAGGAAGGATAAGAGTAAAAAAAATGGAGAAGGAAGGAAGAAAACAACTTGCCTTGGTCGAATTCCCTAGAAGATGACCTTGGAAACTCTAGGTAGGGCTAGATGGAGCTCTAGGAGACCTTCTTCTCCAAAAGGGTTTGTCTTCTACCTTAGAGCAGTTGGTTCCACAGAAAAACAGAGTGGATTAGTTTCTCCAGGTTATAGGAAAGAGAAAGCAAGCATAGTTTCGAATTTGGGCAAAGAAGAGGTAAATATAGCCCATGGATAAGGATAGAAGCAAGCATGAGGTGTAAAAGTAGCTTCCCCATGTGTCTATGGCCTTAAATTATTAAGAATATACAAGTACACACATAAGCAGCTCCCCCACCATCCATATTGACCTGATTAGATTTCCTTTGTCGAAATTCCCAGCCAATCACATAATTCATTAGTTGATAGCTACTAAAAGTAGCTCATCCATGAAGGGGTAAACCCTAAAATACCCTTGATGAAAACACCTTCAAACCATGGCTCAAATAGGTACACCATGGATCAAAAATCTCAAGAATGATAATATAACATCTAAGGAACATAATATATGTAACAAATTGCAAAGAAAACCCCTCAATTGGGTAAATTGCAGAAATGTCGAAAATGTATAGAAAATTGCATAACTTGCTCAAACAATGTCCAAATTGGACCAAATTTGAAACTTAAGCTTTTCTTATGATTTAAAAACATATCAAAAGGTTATATTAGGGTTATAAGCATTTAATTATGATAATTAAGCTCATTCAACTCATTAAGCAAGTTCAGGGGCCTTACACAGATTTACTCTGATGTGTGACATGTCCACGCGTTATCCCTAAAAATTGTGAGTAGAGGAGTGAGCCTCCTCGCTCAGTGAATGAGTACTTCAAATAAATAGTTTAAAGCACTTACATAATAACAGATATATTGTCGAGCAACTAATATCAATTATAATAGTTGTAAGCTTTAAAGAGACTAATCATTCACAAACATAAATATGCCACAATACTCTAGACATCTACAAGAGTGAATCAATATATGAACATGCTTGACTGATTATAAAGAGAAATAATAACTCAGAAACATACAAAGAGTAATCGAATAACTGCACACACTTGTTTAACCTCTCACTCATCTTATTATGCCCTGAACCCACATGAGGTGCACCACAACATGTGAAAGAATCACAACAAGCTACGATCTCACTGTACAAGGCTTAGAAGCATGTCGGGTTCCTAAGCCTATCTCTCGAGTAAGACCTCGTCTGTAGTGGGCCTCTGCACATCTTCCTCTCGGCAGCTAATGGGAGTGACCAGATATCTCAGACTCCATCTCTCAACCTGGGTACTCAAGCGGTGAGTCAAAGCCCTCAGGCTTATTATGCATCAGTGGACCTACTGACCACTGATCACTCAACATGTAGCACAGGTACCACCGACATCCCCGGTTGGTGTTGGGTACCACACAATTGTAAGAAGTTTGCCCTACTGGTCAAGACCCCTGCACCCTACTGGTGCGCTCTGGATTACCTCGATCTAGACTACCTCCAGTCGGGAAGTCATTTCCTCCTTACAGTGCAGGTGTGACCACCTGACATCTGAATTACCACCAGTAAATATGCGGAATAACCATTAGTAGCAAATTAATGAAAATCACTAAAAATTAAAATCATTTTGCAAAGAGATCCATTTCCAGAAAACTCCTACAGAAAGAACCAAAAAATATATACATCATGGTTCACATTGTACCATCTCATCTTGAGGATATCATATATCAGTTGGTTTTCCCAAATATATACATAAGCAACATAAAACCTCGAGGTATACAAACCAAAATCTTAGATCGTTTATAAAACCATTACATACTAACTCCTGAGGACCTGAGAGTACAGAGACAACATATATGACTTTTATCTACAAGACACGACAGACAACACACTCAACCTGAGTTGTTACTGCTATCCCTATTGTTGTTGTCCTTCCTCTATAGTACAGTCTCTACCTCCTTGTGTACGTCCACCTGAAAATGTTGGGACCAACGGGGTGAGAGCAAAAGTCCCAGTGAGAGATATAAATCTCTACCAATAATGTTATTATCACAGGTAAACAGTATAAAACTGAGTAGAGGATCTTTTGTGTAAATAAGCATGTTTAATCATTGTTTAATTGCAGTGCAAAGCAATAGCATTGTTAAAACAATTCAACTATTCATAATAGAGCTATAGATCATCTATTTTCTTTATAAGGAATATGAAGAACATGTATAACATCTATCAACTAAGATGTATAGAAGTAATGTAACATCAACCAATGTCCCGTATTCAATCCTTAAACAGATACGCTACACGGCTGATTACACATTTACAATCACACTTGTGCCCAAAGGAGATGAGGTATACTGCTCATGCTCCAACTGACCACGACTACGTAAAGCATCAGTACCATACAAGGTAAATGGAAGAGCCGACTACCAAGAAATCACCCGTCTTGATCAGTACGAGACCACTTCCAGTGATATCATGTCAAACTACAACTAGCTTGCCAGGTTATAGCGGCATCTTCGCTAAAGAGCTACAACCACATCATGCACTCTCTTTAGGGAGATATCACATCAATCCCTGGTACATTTTCATCAGGGCGATCACACGGAAACCCTGGCATTCATCAGGAAATCACTCAAAAATCCCTATCTAGATGTAAGGATATGTTCGTCCATCACCCATACATATTCAAAAATATGCTCTCCAAGTTAAAATCGTTTCACCATTCGGCAAATCCTGACACTGAATGGATCTATGGCCTAGGCAACTACATGATAAGATTCCACTTGATTAATTAGGTGTATTACAATATCTTTTAGCATCAATCAAGTTACAAGCAAAAATATAACATATGCTACAAAGAAAGGTGTAATACATTTATCAAGTACTTTCATAATCTTTGGAACATATTGAATGCATAACACTTGGGAACTCAGTCCCTTATCACATTATTGGGAATTATCATCCCTTAACATTATCATTATCATGATTTCTAGATCTGGGTATTCAAACCCTTAGTTCATCACTGAACATTGTTACCTCTTATCAGGTAACTATTACCTCTAGGTCCTCTGACCCAGGTATACATAATACTTGTTGCATAAGTATTTCACATGGCTCAAAAGGCCCATTTAGTCTGTATCATATGAAACATCATAGTTCATACCTGGCTATGCTCATTATCTCATAATACCTGCATGGCTAGTATTCCATGATAGAAGTAATTTCAAGTACATAACATCACCATGCAATACATGAGAAATACAACCCTCCCATTATTAGGGTTAGGGTTTCACTTTTAAACCAATTAGGGTTTCAATCCGATTAGGGTTTCAAACCAATTAGGTTTTCATGCCAATTGGGTTTTCAAACTAATTAGGGTTGCAAATCTATTAGAGTTTCAAGTTCATATTATCAAGATTCAAAACCCTAATTCATAGCTCCTCATATATTAGGAGTATCAATGTATGCTCATATCAATGTATGCTCATTAAATTATTATCACATAAAGTATGAATCTCTCACTCATCCTCACTAAGACATAGATTTCATCATACTTTATCAAGTGGGCTCAATCCTTTTCTCAAGGTACATTGGCCTACATTTATCAAAATGCATTGAACTCTATACCTGTTAAGGTATCTTTTGACATAACACGCTTCATGTGTTACTCCATCAAGTATATTGGATTGAGGTGCTTCCACCATATCGGGCATGAGGTGTGTGCTTACTCCCATATTGGGAAAGAGGTGTGTGTATGCTTACCATATTGGGAATGAGGTGTGGGTATGCTCACCATATCACCCAAGAGGTGTATATGTGCTTCCATATCAGGCATGAGGTGTGTCCTTGATCATCATATCGTGCATGAGGTGTGTGTATGCTCACCATGTCACCCAAGAGGTGTATCTGTGCTTCCATATCACTCATGATGTGTATCCTTGATCACCATATCATGCATGAGGTGTAGGTTCATCACTATGTCGTGCATGAGTTGTGTGTGTGTGTCACTCATATCGGGTTGCTCAAAATTAGGGTTTGCATATCGGGTTAGACCCTTATGCTGATACCTCTTCAAGCCTTCATGGTATCGGCCTACTCTTCACCATGTATTAAGTGACAACCTAGAAAACATGTTATTCTAAACCAAACCAAGTGTACAAACCAATAGGGGTATGTGGTTCCAAGGTATATCAGGTTTCATATCACCATGTTGGGTTTCAACACCATATCGGGTTAGAGGTGCTTCAACCTGATATCGGGTGGAGCCATGATGATGTCATCATCATCAAGCTCAAGACCTTCATTCTTACTGTTCTAGTTCATGGAAAATATTCCTATGTCACTAATATAACTCATGGATTCATCAATTATACAAGAAAACTCGAAATTGAAAGTAGATCATCAAGTATGGCAAGATTGATGGTGAATAATAACATGATTGGGTTCAAGTTATATAACCCACCTCAAGAACAACTTCAAAGCTCCAAGCTCCAAAGCTTCACATTCCCAAGGTTGAAGATGAACTTATCATTGATCCAAGACTCATTCACAACATTTCTACATGCAAGTAATCACCATAGTTAGGTACTTGGTGAAGAAGAAAAGAAAGGAAGAATCACAACCCGAGATTCATGCTTCAAAACCAAGGTTGAAGATGACCATGGCTTCACCTTAAGCTTAATGGCTCGAGCTCCTCCTTTCTCCTCAACTCTTTGCATGATATCTAAAATAAATGAAGTGATAGGGTTCTAAAAGATTCACTAGTAGGTGAAAGGAGTGGTATATATAATTGAGGTTCATGAGAGAGAGTGTATAAGAGGTGTCATCATTTTACACTACTAGGTGCCACATGTCCATGCATGGTTGACACGTGTCCATGCATGCATATTTATATTGACATGAAAAACTCACGAGGATAATCTAGGGATAAGATTTCTTCCCTTGGTTATCTTGTTGAGCAAGGTATTTCAACTCAACATCACTTTATTCACAAATCGATACACTTTTTCTAAGAAAAGTTGCAAACCGATATCCATCACCTTCTTGAGGTGCTTAACTTGTCATGGAAAAGTCCAAGAGTTGAAAAAACTATATGGGACCTGCTCTATGGCTCCTTGGTCGATAGGCACTCCCATATAAGCTCTACAACTCAATACAACTCATATAAAGGCGTCAATTATACATCTTTTCTTGGTCTTTTCATCACCAAGAATGCTACCACTCAAATATGATTCAAACATAGTGGATCCCTCTTTCTCACTCCTTTATATGATTCTAATAGAGAGTATGGACACTTTAGAGGTGGTAATTTTCATATCAACCCTACATTTTGGGTAAATTGCAAATTGCACCAAAACTGGTACACAAGGCACAAGCTTTATTCAAACAAGTTCTAACTTGGAACTTAGGCTTTCCACAAGCCACCCCTTAGCATCATTCTCTTTCTTATGATGCTAAAGCACTTGAAGCATGTTCAAAATGTGACATATTGCAATATAACCCCTCATCTTGGGTAAATTGCAAATTACACCCAAACTATTATATAATGCACAAATAGTTTGCAAATAAGCTCAAACTTTAAAATTACTTTCCTTGAGTCATAATTACTTTTCAAAAGATTAAAAAAAGTTTATAAATACTTACTTAAGCAAAACTTCCAGGTTTATGCCATAACCTAGGTCAGGGATATTACAACAGACCTCATCATGTGAGGATTCTACAGTGTTCAAGGCATCTACATATCTAATTCACTCTTTAAATTCACAATTCAATCATCACAAAAACATATCTTAGTTCAGCTTTGTAAACCATTCATTTCATAAACCATCTGATAACAATGTATCACAACTAACCTATTAAGCATAACCACATCTCATACTAAGAAACATTAATACCACAATACTTGATTCACTGGACACCCTATACTTAGGGTTTCATTTACCTTATTCACTTATCACATGACTCACATAAGGATTTAACACTTCATAACAACATTCAATTCAGATTTCTTTCAGCAGTTCACATATGATCGAATATATATATATATATATATATATATATATATATATATATATATATATATATATATATATATATATATATATATATATATATATATATATATGAAACCCTGTAATGAACTGAACTAGGGTTTCCATGCCATTTACTAAGGCATCATACATCAAGAATAACATTGAATGAAGATGTCTATTTGTAAACCTCCAACTTTCCATTCATTTAGGGTTTCACCTCCTTGCTGATATATTAGGATAACATTGATATCATCGAATGAAATGCAAGATCCTATCTGACATATATGTAATACGCATACAGATAAAACAATCATTCATAAGCAAGGAGATTCAACTAGGCAAACTTCTTTATTCAATTATACAACAATTTCAGTCATAGCCAAAAACCTTAAATTTCAGTATATTCATGTAACCTCTACAATTACTTTAATAATTCTCATTTTGATGGATTGCAGTCATTTCTAATGTGATTTCATAATTTGAAATTCATCACAACAGAGAAATAATCCATTTCATATCATCTTGTAAAAGCTAGATCAAAAAGGCAATTTAGAATTTGTACTCCCATACTAAGCAATTGAAGATTTTGATGATTTAACTCATTTTCGTGCAATCTACTGTTTAAAGAAAGTACCCACTCACCTTAATGTATTAAAACACCTTAAAAACGTAACCCATTTATGAAAAATCTTGAATCCATATCAAAACTCTAGCAAATCACCGATTTCTTCTTCCTTTCAACCCTAAAGATGGTATGTTGTAGGTAGAAGATGAAAAGAAGAGGTTAAGACAAACCTCAGATTCATTGGATTAGGGATTCTGAGCAAGGGGAAATGAGGAGGAGGTAGAATCGACGGTTAAAACTACTTACCAAGATGAATCTAGGACAACCGTTTTAGATTTCTTCCATTCTTCACATTCTTACCCAAACATTGCCCCATAAATTACCTTCTAGGTCGCCCTCTCATTGATCAAGGTGTCTAATATGATAGAGGATCGAATTGCGGTTCCAACGCACTTTGTTTCGTTGAAAACGGATAAGTATATCCCGAGATATGATCGTTTTATGATTTGATGTCCTGAGCGACATTCGTCACGATCGCGACACACGACACAACATCGCGGTCTTGGCATAGCGTCACGGTCGCGACACACGACGCAGCGTCACGGTCGAGACACATTGTACATGTTTACTAAAAAGGGCATAACTCTCTCATTTTAACTCCGATTTGGTTCCGTCTTTTTTATTGAATTCATAATTGAATTCTCTACAATCTTACAATATTATTTTTATAATATTATCAAATAAAAAGTTATTTATTAATTATTTCCTCCCATATCATTAACTCTCTTCTTGCATACATGTATGGGTTAATGCTATATTAACTCCAACTCCGATCTTTATAGTATTCTTAAGTTATGATTATGAGTTTCCCAAACAAGTATTTAAGGTTACCAAAGTTAAGATAAAGCACAAGATAAAATATTACTAACAAAAACATGACAAGCATTAAGATTATCTTAAATCTCTAGGATTACCAGCAAAGCTAGGAACGGGTTGTAACAAGCACACTCTAGACTTATGTATAATTGTTACCTATTTTACTTCCATGGTAATAACTGGCTAGGGACATAACAAGAATGTATGTATTCTTAACATACATATGCTCTCATCATTCTCAACCTAAAGCCATATGTCATCGAGTAACATCTTTCTTTGGACATATTCTATGTCTGTGTCATCATCTCATGCAGAGACAAACATAATAGATGGAATTACCTTCATTATTGTCAAATCATGTATGTAATGACACATTCCAATCATCATATGATTGGCTCTCTAGGCATACATAGAAAAAAACATATTGTGTCAAATGCAAATGTGTATTTGTATATATACCTTTTTTCTTGCAGGTTTTCCATCATGATGTTAAACTTTGATGCTTGTAGAGTCATGTCATTCTAATAAACTTTCAGTTCTTATGAACTATAGGCAGTAGATATGCTAGCAGTCGGACAACAGGTCTGCAAACCTGCTATACAAAAGAGTAAAGATATTTCTGGTAGGTTATTTTGAAATAATCGATTACATATGCTTACGACGTCGGTTAATTGTAGAACAAACAGGATATACTTTAATTTTCATTATTTTATCAATAATAAAACTGATGACATACTAATAGTTTCTCAATTATTTCTAACTGACCAGGAACTATCTAGAAAAATCATTTTTGCTACATAATTAATATTATGTCTTCAATTCTATTTTAAATAACCAACGAGGAAAGATCAGGTAAAATCACAATTCCATCGCATGTTATGTCGTCAGTTTGATTGTAACGTGGAATATATATATGAATGTCGTCGGTTTCTTTAACTGACGATGATGTGTGCCCTGAATTTTAGTGTCACCCACAATCGTCGGTAACCGAAGACATATGCCTAAAATGACTGATGAGATATTCCTTTTGAATTCCAAGCACTGAATTTCTCTGAACCCTAAGTTGTTCTTTCTTCCAAACCATGTATTCCACCAACAATGGAAGACACAATTTTGATTGCCACGCTCCAACTTTGATTGCCATGCTCCGATATTGAAAAAATAGTTGTATCCATCTTAGGAAAAATATATGACGATTGTTGTAAACATGTTTGCCATTATTTTGTTGTACCAAGCACTAGAGCTTCCACGATCTCTAACTCGAGGTGTTCTTGTATATGAAACAACGTACTTTTCTGATTCATGGTATTCTTGAGTATAAGACAATGTACTGTCAGGTTTGATGCTTTGAATGACACTTTGTTTCTTGGGACTAAGCACAAGGGTTTTAAGAGAAGAGGGGAGTGTTTTTTTTTTACTTTAAGTTTCTGTCTTTTGCTTTTTCTTTCATTACTCTTAACAAATAAGCAAGTCAACTACCTTAGGCAATGAAGTAAGAAAGTGAGTCGTCCGACAGAAAACACTTGATGAATGAGGTGATATCAACCATGAAGAAGTGTATGTGTCTAATCTACCCAAAAGTTCCATAGAGTATTTAAAACATGACATCATCTTACTTGCTAGAATAATGAGGAAGGAACAAGATATCAATTGGGAAGCTTATCATGTTGATATTGAGAACAAGACTGAATTTCCATCTCTTACTCTGACTATCTTTCATCAGAATTATGACGATTCTATCAACTGGCCAATCTATATTCCAAACCTCTGCCCACATGTGTCCTTCCATATAATGATTTGAAAGAGTTTGAAAATCCAAATACAAGAACGTCAAACAAGAAAGTCTAAAAGTATGCGTCTGGACTTGAACAAACTTAGGACAGACCTTTGCCGAGGCTCGAAGACCATGAAGGAAGGAGAGATCGAGTCTTTGAAAGCACCAAATCAAACAATCCTTTTTCGCATTGAAATAGGGTCAGTGAAGACAACACCACACACCCACCCATCCACTAGGGACGACGTATGCGACAGTCCTAGCAAATGGAAGTTCTCTCTAGTTATTTTTAGTACTATATATTGTTCTTAAGTGTAAGCATAAAAATGAATTCTCTTAATTTACATGTCAGACATGCAACCATTCGTAGCTTGCCACACCAACCTTGAAAAGCAATAAAGCATAGCCATGTGGCTGAAAAACACAAGGAGCGGTCATACCTTGCCAGATACAAAATCCACACAGACGGGTCTTTATAGTACATCCGCAGACACGGATATTGGTTTGCATAAAATGTGTAAGAAAATTAACAACACTTGCGTGCAAGAATAAGCATTCTTGCTGCCACGCCACCTACGTCCATTACTACTCACGCTCATAGTCACAACTAATAGAAAAGCGGACGCTGTAAGGAACAGTTGGAGTTCATTCTGCGTGGTAGTGTCAACTACTTGAAATAACATAAATATTTGACCTTGGGTTGTGGCAATGACTTATAACCCGACCCCGCTGGATGATGGCGGGCTAACACCGGGTTGCATAGGGAAACCAAATTGAACCCGGCCCAATTTATGAATGTCTTCCTCAAGTCAAATAATCAATAGAATTTCTCATGAGAATCAACGAATCAATCGTCTTTTCTCACAACGCCTCCTGGTTGTGACAATGTCAAAAGTTGCAAAGGAGAATCAAATAACCAATAGAATCTCTTATATTCCCTCTTTTAACTTGTGTTATTCATAATACTTTTTATGGGAAGGTAGCCATATTGGTTACTTATATATATCATCGATCAAAGCCACGACCCAACGGTTCTTGAAAAAGAGAGGAAGAAAATTATACGTCTATGATCAAAATACTAATTACAAGAAACGTGCAAAGTGAGGACATTACAAAACTCGTCCTGAATTTCCATAAGTTACAAGAGAGAGAAAAAGAAAATACTACACTACAACTAGAACAAACTGACAAACTTTTTATTTTTTTTTCGTTTTTGCTTTACGCTTCGCAACATCATTCTTCTCATAGCCAATCAAAGCAGGTTGTCACTAGAATCCAAAGTCGCCGAACCCATCACCAAACCCGGCGTCGTAACCGCCATCATAGGAGACGGCGTCACCGATGACGTCCCCGATCAGCAGCCCGCCAAGGGCGCCCCCAAGGAGACCAGCACCGAGTCCCATGCCGAACTTGTTCTTCTTCGGCGGCTTGGCCGGCTGAGCGGCGTACCCACCACCGTAGGCAGTTGGGTAAGACCCGTATGCAGCTGGGGTAGGCGCGGCGCTGTAGCCGTAGCCACCGTAAGCCTGGGAAGCTGCCTGCTGCTGGTTGTACTTGGGGTAACCGACAGGCGGTGTCGGCGCTTGGTAGGCGGAGGCGGAGCCAGCAGTCGTGGAAGCTGGAGGTGGGTAAGCGGCTCCGGTGCTAGGGTACGGCGGGTAAACCGGGTACGCCGTGACCGGCTCGTCTGCCGGCGCGTCCATCTTCGTCTTGGGCGGGTACGTCGTCGTCGCAGCGGTGGTAGGATAGGAGGCCGAAGACGAAGGGTAGTAGGACCCCGCGTCGCTGAATTTGTAAGAGAGGTTTAGTATGCCCTTTGGTTTCCCGGACGGCCTCCTGACCTGGTAGCTTACCCTCCTAACGGTGCTTGTCGAGGCAGAATCGGCCAGGAGTTCCTTGATCGGGATCCGCACCTCGCCGACGAGGCGGTCGCCAAGGGTACGCTCGGCGTGGAGGGTGACGACAAGGTTGACCCCCCGCTGGGCGGCGTCGGCGGGGATGGAGAAGCGGAGGGTGGAGTTCCATGTCGGGTTCTTGAGCCCCGTGCGGTCGGTCTCGGTCCGCTGCCTGGTGCGCGGGTCGCTGGAGAGGGCGGCGGCGGCGTAGACCTCGAGGCGAGAGAGGAGGTTCACGTCCTTGAGGTCCTGCGCCGATATCAGCGTCAGGTCCAGCGTGCTGTGAGATGAGGAGTAATCCATGGCTGGGGTTGTTTGCTATGTCTCGCTTATAGGTGGGATTTGCGGGAGAGCTTGTGTTGGGGAAACGGGGATCAGACTTGCTTGGAGGAGAACGGTTTCTGAGAGGATAGGATGATGATGGCTAGCGACGATCTGGGATATATATATAACGCAGTTGGAGCGTGGACGGACGAGCCTGGAAGGCGGTTAAAAGGAAGCTACCAAGCAGTATCAAGTCGCTTTCCGGCGCGTCGCCTTGACGCTAGTCTCACGGCATCTGATGCCGCGTGTCCATCAATGCCCCTCAAAGGTGATAAATATGAGGGAACCCCTCGGGTTGCAGGAAACTTCTATCAAGACACGGTTTTGTCGCTTTGAAGGGAAGCTACTTCCGAGGTAAGTAACGCATGTAACGGTCGAATCTGAAGAGGGAACGGCTTATTGCGGCCGGAATATAAAAAAGCAAAAGAATAATACACTTTGGGCGTTGAAATATTAAATCATATTGAAAAGCTGAATTTTTTCTCTTTTAAAGCTCAAGGGAAAAGGGCACGACATCTAGTCCTCCTAAACTCGAACAATATATTTGTATTTGTATATAAATAAAAGAGAGTGGGAGCAGTTAGCTGCAATATATAGAAAATCAAAAGAATGCACTTTGGGCGTTGAAATACAAAATCATCATATTGAAACGCTGATTTTTTTTTCCTTTAAAAGCTCAAGGGAAAAGGCCGACATCTAGTTCCCCTAGACTCCAACAATATATTTGTATCTGTTCTATACAATACAGGTCGTTGAGAATTAATTCTGCAATTTTTTCCAAAGTTATTCGGGTCTTTTGTACAATTTTTGCAGCCATTTTTTCAATTTACAAAATAGTCCTTAGTTTTGTATAAAACGACTTACAAACCTCTCTACAAATATATTGTTACAAACCTATCCGCCTTTCTGCTGGCGGATAGGCATTCACATGGGGACATCGCATGCATTAATTAAAAGATTTGTTGTTGTCATCTCGCCAATTACATGCATTTATTTACCGAGCTAAGCTACCCACTCCCGCTCCTCCTACCCGGTGGTTAGGAGGGGGGCGCTGCTGACGTGGCTGAACAGTCTAATTTAAAACGAAAATGAGAATTAAAAGAGGACAGAGAAAAATGTTTTTTTCATAACTTTCAATTCTGAATGAATTTTCTTACGAAATAAAAGCATTACAATCCTTATAAAAAATAATTTCTAAATAGATCAATGTTGATATATTTTGGAGTAATAATAATATGAGAGAAATATAATATTCGTATTTCAAGGCACAATACTTATATTTTGGGGTACGATAATTGTGTTTTGAGGTATAGTACGTCATATACAAACATTCATATTGTTGTTATAGAATTCCGTAGGTACTGTGCTTATGTTTCTAGTCCAATTCTACAATTATGCATAGTTTTATGATTTGCTAGGTACTGTACTTATGCTTGAGTAACTGAGTTTAAATAAACAAGTGGGTACCGTACTTATAGATGCATCTTATAGCTGATCTCTTGAGTTGATGTGCATTGTACTTTTGAGATCATTAACAAGTAGGTGTTCAACTTATGTCTGCATTTTGAAATAAATATTTGTCTAGATGACCAATGTTGCTATGAGATTTTGTAGGTATTGTGCTTATGCTTCTAGACTAGTTATACAATTATGCTTGATTTTGTAATTTGTTAGATACTGTACTTATGCTTGAGTAAATGAGTTGAAATTAACAAGTGGGTACAGTACTTGTGGTTACATTTTATAGCTGATTCTTGATCTGATGTGCATTGTACTTTTGTGATAATTAACAAGTTGATACTCAACTTATGTCTGCATTTTGTAAAAAAAATTGTCCAGATGACAAATGTTGCTATGGAAATTCGTAGGTACTGTACTTATGCTTCTAGACCAGTTATACAATTATGCTTGATTTATAATTTATTAGGTATTGTACTTATGCGTCAGTAACTGAGTTGAAATTAACAAGTGGGTACAATACTTATGGTTGTATTTTATAGGTGATTCTTGATCTGATGTGCATTGTATTTTTGAGGTCATTAACAAGTGGGTACTCAACTTATGTCTACATTTTGTAAAGAATTTGTCCAGATGACTAATGTTGCTATGCAATTCCGTAGGTACTGTGCTTATACTTCTACATCAGTTATACGATTATGCTTGGTTTTATAATTTGGTAGGTATTGTACTTATGCTTGAGTATTAATAAGTGGATACAGTACTTATGGATCCATAAGTACAGTACTCATGAGTACTGTTGATCCTCCTTCATTCAAAAGTACAGTACTCACGAGTATTGCACGTCTGTACCCAGAACATGTGTATGGTATCCTAATATATGGTACTATGTTTCTCGCGTATTATCATTATTTCAAAATATGTCAACACTAGTCTTGTTGGAAAGTATTTTCTACAAGGATTCTAATGCAATTTATTTCATCGAACAATACGCTCCGGATTGAAAGTTATGGACAAAAATATTTTTTCTCTCTTCTACTTCCCTCATTCTTTATTGCTTTAATTGCTGCTGACAGCTATTCCTAAGAACCGGGTGGGTGAGAGGGTAGTAAGGTGACTATGTGTAGAATTTTTCTTGTTTACCTGATGATCTCGCTATTTCTTTTTGAAAAATTCTTAGCATAACCTGCCACCCACCCGCTGGCACACCCGGTTCTCGGGAACACTGAATTGCTGTGCGTTCTGAGATGTATTAAGATACAATATAGATTCTGGATGTTTGTTCATGCAAAAGTCATGCAAAAGTACCGTTGTGATGTCCCACTACCGCACAAAATCTGATAGACACTCTTATTTGAAATTTCATTCCTTAAGTATAGCTTTTCAATTTTCAAAATTTTTATTGAATTATGTTGCCTTCCTGCTTCTTCGCTTTGTGTTCCTTCACAAATACATGAGTATTGTACTTTTATCCTTTATATTGAACTGTCTTGTTTATATTGTTTTAACTATCGTAATATTATTTTATTTATTACTATGAATGCATTACCTACCTTATTTGCTGGACACAAATATACTACTAAATAGAATCAGCTATAAAATGAATCCATACAAATGTTTGTCTAGATGGCCAATGTTGCTATGAGATTTTGTAGGTATTTTGCTTATACTTCTAGACCAGTTATATAATTATGCTTGATTTTGTAATTTACTAGGTAGTATACTTATGTTTGAGTAAATGAGTTGAAATTAACAAGTGGGTATCATACTTATGGATGTATTTTATAATTGATTCTTGATCTGGTGTGCCCTGTACTTTTGAGGTCATTAACAAGTGGGTACTCAACTTATGTCTACATTTTGTAAAAAAAATTGTCCATATGACAAATGTTACTATGGTATTATGTAGGTATTGTGCTTATGCTTCTAGATCAATTATACAATTATGCTTGATTTTGTAATTGGTTAGGTACTGTACTTATGCGTTAGTAATTGAGTAGAAATTAACAAGTGGGTATAGTACTTATGGTTATATTTTATTGCGGATTCTTGATCTGATGTGCACTGTACTTTTTAGATCATTAACAAGTGGGTACTCAACTTATGACTGCATTTTATAAGAAAATTTTGTCCAGATAACCAATGTTGCTAGGGATTCCGTAGGTATTGTGCTTATGCTTCTACACCAGTTATACAATTATGCTTGATTTTGTAATTTGGTAGATATTGTACTTATGTTTGAGTAGCTGGGTTGGAATTAACAAGTGGGTACAATACTTATGGATGCATTTTATAGTTGATTCTTGACCAGATTTGCACTATACTTTTGAGGTCATTAACAAGTGGGTACTCAACTTATGTTTGCATTTTATAAAAAAAATTGGGTACTCAATTTAAGTTTGTATTTTATATTTGAGATCAATTATACAATTGTGCTTGATTTTGTAATTTGCTAGGTATTGTACTTATGCCTCATTAAGTGAGTTGAAATTAACAAGTGGGTACAATACTTGTGGATGCATTTTATAGCTGATTCTTGTTCAGATGTGTACTGTACTTTTGGGATCACTAACAAGTGGAGCGCGACTGCGGGATTGCGGCGGAGTGTGGCTGCTGGAGAGTTGAGGTGCGGCAGAGCGTGGCCGCGGGAGAGGTTAGTTTCTCACATACTATATAGGAGAAGGTGAATGAAAGAAGTTGAATCGGAGTACTATACATCTGAGAGAGCAAGATTGGTGAGAAATGGGGAATAGACGTATTGTACTAACGCGGGAATGATGGTGGGTGGAATAGATATGGAGAGAAGAATTACAAGAGAGAAAATGAATTAATAAAGATGAGAGCTGGAGAGAGGAGTGGAGAGAGAATTTCGGGAATCATAATTTGCTGCATGGAATCAGTTGGTGTGGAGCTAATTCGCATTAAAAGAAACAGCTGGGACAGACTTTTGCGGGCTCCCGAGGAATCGGGTGGGGCTGCGGGTGGACAAGTGACCATGGGTAGCATAACTCTTCTTTTTCTACTCACTGATTTTGCACATGTAATCTTTGGTTATATCTCACAGTGGTTGCACAGACTGTAGCTAGGAGTGTGTGCTTCTTATCTTATAATTCATTCATAACTTATTACTTATATATGAACACCTACACAGGAAAATTACGTATTTCAGATACAAGCGACCATGTAACTACTCCTATGAACTACAACAACCTAATAAATATAATGTCTTATATATTTGATTCATTGGGTTATAGATATATATTTTTCTTCAATTAAATCCATTACATATGTGTAATGTTGTTCTCTATTCCTATATGTGCCAATAACGTAATCAACTATTTATAAAATGAAGCAACCTAAATTTTTATAGAAGTGATATTAACCATTAGTTTTACATGTTGGAGTTATTTGTACATTTAGTTCATATTTTGAAGGTTCTACACACTTCTCTCTCCTGATTTCACCTTTTCATCAAATATTTTCTAAATTGAGCAAAAAATTCACGCAAAAGTATTTTTTCATGTGTAGATTATGTATCTAAGATTATTGTCTACTTTTAGAGGCATTTATTATTTTATTTGATATTTTAGAGAAACGCATGCTATAAGAAACAAAAATGAGTTCAAAATCAATACAGAAACCAAGTCATAATACATCCACAACAAGACCTCTGCATCCTATTACCACCTCATAACCTAATAGCATCCTCAAGTCAAACATCAAATCATCAAGATATACAAATCATAATCAATCTATATGGTAGGGTAAGATAATCTAAAACCATATCTCAAAAGGGTACACTTAGACAATTCTAGGGAAAACATCTCATCTAAAGGATGATTATGCATGCCAAAGGATCTAACTATGGAGAAAAAATTGAAATAGTCAGATTCTGACTATCATGGGCTCTGATACCCTACTGTAAGGAGTGGGACCTAGAGAGGGTCCACTCCCTACTAAAAATTTGAAGAACAAAACATCCATCTCAAACATTCTCAAAAGGTATGCTGAAACGGGTGTAAATTTTTCGAATCTTATTAATGGCATTCAAAACAACCAAATTTTAGAAGCGGAATAAAAGTAATGACTATATTCAATTTCTTAACAAGATTACAAAAGTAAATCATAATCTCCCACATAGGGTTTATATGTAAGATACAACTTATGTGTAAGGACCCTGGCCCACATTTTGGGGTAACTCTATTTTTTATGCTTAAATGAGTTTCTTAGCTCCTTACTCTAATCATCTAAGGTGTAATTAGGGCATGTTGGAGGTTGGTTTTCCTTGTTTGAGCTTGTTGCTTGATGTTTATGCTTTGTGGTGAGGTTTTGGTGCAACTTGCAATTTACCTATAGTAGGGGTTGATATGCAAGTTTTCCACCTCTAGAGTGTTTCTTCTCTCTCTTGGCATCATCTAGAGGAGAGATAAAGTGTTGGGTTCCTTGTTTTGGCCTTGGTTGAGTGGTGACATCCTTGTTGATGTTTTGGGCACATGTTTGAAGTGTGCTTTGCTCTTTGGAGTGTTGTCTCAAGCTTGAGAGCTTTAGTGAGACCCTATATCGGTTTAAGGGTGCCTTGAGAAGGCTTGGTATCAGTTGAGAGTGTCTTGAGACATCCTATTAGCTTGTGACCTAGAGTTTCATCCCTATCAGTTTGGATTGGAGTGTCGACCTTGACCTTCCTTAGTGATCAAGTTGGTGAGACTTAGGTCCTATCACCTTGTTTCATGGTATGGCATGTGTCCCTTCTTCTTAGACAAGTATCTTCTAGGGTTCTTAGGTGGTGACACCTTTCCCTTGCTCTCTCTCTCTCTCATCAACCAAGTATATATACCTCTTCCTTCTCATGCATGTGAACCCTTTTAGCAATCCTTGCTTGCTCTCCTTGGTGGCCGACCTTGATCTTGATGAACCCTCTCCCTTGGAGCTTGGTGGGTGAGCTAGAAGCTTGTGGTGATCTCTTTCATTTTCTTCCTTGGTAAGCCATGATTTTCTATCTTTCTTTCTCTTCTTCTTTATTCTTCTCAGCCATGGACCTTGGCACCTTCTTTTCTCTCTTTTGCTTTCTTGACCATGGTCCTGTCTTCCTTCTTGGAGGTGTGGTGGAGGTCGAGCTAGGAGGACCTTCTTCTACCTTAAGCCTGGGAAACTTGGAGCCTAAAGCTTGGTGGTTGTTCCCGAGGCGAGTTATATAACTCTAACCCTACTTTGTTGTTATCACCCTTCTACTTGTTATCTTACTAGTTGCCCTTAGCTTGTTTTTCTTGCATGCTAGTATCTTTTCTTGGTAACTTTCTGTTCTGTTTTTGAGAATAGAACTATGTTAAGTTGCTGCCATGAAATGTTCCTTTCTTTGCCTTGGTAGTATCATCATCTTGAGGTAGAATATGACTAAAATGATATGAGTTGCTCTTTGCAAACCAATATGGTATGCTAACCAATATGCTTGCAACCCGACATGCCTTATCTAGACTGATATGCTTCTTATGATGTGGCTTGTCATGATCTTGTGATGACTAGTGAAGAAGTGTGTTGAGTCTCCATGTTTCTAGTTGAGTATGGAGGCCGACATGTAAACCCTAATATGATACATGTATAAACGGATATGCCTTGCAAACCGATACTCCTTAGCCTACACATCTTGATTAGAGGTGAGAAGCACCTATCTTGTGGTTAACCGATACCACCAACCCTAATGGTTGATATCCTATGTAGGTCTTTGTGGTTGATACCCTAGTTGAGTGGGTAGGCCGATACCCTAAGGGATGGTGAGGTTGATACCCTAGTTGAGTGGGTAGGCCGATACCCTAAGAGATGGTGAGGTTGATACCCTAGTTGTGTGGGTAGGCCAATACCTAGTAGAGATGGTATAACCGATACACCTTCTTCATGTACCTCTTGGTTGATATCCTTGTTGTGCCTTGGGTGACACAATGTCATTGAGGTGTTGTGCCCGACACAAGTTGATGATGAACCAATATCTTTGTGATAAACTGATATTCATACTTGAGTTGGTAGGTCGATACTTCCTAGGTTGGTTACTCGATATCTAGGGTAAACCGATACACTACCTTAGTGTGATGATTGATATCCTACCCAAGTGTGGTGACCGATACCATATCTTAGTGTGGTGGCTGATAGCCTAACCCCAACTGATACCCCTATGTGGTGTAGTGATGCATCTTGTTGATGCTAGGGTTTCATGGTGATGATGTGACATCCTATGGAGTAGTTGTACATAGGATGAGAAGGTTATGTTTCTAAACTACATAATGTGTTTTACAATAATAATGAGAAACATGCTTCTATGTCTGGTAACATATCTCATAATAATGAATTAGGTGATTGTCTAAAGATAATTGATGATCCAACCTTGTAAACCCTAATCGGGTAAAGTGAAACCCTAATTGTTATAATGTAAAGTGTATGATGTGAATGTATGGCATGAGTTCTATGAGATGATGATGGTTTGCCTTCTTGTTATAAACTTCTAACCATGCATGTGATACTAATTGATGTACATAGCCAGGTATGAGCTATGGTGGTTATGATGTGACGTATATGTGGTCACTGTGATGGACATGTGGTCCTTGTGATGGACATTGGTCCTTGATATTGACATATAAGTGCTAACATGCATAAAGTGATGATGTGATTCAATATGTTCTGGTGATGAGTCATACCCTGTTTATGTAGATTTTTTTTAGAGGTTATACATTGTAATTTGATTGATGCTTAAAGATGTTTAAATTGATCTAATTAATTAAGTGAAATCTATTAGTGTAGTTGCCTTGTGGCATAGATCCATTCTAGTGTCAACTTTATTGCTAGATGGTGAAACAAGTTTAACTCAGAGTGCATATTTTTTAATATGTGGGGTACAAGTCGAGTAATTCCTTGTATCCTTAATACATAATATGTGAGATGGTCATGCGTGAGCTGATCTCGGTGTGATATGGATGGACATGCATGAGCTACTCCTTTTGTTAGAACGGCCATGCATGAGCCTGTTCTTCTAGCGTTGTACCTATACCAAGGTGGGCTAGTTATGTTTATATATGTGGATGTCCATGCGTGAGCCAATCCCTAATCTTGGCTATATGCCAATGTTGCAGTTGATTGATATGTCTCTGCGGTGTTTTCTCTTGTGCTGACCAAGAGGTGTGGTGAGGTCGTGGATTCCGGCTCTTCCATTAGACCTTGTGTGGAAATGACTTCAACTATATACATATCGTGGTCAGTTGGATTTGGATGGTATGATTCAAATCCTTAGGGTATAATAAATACATAATTAGTCATGTAGTATCATTGTATAGGATCAAATATGAAAACATTGGTTGAGACCTTGCTTTACCTTTATACAATGTTGTTGGTAGAAAATATACATGTTCTTCGTATTCCTCTATAATTATTAAGGTGTTTCATAATTCATCAATAATTGTTTCTTCCTGTTATTTATACTACTACTCTGTTTATCTTATCTGTGATAATAATAAAGTTGGAAAAGAGTTATATCTCTCACTGGGACTGTGTTTCTCACCCCATTTGTTAACACCCTTTTTAGGTGGATGAGCACGAGGAGGTAGAGATCATGCAGATGAGGTTGAGCAGCAGCCAGAGGAGTAGTAGTTGATAAGGTTGGAAGTGTTTCTAGTTGTCTTTGTTGATAGAGTCCTAGAGTCATCCCTGTACACTTGGGTCTTTGGGAGAGTTTTGTAGATGTTTTTTGAATGTCTTCTCTTTATGTTCTTGATGTATATCAGATATGATGGAATCATGTATATACGTTTTAGAACAATACCCTCGTTACAGGTTGACAACATGCCTTATAAATTCTTTGAGACATAAAAGTACTCATGTGTACATGTTCTTGCTATATGGCCGTTTTATATAAAAAGGTTTAAATTTTTAGTGTTTTCTGCTATAAGTTTGTTAATCTCTTTTCCGCGGTTTATTTTGAGTTATCCTATTTCGCCGTGGCGCGGGACACCATAGTTTAGGTTAGTATCATAGCTTTAGGTTCGTTGAGTCTATAGAGACCTAGGACTAGGGTTTGTGTCTGTTCTAGTGTCCTCCGCTATGTCTTATGGTCAATTCTACTTATGCAGAAGAAGAAGAAAAGTTGAAAAGATGTCTAGAGAACACGAAGAATATGCTGCCGAGAGCAGTTTCGTTGCACCACATGGTGGTGCAAAGAACCAGGCATTTGAAGATCAGGTGCCTGAAGTCCCCCAGTTTGACCCAACCATGATAGAAAACCCTGCCATTCAATCTCTTTTTGGGTATTTTATGGCAACAATGACTCATATGGTAGATAGGATGCTTGCACCTCAGCCTAGGGCACTTGTTCCCCATGTTGAATCTTTGGGTACTAGGAAGACTTTTGAGTAGCTTCACCGTGTTGGGGAAGTTGAGTACGCTAGAATAGCTGACCCGAAAGATGTTGATCAAAGGTTTATTGAGCTTGAGAAGGCCTTTAAGATCCTATGTATCCCTGAAGAGGATAAGGTGAATCATGTAGTATAACTCCTGAGAGGGAGTGTTGGCCATTGGTGGGCCATAGAGGAGGAGAGGAGACCCAGTGTGGTAGTTGGTTGGGAAGAGTTCCGACAAGAGTTTGTTAGTCAGTACTTCCCATAGACGTATCTGGATGAGAAGATCAGTCACTTTGAGAGGATTCGACAGGAGTCCATGATGATTAATAAGTATGAGGCACATTTTATGGAGTTTTTGAGGTTCTTTCCTCACATGGCTGCGACGGAAGGTGAGAGGATTTGTCATTTTAAGAAGGGGTTGAATGATGAGTTGTCTACCCCAGCTGCTACTTTGGATAATCGAGAGAGGTTTGCTGCATTTGTGGAGTTTGTTCGAAGGATAGAATGATCTGTGAAGGAGAAGTGAGAGGCGAGTACCAAGAAGTGGTCTACACAGTTTCAAGGGAAGTCGTCAGGTGGCTTCAAGAAGCTGAGGTTTTCTGCACCGCCAGTGTCATAGAGGTTTGGTGTTTCGATATAGTGGTCACCTAGAAAGGGAAGAGGCCGTAGTTTTCTTCCCTCAAGAGCCCAGAGTGTTGCATCAGCATCGGTGAGAGGACCATCTAGGACTTAGTATGAGAACAAAATGTGTTATAAGTGTGGACAAGTTGGCCATACCAGACAATTATGTCCAGTGAAGGATGATGAAGTGACTCATCAACTGAGGTAGAGCCAATAGGGCTCACATTGATAGTAGAGCAATAGTGGTACAGGAGGACGAGGACATGGCTAAGCGTCTTAAGATGGATTGTCTACTCAGGGAGGAAGAGGATGTGGCAACAACAGACAATGGCTAGATTCTACACAATGAGTCAGCCAGAGGCAGTGGTCAACCCACGAGTGGTGACAGGTCAGATAGAGTTATTTCATTTTGATTTATCTTCTTCTTACTTTATATCTATTTTGGTTGACTCGGGTACCTCACACTCTTTTATCGCACGGGAAGTGCTTAGTGGTTGTTCTTTTCCTGTTAGTCGTAGGAAGAGTAGCTTATTGCTAGAAACCCTATTGGTCAGTTCTACAGTGCTGTAGGATGTGTGTCCTACCTGTGTTCTCTCTTTCGTGGGACACAACATTCAAGTGGATCTCATAACACTTGACATGCATGGATTTGATGTGATCCTTGGAATGGATACTCTAGAGAAGTATAGAGTGGTCTTAGATTGTAGTTTCAAGCAAGCGATGTTTGTAGACGGTAGTGAGACGTGCATCTTCTAAGGAGATAGGAAGATTCTCCCGACGTCTCTCGTGTCAGCTATGGTGGCAAGGAAGCTTCTGAGACAAGGTTGCGAGACATTTTTTGCACACGTGGCAGAACCGAGGTGAGGAGTCTTAGTATCCAGAAAGTGTCAGTGGTTAGTGGATTTGAAGATGTGTTCCCTGAAGAGTTTCTAGGTGTTCCCCCATCCCATGAGATTGATTTTGAGATCAATCTAGTTCCTAGTACACAACCCATAGCTCAGACATCGTATAGAATGGCACCAATAGAGATGGTAGAGTTGAAGAGACAGTTGCAAGAACTACTTGACAAAGGTTTCATCAGGTCAAGTATGTCACCATGTGGTGCTCCAATGTTGATTGTGAAGAAGAAGAATAGGTCTATGCGGTTGTGCATAGATTACATGAAGTTGAATAAGGTCATGACGAAGAATAAGTATCCTTTACCAAGTATAGATGATCTATTTGATCAGTTGCGTGGTACAAGTGTGTTCTCGAAGATAGATCTACAGTCAGGATATCATCAGTTGAGGATCAAGGAGGATGAAATACCTAAGTCAGCTTTTAGGATGAGGTATGGTCACTATGTGTTTGTGGCTATGCCGTTTGGGCTGACCAATGCACCAACAACGTTCATGGATTTGATGAACATGGTGTTTCGACCATTCCTTGCTCAGTTCATGGTTGTCTTCATAGATGACATCTTGATATATAGTCAGGATAGTCAGCAACATGAACATCATCTACGTCAGGCATTGACAGCGGTGAGACGGCACCGACTCTATGCTAAGTTCAGCAAGTGTGAGTTTTAGTAGAGGGAGGTAGCTTTCTTGGGGCACATTATATCTATAGAAGGAGTACGAGTGGACCCTAAGAAGGTAGAGTCTATGAAAGAATGGGAGCAGCCAAAGACGCCAACAAAAGTGCACAATTTCCTAGATTTGGTGGGATACTACAGTTAGTTCATTAAGGACTTTAACGCTATCACCCTACCCCTAACTAATTTGACAAGGAAGGATGTGTCATTTGTTTGGGACGACATATGCCAATTAGCTTTTCATATGTTGAAGGAGAAGCTAACAAGTTCACCAATTTTGGTTTTACCCGAGCAAGGAAAATGATACATCATCTCTTGTGATGCATCCAGGCATGGTTTGGGGTGTGAGTTGATGCAAGACAAGCAAGTGGTTTCTTTTTCTTCTCGACAACTTAAGAAACACGAGGAGAATTATCCAACCCATTACTTGGAGTTCGCTACACTAGTACATGCTTTGAAGATTTAGAGGTACTACCTATATGGGGAGAAGTGTCAGATCTTCACATTTCACAAGAACATGAAGTATATGTTTTCAAAATAGGAGTTGAATATGAGGCAACGCCGTTGGATGAAGTTGATTAAAGATTACGATTGCAGGATTGATTATCATCCGAGAAAGGCAAATTTCATGGCAGGTGCCTTGAGAAGGAAATCTTCATATGTGGATAGAGGACAGTTGAGTTCTTTGATGTGTCATAAGCGAGACATGTTGGTCTCCTTGTTTCAGATGAATGTCAAGTTGGAAGTCTCTTTGTTAGCTGGTTTGTTGGTGCAACTACAAGTGAAGACCACACTGAGACAATAGATCAAGGAAGCCCAACAGATAGATAATGTGACACAGTAGATTAGATCAGAGTATAGCAGCAAGAAGCGTGATGATTTTCATGAGATGGAAGATGGGATAGTGTGTTATCATCATAGGATAGTGGTTCCTGATGCTGATGATTTGAGAAAGATGGTGCTGGAAGAGGCTCATACTTCTATGCATGCTATGCACCCAGGTAGTACCAAGATGTACCACAATATGAAGGATATGCATTGGTGGCTAGGCTTAAAGAGAGATGTAGTTGAGTTTGTTGCAAGATGTGTTGTGTGTCAGCAGTTCAAAGCTGAGCATCAGAAGCCTGTAGGGACGTTGCAACTGTTGTCTATACCTTAGTATAAATGGGATCATGTGACTATGGACTTTGTGGTTGGTCTGCCTAGGACAACCAAAGGTTATGATTCCATTTGGGTGATCGTTGACAAATTGACCAAGTCAGTGCATTTACTCCTGTGAAGACAACATTCATAGCAGAGAAGCTTGCTCAAATCTATGTTGATGAGATATTGTGTTTGCATGGTGTTCCAGCTACTATCAAATATGATAGAGATCCTCAGTTTACAAGTCACTTTTGGGAGCGACTACATACAACTTTGGATACACAGTTGAAGTTCAGTACTGCTTTCCACCCGTAGATAGATGGTCAGTCTGAAAGGACCATTCATATATTGGAGGGTCTATTGAGGTCTTGTGTTCTTCAGTTCTCAAGAAGTTGGGAAATACACCTCAGTTTGATAGAGTTCACCTACAATAACAACTATCAAAGAAGTATTGACATGGAACCATATGAGGTGTTGTATGGGAGACATTGTAGGTCTCTATTGAGTTGGCATGAGACAGGGGAGTATCAACTTCTAGATCTTGATCTTGTGCAACAAACGATGGAGAAGATCAAAGTGATACAACAACAGTTGAAAACAACACAAGACAGACAGAAGTCGTATGCAGACAATCATCACAGACCCTTGGAGTTCCAAGTAGGAGACAAAGTATATCTGAAAGTATCTCCCTATAAAGGTGTTTTGAGGTTTGGGAAGAAGGATAAGTTGGGCCCTAGGTTTACGGGACCTTACCCAATTGTGGCACATGTTGGGAAGGTGGCCTACAATTAGAGTTGCCACCTGAGTTGCATAGGTTGCATCCAGTGTTCCATGTCAATATGTTGAGGAAGTGTCATCCGGATATAGAGACAGTTATACAGCATGTAGAGGTGGAGCTGGATGAGGATGTGACCTATGTGGAAGGTCCAGTGTTGATCCATGATCGGAGGGTGAAGAAGTTGAAGAGGAAGGACCTTGTGCTTGTGAATGTTTGTTGGCATTATCGTGGTGTTGAAGAAGCCACGTGGGAGCTCAAAGAGGAGATGAGGAGGAAGTACCCTTCTCTTTTCTCTTAGGATTTTGGGGGCAAAATCCCTGTTAGGCGTTTATGGCTTGTAAGGACCCTAACCCACATTTTGGGCTAACCCTATTTGTTATGATTAAGTGAGTTTTTTTAGCTCCTTGCTCTAATCATCTAAGATGTAATTAGGGCATGTTGGAGGTTGGTGTTCCTTGTTTGAGCTTGTTGCTTGATGTTTGTGCTTTGTGGTGAGGTTTTGGTACAACTTACAATGTACCCAGAGTAGGGGTTGATATGCAAGTTTGCCACCTTTGCAGTGTTTTTTAATCTCTCTTGGCATCATTTAGAGGAAAGAGAAAGTGTTGGGCGCCTTGTTTTGGCCTTGGTTGAGTGGTGAAACCCTTGTTGATGTTTTGAACACATGTTTGAAGTGTGCTTTGCTCTTTGGAGTGTTGTCTCGGGCTTGAGAGCCTTGGTGAGATCATGTATTGGTTTGAGGTTGCCTTGAGAAGGCTTGGTATTTGTTGAGGGTGTCTTGAGGGACATCCTATCGGCTTGTGACCTAGGGTTTCATCCCTATCGGTTTGGATGGGTGTGTCGACCTTGACCTTCCTTATTGACCAAGTTGGTAAGACTTAGGTCTTATCACCTTGTTGCATGGCATGGCGTGTGTCCCTTCTTCTTGGACAAGTGCCTTCTAGGGTTCTAAGGTGGTGAAATCTTACCCCTTTCTCTCTTTCTTATCATCCAAGTATATATACCTCTTCCTTCTCATGCAAGTGAACCCTTTTAGAAATCCTTGCTTGCTCTCCTAGGTGGCTGACCTTGAGCTTGAAGAACCTTCTCCCTTAGAGCTTGGTGGGTGAGCTAGAAGCTTATGGTGCTCTCTTTCATCTTCTTCCTTGGTAAGCCATGGTTTTCTAGCTTTCTTTCTTTTCTTCTTTCTTCTTCTCGGCCATGGACCTTGGCACCTTCTTTTATCTCTTTTGCTTTCTTAATATGGTCTTATCTTCCTTCTTGTAGGTGTGGTGGAGGTCGAGCTAGGAGGACCTTCTTCTACCTTGAGCTTGGGAAGCTTGGAGCTTGACCTTGGAGCTTAAAGATTGGTGGTTGTTCTTGAGGAGGGTTATATAACTCTAACCCTACTTTGTTGTTATCACCCTTCTACTTGTTATTGCATGCTAGTAGCTTTTCTTGGAATCTTTCCGATCTGTTTTTGAGAATAGAACTATGTTAAGCTGCTGCCATGAAATGTTCCTTTCTCTACCTTGGTAGTATCATCCTCTTGAGGTAGAAGATGACTAAACCGATATGAGTTGCTCTTTGCAAACTGATATGGTATGCTAACCGATATGCTTGCAACTTGACATGAATTGTCTAGACTGATAAGCTTCTTATGATGTGGCTTGTCATGATCTCGTGATAACTAGTAAAGACGAGTGTTGAGTCTCCATGTTTCTAGTTGAGTATGGAGGCCGACATGTAAACCCTAATCTGATACATGTATAAACTGACATGCCTTGCAAACTGATACTCCTTAGTTGACAAATCTTTATTAGAGGTGAAAAGCACCTACCTTGTGGTCTAACCAATACCACCAACCCTAATGGTCAATATCCTTTGGAGGTATATGTGGCTAATACCCTAGTTGAGTGGGTAGGTTGATACCCTATGGGATGGTGAGGCCTATACCCTAGTTGAGTGGGTAGGTCAATGCCCTAAGGGATGGTGAGGCTGATACCCTAGTTGAGTGGGTAGTATGATACCTAGTAGAGATGGTATAACTGATACACCTTATTCATGTACCTCTTGGACGATATCCTTATTGTGCCTTGGCTGATACACTCTTATTGATGTTTTGTGCCCTACACAAGGTGATGATGAACTGATATCTTTTTGATAAACTGATATTCATCCTTGAGTTGGTAGGCTGATACCCTATCTAGGTTGGTTGCCTGATATCTAGGGTAAACTGATACACTACCTTAGTGTGATGACTGATATCCTACCTAAGTGTGGTGACTGATACCATATCTTAGTGTGGTATCCGATACCCTAACCCTAACTGATACTCCTATGTGGTGTAGTGATGCATCTTGTTGATGCTAGGGTTTCATGGCGATGATGTGACATCCTATGGACTAGTTGTACATAGGATGAGAACGTTACATTTCTAAACTACATAATGTGTTTTACAGTAATAATGAGAAACATGCTTCTATGTCTAGTAACATATCTCATAATAATGATGGAGGTGATGATCTAAAGATAGTTGACGATCCAACCTTGTAAACCCTAATCGGGTAAAGTGAAACCCTAATTGTGATAATGTAAAGTGTATGATGTGAATGTATGGCATGATATCTATGTGATGACTATGCTTTACCTTCTTGTTATCATCTTCTAACCATGCAGGTGATACTAATTGATGTACATAGCCAGGTAGGAGCTATGGTGGTTATGATGTGATGGACATTAGGTCCTTGTGATGGTCATTGGTCCTTGAGATGGACATATAAGTGATAACATGCATAAAGTGATGATGTGATTCAATATGTTCAGGTGACGAGTCATACTCTATTTATGTAGATTTTGTTTAGAGGTTATACGTTGTAACTTGATTGATGCTTACATATGTTTAAATTGATCTAATTAATCAAGTGAAATCTAACATTGTAGTTGCTATGTGCCACAGATCCATTCCAGTGCCATCTTTATTTCTGGATGGTGAAACAAGTTTAACTCAGAGGGAATATTTTTGAATATGTGGGGTACAAGTTGAGTAATTCCTTGTATCCTTAATACATGATATATGAGATGTCCATGCATGAGCTGATCTCGGTGTCATATGGATGGCCATGTGTGAGCCGCTCCTTTTGATAGAACGGCCATGCATGAGCCTATTCTTCTAGAACTGTACATGTACAAATGTGGGCTAGTTATGTTTATATATGTGGATGGCCATGCGTGAGCCAATCCCTAATCTTGGCTATATGCCAATGTTGCAGTCGACGGATATGTCTCTGTAGTGTTTTCTCTTATGCTGACTAAGAGGTGTGGTGAGGTCGTGGATTCTAGATTTTCCATTAGACCTTGTGTGGCACTGACTTTAACTATATACATATAGTGTTTGGTTGGATTTGGATGGTACGATTCAAATCCTCAGGGCATAATAAATACATAATCAGCCGTGTAGTATCATTGTATAGGATCAAATATGAAAACATTGGTTGAGACCTTGCTTGATTTTTATACAATGTAGTTGGTAGAAATATACATGTTCTTCGTATTCCTCTTTAATTATTAAGATGTTTCATAATTCATCAGTAATTGTTTCTTCCTATTATATATACTTTAGCTCAGTTTATCTTAACTATGATAATAATAAAGTTGGCAAAGAGTTATATCTCCCATTGGGATTGTGTGTCTCACCCTATTGTTTAACACCCTTTTTAGGTGGACGGGCACGAGGAGGTAGAGATCGTGCATAGGAGGTTGAGAAGTATCCATAGGAGAAGTAGCTGATAAGGTTGGAAGTACTATTGGTTTTCTTTTTTGATAGAGTCCTAGAGTTGTCCATGTATGCTTGGGTCTTTCGGAACATTTTGTAGATGTTTTGTGAATGTGTTCTCTTTATGTGCTTGTTGTGTATCAGATATGATGGAATCATGTATATATGTTATGGAACAATGCCCTCATTACAGGTTGACAACATGTCTTATGAATTCTTTGAGGTATGAAAGTACTAATGTGTAAAATTTCTTGCTATATGGTAGTTTTATTTATAGAGGTTTTAATTTTTAGTGTTTTCTGCTATAAGTTATTAATCTCTTTCCCGCGGTTTGTTTTGAGTTATCTCGTTTTCCTGTGGCAAGGGGCGCCACAATATGGATCCATGTAGAGAGAAATCTAAAATGTAACAAATTTTTCTCTAAGCTTTAACTCCATAAGCTAAGTCTAAGACTTCATGCCATATCATCCAAGTCCCTTACCTAGGGTTGGAAGCATACCCCAACAAGAGAGAAAAACAGATGACATCAACAAAATACTACTATGTGCATACTAAATATGGAATTAAGAAATTTATAAAGAATAAAGGACCTCAAAATAAATGGCTTCCCATATAAAAGTAAAGTACTACCCAATTGTGCATAAAGGAAAGAACCCCAATAAAGGAGATAAATAAGAGCAAGTATAAAGGTAAGGCATCCATGTATTTTACCGGTGACAATACTAGACAATATAAACATGTAGGTAGGAAATAACACATCTACCAAAAATAATGTGGGGTGAGCAGGGTCTTGTATACATCAGTTCTAAAATATGGGGTGGCAGGGTCTTGTATACATCTTCCTAGGAACGCCTACCCTATTTATTTTTATATGCAGGAATTTTCATATATGCACGCATATGTGGGAATTTTCACACCAACATAAAAGAACATGTAACATTATACTAGCAGTCACCACATGATGCATAACAAAAGAGTAAGCGATTATAAATGAGAATAAGAAAGGAGAACATTAAAAAATTACAATAAATGGGATCACATGATCCTAATCAACCTCCACCATAAAAGTGGGAAAAAGAGCATATAACACCATAGAATGTTCCACCATGAGTAATGTATAAGAAAGACACTAATAGAATGTCAAATATGATCACAAGATCAATAACAATGTAAGATACTTTCCATGAAGCATATTTTCTAAAAGAACTAGACATTGTGTAGGCTAATGTACATAGGACCAAGAGAATGATAAAGATAGGTTATTTCTCAATATAGAAGAATAGGAGATGCAAACATACCTCTCTTCAGAGTCTAAATAGACCAATGTCACTTCTAGTTCTAAGTCTAGGTCTCCAAAGAACCTATTAAGCATATATGTAGTTTTAGGTGAATTTCACATTGATTATTCAAACCCTAAGAATCACCTTTTTCTTTATATGTGATTTAGGTTATCAAAATCATGCCAAATTTTAGATTACCTTTTTCTGAGTCCAAAACATATTTTATTATATTTTCTGACTTATATATATTTAGTTATGAATTTACAAGTTATTATCTATTTAAGTAAATTCACTAAAATTCACATGTTACTTAGTTTGGAATTAGGCGATAAAACTCATACCATTAGCTATAGGATCTTTTTATGAATCCAACAAGGAAATTAGTTATCATTTTTCAAAGCTCGACCAATTAGAAAGTCAAGAAATTCCAAATAAACAAGAAAGAGAGGGAAAGAGAGGAGCCGATCCAGATGACTTGGCCCAATAGCATGTGGCCAAGTTGCTCGGTCAAGGGTCCACTTTGACTTCACCCAAAATAAAGAAAACATGGCCAAAACATCGTATTACCCTCGTGCGAGAAAGCAAGAAAGAAGAGACAAGGAGGGTAAAATTGGGAAATCGCCGAAGTGATTCTTCCTTCCTAGGCTATGCACCAAGGATAGAAGCAATGAGCTGCTTGTCCCCGTGAAAATTGGGCGAATAAGATCAAGACAACAATTTGAGAAACTGAAAGCGAGAAAGTAATAGAATGGGTCGACAAACTTACCGCCAGGAGCGTTTGGTCAAAGATGGCAAGTAGAGGAAGGTCCTGCCACCACAAACACAGAGAAAAGAATAAGATTGGGATGGCTGTGCATGGATACTATGAGAAAATTGGCGTGAGGAAACTATTGTTCATGCGCCAACTAGATTGTAGGTACCCCTATTTATAGGTACAGTTGGTTTTTAGGGTTTATAGATGTAGATGCTTCGAGAAGCAAAAGTGGAGATTTGGGGGTTTCACAAATACATGGTGAGAGATCACAAATTATAACTTGTTGGGTGTGGAATCTAAAAGGAATGTGTGGGCAAATAAATCTTGAAGAATGTCCACCGTGGATAGAGAAAATCAGATTTTAAAAACACCATATGTCAGCGGCACCTTCCTGTTCGGTCGCAAGGTTGGGGATGATTTTTGAGTCATCAGATCCTTGATCTGAAAACTGTAAATCATCCGTATATCTAAGAGGTGCATGACACATATATTTCTTTCCAAATCATAATCAGATTAAAGTGGCATACATAATTATTGAACTTTTCTCTCTCCTCATTTGAGGGTGCAAACAAACTCCAAAATTAATGAAATTTGACACCCAACCTATTTTAGACATGAGGAAACCGAATATGAAATTTGATTATCCTTTTGAGAACTTTTGATGTGTTAAATAAATCAAATCATATTTTCTCTTTCCTCATATATTAATGGCTCTAGGATTCTCCGAAATTAATGAAACTTCACCCACAAGTCATATTTTTTATGTTGGATACGAATTTGCCATTAATTTTACATGTTAGGGTTGTTTATACATTTAGTTAATATTTTGAAGGTTCTACACACTTTCTCTCTCTTGATTTCACCTTTTAATCAAATATTCTCCAAAATGAGTGAAAAAATCACCCAAAGGTATATTTTAATGTGTAGATTGTGAATCTAAACTATTTTACACTTTTAGAGTCATTTATTATTTTATTTGATATTTTGGAAAAACTTAGATATTCTCTTTATAAAAGGAATTAAATTAATTATTATCTGAATCACGTAAAACTTGACTCCCAAGGCAATTGGGACCCAAGGAACATGACTATGAACTTAGATTACACTTTTAGGATTTATTTTAGTGAGTTATGTCACAATTAACATTTATAGACATCATTACTCAGGTTATCATATTATTTCATTATTATCATTATTATTCATCCAATTATGTTCCATAGCTTAATATCTCTATCAAAAGGTTTGGGTATGATCATCTTGCATGAAATTAGATATTTATATGAATTAATAATTTATGTGACATAGTTGAAGTCGTTGGGTGATTTATTCCTATAGTAGCTTATTAGGGTTACACTAACATCTTTTAGATCTAACCTCAACCATGTTTGGTTAAGCCCAAAAAGTCAAACTCCTAGGGTAGGGTTTAAGATCTAGTATTTTACAACACTCCACCCCTTAAAAAGGATTTTTTCCCTCGAAATATATTGATCCAAACATCAACAACCAACTACTCTCCACCCCATAAAAGGTTTAACCTAACAAGTCAAACTAACAACATTTAGGGTCACACATCTTTTAGTTGTGAATGTTTTAGAGGTTTATGTTGTTCATGTATCCAACTAACAGTCATACCATCTAGGATTGAGTTTAAGATCCTTGTATCTCTAACCTAACAACCCTACATAAACATCCAAAAGATCATAGGGTACAAAGGGTAGGTCAACTATACCTTTATATTATTCCACACATTCCTAGTCACATCTTCATATCGAAAACTAGGGTTAGGGTTTTTCTACCAAAACATCTTATATCACTTCATTGTGATTTAGTTTAAGAAATATTTGATAAAATCCAAAAAAAATTGTACATATAGTAGTATAATTGAAAATATATTTTTCTTCAAAAAATCATGTGATAAGAAACAAAGATGAGCTCAAAATCAATATGGAAACCAACTCACAATATATCCATAACAAGACCTCTGCATCCTACTACCACCTCATAACCTAATAGCATACGCAAGTCAAACCTCATTGCATCAAGACATACAAATCATAGTCAATCTACATGGTAGGGTAAGATCATCGAAAACCTTATCTTAAAAGGGTGCACTAAGGCAATTTTAGGGAAAACATCACATCTAAAGGATGACTATGCATGGAAAAGGTTTTAACTTGGGAGATAAAATTGAAATAGTCAGATTCTGACTACCATGGGCTCTGATACCATGTTGTAAGGAGTGGGACCCATAGGGCATCCACTCCCTACTAAAAATTTGAAGAACAAAACATCCATCCCAAACATACTCAAAAGGTATGTAGAAACGGGTGTAAAATTTTTCAAATCTTATTAATGGTATTCAAAACAACCAATGTTTAGCATTGGAATAAAATTAATGACTATATTCAATTTCTCAACAAGATTACAAAAGTAAATCATAATCTCCCACATAGGGTTTACATGTAAGATAGAACATATGGATCTATGTAGAGGGAAATCTAAATCGTAACAACTTTGTCTCCAAGCTTTAACTCCATAAGCTCTCCAAGATTTAACTCCATAAGCTAAGTCCGAGACTACATGCCATATCATCCAAGTCCTTTACCTAGGGTTGGAAGCATACCCCCAACTAGAGAGAAAAATAGGTGACATCAGCAAAGGCTGGTATGTGCATACTATATATGGAATTGATCAATTTATAAAGAATAAAGGACATCAAAATAAAAGTCTTCCCATAGAAAAGTAAAGTACTACCCAATTGGACATAAAATAAAAGAACCCCAATAAAGAAGATAAATAAGAGCAAGTATAAAGGCAAGACATCCATGTGTTTTACCTGTGACAATACTAGACAATATAAACATGTAGGTAGGAAATAACACATCTACCAAAAATAATGTGGAGTGAGCAGGGTCTTGTATACATCTGCTCTAAAATATGGTGCGGTAGGGTCTTGTATACATCTTCCCGGCTCATCTGTCTAATTATTTTCATACGCAGGAATTTTCACATCTACATGAATATGTGGGAATTTTCACATCCACATAAAAGAACATGTAACATTATACTAGCAGTCACCACATGATGCATACCAAAAGAGTAAGCAATTATAAAAGAGAATAAGAAAGATGAAAACATTCAACAATTACAATAAGTGGGATCACATGATACTAATCAACCTCCACCCTAAAAGTGGGAAAAAGAGCATATAACACCATAGAATGTTCCATCATGAGCAATGTATAAGAAAGAGACCAAGAGAATGTCAAATATGATCACAAGATCAATAACAATGTAAGCTACTTCACATGAAGCATATTTTCCAAATGAACAAGATATTGTGTAGGTTAATGTCCATAGGATCAAGAGAATGATAAAGATAGGTTATTGCTCAATATAGAAGAATAGGATATGCAAACATACCTCTCTTCAGAGTCTAAATAAACCAAAGTCACTTAAAGAACATATTAAGCATATATGTAGATTTTAGGTCAATTTCACATTGATTATTTAAACCCTAAAAATCACCTTTTTCTTTATATGAGATTTTGGTTATCAAAATCACACCATATTTTAGAATACCTTTTTCTGAGTCCAAAATATATTTTATTATATTTTTCTAACTTATATATATTTAGTTATGAACTTTACATGTTATTATCTATTTAAGTATATTCATTAAAATTCACATGTTAATTAGTTTATAATTAGGCAATAAAACTCATACCATTATCTAGAGGATCTTTTTTTGAATCCAACGAGTATTTATTTGTAATTTTTGGATAATCAAGAAATTAGTTATGATTTTTCAAAGATTGACCAATTAGAAAGTCAAGAAATGCTGAATAAGTGAGAAAGAGATGGAAAGAGAATGGCTGGACCGAATGACTTGGCCCAATAGCATGTGGCCAAGTTTCTAGGTTAAGGGTTTGCTTTGACTTCGCCCAAAGCAAATAAAACATGGCCAAAAGACCTTATTACCCTCGTGCGAGAAAGCAAGAAAGAAGAGACGAGGAGGGTAAAATCAGGAAATGGCCGAAGTGATTCTTCCTTTCCAGGATACATGCCATGGACAACAGCAGTGAGCTACTTATCCTCGTGAAAATTTGGTTAATAATATCAAGGCAACGATTTGAGAAACCGATAACGAGAAAGTAAGACAATGGGTCGACGAACTTACCTCTAGGAGAAATTGGTCGAAGATGGTGAGTAGAGGAAGGTCCTGCTACTGCAAACATAGAGAAAAGAATAAGATTGAGATGGCTATGCATGGAGACTGTGAGTAAATTGGTGTCAAGAAACTATTGCTCATGTACCAATGACATTGTAGGTACCCCTATATATAGGTGTGGTTGGTTGTTAGGGTTTATAGATGTAGGTGCATTAAGAAGCAAAAGTGGAGATTTGGGGGTTTCATGAATACAAAGAGAGAGATCACAAATAATAGCTTGTTGGGTGCAGAATCTAAAAATGAATGTATGGGCAAAGAAATCTCAAAGAACGATCCACCGTGGACAGAGAAAATTGGGTTTTAAAAACACCATATCTAGACGGCACCTGCATGTTCGGTCGCAAGGTTGGGGATGAATTTGAGTCATCAGATCCTTGATCTGATAGCTGGAAATCATTAGTGTATCTAAGAGACACGTGACACATATATTTCATTCCAAATTATAATCGGATTAAAGTGACATATATAATTATTTAACCTTTTCTCTCTCCTCATTTGAGGGTGCAAACAAACTCCAAAATTAATGAAATTTGACACCCAACCTATTTTGGACATGGCAAATCCAAATATGAAATTAGATTTGCCTTTTGAGAATTTTTGATGTGTTAAATAAATCAAATTATATTTTTTCTTTCCTCATGCATTAATGGCTCTTGGATTCTCCAAAATCAATAAAGACTTCACCCACAAGTCATATTTTATGCGTTGGATGTGAATTTGCCATTAATTTTAGATGTTGTAGTTGTTTATATATTTAGTTAATATTATGAAGCTTCTGCACCCTTTCTCTCTTCTGATTTCACCTTTTAATCAAATATTCTCCAAATTGAGTGAAAAGTTCACCCAAAGGTATTTTTTAATGTGTAGATTATGAATCTAAGATTATTTTCTACTTTTAGAGTCATTATTTTTTTATATATTTTGGGGAAAATTCTGATCTTCTCTTTCCAAAAGAAATTAAATTAATTATTATTATGTGAATCATGTGAAACTTGACTCCCAAGGCAATTGGAACTTAAGGAACACCACTCTTAACTTAGATTCCACTTTTAGGGGAAACAATTTGGTGAGTTATGTCACAATTAATATTTTTGGACATTAGTACTTAGGTTATCATATTGTTTCATTATTATCATTATTATTCATCCAATTATGTTCCATAGCTTAATATCTCTATCAAAAGGTTTGGGTATGATTGTCTTGCATGAAATTAGATATTTATATGAATTAGTCATTTATGTGACATATTTGATGTGGTTTGGTGATTTATTCATGCATTATCTTATTAGGGTTACACTAACATCTTTTAGATCTAACCTCAATCATGTTTGAATAAGCCCAAAAGGTCAAACTTCTAGGGTAAGGTTTAAGATGTAGTATGGTTACTCTTAGGCTAGTTGCATCACATTAAAAAGTGAATTATGAAGCCTCAAGGCCATTTCTCCCCCTTATCTGCATGAACATATGCTTGATTATGCCCCTCCAACCAAATTGTAACACATCAGTAGTATGTGGCAACAATTAGTTCTTATATTTGTAAACCTCTAACACCTTTCAAGACTCCATTTATTGATTCAACATGATTTCCAGTCAATGAGCCATACCTATAACCTCTTTCATATGTGAGAGACCAAAGTACTAGATTTTGGGCTATCAAATAATTTTTAGCAGCTGGTTCTATGATTTGTATATCAGTCATTAGATGATCAAATTCAAGTGTATCAATTGTGGATCTCACCTTCCACACAAGTTCCTTTAACTGTTGTGACTTGAATTTTTGATGGAAGTTCTCACAAAGAATTCAAAGACAATAATGATGTTGGGCCCAGTCAAAATTTGACCTAAGTGTTGGAAAAATTTCACTCATTCAATCAGAAATAATACACAGATCTGTGCGACATTGAATGACTGGAATACATGTTTGTAGAGAACCAAAGAACCACTCCCATGAGTCCTTATTTTCTGCTTCGAAAATAGCAAAAGCGAGTGAAAATATACCATTATCAATATCTATGCCACATTCAACAAGAAGTGTGTAATAATATTTTCCGCTAAGAAATGTTCCATCAACAGTTATAAAATGCATACAATATACCCAACCTTTCACAACTAGACCTAATTCCCAAAACACCCGCTTGAATCTACGAGTGTCTTGAAATTGCTGGGTGTAATCATCCACAAGGTGGGTATATACAGTTCTTAGAATATATTGTGGTAGAGATATTATGAACGGCAAAAAATTATGACATGATGATTCCCAATCTCCAAATATTTTAGTGACAACCTTCCTCCTCTCTAGGAATGCTTTCTTGTATGAGATATGAAGGTTTCTTTAGCATTCACCTTGTTATGAGTTTCTCGTGTGGACATATCCAATCGTGACACTAGGATTGACATTATCATACGAGAAATATAAGATGATGTGCATTGATTATGGTCTTGATTCAGACAAGTTAGTTGACAATTGTAAACAAGTGAAATCACCCCTTTACTAAATTTGGTAAACATAACACCATTGGAAAGCAGTAGAATAAAAAAATTCTGACTAAATCAATTTCATAAAAGATTGTACAAGATACATAAAAAAATATCCCTTTTAGGGTTACATCATCATACTCAACTAAGATCTAGATAGAGGGAAGTCTAGACTACTCCACTTTTGTCTCCACAACAACAACTCCATCGGCTAGGTCCAAGCCAAAGCTAAGCCTTCATGTCATCCATCACCTTGCTCATTGCCTGGGTGGTTGGGAAGGCACCCAGCAAGAGGGAAAGGAAAAACAAGTATGTGTCACAAAGCTATTCTAATGTAACAAGATACACAAAACATGTAAGACAGGCTAGGGTTCATCATAAGATGAAGACAATCAAGAGAATGAGGCCATATGTATAAAAGAATATTTCAATAGACGCTTGCCATAAACAACATACAACAAAAGGATTGCATGTATGATTAATATTGACTACCTTAACTAAGTAGGGTTGAGGCACCTCTTGGACCTTCAACCAAAAGGTGAGGGGAGAATAACACATTCCCAGTCACCAACACATATTTCATGTGTGGGGGAGAGTATCACATTCCCCGGGGCAATTAAATACATGACCAACTATGGGTGGTTGTACATACAAGTACCACTACACTAGTTAATTAGTCTAATAAAATCAACATGCTAGAAACTATGGCAAGTAATATAATCTCATATGTAGAACATGGCAGTGGGGTACCAAGACCCAAGAACAATATTCCAAACTGATTATGAGGCAAGTATAGCAATAGATTCAAGAGAATAGAATATAAGGTGCAAATAAGCCTCATTATGAAAAAGCATAGGTTAAGGAACAAATAATTCCCAACTGAAGTGTATTAAGCACATACCTTATCATTAGAGTCCTAAAACCACTTTTCATAACCGTTACACGAGATCAGATCCACTTGCCCTACTTTCATCATTATATCCATGTATTAGATCTATGTAAATTCATTAAAGGCTTAAAACCCCAAAGATACCAACTTTTTTCCTACAATCGGTCAAATTAGACTCTGAAACCAACACTAACATCTTAGTTAGGTTCTCCTGATCAAAATAAAATATAGGTTTGTATATTTTTGAGATATTGACTTTTAGGGCATTTTTTTAATGATTTTTAAGTTAATTAAACCACCACAAAAACACATATTCAAAAACATCAAAATCAAGTGACAAAACTATTTTTAATAGATAGAGAATATTTTCTTGATTCTAAAACATATTTTGTTTCTATTTTTGGACAAATGAGTAAAAAGATATCAATTTCTAGTTCTGACCAATGACAAAGTGCCACGTAGGAAAAAGCATCGAACAGAGAGAGAGAGAGGAGAGGGGTGGGGCCCGTGTCTCCATGACCTGGCCCAATCATGGGCTGCTGCATGAGTAGGGGTCAACATCGGGTCAGAGGCGGACCAAACGAACAAAAAGTCAGGTAAATCCTCACACGGACAGAGACAAACAAAGAGAGCGGAGGGGCAAAATGGTCATCTGACTAGGGGTTATCATCTCCCCCCTTCACAAGCCATGGACACGAGGTCCGCAAGTAGTAGCTTGCCATGGTTTGGGCAAAACCACAATACACAACAAAATTCGATGTTCGAGTATGCAAAAGAAAGATAAAGATGAGACGAATTCAATGATACCTTCAATCGAGCCGGAGACGAAGTGAGGTGAGACATATACCCACCACAAACCTAGCAGCTTCGGCCACTCTCTGGCAGCTAAAACATTGATCGAACTTGAAAGTAAGAGGTGCATTGAGTTGTAAAGACTTCCACACAGCCATGGGCAAGTGTATTTATAGGCAAGGGGGCCTAGGCTAGGGTTTACACAGGCAAGGTGAGAGGAGAGTTTCGGCCAAAAGGGGGATTCTCTGGGTTATCGTGAAAACACCAAAACTTTAGGATAAAATGAAGAGAAATCCAACGAGGAATCCAACAAACCAAAACGTTCTTGATTTGGTTGAGAATTGAGAGAGATAATGCGATTTTAAAAATCCAAAACTACTGTTCATCTTTCCCATGCCTACTCGAGGTAGGAGGCGACCTCAAACTGTCCGATCAGTTCACAGGGCGGTCGTGACCGTCAGATCATGCACAAAGAGACCAAGGCCCACTTGACACATCATATTTCTATTTAAATTAGAATTCAACAAAAGTGACATATTAATATTAAATGTTTTTCTCTCCTCTTTTGGAGGCTCAAACGAACTCCAAATTAGTGGACATTGTTAATGAAACTTTTGTTTTACATTTTGAGAAACTTTTGTTAATGAAATATTCTATTCCTTATTTTCTCTCTCTTCCTTCACTTATGACTGTAGACTTACCCAATTATGATGAAATTTACCCACGCGTCCCTTTTGACACCCTTAATATGATTTGGCCATTATTTAGTCATGTTGAAGTCATTTATCTAATTAATTATATTGATGAATGTTCTACACACTCTCTCTCTCCTGTTTCTTCACTTTATCCAAATATTATCCGAATTTGTTGAAAAATTGCCCAATGGCTTATTTTCATATCTAGATTATGAATTCGGGATTAGTATTCCAATTTGAGGATATTAGTTAATTTATTTCTCTTTCTTGGCCTATTTCCTATTATCTTATAATAAAGGCTTTTATATATTTATATTTTATCCAAATTAGATGATACTTGGCCCTTAAGTTTTTTTTAGACTCAAGGAAATGAATTTTGTTGCCAAATTATCTCGTGGCTTCCTATTTATGATTTTTGTAACAACAGTTTCCTTATTATCCTCCTTTATTCAATATATTCCATATTATCTCCAACTATTACATTTATTCTTTTTTATGTGAATTTCGAGATATCTCTCCTTTTTCATATTCCAAAAAGTCCTAGAATGTTCTAGCATGAAATATTTTATTATTTTTAATACTTAAGTGGACATTTTACATATTAAACCCATTACTAAACTTTCACTGAGATATTTGTGCATAAACCCAAATATTGAGAGAAAAGGTGAACAAATGCTCATTAAGCCATTATATTCTCCACAAATTAAACAGAGAGACCAAAGAGGATAGAAATGAAAGGAAAAGATGGTAAAGAGGACCAAAAGGAAAAAAGTCCAAAATTCAGTATGTTACAACAATTCTAGTTTGTACTATAACATTTTATCTTACACATGCCACTTACTCTTTTGGACTAGTAAGCGGCCAAACTCCAAGGACATTGTTGGTCATGAATACAAACAAGTTTGATAAAAAAAATTATATGAGTGTTGTGCATGATATTGGACATTGATTTATACTGATCATTTTTGAATCGTCTCAATCATAATAGCTTTGGATGCAAATAAAGCACCCTCATAAATTTTAGTGCTGGAAGGGTTGTAATTGAGACAAACTTCCTGACAAAAATCTTCCACCCATTCATCATCATGAAAGGATTCATAGTTATTATCAATGTGTGCCCATAGAGCCAATCATGTGATGATTGTAATGGCATAATTTGTAAATGATTTGATTAATAAATAAAGGCAAGCTTCCAATTTATTTTGTTTAATTAAGTTATGAGATAATAATGTAACATTATAAATGTCTAGAGAATATTATTACTCAATGACCCATGTCTTCAAGTACGTGACTTGGAAGAAATGAGATCATACAAATTTTAGGAGTACATATATATATTCTCATTATGTCCCTGATCAGCTATTATTGTGGAAGGTTGATAGACAACAATAACACATAAGATCAGATTGTGAATTGGTTGATGATTGAATCTCATTAATCTTGATATGGCAATATCAAACTAAAATTCTCATAGTGTATCAAACAGACCCACCATGAGACTGACACATGGAAGACATCATCATGAAAGTCATAGTCAATTCTCATAGTGATGGCGGCATTTTTGGTTCCTAGATCTGAAATCACTACACCCATCACATGCCGTTCGGTACACACTTTGACATCATCAAACACAGTCCTAAAACATCAGTTATTATAAGGGTGATGAGTGGGTTACTATGACACACGGGGATAGGCTGTGAGTAATAGAGATGAGATTTGTCCCTCCTACAGGAGTATGATATCCTAGGCCTCTTGATTAGCAAGACTGAGAAATGCATGGCTATGCACATATGAGTCAATATGTGATATTGAGCTTACATATATCTCAGACATTCTGCTCTTGGTTCAAGAAATAAGATTGAATGTTGAAGAGGGTGACTACTCCATGCCTCGAGTTCAATCTGGATATCAGTGACAAAGGAACTATACAAGCAATGTAAAAACATACACAGTTTGAAGGTTTAAGTTGTTCCCAAACTTTCCATTTACTTGGGTAGCATTGATTTGTGACTAGGCACCACTCATTGCTTGTGATGTAATAAGTTTTTATGGACATTCACTGCCAATGTAATATGGAACATATACAGTCACACACATAGGTCTTGACCTAGAAGAAGAGTTCAATCTTCAATGGTGATTGAATTGATTACTAAAGTATTTAGGTATTTGATTCACGCAACAAGTAGGCTAACTGCATTGCTAAACACCCGTATGGGGTGCCAAATGGTCGTCTCAAGGGTTGATATGGGTGTTTGGATTGTCAGACTGATTCAAGATGAAATTGTTTATGGGATGAACTGACCGGCTTGATTCGGGTCACCAAACGATTGTCTGGGTGAGTGAGATGGCTGCCTCACATGGGCGAGACCATCCGATATGACTGAGGGAAGGTTCTAGATACTTTCCCATATTCATTTAGTTTGCACATTACTTGGAGTGAAAGGAATTAATATTTAACATTAATGGGAAATGAATTGCCAATTTTATATGTGCTTGGGAAACTACAAAACGACCATCTCGCATGTCAAAACAACTGTTTTAATGGTCACTGGTTATGAACATTCAACATCTTCCAATGCCTTCCACTCCCGCATCGACTGGGAACCCTAACACAAACCCTGCCTATAAATAGAGGGGTATTGGGGATTCCTAGAAAAAAACTCATATATTTGAGAATCAATTACTCTGACAATCATTATCATCTCTGGTTGTGGCAACCGATAGAGCCCAAGCAAGTCCTACCGGACAAGGGAGGGATAACTATGGGAGAGAACAAGTAAGATCATTGTTATGGGCGAGTAAGTTGGTGACTAGTACGCCAACAGAAGGGACGACTCCTTCTGGTCCATTCTAACAGAATGACAAGAGTTCTAGGTGGTCCGTGTGGACTTCTCTAGAGGCAGGAGGCTGTTGTCTGTCACTAGGAGAACAACATCAACCAGCAATTTGTTGAGAGAGGAGCTATTGCAGACAACAACGTTTAAGGATGGAGTTTGTGGTGCAGACTAGAGGTGCAACAGTCAGACGAGTCTTAATGCAATTAGAAAATGGTGGCACGTCTATGACGATGAGGACATGTCACTGGACTTGCTCTAGGACCCGATACATCCTCGAAACCATCATTCTCATCTTATAGTAATTGACATGATCAATTGGTAATGGGGAATATGGTATATAAATTTTTTGTTTCCGCTGCCTATTCTGTAGCCATATTTCCCTACAGTGGTATCAAAGTCAATGTCAATTTACTATATTATGGGATAATCGATATGATCGGATTTTGGTTTTATCGCTTTATTATTGCATGCGATGTGAATAGTATATATCCAATAAAATACCACGATAATCCCAAACTAATATATATATATATATATATATATATATATATATATATATATATATATATATATATATATATATGCAATTCATACACATCGCCCTAAAAGCAGTTTTGATGGTGGATTGTTGCATAGTTATGGCCAATAACCCTATTATCTGTGCATGGTTGTGTGGTTGGTTTATCCTTTTATCTCAGTCTACATACCAAGCCTCTATCTTATCTTTCCAATGTAAAATTAATTCTTTCCTACTCTTACTCCCCTCAAATATAATTCATGTTTCTCTATAATCATATAAAAGTAGAATAGTTTACTTTCCATTTATGTCGAAGAAGATGATGTCTTGAAGACGAGCTGACAAGATGGAGGACTAGATGGACAAGCCGAACTGACCAACTTGGTGGACCTAACCGTTCAGCTAGAGGAGGCAGTAGATGGTGGACAGATGAACCCAGACAATCAGTGAGATGACCTAACAATCAGCCATGAGGCAAGACAATCGGTTCAAGGGTTGAACTGATCAACCCGGCTGGGCAAGAACAAATCTCCATCAACAAAAAGTTTCCACATGTGATGTGGACCTAGGATAATGTGATTCCTTATGGATCCAAGGAACCACATTTGGCTGTCCATAACCATTGCTTCCATTTATTGCATGTTTTTGTTGTGGGATATAGCATGTATATGATATGTACTATATACATGGTGATTAGATAAAGTAAATGTATTTATACAAACTCCCTCAATTAAAATATTAAGTCTTAGATGTCTTTCATTAGAAACACACATGAAAATATTGATCGACCAAGCATAGCTTTGCACAAAGCATGGTACTTTGTCTATCTCGTGGAAGTATGATGGTAGATATGTAGATTTGTACAAAGCACGGTGCATATCTATTGTGTTGGCTTTTGGGTCAGTCTTAACTGGTGACTTGAAGAGCCCAAGCCCAGAGGCATGTAGATGATTATGGAAAAGAGTTGCACATATCATCTATCCAAGAGTTTTACATGATGTGATTGGCATGATGGTCTACCTAAATAGTCAAGTTATGGGCGATCCGCAAAAGCTGACTCGTGACTTGATGAAATATGGATCTTGACCCACTAGAATATTGTACGCTGCAATAGTCCGAATTGATATGTGAGGGCTATCAAGTTGAATAAAATAGTGGGAGAGGTAATAATTAAAGACCTAATTAATATCATCAAATTTTTTAAATAAAATCAAAAGTTTTTGACAAATGCAAATTTTCTCTTGTAGAATGAAATGATGAACAAATCTATATTGCAATCATTCCTAAAGAAGGACAAACTTGATGGGATAAATTTTCACGACTGGTTTTGGACTTTGATAAGGGTTCTCAATGAAGAGTGTAAGATCTACATCCTTCACAAATCAGTGCTAGAAATACCTACTTCTGATGCACCTAGAGCACAAGTGGATGCTTATTAGAAGAATGTCAATGATGCCTTGGTGATAAAGTGCCTTCTGCTTATCTGCATGGACTATGAGTTGCATGAGCAATTTAAGGACATGAGTGTTCTTGATAGGGTAAAACATCTTAATAAAGTGACACTTGGTCTTGCAAAGCAAGAAAGAGATGGTATCCTAAAGGTGCTACTTGAGTCTAAGCTGATAAGGGAACCTCAATAGAAGAACATGTGCTCAATATGATTGGACATGTGTATCATCTTGAAGAACTGGGATTCACCTTGAGCCAAGAGTTGGCCATTGATATGATTCTAAAGACAATGCCAGAATTGTATAGCCGTTTTATTGTATGTTATCATGTGAATAATATGACTAGACATATGTCAGACTTGCTTGCCATGTTGATTCATGCTGAAGCAAAATTGAAGAAAGACAAGCCCGTGATGATGATCAACGGAGCTGAGTCTAAGGTTTAAAGCAAGACCGAGAAGATTTCTAAGGTCAATCCTAAATCCAAATATTCAACACTCAATATAAGGAGAAATAAAAGTACAGGAGGAACTCATTCTTTACACTTGAAGGCATTCAGAAAGAAGAAGATGGGGATGATGATCTCCACTTCAGGTGTATACATTATTGAGATAAATCTATCTATTTCATCATCGTGGGTACTAGATACCAGATGTAGATCTCACATATGTTCTCATATGTAGGATCTAAAAGGAAGTAGGCCTTTGGAAAAAGGTAAGGTAGAACTGTGAGTTGCTAGTGGCATAAGAGTTTTGGCCAGTGCAATTGGGACCTATAGTTTATGTATGCCCATAGGACTTGTAATAGAGTTAAAGAATTGCTATTATGTACTTGCTATAAATGGAAACATCATTTCTATATCTTGTATGGACAAGGATGCATTTGAATTCCATATTAAAAATGGTCAATGTCCTATTTTAAAAGATGGGATCTTTTATGGAAATGCCCCAATGTCTTATAGTATTTATTTGTTAGATCTAAAGATAGATATTTATAACGTAAATACCAAAAGAAGAAAACTCAACAACTGAAATAAAACATACCTTTGGCATTGTAGTCTAGGGCACATAAATGAGAATCACATATCTAAACTCCATAAAGATGGTTATCTGGACTATTTTGATTTCGAATCAATAGAAACATGTAAATTTTGTTTGTTAGGCAAGATGGCTAAAACCCCTTTCATTTGTAACAATGAGAGGGCTAGTGATCTATTAGGAATCATACATATTGATGTGTGCGGACATTTTAAAACAACCACTAGAGGTGGGTATCAGTACTTCATTACCTTCACTGATGACTTCAGTAGGTATGTGTAATGACCCGTTTTCAAAATAGTCATCTAATTAGGGTTTACTTGAATGATTGTATGCTTAACTAAGTTGATCATGGTTTAAAGCTTGATTAATGATGGTTGATGCGATGATTTTGAGTCGCATTTATAGACCTTTTTCATATGTGTTTTGTGCTCTAATTACTCATTTTCATGGATAATATTGCATAATTTACTTAATTTGGTCTTTGCCATCATATTATATCAAATCCCCTTTGTTTTACTATTTTGAGCATTATTTATCATCTTATTATAAATTGTGTGGATTTACTTGGTCTTGTTGTGAAATTTCAGGAAAAACAAGTATCTGCTTCCGTCGATACCATCGACGGAAGTCGATACCATCGACCAAGCCACAGGTTGTCAGCCGAGAAGAGCAATACATAGTCGATACCATCGACACCTATGTCGATGGTATCGAGATCCCTTCAAGTTGCTGGCAAGGAAACTGTCGATACCATCGACCCAAGTCGATGCCATCGACACATGGAGAGCTACAGTGTCGCTAAACGACAACAACCGACGCTAAAGAGAGTCGATACCATCGACGCCCAAGTCGATGGTATCGAGATCACCACAGGCGCTCAGAATAAAAGAAAGGAAAGCTGCCGCTAATCCGTTGGGTCGATACCATCGACCCGCGTCGATGGTATCGACACCGGCAGATATGCGTTGGATCTATTTTGATCTCGATCGGACGGCTGTTGTTATTTGACGACCTAATTAGGGACTTATACCTAATGACGGCCGCCCACACGAGAGGAGGATCTCTCATTTTTTGATTGCACGAGTGCCGAGGAGGAGAGAAAGGAGAACGGAGGCCGAGAAGCTCATCCCGGGTGATTCGGACGCTGCCGAAGACGATTTCCACCACCGACAGGCGGGGAAGCTCGTGTTTTACGCCAAGGATCCACCGGTTCTTCTCCGTTCAGGGGTTTTCCCATTTATTTCTCATTTTTCTTATGAATTCCCCAATTTCTACCATGTATTCGTGTGAGATGAACATGAGAGGCTAAAACCCTCAATCTTTAGGACCGGGAGTAGCCCGGGAATGCATTGTATGACATTTTTATATCAATAATTCATATTTTTCTCTCAAATCCGTAGTATAGATTCGTTTTCTCCATTTCTATTGTTATGCTTGATCACCATAATAATAATTTAACACCCTTAATCACTTCGACAGAAGGATTAACAGTTGAAAAGAGATGAATTCTACATTAATCAATAAAACCCTTGACAAAGGAGTTGTAAAATTAATGGTGGGAACTGAGAGACCGTTTTTAATGCGCTTAGTTTAGGGGAATGATTACTACGACGGTGGAATCAACCTAAACCTAAGTAGTGAATTACACCACGACAGTGGGTAATTCTCATTTCAGGCCACTACCCGGATAGAGAGAGAAGTGTGAGTAATTATATGAAACCTAATACAATGTTGACCCGCGGTGAAACCGCCATCCTAAAGATATCCTTTTGAATGGATTAAATTAACCTTTAATCGATTGTTTTCTTTGTTTGATTTTTATTTTCTTTTTAATTTGAACAACAAAACCCTACTTTGTTAATCGGTCTAGCTGATTGCGATTAGTTAGTAAAAGTCCCCAATAATTCACGTATCCCTGAGTTCGACTCGGGCCTCACAAGGCCTATATTACTTCGACGCGTATACTTGCGTTTAAGCGCGTAGTAAAATACACGTCAAGTTTTTGGCGCCGTTGCCGGGGATACGGCGAATTATTGGCACTTTGAGTGCTAAGAGCGGCCACTCTAGGCCACATTTTTTTTATTTAATTCTAAAACAATTTTAAAAATTCCTATATTTCTCTATAATTGTGTTTACTCGTTCAAAGCATTGTACTGAACCCCGATTTCCATATTTCAGGTACTTTGCATGGTGCACACACGTTGTCGAGACTACATGAATTGCACACCTGAGGTTCCATCTGCGGGACCAGAGGACGAGGACTACTACGAGGAGGAACACCAAAGTGATATAAATTCTGAATCTGAGCAAGAACAAGAAGAAGAAATGGCTGAAGCACAGACAATATGGGAGAAGATCAAGGCGTCTTCTTCCTCGGCATCAAAGGGGCCTATTAAGAAACAGGGGCTTAACATTCCAACCTACAAGATCGATCCAGCATTGATTAACTTGGTTAAATCAAACGCATTTCACAGATTGAAAAATGAAGATCCAGTGGCCCACATCAGCCAGTTCGTGGAGAACTGTGATATGGTGAAGATAGATCGATTTCCACAGGATGTGCTCTACCTCAAGTTATTCCCGAGTTCCTTGGCTGGAGTGGCAAGAGAGTGGCTTCATAACCTCGACGATGAGTTTGTTGAATCATGGGATCACATGGTGGAGGTTTTCTTCGAGAGGTTCTTCCCTCCTGAGAAGACCAATGATATGATCAGGAAGATTCACAATTTCACCCAACAGGCGGGTGAAACTTATTCTGAGACTTGGGAGAGATTCCAAGTCATGTTGAGGAGATGTCCACACCATGGACTGGACAAGGAAACCCAAGTGAAGATCTTCTACTTTGCTCTCTCCGAGCATGATAGAAGCAACCTGGACTCGGCTGGTTCTGGATTTTTTTTGAATAATACGGATACCAGATGTTGGGAGATACTGAAAAACATGGCTAGGAAACAGTCATGGGGTGATAGAGGGGCTATGGAACATGTCAAGGCTGCTAGTGAATCCAGAATAGTGAGGGAGCTGAATGCCAAGTTAGATCTTCTAGCCAAGAAGGTGCTAACTAAGGAGGATGCATCTGATGATGGGGAGGCCCAAGTGAAATTCATGCAACAACAGGGCTATAGAAACAATGACTATGCATGGAGGAAAGATAAAAAGTTTTCATGGAAGGATCCGAACAATTTTCTACAGGATCCGGATGCCAAGCCACAGCAGAAAGCCGAGGACAAGAACACTGAATTACTAACTCAAATGGTTCAGCAAAACCAAGAGATGATGGCCATGTTTGGTAAACAATTACAATCTCAAGGTGACATTCTAACCAAATTTGGGCAGACGCTGCAAAGCCATGGAGCACAAATGCGGGCATTGGAAATCACCGTGGCACAGATTTCGAGTAAAGTGGCGGCCATCAAGCAAGCCAATCAACAGAAACCAGCCGAGAATGCGAACGTGGCCCAAGCACACCATCAGGTCAAGTATATGTCTGTGGTAAGCACTGAGGAGGAATCTCAGATACAAGAAGCTGTAGAAGAAAGAAAAATGACTTTCAATGTGAATGCAACACCGGCGATACCGTATCCACGCACTTACTATAGATTGCCGGGCGGAAACCATTTCTTCAGAAAATCAGAGAGAGTTGTGAGTATGGTATCTCCATCCAGGCAAGAGGAGCAGGTGCAGGTTGTTTGTGCACATGTGGAGACATCTGAGGCGAGAGAGGAACCACAACAAGCTGCTACTATTGATGATGTCTTGCCAAAGACCACGTCCGAGGGAGTGATTGAAGCAATCTTAGGGGAGGTACCCCCGAAAAGCTCTTATGTGCCACCTCATAGGCGTGTTGATGCAGCTGATGTTTTGGATCCGGTCAATCCGAAGTCGAAGAAAGAGCATCGTCATTTTAAGAAATTTCTGGAGATATTTTGAAAACTCCACATCAATATTCCATTAGTGGAGATGATCGAGAAAGTACCCGCCTATGGGAGGTTCATTAAAGAAATCATCAATAAGAAGAGGCGGATAAGAGACGATGAAATTTATTGGATGAATGAGACGGTGAGCTCTATGATCCAAGGGAGTTCACCAAAGAGGAGAAAGGACCCAGGAGGTTTTTACATACCATGCTCAATAGGTGGTCAACATTTCCCTAAAGCGCAATGTGATTCTGGCGCTAGCATAAATCTCATGCCTTTGGTGACATTTCAAAAGCTGGGGTTAAAAGAGATAAAGAAGTTGGCTGCAACAATTGAATTGGCGTATGGGTCTACAGTGAGACCCTATGGAGTATGTGAAGATGTTCTAGTCAAAGTGGATAGATTCATATTTCCGGTGGATTTTGTCGTCATGGATATGCCACCACTCCAAAGCGGTGAAATTCTTCTAGGAAGACCGTTTCAAGCAACGGCAGATGTCGTGACTGCCTTAGGGAGAGGTACTCTGTCTTTGGGCATTGGAGGAGATCGTGTTGAATTCAAATTACCGAATGATCCTCTAAGTGCAGTTCCCAAGGTGAAAAGATGATGATTGTCAAGCCGTCTAGCCTAAGACGCTAAAGAAGGGCGCTTGTTGGGAGGCAACCCAACCATTGGTACATTAGGATAGTTTAATTATAGTCATAGATTGCTTTTATTTCGTTTAAATTTTAGTTTAAAAATGATACCTTGATCCGTTTGTTGAATGTGCAGGCACAGGCAGGGTCGATACCATCGACACACTCGTCGATGGTATCGACATGGGTTCAGGTCGACACCAGCAAAAATCGCACTGCGTCGATACCATCGACACCCCCGTCGATGGTATCGACATGGTCACAGACAGGTCGCAATAAAAGGTCGATGGTATCGACATGCCACTCGATACCATCGAGATCTCTGGAGATTTTCAGAAGAAATTGACTCAGTGGAGTCGATACCATCGACGGGTGTGTCGATGGTATCGACTTTAACAAGTGAAAAAGGCGGCAGCCGGACTCGCGAGGCAGTTGCCCTAATCAGCGAGTCGATACCATCGACTTCCTTCGATGGTATCGACGGGCACACAGCATTTTCGGTGTCAGTTATTCAAGACGGAGTTATTGGTCAAATGAAGTCATCAACGAGTTCTTCCTCCACTTGCGCCAAGTGTCATCCAGAGCAAATCCGGATCCCACGACCCTAGCAATACCCACCACCGCCTCCGCAGGCTTGATCATGGTATCACTGTTCCACCCTTAAGTTGGTTTTTGACTATGAGGCCATAGTCGAATTCAAGCTTAGGGGGGTAGCTGGAACAACTCTATCTTTTATCTTTTCTTTAGTTGTTTTTAGTTTTTGCTTTGTTATTTGTTCTTGCAATTTTAGTTTGTTTAGGATCCACATCTATCTAGTGTAATCGTGGATGTCTTAAAAATTGTCATCTCGCTATTTTCATGGGAAATTTAAGGGAATTTAAAAATTTCTGTGTCTTTTCGATAGCTTAACTTGGTTGCCCTTGGGGAACTTGTCCTATGAAAATGATTGATTATGTCAACTTTGAAGCAATATGTCACACCCACACCCCCATTGACTCATGAAAAGTGGATAGTAACGGTTGTTTGAGCCTAACCTAATCAAATGGTAATGAGACCTTAATTGGATATAAGAGAAAGAACCCTTTGAACTACTACACATGTCAGTAAGGAGGGACACATGATATTTTTCTAAGGTTCAGTAACTTAATCTTGTGATCATTCCACTTCATATTTTTCCATAATCTACCAAAGAATTGGAAGTAAAGTACAATTTTAATTCCTTCTTGCGTGCATAGCATGTAGATAGGATTTTCATTGTTATTTTCATACTTTTGCATAAAACGAAAAAAAATGTATAGTGATTCATGCACATTACCTTTAGGTGCATGTCATGTAGTTGCACTCATAACTTTCATGATTTTCACGCATAAGTACACCATGTACCTCAGTTTTTCCTAAAAAGTGATCTAAACTTTTCCATACCCTCGAAATAGTACAAAGATTTCCAATCATGAAGGAAATGGCCTTATACATGTATCTCTAAGCAATTATGGATATGTGGGCTAAAAGAAAAAAAAATTCTGGAAATCTGAAAAACAATTTGAAAAAATAAGAGAGAATTTAGAAGGAAATGGAATAAGAGGGAGAAATGAACATGATATCACTTGCATAACAAGGAAATTGAGTACATGATGTGGCTTAATTAGATTTCTATCTCTTTTTGAGGTGGAAGGTTAGTGCATGCATCATTCCACCCAATTATAGGCATTAGGGCATTTTTAATGTGCATTCACATCATTTAGGGCATTTTGTTTTATGCATTTTGAAACTGTGTAATACTTCCAAATTCTTCCATGAACCACCCATTCCATCCACCCGTTGCTTGGATTGGTAGGCCACCGTGATTTTCTCCTCACTCATGTTTATCAGGAGAACTTCTTCCACGTAGATGGTAGTTAGGGCGAGCAACGTAGTGTAGGCGATCATAAGATGCACCAATGCTGAATCGGCGAACCTTATTATGTTAACTGCCTTATGTGATAGTGTTCATCGGTTTGAAGGATAATTTCTTTTATTGATGATTATTGTCGCCTGTAGGGTAATTACTGTTTTGTGATTAGGAAAGGCCAGTTTGAGAACGTCCAGTGGGAGTCATGTGTGATGTAGGTTGGTATGTTGATTGTTAGTTGACATCTGCAATCCTATTCTAAGGATTAGTTGCTCGAGGGTGAGCAATGTTTAAGCTTAGGGGAGTTTGATGCGATGATTTTGAGTCGCATTTATAGACCTTTTTCATATGTGTTTTGTGCTCTAATTACTCATTTTCATGGATAATATTGCATAATTTACTTAATTTTGTCTTTGCCATCATATTATATCAAATCCCCTTTGTTTTACTATTTTGAGCATTATTTATCATCTTATTATAAATTGTGTGGATTTACTTGGTCTTGTTGTGAAATTTCAGGAAAAACAAGTATCTGCTTCGGTCGATACCATCGACAGAAGTCGATACCATCGACCAAGCCACAGGTTGTCAGTCGAGAAGAGCAATACAGAGTCGATACCATCGACACCTATGTCGATGGTATCGAGATCCCTTCAAGTTTCTGGCAAGGAAACTGTCGATACCATCGACCCAAGTCGATGCCATCGACACATGAAGAGCTACAGCGTCGCTAAACGACAACAACCGACGCTAAAGAGAGTCGATACCATCGACGCCCAAGTCGATGGTATCGAGATCACCACAGGCACTCAGAATAAAAGAAAGGAAAGCTGCCGCTAATCCACTGGGTCGATACCATCGACCCGCGTCGATGGTATCGACGCCGGCAGATATGCGTTGGATCTATTTTGATCTCGATCGGACGACTGTTGTTATTTGACGACCTAATTAGGGACTTATACCTAATGATGACCGCCCACACGAGAGGAGGATCTCTCATTTTTTGATTGCACGAGTGCCGAGGAGGAGAGAAAGGAGAACGGAGGCCGAGAAGCTCATCCCGGGTGATTCGGACGCTGTCGAAGACGATTTCCACCACCGACAGGCGGGGAAGCTCGTGTTTTACGCCAAGGATCCACCGGTTCTTCTCCGTTCAGGGGTTTTCCCATTTATTTCCCATTTTTCTTATGAATTCCCCAATTTCTACCATGTATTTGTGTGAGATGAACATGAGAGGCTAAAACCCTCAATCTTTAGGACCGGGAGTAGCCCGGGAATGCATTGTATGACATTTTTATATCAATAATTCATATTTTTCTCTCAAATCCGTGGTATAGATTCGTTTTCTCCATTTCTATTGTTATGCTTGATCACCATAATAATAATTTAACACCCTTAATCACTTCGACAGAAGGATTAACGGTTGAAAAGAGACGAATTCTACATTAATCAATAAAACCCTTGACAAAGGAGTTGTAAAATTAATGGTGGGAACTGAGAGACCGTTTTTAATGCGCTTAGTTTAGGGGAATGATTACTACGACGGTGGAATCAACCTAAACCTAAGTAGTGAATTACACCACGACAGTGGGTAATTCTCATTTCAGGCCACTACCCGGATAGAGAGAGAAGTGTGAGTAATTATATGAAACCTAATACAATGTTGACCCGCAGTGAAACCGCCATCCTAAAGATATCCTTTTGAATTGATTAAATTAACCTTTAATCGATTGTTTTCTTTGTTTTATTTTTATTTTCTTTTTAATTTGAACAACAATACCCTACTTTGTTAATCGGTCTAGCTGATTGCGATTAGTTAGTAAAAGTCCCCAATAATTCACGTATCCCTGAGTTCGACTCGGGCCTCACAAGGCCTATATTACTTCGACGCGTATACTTGCGTTTAAGCGCGTAGTAAAATACACGTCAATGGTAGTTAAGTTTTGATGTGTTAAATATAATGAGAAGGTTTAATCATACTTTAATTCACATAATTAGGGTTAAGATTTGGAAACCCTAATCGGCCCAAATTAGGGTTTTGATGACATATGAAAACAAAATTTGATAAATATAGTGTCTCACTAGATGATTTTTAGTATTTTATGTGTAACTCTGATTTATATCAAAATTTTATATGATTTGGATATATAAAATGTGAACAATATTGAAAAATATCAGAATTTTTGAAGAATTTTATGACCTATTTATCGGTCGAGTTTCAAACTCGACCGATCATATTTTCAGATTGATATAGCAGTGTGGTAATGGAATTTTATATTTTTATTGGTATATCCAATTGATCTTAAATTTTAAGTGTACTCGAGAAACTCAATTATAGACACCCTTTTAAATTGGCGTAATTTTTGGATGACTTTTAATCTCTGCAAAGAGGGTGTCGGTCGAGTTCTGTGCAGGACAAACTAGACTGACCATGCTGCTGACTACAGTATAGCAGTGTAGTATTTTATTTTTTTATAATTTATTGGATTATCCAAATAATCTCAAATTTTAAATGAAGAATTGATACTTAGTTTTCAACAACATATTAAATTTTTAGAATGTTTTTAAGAAGTTTTGTATCACAACCGAACCTTGATCGGTCGAGTTCTGAGAGAGACAAACTCGACCGACCAGATTTTTCTGGAAAAATAAAAAAGACTAAAAAATGTTTATAATAAATTATTCCAAGCACCTTAATGAGTATATAGGACTCTATTATGACCCAAGCACCTCTCATTTCCGTCCCACACTTCAGAGCTTCGTAATTCTTGAGAGAGGAGGGGATTTTAGGGTTTGGAGAATGTGAAGTGGGAGTTTCAGATTTCTGGGTTTTCTCTTTCCAAGGTTGGTAAATTCTGTATAGATCATAAATCTTTACTAGGTTTATTTGCATCTATTCTCTCCTATGTATAGAACTCGTCACTTCCCTGATTTGGATCAAAAGAATCCAAATTGATCTCTTCTTTCATTCTTTCTTCTTCAATTCTTCTTCTTCTTCTAGGTTCTTGAGTGAAGAGGAGCAGGAAGATTCTATTTTCTTGAAGCAAGGACTTGATTCAAGAATTAGCAGTAGTAGCTGAGCTACGAATTTCAGGTGTTTCACACCTGAGGTGAGTGTTTTTCTCCCTCCTAAGCTTTGTATCCATGTTGAAAGCCTAATTCAATGCGGCTAAAACAATCAGAAACCTTGTTTATATATGTATGTGATTGGATTTGATTTGGGAAAGATATTGGGGAATCCAATTTTACTGATTTTGATTATTTCTCATTGATTGAAACTTGATTAGTTCATGTTATATTGGTTGAGGATGCATGGGTATTCTTATGGGTAGATGAATATGGTATTTCATGTGAATTTTGCCTAAAAATCAGCCCAATGGCCGATATGCTTGGAATTGAATTGACATGTATAAAGTCATATTTGAATTGTACTAGATTGTATACAGGTGTATTGTTGAATGTTAATGGAATTAAATGACCACATATTCTGATTAGGATTTGTGTTGAGGAAGTGAATGAAATGAGTCAATTAATCAATGTATACTTATGATTGATGAATGAAATGTGTGAAAATGGAAACTAGGGTTTCCATGTTTGTGAATAACCCTAATGAACCCTTGAGACATGATTGGATTACTGAATGTTATGATTCTTATGATATGTTGAACTAAGGAATGAATTCTTGAAAACCCTAAAAGTTTATTATTAAGAATATTATGAGTGATAAAGCTAGAACTTGTTTATGATGTTTGAAATGTGATCAAATGCTGAAGTTGAAAGTATTAATACTTCAATTGAATATGATGAGTCTTACGAATATCACCTAAGTCCAATGTAATTGTTTTAATATAATAAAGAATGATCATTGTAGATTATGGGAATGGAATTAGTAGTCAATGACAAGGTACACTTATCTGAATATAAGAGACAATATGAACACGATGTACTAAATGGTGATTGTAAGATAAAGATGAAACTAATGAAGATAGTATGCTGAAGTATTTTATCTTTTATTTAATTACATATGGATTAACCCAAGTTAAATGAAACATACTAAGAATTGTACTTTTATAAATATTATGTAGAAGAAAAGCATTGTATGTAAAGTGAATCAAGAAAGATTGGTCTTGATAATGTAATGAACATGAAATGAAAGAAGTTGAGACTACTAAGTATAAAATGATGGAAAAAGATAGGAATTAGTAGATGATTCTAAGAATGTAACTCTTACCCTAAAATGATGAGTTTGATGATTCTAGTGAATGATAATATCAAATGGGGAATTAAGAGATGCACATAACTGTAATTGAATTCAACTAAAAGATGAAAGTCAAGTATTTGAATTGATTTATAAGAATGTGTTCTCAAATTGTGAATTGTACTCTGAGAATGGACTAATAGTACAAACTTTAATTGATAGTGAACATGTGATGACTAGTAACCCCATATGAAGAATGTGAAATAAAAGAAGAAGAGAACTAAGTCTAGTATGCATGTATATGCATGAAATTTATTGGCATCTATTCAGATTGGATGGAATATGCATATGTTGTATGATAAATCTATTCTGGGTATGAGGAATGATACATGATATCTATATGCTTTTACTGTTGCTAGTTTTAATGCCTCTGCTAATATTTGTTCAGAACTGTGATATATAATGAGCTGATAAGATTTATGTTGAAATGGAATTTAATATGCACTTCTTACATTGAGAAACTCTGATAAGGGTAAATGTTGCATAATGAGATTATGTCTAGGGCTGAAGGCCCCGTGATGATGATAAAACCCTGATGGGGTAAATGATGGACAATAAGATTATGTCTCGGGATGAAGGCTCACTGTTGATGATTGCTATGAGATCAAGTAGAAGATAGAAATAATCATATGTGTTGCAATATATAGAGTTATCTTGCTTCTTGTTTTGATCATTGTCCTTATTGATAAACTTGATCTGTTTCATGTTATTGTAGTTATGCGAGAACACACATATATGATATATGATGTTTTGAATTCTTGTAAGATGAGTAAAAGAGATTAATAACAAGTGAAATGATAGAACATCTAGTTAGGTTCCCCGAACACCGTGAGTTTCCCCCGAGGACCACACTGGGGAAACAAAACGGATCTCCTTGTAGTAATCGATGAATTATGAGAAGGATTTCCAGAGTGTGGATCAAGACCTTAAAGGTTAGACCACCAGGATTTAGGAGTGAGTCATCTGGAGTGGCTCTGGCCCTAAATCCTTGCTGTGAAAGTCTATGTCCAGATGGAATAGACTCTGTTGAAATGAAATATGTGAAATGTGAAATGAAAAATATGTGAAATATTGTGATATGTGATATACTATTTTGTTGGTTCCTATCTCGTGTACCCGAGATGAGGACGTGAGCCTCTTTAGGCAACCCTGAGGTGGCCAGGGTCTGTTGTTGATATCTTAGGGTGGCCGGCTAAACCCTAAGATAGTGACGGTGAGTCGTTGACACGAGAATCAGGCGTGGTGACTTATACTTGGTGAGGTACAAGCCAAGTAGTTTCAGGGCAAATGAATAAAAGATGATAAGCCGTGTAGAACATGATTTGAATGGTTGTTACATTCTTTGTACTGCTACTTGATGATTTGTTATTGTTGATTATGCTTCTTGTTGAGGAAAGTAATCATGTTGATATGGATATTTTCTATTTCATATTATGATATGTCATGCTGACAAGTTATAAACGATGGGATTTATATCCATTCTGAATATGAGTTGGATTGCTTGCTATTTGATAGTATTGTTTGGTCAAAATGTTTATGTGTACTTTAACTTCAGGGTTATAGGATGTGTTCCTGGTCTGGCTGGTGGAGTGTCACAAAGATAATGTTATTGTTATGTATTGGTTCAAAATGCTTAGAACTTGACTTATTACTCATGTAGTAAGATTCTTAATCTAAACTAGAAGTATCTGTTAATTTCTTCATGTCCAGATGGTGGAATGTCAAAAGGGTAATGTTGTTGTTATGTATTGATTCAAAAATGCTTAGAACTTATCTTATTTCATATGCAGTAGGGCTCTTAATCTGAACTGAGAAGTATCTACTAGTTTGTTCATAGACGTGTTCTAAAAGATGTTTCAAGGTTATAATTGGTTCAAGTGATTGCCTTATCTATTGGATTAGATTACCATTGCAAGATAGATTTGAATATAGAACTTTTTTCTATACTTTTCAATATTGCATGTTTGTTTTAAGTTTTATACTTAATCTGATGCTGATGCTTGTACCTAGCTTGAGTGGGAGGTATCCACTCACTGGTGCTCTATATGAGTCTCATGAGGTTGTTTCAAATGTTTTTAGGTATAATGCTATCCAGCGGAGAGGTCACAACATGGAAGATATAAATAGCATAATCTATATAGATTAGAATGTCCCTGTACTCTCTCTTTCCCGGGATGGGTTGTAGATTAAGTTTGTTCATCAATGTACATGTATTTGATGTAAACTGAACCTCATATGAGAACAACATTTGATTCTAGATTTAATGGAGTTGAATATGATTTGTGATATCTAAATGTGATGTCCTTGATGTGACATTGATTTATGAGTTTGTGAAGAAAGAAAAAAGGAAAAATTTATCTGTGTTTTTCATATATTGTTTAATCGCCTTTGTCAAGAATTCATTGTTTTATTTCATAATCTAAGTTTAGGCTTGGAATTATCTCTAATGGTTGGTATTTATGCTGATTAAAAGAGTGGGTCCCGACATATGGGAGAAAAACACTCACCTCAGGTGTGAAACACCTAAAATTCGTAGCCCAACTACTACTGCTAATTCTTGTATCAAGTCCTTGCTCCAAGAAAATAGAATCTTCCTGCTCTTCTTCACTCAAGAACCTAGAAGAAGAAGAATTGAAGAAGAAAGAATGAAAGAAGAGATCAATTTGGATTCTTTTGATCCAAATCAGGGAAGTGACGAGTTCTATACATAGGAGAGAATAGAAGCAAATAAACCTAGTAAAGATTTATGATTTATACAGAATTTACCAACCTTGGAAAGAGAAAACCCAGAAATCTAAAATTTCCACTTCAGATTCTCCAAACCCTAAAATCACCTCCTCTCTCAAGAATTACGAAGCTTTGAAGTGTGGGACAGAAATGAGAGGTGCTTGGGTCGTAATAGAGTCCTATATACTCATTGACGTGCTTGGAATAATTTATTATAAACATTTTTTAGTCTTTTTTATTTTTCCAGAAAAATCTGGTCGGTCGAGTTTGTCTCTCTCAGAACTCGACTGATCAAGGTTCGGTTGTGATACAAAACTTCTTCCAAAAATTCTGAAAATTTAATATGTTGTTTAAAACTGAGTATAAATTCTTCAGTTAAAATTTGAGATTATTTTCATAATCAAATAAATTATAAAAAATAAAATACTACACTGCTATACTGTAGTCAGCAGCATGGTCGGTCGAGTTTGTCCTGCACATAACTCGACCGACACTCTCTCTGTAGAGATCAAAAGTCATCCAAAAATTACTCCAATTTAACAGGGTGTCTATAATTTAGTTTCTCAAGTACAGTTAAAATTTAAGATCAATTCGATATACCAATAAAAAGATAAAATTCAATTACCACACTTCTATATCAATCTGAAAATATGATCAGTTGAGTTTGAAACTCGACCGATAAACAGGTCATAACATTCTTCAAAAATTCTGATATTTTTCAATATTGTTCACATTTTATATATCCAAATTTTATATAAATCAGAGTTATACATAAAATACTAAAAATCATCTAGTGAGACACTATATTTATCAAATTCTGTTTTCATATGTCATCAAAACCCTAATTTGGGCCGATTAGGGTTTCCAAATCTTAACCCTAATTATGTGAATCAAAGTATTATTAAACCTTCTCATTATATTTAACACATAAAAACTTAAATACCATCATTAATCAAGCTTTAAACCATTATCAACTTAGTTAAGCATACAATCATTCAAGTAAACCCTAATTAGATGACTATTTTGAAAACGACTCATTACAGTATGGATATGTTTATTTAATGAAACATAAGTCATAATCTCTTGAAAAGTTCAAGGAGTTTATATATGAAGTGCAAAACCAACTTGGTAAAAGTATTAAGGCACTTCTTTCTAATCGAGGTGGAGAATAATTCAACCAAGAGTTTGAGAACCTTCTTATAGATCATGGGATTGTATCCTAGTAGACTCCACCTAGAACACCTTAGCATAATGGTATATAAAAAAGAAGGAATCACACATTACCAGATTTGGTGTGATCAATGATGAGTTTAGCTGAGCTTGCGACTACATTTTGGGGGTATGCTCTAGAAACTCCCACATTTACACTAAATTGAGTACCTTCTAAATTGGTTCAAAAGACACCATATGAGATATGGACTAGGAAGCATCCCAAAATGTCTTTTATGAGGATTTGGGAGTGTGATGCTTATTTCAAGAAAATGTTTTCTGAAAAGCTTGGCCTAAGATCTGATAAATGTTATTTTGTTGGATATTCCAAAGAAACAATGGGATACTACTTGTATAATTTGTCTGACAACAAAGTGTTTGTTGCCAGAGATATTGCATTCCTAGAAAAGGAATTTATTTCTAAAGGAATCATTGGGAGGCAAGTGGAACTCAAAGAGGTTCAAGACCAACAAGAAAACATTGAACCATTAGATGTTCATGAGGAACCGAGAAAATCACAAAATGTTGTGGAATCTCAAATTCATCAAGTAACACAGAAACCTCATAGATCTAATAGGAAACACCTTGAGCCTGACAGATTTGGATATCTTATAACTCAAGAAGGCAATGAATTGGTCATAGATGATGAGGCAATATCCTATCAAGATGTTATTAAGGGATTAGAGTATGAGAAATAGCTTGAGGCCATGAGATCTGAGATGGAATCCATGTATACCAACAAAGTATGGACTTTGGTGGATCCACCTGAAGGGGTAAAACCCATAAGGTGCAAGTGGGTTTTCAAGAAGAAGAACGACATGGATGGAAAAGTACAAACCTATAACGACAGATTGGTTGCAAAGTGTTTCAGACAAGTTCAAGGTGTTGACTATGATGAAAGCTTTTCTTCAGTGGCCATGGTTAAGTTCTTCAGGATCATGCTTGCTATTGCATCTTATCATGACTATGAGATTTGGCAAATGGATGTTACAACCACATTCCTGAATAGGAATCTTGTTAAAATTGTGTACATGACACAACCTGAGGGTTTTATAGATCCAAAGTTTGCAAATAGAGTCTGTAAGCTACAATGTTCAATCTATGGATTGAAGCAAGCATCCCAGAGCTGGAATATTCTTTTTGATGAGACAGTCAAAGAGTTTGGCTTTATTCAAAATGAAGATGAACCTTGTGTGTACAAGAAGGTTAGTGGGATCATAGTGATATTCCTCATATTGTATGTAGATGACATGCTATTGATGGAAAATGAAATCCCTAGTTTACAAAGTTAAAGACATGGTTGGTAATTACATGTTTTATGAAAGATTTAGGAGAAGCATCCTACATATTGGGGATAAAGATCTATAGAGATCGATCCAAGAGGCTTCTTGGACCAAGTCAAAGCACATACATTGACAAAGTATTGAAGTGGTTCAACATGGAGAACTCAAAGAGAGGAAACATGCATATGTGTCATGGTGTCCCCATCCCTAGAGCTCAATGTCCCAGTTCTTGTGAAGAAAGGGAACACATGAGTTTGATTCAATATGCCTCAGCAATTGGATCAATCATGTATATAATGTTGTATGCCTGTCCAGATGTCTCATATGCCCTGAGCATGATGATAAGATATCAGTAAGATCTCAGTGATGCTCATTGGATATCTGTGAAGAACATCCTCAAGTACTTGAGAAGGACTAAGGATCAGTTCTTGGTCTACAGAGGAGAGGAAGACTTAGTGGTAAAGGGTTACACCGATGCAAGCTTCTAGATTGATCAAGATGATTATAAATCAGAATTAGGACTAGTGTTTTACCTAAACAACAAAGTTGTAAGCTAGAAGAGTTCCAAGCAAGAGACAGTTGCCAATTCTACAGTAGAGGCTGAGTATGTTGCTGCATCAAATGCTACAAATGAGGTTATATGGATCAAGAAGTTCATTATAGAACTTGGGGTTGTTCCAAGCATCAACGAAGCAATCGAGCTATATTTTGACAACAATGGAGATATTACACAAGCTAAGGAAACCAGATCGCATCAGCACTCAAAGAATATACAAAGGAGGTTCCAACTCATACAAGATATCGTACAACAAGAAGATGTAAAGATTTCCAAAGTACCAACTGAGAAAAATGTTGCCCCTTGACATAGGCACTTTCACTTGACATACGATTCATAGGTGATTGGATCTAAGTGCAAGTGGGACATTGTTGGTATGTATGCACAGAGAGCCAACCATGTGATGATTGTAATGGCATAATTTGTAAATGATTTGATTAATAAATAAAGGAAAGCTTCAAATTTGTTATGTTAATTTCAATTATGAGATAATGATGTAACATTATGAATGTCTAGAGAATATTATTACTCAATGATGTATGTCTTCAAGTATGTGACTTGGAAGAAATGAGATTATACGAATGTTAAGAGTACACACATATATTCTCATGAGCCAACCATGTGATTATTGTAATGACATAATTTGTAAATGATTTGATTAATAAATAATGGCAAACTTCGAATTTGTTCTGTTAATTTCAATTATGAGATAATGATGTAACATTATGAACGTCTAGAGAATATTATTACTCAATGATGTATGTCTTCAAGTATGTGACTTGGAAGAAATGAAATCATACGAATGTTAAGAGTACATACATATATTCTCACGATGTCCCTGATTAGCTGTTATTGTGGAAGGTTGATAGACAACAATAACACATACAATTAGAGTGTGAATTGGTTGATGACAAAATATCATTAATAATGATATGGCAATATCAAACCAATTGCACAGATACATGTTGGAGAACAGTGTATTAGACAGAACCACCATGAGATTGACACATGGAAACCATAATTAGGGAAGTCATAGTCATTTGTCACAATGATGGTAGTGTTTGTGGTTCTTAGAACTAAAATCACTACACTCATCACATGTCATTCAATACGCTTCGACATCATCAAGCACAATCCTAAAACATGGGTTGTTATAACGATGATGATTGGGTGACTGTGACACATGGGGATATACTGTGAGTGATAGATATGAGATTTGTTCCTCCTATAAGAGTATGATATCCTAGCCTCTTGATTAGCAAGACTAAGAAATGCATGGCCATGCACATGTGAGTCAATATGTGATATTGAGCTTACATATATCTCAGACAGTCTGCTCTTGGTTTAAGAAACAAGATTGAATGTTAAAGAGGGTGACCACACCATGCCTCGAGTTCAATCTAGATATCAGTGACTAATGAACTATATAAGAACTATAACACCATACACATATTGTAGGTTGAAGTTGTTCCCCAACTTTTCATTTACTTGGATAGAATTGATGTGCGACTAGGCACCGCTCATTGCTTGTGATGTCATAAGTTGTTATGGACATTCACTGCCAACGTAATATGGGACCTATAGGGTCACACACTGATGCGTCCCAAATTGTGCGTCTAAAAAGAGGCAGACTCAAAAGGAATTGAACTTTAAATTTAAGACATGAACCTTCAAGGACCCTCACAACTTTATTACGGGGTCGAACACACAGACATGGGGACGTTTAGGATGCTTAAGATCTCACTCATAAGCCAGTTAAGCCAACCCGATAGTCGATAAAAGTATGGATCTAGAACTAGTCTATAAGATTGTCACAAAATAAAATAAAACAAAGAAAAGAAAACAAAATAGAGTCGATAGGGTTCTACTAATCAAAGAGAAGGAATTCATGGCTATGCAACCACAAGTTAGGAAGTCTATGCACCCGTTCTCGGGCATAGACAACCCTCAAACACTCCAGTAAGTAACCTACATCCAAACATAGTATGTACTGTGGTATGTGTTCCTGTGGGGTCATCCCACTCACTTTCATGTAGTGTGACTAAAACCCATCAGTGATGTGAAACCTCTCTCGAGGATGACAAATCAACACCCTAGAATATTATAGATACCCTCTCAGGTGTAGAATATTCTGAGATGCTAGGAATAGGTGTGATCTAGGTAGAACCAGGTAGTGGACTTGACCATGCTGGGTTGGGCCCGGCTGTACCCAAGTCTACGATTCTACACAGATCACCTTGAACCGTCCTCCTTTCAGATTATGATCCAAACTACCTTCTCTTATTTATTCTTACAACAAATCTCTCGATATAGGAAGAAATAGAAGTTCAAGCAATAAAGAGATTAACCAAACTAGTAATAATAACTAGAAAGAGAAGATAGAATATAAAATGTACTAGATCTAAAATAAAACAGATTGCTTAAGGTAAAAGTATATAAGCATGTCCAAAACAGGATACATAGACAAGTAGGAGCTCAACTAGCCATGGGCAAGCATAGTTGGCACCGAAAAAAGATGGAAGAACATCATTTGTACATAAACAAAGGAGAATAGTAGAAAAAAGGAGAAGACAAAGAAATTTAGCCCCTAGAGGAGAGGTGACTCTCTCTCCTTAGCCTTTGTATAGGCCGAATGTCATATTTGGGTCATCCTCCTCGGTTTTCTGGACTCCTTGGCCTCCTTTCTCTTTGTTTTCACCCCAAACAACAACTTGGTGGGTGTATGGAGGTGGAAGGTAGCTATGAATGATAAGATATGGGTGAATGGTGGTGGAAAATGGTGGTAGATAGAAGCAAACTGAAGGAACAGACGTAGGATGAGCACTTCAGCCCTTTCACACCTTGAAACTCTCCCATGGGGCTCTGGGAACCAAAACAGGCCAGAACCAACATGTGGAGCCTCCCAAAATTCACAACTCCAAATCTCAGAACCCCTCTCCAGGTTGCAGGGGGTGAGTATTTATAGGCGAAGGCAGAGTGTATGTAATGAGTGGTCATGGAACCGGTCCCGATTGTGGCCCTGGTCTCAGCCCGACCGTGCCAGGATGGGCACGGTTGTATCGAGGGTCACGGTTGGCGCAGACACCACGATCGAGGTAGATCCCACAATCGAGACAGACTCTGTGGTTGAGGTGGTTGTGCTGCATTTGTAGTCGTGTGCCTCGATCGCGCCAGTGTACTATAGTCGCAGCCTTGGCCTCGACCCGACTGTGCTGACATGGGCCCGATCGTGCCAAGTGTGGTCGACACAACCTCTTGGCCGCAGTCATGGCTTTGTCTTCTTGGCCACGGTCACAGAATCCTTCTTGGTCGCGGTCATGATAGATGGAAGTCTAGCTGCTGCAAAAACCATGTGTTGGGGTGAAATTTTAGAGAATAGATATATTTTCAGGTTCGATGCTTACAAGTCCCAAAATTGGCTAGTTGAGAAACTTTATCTATGAAAAGATATAAATTACTAAAAGATAAGGATCTAGGGTTATTTTGAGCATATTAAGGCTATAATGACACAAAACTATAGATAAATCCTTAGCATAGATGCCTAAATTTGGGTGTTATCAACCACCCCAAGCTTAAACCTTTGCTTGTCCTCAAGTAAGACTTTGCTCAAAGAGAAAAAAATCACATCCAAATTAAATGTGGTGATAAATGTTAAAGTTAAGAAAAATAGTTTAAAACATTAATTCTTATGACCCATGTCGTTTCAGAACAAACCACCACCAATCGATCATAATACTACTAAAGTAAGATCAAAGAGTGTCCAGGCAAGATCAAGCGAATTCACTACAACTTGTCGATACTCATGAGGGTTTGAATTATAATTAGACAATATAAAAGCATTGTCACATCGGTGATCACACGGGTGATAAGCAATGAGCCCCCATCATGTATTCATGTAGACCAATTGGAAACAACATGTTTCCCACTTATTCAGGTCCTAAGAAGAAACAAAGCAAAAAGACTCTAATGACTTTTGAGGATCCCGATCTACGTCAGGTTGGTCCATTTAATGAGAAACAATCCCTGTAGTCTGAGCCAGATGGCCCAAAGTAGTGAGACGAACTCATCATACTGTCTTCGGACCAACCCTGCTACTGGGATGATCTCATAGGTCTCCTAGGGGTTCCTAGTGACTCTCTAATGAGCTTTAGGGTGGCACTACCAGGCATGACATACTCGCATTCATGAGCGTAGTCATATACCAGTTGGGCACCATCCTCAACTCTCCTAAAAGAGAAAGCAACACTCATTTATTCTTTTCACACTCAGGCTTTTATTCTCTGTATTCTAATTTATAGGCCCGGGTGAGAACTGTTTTGATATTTTTGGGATTTTGTGGGGGACCAAGCCTCTTTGTGCAAATTTTTAATTTTCATCTTTTGACTCAATATAAGGTGAGAGGGCACGTAGACCATCAAGGAAAACACTTCAACCTGATTGTAGCTCAACACTCATCATTATACGCTTCATACCTGTATGAAAAGATATTAATTATGATTGAAGAATCCTTAGAGTAGAGGCAAGTTCGTGAAAAAATGTAGCTTGGATTTTTGATCAAACTCTAGCTTCTTTCCAACAGTCCTATATCCAGGACTTGTCATTCACAACATAGATCAAGGGAATAATGTTTTAAGCTATGAAAAAGGTGTATAACCTTAGATTTATTACCAAACTTAAGGAAAGAGTTAATGAGCCAGTCAAGCAAAAGATCAAGCAGTTTAAGATAAGCATTTAGTTCTAAGATTTGCATTGCATAGACTTAATTGCAACGATACAAATTATGAACAAAATGTCTACAAAATTTTCAAAATTTATACTAAATGGAGGGATTAAACATGCATGCGTGAAGAATGAAGAGATAGAAGGGTGACTAGCCCTACCACCCCAAGCTTAAAACTTTGCTCGTCCTCGAGCAAGCCTTGAACTTGAGATGGTATGGAAGGAATGCATTGATGTACATGATGGACATTTATTAAAAGTCCTAGTATGATGTATGTATGCAAGTATATGTAAAAGAAGTTAGAGGAAAGAAACTATCTAATCAAGAACATGAAAAACAAAATTTATTTTAACAAAAAGAGTAAAGAAAGGAGTAAGAGAAAAGGGGTGGCTTCCCCATAATACCAACACAGGGATCCAAAATTCTATGTTTTGGGACCAGTGTCCCTTGTGTCTTACCGATGGGGTCCACCATGTAGGAGAACAAGGGGTGGAGATCTGAGCCCTGCTGAGTCTGAAGTAGAGGAATAAAATCTGATGACTCAATGAATTCATCCTTGTGTTGGAACTGTCTTAAACTGCACTGAGATGAATTCTTCGACAAATCATCTTCAAGGTACCTTCAAAGATATGAAACTGAGCCAGAAGGCCCTAGGATGCCGACACAGGATGCGACGAAGGGGAGAGGCTGAAATTTTTCTAGAGGGCTCGTCTCTTCTCTCTCCACCTATAAACTTGCGGTTGGATGCTCGGATAAATTTTCATGTACAGTCTCAGTCATCCAATCATCTTCTGAATAAGAAGTACCCCCAATTGAATCTATTTGTGGTTCTACCACCCCAAGCTTGTCACATTTTATGGGGTCTAGGGTATCTTCATGCTCAGTAGTTATGTTTTAGTGGATTGTCCATCATGCTCCGTCGATGTCCACCAAGCCTTGAAAAGGAGTGGTGGACAATGTCAGCTCATGCTGCTCCACTTCGTCTTTATCAGTATACTCACTCCCCCAAACTGAATAGTCATCATCATCCTCCTCAAACAAGTTATTCCAAACTATAGTAGGTGTTCTGGTGGAAGATAAGTGACAAGTCTCAATGTGAGAGGTATCACCTTGGTCTGGGATAAAGGTTGGTTCAAGCTGCTAAACTCTCCCTCACATTGCGAGGTCGTTTGGTCGCCCTGAGGAGAAAAGAAGTAATCATCATCATCATAAAACCATTCATGTTGGCAGCTTGTATCTCCCATTGGTTGATCAACCAAATTATCTGGATGAAATGAAGAGTTCCCCTAGGTTGTTGGTCCTTCACAGAAAAATTCTGGTGAATCCAATTGACGGCCAGAACATGATGGTAGGGCAAACTCCACTTCAGGCCTAATGGAATGGTTTTGATGACTGAAATCTTCATGATCATGTGATGGCATTTGCAATTGAATGGTAACCAAATCGATGAGCTCTTGAATCCTCATGCCTTGTTCAACATCCTTATCATGAAGCTGTTGGACTTGAACATCAATGCTTTCAAGATCCATCAATTATGCCATACACTTCCGTTGGGAACTTGCTATATCGAACTGATACACTTGGACAAATCCTTGTTTAACAGTTGAAGTATACTTCTACTGTAGTTTGTGATCTGGGTAGCTACTTGGAGATGATGGTCCTATTTTTCTATTAGCTGTTGAAGCGGATCAACTTATTCTTGGAGATGAGGAGCTAAGGATGAGGTGAGTTTGTTGACACTTTCTCCTGTTAGCTCCACTGCTCTAATCAGTTCTTGATCCCATGATAGCACGGAAGTCGAGGGCTGATAAAAAATTTGCATTGTTGAAACTTCTAAGTATGATGACGGTGGAGGCGAGTATAGTTTGACTAGCTATAGGGCACGAATTTCAATTATTTGCCATTCGTCAAAACTGTGAAAAAAATTGTGAGGATAGGTGGAGCAAGATCCATTGCTGAAAAAAGGTATAAGAAAAAGAAAAGTTATTCAGTATATATGAACAACTATGTGTAAGATTAAAAAAACTATGCATATATATACATGCTTAAGGATGACAGAAAAAAATATTTTAGGCGTGAAAATTTGGAAAACCACATCCCCGATAACGACACCAAAAGTTGATGTGGCCCGAATCGTGCGTCCAAAAAGAGGCAGACTCAAAAGGAATCAAACTTTAAATTTATAACCCAAACCTTTAAGGACCTCTACAATTTTATTACGGGATCGAAATAGATATATGGGGTCGAACACATGGACATGGGGACATTTAGGACGCTTAATATCTCACTCTTAAGTCAGTTAAGCCAACCTGATAGTCGATAAAAGTATGGAGCTAGAACTAATCTAGCAGTTTCTCATGAAATAAAACAAAACAAAGAAATGAAAACAAAACAGAGTCTGTATGATTCTACTAATCAAAGAGAAGGAGTTCCTGGCTATGTAACCACATGTTGGGTTGTCTATGCATCCATTCTCGGGCATAGACAACCCTTAAAGACCCCAGTAAGAAACTTACATCCAAACATTGTATGTACTGTGGTATCTGTTCCTGTGGGGTCATCCCACTCGCTTTTGCGTAGCATGACTAAAACCGATCCGTGATATGAAACCTCTCTCGAGGATGACAAATCAACACCCTAGAATATTCTTGAAACCCTCTCAGGTCTAGAACATTTTGAGATACTAGGAACAAGTGTGATCTGGACAGAACTAGGTAGTGGACCCGACCGTGCCGGGATGGGCCCGGTTGGGCCCAGGTCTATGGTTCTGCACAGATCACCTTGAACTATCCTCCTTTTAGATTCTGATCTAAACTACCTTCTCTTATCTATTTCTATAATGAATCTCTCGATATAGGAATAAATAGAATTTCAAGTAAGAAAGCGATCAACTAAACTAGTAATCATAACCAGAAAGAGAAGGTAGAACATAAAATGTACAAGATCTAAAATAAAATTGCTTACTTAAGGTAAAAGTACATAAGCATGCCCAACACGGCTACATAGCCAAGAAGGAGCTTAACTAGACATGGATAAGTATAGTTGGCACCAAACAAATATGGAAGAATATTATTTATACAGAAACAAAGGAGAACAATAGAAGAAATGAGAAGAAGAAGAAGAAATTTAGCCTATAGAGGAGAGGTGGCTCTCTCTCCTTAGCCTCTGTATAGGCCAGATTTCGTCTTTGAGTCATCCTCCTTGGTCTTCTGGACTCCTTGGCCTCCTTTCTCTTTGATTCTGCTCCAAACAACAACTTGGTGGGTGTATGGAGGTGGAAGATGACTGAGAATGATAGGATATGGGTGGTGGTGGAAAATGATGGTAGATGGAAGCAAACTGAAGGAACAGATTTAGGATGAGAAGTTCAACCCTTTCAGACTTTGAAACTCTCCCACAGGGCTCTGGGAACCAAAACGGGTCAAAACCAAAATGTGCAACCTCCCAAAATTCAAAACTCCAAATCTCATAACCCCTCTCCAAGTCACAGGGGGTGAGTATTTATAGGCGAATGTAGAGTATATGTAATGAGTGGTCATAAAACTTGTCCCGATTGCAGCATTGGTCTTGGCCCGACCATGCCAGGATGGGCATGGTCGTACCGAGGGTCACGGTTGATGTAGACACCGTAGTTGAGGCAGATCCTGCGGTTGAGACATATGCCTCAGTCGAGACAGACTCTGCGGTCAAGGTGGTTGTGCCGAGGTTGCGTTCGTGTGCCTCGATTATGTCGGTGTACCGCGGTCGCTACCTTAGCATTCGCTTAGCCGTGCTGAGGTGGGCCCGGTCGTGCCGCGTGTCGGTCGACACAACATCTTGGCCACAGTCGCGACATCCTTCTTGGTCACAGTTAGTGACGGATGGAATTCTAGTTGCTGCAAAAACCATGTGTTGGGGAGGACTCTTGGAGAATAGATGTCCTACAAGTCCCAAAATTGGCTAGTTGAGCAACTTTATCTATGAAAAGATATAAATTACTAAAAGATAAGGATCTAGGGTTATTTTGGGCATATTAAGGCTATAATGATACAAAACCATAAATAAATACTTAGCATAGATGCTTGAATTTGGGTGTTATCACCCACATAGGTCTTGACCTAGAAGAGGAGTTTAATCTTCAACGATGATTGAATTGATTACTAAATTGTTAGATATTTGATTCACACGACAAGTAGACTGACTGCATTTTCAAACACCCGTCTCACAGAGTGATACGGCAGTATGGGTGCCAAACGATCATCTCAAGGGTTGCGATGGGCATTTGGAGTGTCAGACTGATTTGAGATGAAATTGGCTATGAGATGAACCGATTGACTCAATTTGACTCACCAAACAATCATCTGGGTGAGTGAGACGACCATCTCGCATGGGCAAGACTGCCCGGATTGGTAGAGGGAAGGCTCTAGATACTTTCCCATATTCACTTGGATTGGACATTACTTGGATCACAAGGAATTAATGTTTAACATTAATGGAAAATGAATTGCCAATTTTGTATGCAACTAGGAAACTGCAAAATGACCGTCTCACAGTATGAGATGACTGTCTCACATGCCAGACAACCATCTGGTGTGTTAGATGACCATTTGGGTGATCACATGTTGAAAAAATTCAAGATCTTCTGGTCCCTTCCACTCCCACAATGACTTGAAACCCTGACCCGAACCCCACCTATAAATAGAGAGGAATTGGGGGCTTCCCAAAACACAACACTGACAATTGAGAATTAGTTGCTCGAAAAATTATTGTCCTCTCTGGTTGTGGTAACCGAGACAGCCAAAGCAAGTCCTATCCGATAAGGGAGGGATAGCTATGGGAGAGAACAACTGAGATCATTGTTGTGGGAGCACAAGTTGGTGACTTGTACGCCAATAGAAGGGATGACACCTTCTTTCCTGTTCTAGCAGGACGATAGGAGTTCTAGACAGTCCGCGTAGACTTCTCTAGAGGTAGAAGGCCGTTGTCTGCCACTAGGAGAACAACATCAACCAGAATTCTATTGAGAGAGGAGCTAATGCATATGACGACGATCGATGCTATAGTCTGTGGTGCAGACTAGAGGCGTAATAGTCAGATGAATCCTAGTATAATTAGAAGATAGTTGTACATCTACGATGATGAGGAGATGTCTTTGGACTTATCCAGGACAATGTATATCTTCAAAGCCATCTTTCTCATCGTATAATAATTGACACGATCTGTTAGTTATGGGGAATATGGTAGATAAAATTTTATTTCCACTGCCTATTCTGTAGCCATATTTCCCTACAGTGTATTGGTGATGGTCTTGATTCAGACAAGTTAGTTGACAATTGTGGTTTTTACTATAATGTTTTATCTTCCACATGCCACATGCTCTTTTGAAATGACAAGCGGCCAAACTCCAAGGACATTGTTGGTCATGAATACAAACAAGTTTGATAAACAAATTATTTGAGTGTTGTGTAGGGTATTAGACATTATTTTATACCGACCATTTTTTAATCGTCTCAATGGTAACAGCTTTGGATACAAATAAAGCACCCTCATAAATTTCAGTACGGAAGGGTTGTAATTGAGACAAACTTCTTGATAGAAATCTTCCACCCATTCATCATCTTGAAATGCTTCATAGTTATTATCAATGTGATCGTGTTGTAGCCATTCCCTATCAAATATCTTCGGGACGTAAGCCAATGCTTCTATAGAGTCAGGGATTGGAAATTGGTACTCATCATCAGTTTTAGTCGATGAGTCACCTTCATGTTCACTATTCTCATCACCTTCCTATTCACTATTTTCTTCCCCCTCCTCGACCTCAACATCACTATTCTCATTCTCAATAGTAGGGTTTTCAGGAAATTCAGGTGGTTGATTCCATTCATCAGTTACATTACTGTTGATTGTTTGAAATTGACTAAACATACATATGTTAACTATAACTAGAATGTTGGTGGATAGATATTTTTTCAAGAAAGACATCAATATAGGCATCAAATGACAGTGAGAACAAAGTTCTATATGCATTATCATTGTCAACTTGTAGGAGCATATGATCTTCACCAGGGAAAAGATAGGATATATTGATAGAGAAGTGGTTGTGGTTGATGTCAAGTGTTGTATGGGTATATGATTTGAATTTGATCAAAATATTTATAAGTGTAATATTTATGGGTCTAATAGATCGACTAGAATAAGACCCATCAGAGAGACATTGACCATCATATCGAAGCTTGACAATTTTTGAAGGTGAAGTATATGCTATGTTCCTATCATTGTAAAACAAATAAACTTAATAGAAGAAAACTTATTTATACAAACTTTATATTTACGTTGATAATATTTACCTAATAAATGATAATTTAGATTTTAGAAAAATTCAAATTTAGAACAATTCAGATTTTAGAACAGTAATCTCATTTTTCTATAATTTGAAATTAAACATTCCAAGACTACGTTAATTTTAAGTTCAAAATAATGAATACATGAATGTAGTAAAGAAAATACTTCAAGTGGTGAGATCTCCCTTGTGAATTAGAACTCTAGAAAAATAAGATACGAAGACCATCACCGAGAGAAAGAAGATGAGAAGATTGTCGCCAAAGAAAGAATAGAAGTAGATTCCCAGCCAGAGAATAAAAGAATAATCGCTCATGAATCTGTTAGAAACTGCACCAGCAGTTGGCAATGCACCAGAGCACTCCAGAGTAGTAGAGAATGCAAGGAAGTAAAGAAGAAGTGAAGAAGAGAGTAATTTGTGTGGGTTTGGGGGGCTGGTTTCGGCTACCTTATATAGGACAACAATACCTCTTGGTTGGGGACACATTACCCCCATGTGGCACCGGTCACAGCCCCCAACCGCTATCGAGCCATTGGGGAAAATGTTCGGGAGTTGCACGTCAGCAATACCTCCCCACTGGAGACACATTGCCAATCAAATGGCGTCAGTGCGGCATATTTTGTCAATGTGTCTCAGTTCCCGATGTATTGGCCCATCGAGAGGCAATACATCCTTACCTGAAACACATTTCCCTGCAGTGGGGTCAATGCAACACAAACTGAGACATTTTCCTCTCTCGCAGAGCAATATGTCCAGCATTATGATGTATTGACCCCACAACTGGGCAATGTGTCCTAGACGAAGACGTATTGCTCCGACAGAGGGTAATGTGTCACCCGAGCGGATGTATTGCCCTCCGAAAGAGCAATACGTCTCCGTCTGGGACGTATTGCTATGCAAGCATGTCATTTTGAGAATTAAGTTCAAGATCATGCCATTTTGATAATCCAAATGGTTAAACATGTCATTTTACTTTTTTAGGCAACAAAAAAATATACTATTCGAATATCGGAATATATATGCAGTGTTTGGCAACGCGATTGCATTTATCGCCGGTGGCCCATCACAGATGACTCATCGCAACGCGGCCGGTGGAGTTTGTCGACCGCTCCAGACAGAAAACACAATATAAAATGAGAGCGGCGGATAACTGTGTGTTTGACAACACGATTGATAGCGATTGACCCGCTGCTCGTGGTTGTCCATTACTGCCCGAGCAATGGTCATCCCTTTACCAAACGAAACAATAGTACTATGCAGCAGTCAGCCGTCGTTTTTTCTTTTCACAAATAATACAAGTAAAAAATCCACACGCCGTCAAAAGCGGCCCCTGAATCTTATCATATTAGTCAACCTCCTATACCAACTGGCTGCGCCTAGTTTGCTTTGCATCTGATTCTTCTGGAATTCTACTTTGGTGTCCACTTTTCGTTTTCCTTTTTCTTATTGCGTAAGGAGACTCTCGTGAGGTGGACGGACGCCGCGGAACAGCGACCGAAGTCGGAAAGCCCATCCCGACTCAAACTCCAGCTTCCAGACGTACCATTGGATATACTATCCCGCCAGGCTTGGCACGCTTGGTTAACCACCACCCAACTACCGGGAAAAAGAAAAGGTCACCGTCGATGTATCATTTAACAGCAAAGATAACCCACCGACCGGATGATTGGGGCTTGCTGTCTGTTATCATTATGGTGGCAAGATATGAAACGGACTGACACGACAAGTGGTTAGGAGCACTGATATGTATGAAAGCTTACGTGGACACGCCCACGCCATTGCGCCAAAGCTAAAAATCATCTTTTGTTTGTTATGTAAACGTCCTCACAGCAAGAGACACGTGGCTATTTAGTGACGGCTCATGACATAACCAATAATAGTGAGATTCATGTACGTATTATTCCTATTGATTTATGTATTGTTCTTTTGCAGCTAGTGTATTGTTATTTGTATCCATGTACATATTCGAAATGTTATTCACTTATGCTATTGAAATCGGACCATGATATACAATGGTGGAGCCAGAAAATCTGATTAAAGGGAGCACCGTTAACATAAAACATAAGATAGGGATATTAGATAGGGTACAATAGGTAACTCTCTAGAAGACAATGTCTAATTTTTCTTTTGATTATGTACAATTACAAAGCTCGGGTAGGATCTAATGCCTACGTGGACCACAATGTGACTATGTCACTGATGATATACATACTTTAAAATAAGTCTGAAAAGAAATTTATATGATAAAGAATAATGGCTTATACTACCAAAAAACATGGTATAGATAACAGTCATGTAAAAGGTTACACACTTTAGATGACATGTTTGTACATCACTTATAACCAGTATAGACCTGCGTAAAATAGATGGCATACATTTTAACATTTTTGAAAAGGTTACGTACTTTAGGTGACATGCATGTAAATCACTTATAGTCTGTATAATCCTACGTCACATAGATGACATACATTTTATCATACTTAAAAGGATTACACTCAATAGGTGACATACACTTGAATCACCCATACTCTAATGGAGGTTTATCGTATAGGTGATGTGTATATGAGTCACATGTGATATTTAAGGGGGTATATCATTTAGGTGACATGTTAGGTGACATACATACATGTCACCTAATCTTTAGGTGACATACATACAAGTCATCTAACATCTCACAACTAATAATACACATTAATAATTATCTTAATGTAGTTGTGTGGAGATATATTAACACGTTTATTTGACAATTCATAAAGGAGATATGTGAGAGAAATTGTTGTTGAGAGTCATTCAAAGTCATTTGGAAAGTTATTTATAAAATAATATTGACATAAAGATCTTTCCCAAACTCATACATGTCTCTTTTGTGACCCTAGTAGGGCTAATGCGTTTTGTCTTGCAAGGCAAATTTCTCGTTGATAGTGACTCACATAGACCACCCACCACCAACAACAATTGATGTAAACGAGTGGTGGTTCTCGTAAGCAGTGACCGACTATGCTCCGATTGTGAGAATACACTGTCATGATATGGGCCATGGCACCTTACAAATATATTTGTACAGACTTGATGTGCGAGGACAATGTCACAATATGGGCCATGACTCCTCGTAAATGAATTTTCAAAGAGTAGTTGTGAGAGGAAAATGTTATGATTAAGAGCCTTGGCTCCTCCCAAAAGCATTTTTAGGGATTTGATGAGCGAGGATATTGTCATGATATGGGTCATGTCTCCTCAAATATTCATATTACTTGATAAGAGAGGACATGATGCATGGGTTTTTAGTCATTTTCACATACATATTTTCCTTGATTTTTTGTGTTGATTTGTCATGTATATGATTAATTATGCATGAAATGCTATCAATGGCATGTTCTATTTAATATGGTTTAATAGTCATCCTGAGTACTTATCCACATTCTTGTACATTTTCAAGTACAATCAAACTTCGCAGACTTGGTGCTACCGACCCACATAGTCGATGGTACCGACTTCACGTCAGTATTGGACCAGAAGACTCGCACAGACTCGATACTACTGACACTCAATGTCGGTAGTACCAAAATATCGCCAGTAAAGCACAAGAATAAATCGCGGAAACTCGGTACTATTGAGTCCAAAAACTCGACACTACTGAGATGGAATCAGTGAAGCAGTGCTCGAGCGACCTAAGACTCGGTGCTATCGAGACAAGTTGATAATACCGACATTGTGATGAATCACGGTTAATTAAGAAACTTGGTACTACTGACTATCAAGTCGGTACTACCAAGTTTGCCCGATTAGGCAATATGAAGATAGCAATCTAATCCAACGGTTGGTGTTATTTCATACCTTAAGTGATTCCTATGACTTGAGGGGAGTTTGTCCAAACAAAAAGAGGCAGCTGTTTTCCATTGCACGACACCGGAGAGAGAGGAGAGAAGAGCAAGGAATTGGAGGCTTCACCAGGGACCATATGAGAACCTCCGGAAGGCGAATCTACAGCCGAAAGACAACAGATTGCACGCACGACGTAGGGGATCATCCGTATCAGCTATTCTCCAGGGGTTACTTAGTTTTTTTAATATTTCCTACATTTTTTCTCTTTCTCTACCATGTATTTGTCAATGAAAATCATGTGGGGCTATACCCCTTGATTTCTTAGGATCCGGGAGTAGCCCAGATATACATTGTAATTGATTTTCATGCATTAATATTATCTTTGTCCCTATTTCTGGATATAAATCTATGAAGTTGTCTTGTTTAGTTTATGCCTGATCAATATAGATAGATTATCAGTCCCTTAATCATTTCAGGAGAGAGGTTAAGGGTTGGAAAAACATGGATTTACCCATTTATTGTACCCCTTGGGAAAGGTGGAGAATAAATGGGAGGAGAAACCCATAGATTAATCTTAAAGCACCTAACTAAGCAACCAATTACTGTGGAAATGTGATTGGCATTAGAATAGGTAGTGAACTACACTGCAGGAGTGGGTAGTTCTAGATACATACTCTTTATCCAAGGATATATAGGGGTAATAGATGTTGGTGTGTGGAATAAATTGCAAATGTTATTTGTGTTGAAAGCATTGTCCTGAGGAATTCCCTTAAATCTGAGTAATTTAATTGTTAAGCTTGTTTTGTATGCATTTATATCTGTTCAATCAAACCAATTCACTTTCACCGGCCTAGCTGATTAGACCATAGTTAGTAGTAGTATTCTGGAGAACGTTTCCCTATGTTCGAATCGGGCCTGAAAAAGTCCTGTATTACTTCTATATGTTCACTTGCGTATAATGCACGGTAAACACGTGTCAAGTTTTTGGCACCGTTGTCGGGAAAACAATAAAATCCAACACTATGAGTGTTGTAGTCGGCCACTCTAGGCCAACCTTTTTTATTTTTTAGTTCTATTTCACTTAAAGATGAATCATAACATCATTATTATTTCTAGCTCCACTATTGTACTCTTGACAATTATTTTGCTACTTTCAAGTATTGGTGTATGGTGCATACTCGAGCCCATGATTACGGAGAGCCATCTTTGCTGGGTTTTGGGTAAGAAGAAATCCTTCACAGAGAGAGGGAATTTGGAAGGTCTACCAACAAATTCAACTGAACTCCACCACCGACACCTTCGCCTGAAGGTTATGTAACACCATAAGAACCTGAGTCAGCAAAAATGGGTGATGGAGCAGAAGAGCAAACGATATGGGAAAGGATCAGAGCCTCTTCCTCAACAGCTCAAAAGGGACCAATCAAAATACAATCCATCAACATGGGTAGCTACAAGATTGATCCAGGGTTGATCTCTTTAGTCAAATATCACGCTTTTCATGGTCACAGTTCTGAAGACCCGATGGTACACATCAGTAACTTTGTTGGGAATTGTGATATGGTTAAAATAGATAGAGTATCGGTGACTGTCATATATCTGAAGTTGTTCCCGTCATCTCTGAAAGACAACACAAAGTCATGGTTTCACAATCTCGATGATGAGTGTATCGAGATGTGGGATCAGATGATCGATGCCTTTTTCGAGCGTTACTTTCCTCCACAGAGGACAAATGACCTGGTGAAGAAGATCCATAATTTCAGACAACATGCTGAAAAATCCTGTTATGAAGCATGGGAGAGATTCCTAAATATGTTGTGGAAAGTACCTCATCATGGTATTGATTTGTTGGGATAAGAAAAGATCTTCTACTACGATCTACACAAGGGTGAAAGAACCATGCTCGACGGTGTAGGAGCAGAGTTCTTCCTCAATAACAAACCCACCCACTGTCATGAGATATTAAAGAATATGTCCAAGAATCAGTCATGGGACAATGAGAGAGAGCTTTCGGCAACTGTCAAAAGCGTTTACGAGTCCAAGGTCATCTCTGCATTAAATGAGAAGTGAGACCTGATTGCTAAAAAGTTATGTGCTAATGATGGACCACATTCAGAAGAAGAAGATGAAGAGTGCAAGTTTGTATGCCAACAACAATAATATAGGAGAAATATAGATGATCTCATTAAAAGAAGCAATGTGTTACCCAAATGATAGAGAATAAGACTATGATCCGACTACCATAGAGGAGGTCATTGTTGATTCTCTAATACAGACATATCCACAGTTACCCTTGGAAGAATGCTTGATGAATAAAGTAGATGATAGCACATGCAACCGCTCTCTAGATGAGTGTGTATTGATGTTGAAGGCGGTACTTTGCTATTATACAAGATATTTTGAAGATTTGGGGCCACCTCCCCTACCACTGGTCCCATCTCTGCTGAGCCCACCTGAGTTGGAATTGAATTCGTTATCATCACATCTGAAGTATGTCTTCCTGGCTATAGAACAGAAGCTCCCAATGATCATATCATCGTCCTTGAGCGGTGAAGAAGAGGGGAAGTTGGTTGCTGTGTTGAAGAACCACTGAGCTGATTTTTGGTGGTTTATAGAGGACATCAAAGGAATCTCTCTGACTTTGTGCTAGCACAAAATCCAGCTGGAAGAAGGAGCTAAGGAAATAGTTCAACCTCAGTGATGACTCAACCCAATCATGACTGAGGTAGTGAAGAAAGAAGTGGGCAAGCTCCTATCGACATGTATCATTTATGCAATTTTGGATTCTACGTGGGTTAGCATAACTCAGGTGGTTCCTAAGAAAGGGGGGGTCACTATCACAACTAATGCAGCTAATGAATTGATTTCAACTAGGTTGTTGATGGGGTGGCATGTATGTATAGATTACTGATGCTTGAATGATATCACTTTAAAGGATCATTTTCCTTTACCTTTCATTGTTCATATTTTGGAAGGACTAGCTGGTCATTCACACTTTTGCTTCCTCGATGGGTATTTCAGTTATAATCTGATTTCAATCGAGCCAAAGGATCAGGAAAAATCTACTTTTACCTATCCTTATGGCACATTTGCATATAGATGGATGTTGTTCAACCTTTGTAACACCCCTGCCACCTTCCAACGATGTATGCTTTCCATCTTCTCTAATATGATAGAGTGGTGCTTGGAGGTGTCAATGGATGATTTTTCTATGTATGGGGAGTCATTCAGGGATTTTCTATACAATTTGGATAAGGTTTTACAAAGATGTGAGGACACTCATTTAGTCTTGAATTGGAAGAAGTGTCATATGATGGTGAGTGAGGGCATAGTGCTTGGACACAAGGTGTCCAATAAGGGTATGGAAGTAGACCCAGTTAACATAGAATTTATCTCCAAGCTACCTCCTTCGACATCAGTTAAGGGAGTAAGGAACTTTTTGGGATATGCTGGGTTTTACCGTTGTTTTATCAAAGTTTTTTCAAAAATTGCTAAACCCTTGTCTGAACTATTAGAAAAAGACGCTGAATTTTCTTTCAATGATTGATGCTTGAATGCCTTTGAAGTACTAAAGGAGAAGCTTAGCTCTACGCCTATTTTGCAGGCTCCTAATTGGAGCCTACCATTTGAGCTGATATGTGACACATCAGATTACGCAGTGGGAGCTATGTTGGGTAACCACAAACATAAAGCTCCTACAATCATATATTATGTGTCCAAAACTTTGAATGACGCACAACTTAATTATACAACCACAGAAAAAGAACTCTTAGCAGTTGTTTTTGCATTTGAGAAGTTCTGCCAATACCTAGTTGGGGCGAGGATGATTGTTTGGACCGACCATTCTTCCATCAAATACCTGTTACAAAAGAAAGATGCAAAACCTAGATTGATTATATGGATTTTACTTCTACAAGAATTTGACATTGAAATTAAAGACAAGGCAAGGGTGGAAATGTGGTAGCGGATCACCTATCTAGGCCGGAAAGAGTGAATGAAAAAGATGTAGATATCCCTATTGTTGAGGATTTTTTGGATGAAAAACGTTTTTCTATAAAGACTAAGGATCCCTGGTTTGCAGATATCATTAATTATTTAGCCTACAAAAAGATGCCTACAGATTGGGGCTATCAAGAAAAAAAGAGATTTTTCCACTCATTGAGGTTTTACATCTGGGATAACCAAATTCTTCTTAAACAATGTAGGGATAGACTTTTGAGGAAGTGTGTACCCGAATGTGAGGTTGAGAGCATTTTGTCACATTGCCATTCTTTACCCATAGGAAGGAATCACACTAGCTCTAGGACTACAGACAAAGTTTTAGAGAGTGGTTTTTATTGGCCAACACCGTTTAAAGATGCACATGATTTTTTTCATCGTTGTGATGCATGTCAGTGCGCATGTAACATTTCTAAGCGACACGAGATGCCATTAAATGTGTTTCAATAGGTTGAAGTGTTTTATCTATGGAGAATTGATTTCATGGGCCCATTTGTGTCGTGTAATTCTAATCTCTAAATTTTACTTGCAATTGACTATGTATCTAAGTGGGTGGAAGCAATTTCAACCCGCACCAATGACACACAAGTTGTGTGAAGATTTATGAAGGATAATTTTTTTGTAGATTTGGTGTCCCCTGACTGATCATTAGTGATGGTGGATCACATTTCACCAGTACGCAATTTGGATCCTTACTGAGTAAATATGGAGTGAAACACCGAGTGGGTACTCCTTACCACCCACAGACACAAGGTCAAGTTGAGGTGTCCAACAGAGAAGTGAAGAAGATTTTGGAAAGGATAGTCTCAACTAATCAGACAAATTGGATTTTTATGCTTAATGACGCTCTGTGGGCTTATAGGATGGCCTATAAATCACCTATAGGTACAATGCATTTTAGGTTGGTTTATGGATGTGCTTGCCATTTATCTGTAGAGCTTGAGCATAAGGCAAAGTGGGCATTGAAAAAGCTAAAGTTTGGATTGGATGAAGGAGGTAGGAAGAGACTGTTAGAGATGAATGAACTAGATGAGATTAGGATGGATTCTTACAAAAGTTCTAGGATTTATAAGGAGAGGATGAAGAAGATTCATGATAGGCACATCTTGAATATGGTGTTTCTTCTAGGACAAAAGGTTCTTCTTTTTAATTCTCAACTTAAATTACATCTGGGCAAATGGAGGTCTAAATGGGGTGAACCATTTGTGATTGAGCAGGTTTTTTGCCATGGTTCTGTGAATGTAACGAGGCAGGATCACCCCCTTACTAATTTGTTTTTGAAGAATTAACATCCATTCCAAACACATTCAAAGGTATGTTGGAATAGGTATACATTTTCCAAATTTATTATAATGGTATGCAAAAGACCAAAGTGTAGTAGCAAAATAAAAATAAATGACTATATGAAACTTTCATAAAAGATTACACAAGTACATCAAAATCTCCCATTAGGATTTACAAAAAGATACAACAAAAAGGATCTAGATAGAGGGAAGTATAAACTACTTCAAATCTGTCTCCAAGAAACATCTCCAAGAGCTAGGTCCATGTTGGAAGCTATGGTCTCCTTATTCATATTTAACACCTCGATCTAAACCTAGGTGGTTGGGAAATCACCCAGCAAGAGGAAAAAAACAAGGTATGTGTCAAATAATGAAAAGAACCATAGATAAGGAATAAAATGAAAGTAAAGGCTAAGATTTCATCATAAGATGAAGATAACAAGAGTATAAGGCTATATTAAAAAAAACTTTCCATTAACAATTATATTAAAAAGGATTTGCATGTACGATAATTATGTATACCTAACTAAGTAGGGTTGAGGCACCTACCAGACCTCTAACCTATAGGTGAGGGGAGAATAAGACATTCCCAATCACCTACACAATTATATAGGGGAGAATAAAAACATTCCCTAGGGCGATTAAATACACGCCTTCTGTTGGTGGTTGTACACAAGTAATGCTACTTTAAATTAAATAGAACATAAATCTATATGCTAGAAAAGTAGGCATGACAAGAGTAGTCATAATATTCAATAAGCATGGAAGTGGGGTATAAGATCCAAAACAGAAGAAATTATAATCTGATTTGAGGCATGAACAACATTAGGATTCAAGAATAGAAGATTTAGGATTCATTTAAGCCTCATTCGGGAAATATAGGGTTTGGCTGCAATTATCCCAACATAGGGTGTAAGGAATGCACATACATAAAGAGGGCTTGCACATACATAAAGAGGGATTGCACATACCTCTCTTACTGATATCAATTACTAACTTTCACCACTTTAATTGAGTCCAACTTCCACTTTACCTATTTTCAATGTATTAGCATGTAGTACAAAATGCACATTAATGTATAGAAACCCTAATTTTAGAACTTTTTATCAAAACTCGGAATTAGATTTTGAAAATATCACCAATGAACTTATTGGTTCTCCTGATCAAGAAAACATATTTTTATGTTAATTTTGGAGTTATGATGATTAAGATGTACTTTTTATGGATTTAATACATTAAATTCATTTTACAAAAATTACCCTTCATAAAACCATGAAATTAGACCTTGAATATACTTTTATTATATAGAGATTAATTTTACGATTCCAAAACATATTTATTAGTCAAATTTGTATAAGCGGATTAGAAGATATGAATTTTTCAATACTGACCAATAGGAAATTGCCACATCATCAAACCGATCGAGATAATTGGAGAGAGGGACAGGGAGAAAATACCATTTGACCCAAGATCATGTTTGAAGTTACATAGGTAACCAAACTAGAGCTTATAGAGAAGGTAAAAAAGCAAGAAACCAAAACCCTAGAAGAACATGATAAAAAGAGACGGAGATCATCGATTTTAAACATAGAAGCATGAGTTTTAAACATGTAGTATGCAATATATGAGAAGGGGGTTAACAAAACATGCCTATAGTAAGGTAAGAAGGTCAAAACAGCAAGAATCTTGAGATTAGAAGGTCTGGTTGCTCCAAGCCAAGCTCCTTTCTTGAGCAAAGATCACCTTCACCACTTTAGAGGTGCAAACCCTGGCAAAAGAGCATGGAGATGAGATGTTTTAGGGTTCTAGGTGGAGTTTTACCATGGAAGGTCATGGTTCCCACCTGGAACAAGGTGGGAGGAATAATAACAACATGAAAATAGGGAAGGAAAGGAGGATACTTACTAGTTTTGGTCAAAATCACTAAGGAGGAGCTTAAGAAATCCTAAAATAGAGAAATTTGGAACCCTAGGAGCCTTGTTCACCAAGGTAGGCACCCTATTTTACATTGGGATAGAAAATTCGTGGCCAAACATAGAAGGAATGATTCTCTAAGCTAGATGAAAGAGAAGGAGAGTATTGATTCTTGGATTGGGTGGTGGGAAGGGGTAGGCATGGCTTTATAAAGAAGGGGGCAAGCATGAGGTGTCTATGGGACTTTCCATGTGTCCTTAGGCTAAGGCTTCATGGTCATGCAAGAGGACAGCTCATAGAGACTTCTTGTATATCCAAATTTGGTTCTAAAATCCCATGGAGACTTCTAGGCCATCCCCACCGTCCTTCAAACAAAGAAATAACCATATTGGTTCATAGCTTTTAAAGATAAGCTCATTTATAAAGAGGGTAATCCCTATAATTCCCTTGGAGAGAAACACCTTCAAACCAAGGTGCAACCAAGTGCCCCATGGTTCAAAAGATCTATAATGGTAAGGGAATATCTAAGGATTATAATACATTTGATCATTTTCAAAGAAAACCTCCCAATTGGGTAAATTGCATAAAAGTCCAGAATGTACCAAAAATTGTAGAACTTGCACAAACAACATCCAAATCGGACCAAAGTTGAAACTTAATATTTTATCATGATTTCAAAACACCTCAAAAGGTTATATTAAGGTTTATAGTACTTAATTATGGTATTTAAGCTTGTTCAATACATTAAGTAAGGTTTGGGGCCTTACACTTCTAACATGGATTTATTTACCATTGTTCCACTTAAGCGGTGATTTTACATTTTAGATCCTTAAATAAGATTTAACTGAGGTATTTTTGCATAAACCATTCCATTGGTATAACTATTGAACAAATTTTCACCAAACCACTATAAATTCCACAGTTTAAGCATCAAGGCGAAAAAGGATAGAAACGATAGGAAAATATTGGGAAAGGGCCAAATAGAGAATATGTCGAAGTTTTGGTATGTTACTACACTCCACCCCTTAAAGAGGATTTCATCCTCAAAAACTAAAGCAAAGTGATATGGGTGAGTATGCAACATCTCACCACTAAACTCCCAGATTGTTTCCATTAAACTTCCACCAAAACTTTTACTAACGTAAACTCTTTATTTTTCAACTACTTAACTTGAGAGTTCAGAATCTTTTCAAGAAACTCCACATAGATTAGGTTCTCATTGATCACCTAAAGGTTTCACTTCACATTATCATTATTATTCTCTTAATTGTGTCATGTCATATTTACTTTGTTTCCAAAAGAGTTATATTTCATTATTATGCACAAACCCAATATATTTCTTATTTATCTCATTAGGAATTTTAACACAACTAGCGTTATACTAAATTATCTTAATATGCATTATTATATTTGACCATTATCTTTAATAATTTGGATTTATACTCCATTATCAATTGTATCAGATTATCTTGTATGAAATAGGACACTTTATCCAATTTGTTATAACTAATCCAAATAATGTCACATTAATTACTTATATGGATATTAGACATTGTTACTTTACCATTCTTGCTCACACTAATGTCATCATTAATCATTCTATCATATTTATTCACTTCTTATTATTTATTATGAACATTTGTGTGAATCAATTTCTTCTTATCCATATTGAAGTCAATATATATATTTTAATGATCAAGGTGGGACATATTACATGTTAATGATTTGATTCACATACTAAGTCATTAGATGATTAATTAGGTGTGTATTAGATAACAAGGTGATATGCATTTCATATTGATGACCTGATTAATATGTGATTTATGTGTATTAAAGTATGTTATCTGATTATGACACTTAGTGACACTAATGTATCATGAATTCCATTAAGGATATATAGGTTAAGGTTAGATGATTACAACTTAGGGTTTAGGTTAACATGATCATGATTATTCACCTATACCTTCTTAGGATGCATTAAGTCCAAGGTAATATTACAATTATCTTACCCATCATATCATTAGGGTTTATTGGTGTATGACATGGTCAACATCATGCTTATCCACTATTAAAAATGTGAGTTACTCTTATTATGTGCATTAGATATTCATTAGGGCTCAAACATATGAACTATTCATTAGATGATCATTGTATGTTCTTTTGGATACCAAGAAACATGTGGTTACCACTATAACTTGTTTGGTCAAAACTAAGCATTCAAGCACACTAACTTCCTAATTATGGAGTTAGGGTTTCTAAAGTCAGAGTAGCTAGATTTTTGTATGTTACATGACTCCATCCCCTTGGAAAGGATTTCATCCTCAAAATTTAACTTCTCAAACATCATCAAACCAACTACTCTCAACCCCTTGAAAGGTTTGACCTACCAAAACAAACTAATCTAGAGGTAAAAGGGTGAGTCTAACTAGACCATATACAAGATCCATCATGCTTCACTACGCACTATGATTTCTTACTAAACACCAAACTCCAAAGTCTAGGTTGTATGGATAACTATCAAAACATGTGGTTCTGTGGGTCATAAGCAAACTATATTGGGTATCCATCCTCAAAAAAGTCATTACACCTGGGAGACTAGTTCAACATATTAGGGTCCCTAAAGATAAATCATATAGATGTATAAGGCTACTATTGCCTAAAAGCATGCTATTTTGGACAATTCATACCAGCTCATGCCATGCCGGTATCATATGGATTCGGGAGTCCTTGTACCAAAGCTAGTGGTGCGGAGGAAAATCTTGCCATCCCCCGAATCCTGATCCTTTCTAGACACCTTTGCTTTCAACTTCATGTCCTAGTATCTACCTAAAGGCCAAGCTAAATAACCTCAAGTTACTATGGTTACTTGTGCATCTTTTAGTTGTAAGTATTTTAGGTATCTATTCATCATTATTCTAATGTGAAACTATAGGATCCTAAATCAACCCTTCATCATCTTTGATCATCTCTAGGTCAAACATATCACTTAAAGGTAAAGCAAGTATTCTAACTAGGAAGACAAAATTGAAATAGTCAGATTCTGAATACATTGGGCTCTGATACCATGTTGTAAGGAGGCGGGATCACCCCCTTACTAAAAAAATTTGAAGAATTAACATCCATTCCGAACACACTCAAAGGTATATTGGAATAGGTATAAATTTTCCAAATTTATTATAATGGTATGCAAAAGACCAAAGTGTAGCAGCGGAATGAAAATAACTGACTATATGCAACTTTCATAAAAGATTACACAAGTACATCAAAATCTCCCATTAGGGTTTACAACAAGATACAACAAAAAGGATCTAGATAGAGGGAAGTCTAAACTACTTCAAATATGTCTCCAAGCAACATCTCCAAGAGCTAGGTCCATGTTGGAAGCTATGTTCTCGTTGTTCATGTTTAACACCTCGATCTAAACCTGGGTGGTTGGGAAATCACCCAGTAAGAGGGAAAGAAAACAAGATATGTGTCAAATAATGAAAAGAACAATAGATAAGGAATAACATGAAAGTAAAGGCTAAAATTTCATCATAAGATGAAGATGACAAGAGTATGAGGCTGTATTCAAAAGAAATTTGCCATTAACAATTATATTAAAAAGGATTTGCATGTAAGATAATTATGTCTACCTAACTAAGTAGGGTTGAGCCACCTACCAGACCTCTAACCTATAGGTGAGGGGAGAATAATACGTTCCCAATCACCTACACAATTATATAGGGGAGAATAAAAACATTCCCCAGGGCGATTAAATGCATGCCCTCGGTGGGTAATTGTGCATAAGTATCACTACTTTAAATTAAATAAAACATAAATCTACAAGCTAGAAAAGTAGTCATGGCAAGAGTAGTCATAATATTCAATAAGCATGGAAGTGGGGTATAAGACCCAAACAAGAATAAATTATAATATGATTTGAGGCATGAACAACATTAGGATTCAAGAATAGAAGATTTAGGGTTCATTTAAGCTTCATTAGGGAAATATAGGGTTTGGCTGCAATTATCCCAAAATAGGGTGTAAGGAATGCACATACATAAAGAGGGATTGCACATACCTCTCTTACTAATATCAATTACTCACTTTCACCACTTTAATTGAGTCCAAGTTCTACTTTGCCTATTTTCAATGTATTAACCTGTATTAGAGTACAAAATGGACATTAATGTATAGAAACCCTAATTTTAAATTTTTTTATCAAAAAACAGATTTAGATTTTGAAAATATCACCAATTAACTTATTGGGTTCTCCTGATCAAGAAAACATATTTTTATGTTAATTTTGGAGTTATGATAATTAAGATGTACTTTTTATGGATTTTATGCATTAAATTCATTTTACAAAAATTACCCTTCATCAAACCATGAAATTAGACCTTTAAAATATTTTTATTAGATAGAGATTAATTTTCCAATTCCAGAACATATTTATTTGTCAAATTTGTATAAGCGGATTAGAAGATATGAATTTTTCAACACTGACCAATAGGAAATTGCCACATCATCAAACCGATCGAGATAATTGAAGAGAGAGGGAGAGGGATAAAACACCATTTGACCCAAGATCAGGTTTGAAGTTACATAGGTAACCAAACTAAAGCTTCTAGAGAAGGTAAAACAGCAAGAAACCAAAACCCTAGAAGAACTTGATAAAAAGAGATGGAGATCATCGATTTTAAACATAGAAGCATGAGTTTTAAGCATGTAGTATGCAATATATGAGAAGGGGGTTAACAAAACTTTCCTGTAGGAAGGTAAGAAGGTCAAAACAGCAAGGATCCCAGGATTAGAAGGTCTGGTTGCTCCAAGCCAAGCTCCTTTCTTGAGCAAAGACCGCCTTCTCCACTTTAGAGGTGCAAACCCTAGCAAAAGAGCATGGAGATGAGATGTTTTAGGGTTCTAGGTGGAGTTTTACCATGGAAGGTCATGGTTCCGACCTGGAAGAAGGTGGGAGGAATAATAACAACATGAAAATAGGGAAGGAAAGGAGGATACTTACTAGTTTTGATAAAAAACACCAAGGATGAGATTAAGAAATCCTAAAATAGAGATATTTGGAACCCTAGGAGCCTTCTTCACCAAGGTAGGCACCTTCTTTTACCTTGCGACATCAACTTCATGAAAAAACATAGAAGGAATGATTATCTAAGCTATAGTAAATAGAAGGAGAGTATTTCTTCTTGTATTGGGAGGTGGGAAGGGGTAGGCATGGCTTTATAAAGAAGGGGGCAAGCATGAGGTGTCTATGGGACTTTCCATGTGTCCTTAGGCTAAGGATTCATGGCCATGCAAGAAGATAGCTCATAGAGACTTCTTGTATATCCAAGGTCAGTCCTAAAAGCCCATGGATATTTCTAGGCCATCCCCCACCATCTTTCAAACAAAGAAATAACCCTATTGGTTGATAGCTTTTAAAGATAAGCTCATTTATAAAGAGGGTAATCCCTATAATGCCCTTGGAGAGAAACACATTCAAACCAAGGTGCAACCAGGTTCCCCATGGTTTAAAAGCTCTAGAATGTTAAGGTAATATCTAAGGATTATAATACATTTGATAATTTTCAAAGAAAACCTCCTAATTGGGTAAATTGCATAAAAGTCCAAAATGTACCTAAAATTACATAACTTGCACAAACAACATCCAATTTGGACCACACTTGAAACTTAATCTTGTCTCATGATTTAAAAACACCTCAAAAGGTTATATTAAGGTTTATAGTACTTAATTATGGTAGTTAAGCTTGTTTAATACATTAAGTAAGGTTTGGGGCCTTACACTTCTAACATGGTATTATTTACCATTGTTCCACTTAAGCGGTGATTTTACATTTTAGATCCTTAAATAAGATTTCTCTAAGTTATTTGTTCATAAACCCTTCCATTGGTATAACTATTGAACAAATGTTCACCAAACCACTATAAGTTCTACAGTTTAAGCATCAAGGCCAAAAAGGATAGAAATGATAGGAAATTATTGGGAAAGGGCCAAACAAAGAATATGTCAAAGTTTTAGTATGTTACAGTGAAGATTTTAGATGGGACTAGGTCATTCCTTATTAATGGCCAAAGATTGAAGCTCTACTATTGTGGGGAAGTGGAGCCAAGAATGTAGGAAGTGCAACTTATGGAAATCCATTAGATTCTTGCTCTTAGGAACATCTCGTCTAGGACGTTAAATAATGCAGCTTGTTGAGAGGCAACCCAACCTTCATTTCTCTTTATTCATGTTCATTTTAGCATTGTAGTTGTCTTTTCATTCTTATTTCATAAAAAAGGCACCTTGATTCGTTTGTGGAGTGTGTAGATTCTTATAAGGTCGGTACTACTAAGTCCCCAAGTCGGTAGTACCAAATTTACATCAAAAAGTCACCCACACAAGAAAGATAGACTCAGTACTATCGACCCTACCAGTCAATACTACTGAGTTTTTGAAGATTTTCGAGCGCTTAAATGATAAGCACTCAGTATTATTGACATTTGCATCGGGTGCTCCCAGGGTTGAAACACCGAGACAAAAATTCCAAAATACCGAGAAAGAATTGCCAACTCGGTACTACCGACGGTCCAGTCAGTACTACTGACACATAACATCAGTAATCTGTGGACACTTGATTCGATGACAGATTCATTCTTCATCATACAGTCGGTAACACTGATTCGCAACCCAAGTTGGTACTACCGAATTGGACTCAGTACCACTGACTCTGAGCGATCCGCGCTCGAGTCATCATCAAACATCAGCCGTCGATACATCTGAGCCACAGATTTGTGCTTGCAGCTCAGTACTACTGACATAAAAGTTAGTAGTACCGACTCTTCCCGACTCATATATATAAGGAGTGGGGGTGAATCCATTTTCTTCACACCACTTCCTCCACTCCTACTGCAACTCAGAGCAAAGATGCACTGGGCACTGAAGATCTTCACCAAGTCTCTTTTTCCTCATCCTCCTTCTTACATCAGCATCATGGCACTAAGGAGAGGCCCTTCTACGTCGACGAAGCAAGGAGAGTTGGTCCCTCGACCAACACACATCCAACATCCATTCTCAGAGATCAAGAAAGTTTATGAAGAGCTACAGACAAGGTTGATAGTAGCAATGCGATATGGAGACCGCACCTTGATCGAGCGAGTGGGCTTCACCGACAACATGCGGTGGGTGTGCCAGAAGCATTTCATGGATGGAGACAATCCTTTCTTCAGCAACTGGTAGACTTACCCAAAATCGTCCTTGAGTTCTTAGCATCACTGGAAGTTCTTGTCACCCCTGAACAACAATTAGGAGGCAAATGGAGGGAAGTCAAAGTCAACTTTTGCCTCTTCAACAACAACTACTCCATCACTCTACGGGCAGTCAACCACATCTTTAACTGGGCTCACATCCCAGAATGCTCCACCCCTTCATATTTTGACTACGACTTGGCTTGGGAGTAGTTGACTGAGGTGCCAGAAGGCTTTCACATTAGCTGGCATGTCAAATCTGTTACTGATATCGAGCACCAAGTTTCTAGGGTAGCCACGATTCATCATAATGTCGATACTATCAACTTGTCTCGATAGCACCGAGCCTTAGGTCATTGGAGCACTACTTCACTGATGCCATCTCGGTAGTACCGAGTTTGTGGACTTGGTAGTACCGAGTTTTTGGACTTGGTAGTACTGAGTTTCCATGATTTATCCCTTGTTCTTTACTGGCGATGTTGCAGTACTACCGACTTTGAGTGTCGATAGTATCGATTCTATGTGAGTCTTCCTAGTCCAGTACTGACGTGAAGTCGGTACCACTGACTTTGTGTGTCGGTAGCACTGCGTCTGTGAAGTTTGATTGTACCTAAAAATGCACAAGAACGTGGATAAGTACTCGAGATGAATATTAAACCATCTTAAATAGTAAAAATCATATAATTAGATGCATCTAGATAGAACATGCCATTGATAGCATTTCATGCATAATTAATCAAATAAATGACAAATCAACACATAAAATCAAGGAAAATATATGCATGTAAAAAGGACTGAAAACCCATGCATCAGGACACTGTCATGATATGAGGCATGACTCCTCATGATATGGGGAACGAATCCTCACAAATGATATGAGACTTGCTATGAAAGGACATTGTCTATATCAATATAAAAGGAGGTATACAAGTTATGGGATATTAATGTGGTACAGTTTTAAAGGGATTAAATTAATGAGCCCACTAAAAATTAGTAAATGTATAATAAGGGGAAGTTAATGGGGGTTTCTTTATTATTGATAAGACAATGTATTGCAATAGGAAACTGTGAACAATTTTAAATTTTAGTTTATGAGAGAATTTATTTGCTCGCAGGGGAGGTCAATGAAAATTTGATTGGTTGGAGAATGAAAGAGAAGAAAAGTTCATGTGATTCAAAATTTAGAAGGAGTAATGGCATGATATAGTTTATGGACAAAGTGGATTACTATTGGCTTTTCTTGTTACCAATTATAACAAAAAAAATACAAAATTGTATGACAAGAGAAAGAAATAAGAAGAACGCAACATGTGCTCTTGTATGTGTGTCTCAAAGATCACCATGTGTCTAGTGTCAATGACTTGCCAAGACAAGGCACTTCCTAATTCAAAATGGAAGACCCATCCTCCTTGTGACATATTGGAATTACGATCTTTCATGGTGTGATTTCTCTCACTTATCTTTAGTGAGCACTAAAATAGTTAGGGATTAAGCTCATGCATTATGTAGTTTCTTGGGGATATACCACTAAATTTATTTGATAATTCATAAAGGAGAAGTGTGATAGGAATTGATGTTGAGAGTCATTATAAGTCATTCTAAGTGTCATTCATAAAGAAATAGTGGCATGACAAACATCCCCAAACTCATAAACATCTCTTTTTTGATCATTTTTAAAACTAATGGGCCTTTGTCTTGAGAGGCAAATTTCTCCTTGGCAGCTGCTTGCATAGACCACTCAGTGCCAACATCAATTGCTCCAAATGGGCAGTGGTTGCTGCATATACGTCTCCTTTACAAACATTCTAGGAGTACACTACATTTATAGACATATCTGATTAAAGATTTCAAGGGACTTGCTATGAGAGGACACTATTATGATATGGTCCCTAGCTCCTCCCAAAATCATTTTACAGATTTGCTGTGAAAGGACAATATGATGATATGGGCCATGGCTCATTACAAATGCATTTTGAGAGACTTGTTATGAGAGGACATTCTCATGATATGACCTCCAACCCCTCATAAATGCATTTTTAGAGACTTACTGTGAGAGGGCATTGTCATGATATGGGCCCCAGATCCTCATAAATGCATTTCAAGGGACTTGTTGTGAGAGAACACTGTCATGATGTGGGACATGGTTCCTCCCAAATGCATTTTTGGGGACTTTTTGTGAGAGAATACTCTCATGATATGGATCCCATATACATTTCTAGGGACTTGTTGTGAGAGGACACTTTCACAATATTCCTCACAGATGTGTTTTCAAGGACTTACTATGAGAGGACACTACCATGATATGGGACATGTCACCTCAATAATACATTTGTAGTGACTTGTTGTGAGAGGAAATTTCATGATATGGTCCATGGATCCTCATAAATGCATTTCCAAGGTGTTGTTGTGAGAGGGCACTCTCATGATATGGGCCACTAACTTCTCACAAATACATTTTGAAGGATTTCTTGTGAGAGGACATTGTCATGAATGATATAGACTGTGGCGAGTGCATCAAGTTAATCAAGTGCGAGTTGCAAGCCCCACAAGTGAGTGGTACAAGCCTAGATAGTAAGAGTTGCAACCCCCACAAGTGAGGCAACAAGACCCACAAGTGAGTGTTGCAAGACCCACAAGAGAGTGCAGTAAGCACCCCATGTGAGAGATGCAAGCCCAACAAATGAGAGTGGAAAGGTGACTCATGGTTGTTGTTGCGAGTCATTCCAAGTCATTTTGAGAGTCATTCATAAAGGGATAATGGCATGAAAATCATGCCATAACTCATATATGTCTCTTTTTTTATCATTCTAAGGATAATGGGACTTTATCTTGCAAGGAAAACTGCTCCTTGGTAGCAGCTTATGTAGACCACCCACCCCAGTAGCAATCGTTGCAAACAAGTGGTGGCTGCCGCAAGCACCTGACTGACCATGCTCCATTCTTCCCCATACTCATACACGCATCCTTTATGAAAATTCTAAGAGGACGATACAAGTATACATGTCTCTGATCAGAGAATTTATATGGACTTATAATGAGAGGATACTATCATGACATGGTCCCTGGATCCTCCTAAAAGCATTTAGGCGTACTTTCTATGAGAGGAAATTGACATGATATGGTCCTTGAATCCTCGCAAATGCATTTTGAGGGACTTTATGTTAGAGGGCATTCTCATGATATGGTCCTTGACTCCTCACAAATGCATTTTTAGGGACTTTCTGTGAGAGGACACAATTATGATATGGGACATGACTCCTCACAAATGTTATGAGAGGAAACTTTCATTATATGGGCCATGGATCCTCCTAAATACATTTCCATGGACTTGTTGTGAGAGGACACTATCATGATGTTCCTCCCAAATGTATTTTTGAGGACTTACTATGAGAGGCCATTGTCATGATATGAGCCATGGAACCTCATAAATGCATTTTTAGGGACTTGTTGTGAGAATACATGTCATGATATTAACCATGACTCCTTTCAAATGCATTTCTAGGGAATTTCTATGAGGAGAAACTATCATGATTGGCCATGGCTGTTATTGTGAGAGGATACTGTCATGATATGGTTCATAGTTCCACACAAATTCATTTCAAAGACTTGTTGTGAGAGCAAACTGTCATGATATTGGTCGTGGCTCCTCTTAAATGCATTTCTTGGGACTTGTTGTGAGAGGACACTATCATGATATGAGTCATCACTTCTCTGGATACATTTTTAGGGACTTTTTATGAGAGGACATCATCATGATATGGGATATGTCTCCTCCAAAATATATTTTCAAGGACTTACTATTAGAGCACATTGTAATGATATGACTTCTGACACATTTATTTTCACAGAGTTGTTGTGAGAAGACACTATCATGATTTGGGCCCTGACTCCTCACAAATGCATTTTAAGGGACTTGTTGTGAGAGGACACTATCATGATATGGTCCATGAATCCTACCAAAAGAATTTTTAGAGACTTTCTGTGAGAGGACACTCTCATGGTATGGGCTCTACACCCTCCCATATGTATTTCCAGAGACTTGTTGTGAGAGGACGATATCTTTACATTCCTCCTAAATGTATTTTTAGGGAATTTTTGTGATAATATACTGTCATGATGGGCCTTATCTCCTCCTAAAAGCACTTCCAATTATTTTCTATGAGAGGACGCGGTCATGATATGGTGAATGGCTCCTCACAAGTTCATTTCTAGGCAATTGTTGTGGGAGGACACTATCTCTATATGATCAATGACTCCTTCCAAATGCATCTTTAGGGACTTGGTGTGAGAGGACACTATCATGATGTATGTTGTGGATCCTCCCAAATATATTTCTAGGGACTTTTTGTGAGAGTACATTACCATGATGTATCTTGTGGATCCTCCCAAATGTATTTCTAGGAACTTGTTGTGAGAGGACACTATCATGATATCGGTCATGACCCTTTAGAAATGGATTTTGGGGGACTTGTTCTGTAAGGCTCCTGAACGTGCTTAATGAGTTGAATAAGCTTAATTAACATAATTGAATGCTTATAACCCTAATATAACCTTTTGACATGTTTTAAAATCATAAGACAAGATTAAGTTTCAAATTTGGTCCAATTTGGATACAGTTTGAGCAAGTTATGCAATTTTCTGTACATTTTGGACTTTTTTGCAATTTACCCAATTGAGGAGTTTTATTTCCAATTTGTCACATAAATTATGTTCCTTAGATGTTATATTATCATTTTTGAGTGTTTTGAGCCATGGGGCTCCTAGTTGAGCCATGGTTTGAAGGTGTTTTCCTCAAGGGTATTTTAGGATTTACCCCTTCATGGATGAGCTACTTTTAGTAGCTATCAACTAATGAATTATGTGATTGTCTGGGAAATTCGACAAAGGAAAGCTAAGAAGGTCTATACATATAGTTGGAGAGCTGATTGTGTGTGATTATATATTCATAATAATTTAAGGACATGGACACTTGGATAGATACTAGAACTTCAACTTATTCTTTTTCTTTATCTTAAAGTGTCATATACTTATCCCCAAGCACCAAAACGAGCCATTTTCTCTCCACCACTTCACTCCTTATCTGACCTTCATTCTCCCTCTATGATTCTGTGAATTTTTCTTCCCAAGGAAGAAGAAAGTGGGGATCTTCTTGGAAAACAATTCTAGGGTGTTGCAATTGATTTCCTTTTTGGGTCTAAAAAGCTTCCTCCCATCTTGACTTAAAAGTGTAACTATTACCTTATTTCCTCCATTTACTTCTTTGATCTTCTTCCTCCTATATCTCTCCAGGTCATAACTCTGCTATTCCATGGTGAAAGTGGCCCTAGAATTTAAAAATCTATCCTTCTTGTTTCTTTTTCTAGGGTTTTGCTTCTTTGTGGAGAGAAGTGCCAAATTGGCCAAGTTCAGATCTGAATCTAGGGATTTCTTGCCTTATTTGCTCGAGATTCTTTCTTTTTGGGATCTAACCTACTCTATAGAGGTGTATATAACATTCTTCACTTATATTTCTTACTAGAAGCTTGTTAGTTCATGTTTATGCTTTAATGGGATGATCTAAGCATAAATAAACCATGCTTGTTTAGAATTACGAATTTTTGTGGCATTCCCTATTTTTTCCAGTTCTATATGAACTTGTAAACATGTGTATGACCTTTTAAGGTGTAAAATGATCTGGTACAGGTTGATATCATCAACCTATGGTGCTAAGCACAAAATAGTTGATGGTTCAAATTAGGGTTTTCAAGCTATTTCCTTCCCTATCACACCACCAATGGTCATACCATTCAATAGACAATGGTGTTGCTATCTTGGCAACTGATGTTCGTGATCAAGGGTGTCAAATTTATGGTTACAACCTATGGTCACCCCCTTAGGTCAGGTTTTGGCTCAATTACATGTTTAACTATCATCTACTAAGTATTCTAATGATGTTATCAATCGATGATGATATTAGCTTAATATTTGATGGTGTTAACTAAATGTATTACTGATCTAACAACCAATGGTGACCTAATGATCACAATTAGTGGTGGATCAGGTCATCATCATATATGAAGATTTAAGAATGTAATTGTATATTTGACTAAACCTTAAACTAATGGTTCCTTGGTTCAATTGATCTAATGGTTAGACCTATACTTCAATTGATAACCTTGAACAATGAACCTGATCCAATGAATAATATTTGATGCTTGCACATCCAATAGATTAGAATAAATCATATGGTATTATATGTGGGTCCTAGTGATGATAATTTTATGGTCCAATGTCATTAATTTTTAGTCTTACCTTTTCCATCATATAGTTATATTTGATAAATCACTATATTAAGTGGATGTGTAACTCTCATGTGATCTAGCTTGTTATACCTAACCATAATGTAATTATATGATGTTGATTGGTTATAATCAGACCTCTTGAATGATTAATGTGATGATGAATTACACTCTTCTTATGTTGAAACCACAATGTAGTACTATTTGAATATCATATTTCCTTACCGTGTTAATATCTTTGGACCCATATGTAAATACTTGTTACAGTATATGAGAATGGAATTGTGGACCTTTTGTAAATGTTGTAGAGTTTATTTACATTGTTGGAATTGGTTTTAATTATCCTGCATTTTTTACTATGTGATTAATTAGTAGTTGATCTTGTTTTGTGTTTTAAGTAATCTCATTTAGCGTGACGAGGTGTCACAATTAAGTTGGTATCAGAGCTCTAGGTTTACTGAGTCTACAGGGAGATAGGAATTAGGTTTGAGTCTGTTCTTATGTATCCAACATATCTGATCATAGTTTATGCTTATGCAGATATGTATGGAGTACAGGAAGAACACATTGAAAGTAGATATGTTGCACCAGGAGGAGGTGCTAGGAGGCAGACACACGATGAGAGAGTGCCAGAAGAAGGGTAAGAGAAGCCCACAATGCCTCATCTAGACCCAACAATGATGGCCAATCCTGAGTTTCAGTCTATGTTTAGACAAATGATGGCCACAATTACACATATCGCTAACAGAGCGCCATCACCTCAAGCTAGGGCAGCCTCCTTTAATGTGGAGTCCCAAGGTGTCAGGAAGACATTTAAATGTCTTAGACGTGTTGGAGCAATTGAATATGTAGGTACTTCTGATCCAGCAGACGCTGACATGTGGTTGAATGAGCTGGAAAAGGCGTTCAAAATCCTAAACATCACTGAAGAAGACAAAGTTAAGCATGCAGTATACTTGTTGAAGGGTAGTGCTGGCCACTGGTGGGCCATAGAAGAGGAGAAAATGTCAGGAGTTGTGATAGGATGGGATGAGTTTCAAAGGGAATTTGTTAGCCGATATTTTATAGAGACCTACCTAGATGAGAAAATCTTTCAGTTTGAAAAGATTCGTCAGGGAGCTATGACTATCAATGAGTATGAATCAAAGTTTATGGAACTTTTGAGGTTCTGCCCGCACATGGTAGCAACAGGCAAGGAAAGGATATAGAGATTTGATAAGGGTATGAGTACTGAGTTGACTACTACAACATCAGCCTTGGTGAACAGGGAAAGGTTTTCCACCTTTGTAGAAACTGTCAGGAGGATAGAGAGGTCTACCATAGAGAAGCATGAAGCTAATGCTAAGAAGTGACCTATGCAGTTTCAAGGGAAATCATCTGGAGGATTTAAGAAGCCAAGGCTTTTCCCACTGCCGTCGCAACCAAGGTTAACCTTCACTGAACCAAGATCACATGCACCGTCATAGTGGACCCCGAGTAGGGGTAGAGGTCACAGTTTTCCACCGATAGGAGCTCGCAGTTCATCACCAATCTCAGTTACAGGGCCATTTAGACCACAGAGTGATAACCGAGTGAGTCATCAATGTGGGAAGACATGGCATATTAGATGGAATTTCCCTATGAAGGTTGAGGAGGTGACTCAGTAGCCAAGGCAGAATCAACAGGGATCACAACAATGACAGTTTGATACTGGTAGTAGAAAAGGGCATGGTCAGGCATCCCATGTAGGATCATCGAGACAGGTGAGCAGAGGACATGGATGGCAGCATGTGACAACAAGGTTCTATGCCACGACCCAGTCGGAAACAGTGGTCAATCCACGAGTCATGATAGGTCGATGGAATTATTTCATTCTGATTTGTCTACTTCTTGTTTCATATGTGTGTTAGTAGATCTAGGTGCGACACACTCTTTTATCACTAGAGAGGTGATAGGTAGTTGTTATCTACTTGTTAGTCTTAGATCTAATAGCCTGCGTCTAGAGACTCCTTTGGTTGATTCCACTGAGTTGCGGGAAGTGTGCCCTTCTTGTGTTCTTTCTTTTTCTAGACACAACATTCAAGTGGATCTTTTGCCACATGACATGCATGGTTTTGATGTAATCCTAGGAATGGATACCTTAGAAAAATACAAGGTAATCTTGTACAGTAGTACTAAGGTGGCGATGTTCCATGATGGAGATGTACAATGGATTTTCCAAGGTGATAGGAAGATTCTTCCTACATGTTTGATGTCAACTATGACAATTGAGAGATTGATGAGACAAGGATGTGAGGCTTTTTTAGCTCATGTTGTGGATACCAAGGCGGGAGGTCCTAGTATCTAGGAGGTACCAGTGGTGTGAGAATTTGAGGATGTCTTTCCTAGCATTCCCCCTCCTAGAGAGATTGAGTTTGAGATCAATCTTGTTACTGGAACACAACCCATAACACAGTCAGCATACAAAATGGCACCAGTAGAGATGCAGGAGTTAAAGAAATAGTTACAAGAACTATTAGAGAAGGGTTTTATCAGGACGAGAACTTCACCCTGGGGTGATCCCATGTTGTTTGTTAAAAATAAGGATGGTTCAATGAGGCTGTGTATAGACTACAGATAGTTGAACAAGGTGTCATTAAAGAATAAGTATCCTTTGTCGAGGATTGATGATCTTTTTGATCAGTTGAGAGGTGCCACTGTGTTTTCAAAGATAGACCTGAGGTCAGGTTACCATTAGTTGAGAATTTAGGCTGATGACATACCCAAGTCATCTTTGAGGACTAGGTATGGTCATTATTAGTTTGTGGTTATGCCATTTGGTCTAACCAATGCACCTACAACTTTTATGGATCTAATGAATAGGGTGTTTAGACCTTATCTGGATTAGTGTGTGGTCGTGTTCATAGATGATATCCTGATATACTCCAAGTATAGTCAACAACATGAGCCACACCTTCTCCAGACATTGACTTTGCTGAGGCAGCATCAACTATATGCTAAGTTCAGCAAGTGTGAATTCTGGTTTTCTAAAGTGTCTTTTCTGGGCCATGCTATATCTACAAAAGGCATTTGTGTTGATCCCAAGAAAGTAGAATCTATACTAGAATGGGAACAACCAAAGACACCGACAGAGATCCGTAGTTTCCTAGGTCTGGTAGGTTACTATAGGAGGTTCATCAAAGACTTCAGTTCTATAGCGTTACCCCTAACTAGGTTAACCAGGATGGATGTTCCTTTTGCTTGGAATGACAAGTTTCATCATTGTTTCTAGCTTTTGAAAGAAAAGTGGACTAGTGCACTGGTGTTAGTACTGCCAGAGCAAGGAAAAGGATATATTGTCTTTTGTGATGCTTGAAACAATGGGTTGGGATGTGTGTTGATGCAGGATAAAAATGTGATTTCTTTTACTTCACGACAACTTAAGAAACATGAGGAGAAATACCCAACACATGATCTGGAGCTAGCATCGGTGGTACATGCCTTAAAGATCTGGAGACACTATCTTTATAGAGAAAAGTGTCATATCTTCACTGACCACAAGAATCTATAGTATATCTTCTAAAAACATGAGCTGAATATAAGGCAAAGCAGATGGATGGAGCTGATTAAGGATTATGATTGCACAATAGACTACCATCTAGGGAAAGCAAATGTGGTAGTTGATGCATTGAGTGGAAAGTCATCTTCATTATCAATGATAGATAATGCACAATTAAATTCCTTGATGTGCCATAAGAGAGATACGTTAGTGTCTCTTTGCCAGATGAATGTACAGCTAGAAGTTTCCTTGCTGGTAGGATTATTGGCACAGTTACAAGTGAAACCTACCTTGAGACATCAGATTCATGATGCACAACAGAATGATATTGTGATACAGAATATCCGATCAGGGATTGGCAATGAAAAGTATGATGGCTTTCATGAGGCAGATGATGGTATAGTTTGTTACCACAATAGGACAATAGTTCCTGATGTTGATGGGTTGAGGAATATGGTACTTGAGGAGGCTCACTCCTCCATGTATGCTATGCAGCGAAGCACCAAGATGTACTAAAACTTGAAAGACATGTATTGGTGGCCAGGTCTAAATCATGATGTGGTAGAGTTCGTTGCCAAATGTCCAGTTTGTCAGCAAGTAAAGGTTGAGCACCAGAAGCCTGTAGGGACATTACAATCCTTGCCAATACCACAGTGGAAATGGGATCATATTACTATGGACTTTGTGGTTGGTCTTCCTAGGAAAGTCAAGGGTCATGATTCCATATGGGTGGTAGTAGAGATATTTATTAAGTCAGCTCATTTTCTGCCAGTTAAAATGATGTTTACAACAGAGAAATTGGCACAAATATATGTTGATGAGATAGTATGTCTGCACGTCATTCCAATGACTATAGTTTCTGACAGAGGTCCACAGTTTACAAGTTGTTTTTGGGAGCATCTACATTCAGCAATGGGAATACAACTGAGATTTAGCACAACTTTTCATCCACAGACCGATGGCCAGTCTGAAAGGACTATTCAGACTTTAGAGGATCTCTTGAGGGCATGTGTGCTGCAATTTCTTGGTAGTTGGGATGTACATCTAACTTTGATAGAGTTTGCGTACAACAATAGCTATAAAAGAAGCATAGATATGGCTCCTTATGAGGCTCTATATGGGAGATGATTTCAGTCTCCTCTTTGCTGGTATGAGACAGGTGAATATCAACATTTGGGTCCTGAGCTAGTACAACAGACTACAGAAAAGATTAAAGTGATACAACAACAGTTGAAAGCAGTCCTGGACAGGCAGAAATATTATACAGATAACTGATGCAGACCACTTGAGTTCCAAGTGGGAGATAGAGTATATCTTAAGGTTTCTCCTTGGAAAGGTGTGCGGAGGTTTGGAAAGAAGGGTAAGTTGGCTCCTAGATTTATGGGACCATACCATGTCCTAGCTCATGTTGGAAAGGTAGCATATAAGTTGGAGATACCACCAGAGCTACATAGATTGCATAATGTCTTTCACATCTCTATGTTGAGGAAATTCCATCCAGATACTGACCAGACAATCCAACCAGTAGAGGTTGAGTTAGATGAGGATATCTCCTACGTTGAGGGTCCTGTGTTGATCCTGGATAGAAGGGTGAAAAAGTTGAAGAGAAAAGATGTAATACTAGTGAAAGTTTTGTGGCATCACTATGGCATATAGGAAGCTACATGGGAACTAGAGAATGATATGCTTAGAAAATACCCATCTCTTCTTGCGTAGAATTTCAGGGTGGAATCCTTATTAGGGGTTTATTGTAAGGCCCCTAAACTTTCTTAATGAGTTGAACAAGCTTAATTACCATAATTTAATACTTAGAACCCTAATATAACCTTTTGATATGTTTTGAAATCATAAGACAAGATTAAGTTTCAAATTTGGTCCAATTTGGACACTATTTGAGCAAGTTATGCAATTTTCTATACATTTTAGACTTTTCTATAATTTACCCAATTGAGGGGTTTGTTTTGAAATTTGTCACATACATTATGTTCCTTAGATGTTATATTATCATTCTTGAGTGTTTTGAGCCATGGGGCTCCTATTTGAGCCATGGTTTGAAGGTGTTTTCCTCAAGGGTATTTTAGAATTTATGTAACATCCCTGACCTGGGTTATGCTTTAACCCTAGGTGTTTTGACTAAGAAATATGATTATAATTAATATTATCTTGTGAAAAGTAATTAGGCCTCATGAGGAACTTATGTTTCAATTTTGGTCATGTTTGAACAATGTTGAAGCAATGTTTGCTTATTTTGGACTAAAGTGCAAATTACCCAAGTTAAGGGGCTAACTTGCAAATGTTACATAATAATATGTTCCTATGATGTTGAGACATCATAATAGTGAATATGATGTAGTAGTATGGTTTCTACAAGTTTGGACACCAAGATAGAGCTTGTTGGACAATGTTTGTGTATTAAAACCTAGTTCTGGTGTAAAGTGCAATTTACCCAAAACCTAAGGTTCAATATGCAAATTACCACTTCAATAAGGTCCCTAATGTTTCTTGGAATCAGTTAGAGCAAAGAAAATGAGAGGGGCGCCTCATTTGAATTATGTTGGAGGAGAGAGAATCTTGATATTAAAATAATCAAGATTTAATCCTAATTGAAACCCTAATTCAATTTAGGGCAAAAATGAATGTATTAATTAAAGGGATTTCAACCAAAATTAAAATGGTTGAGTTCATATATGTATGGTCGTCTTTTTGCTTTTCAAGAGCCACGAAATATCTCAAGGAGGTGGAATTTCCACTCACCTTATTATAAGGAAAAGAAATATCCACTAAGTCATGGATATTAATATAAAAAGGGTTAAGGTGCTTATTTTGCTTTTCTTTAAAATGTGGATAATTGAAGGGAATAAGAGTCCAAGAGGATAGCCTCGTCTCTAAGGAAGGATAGGGGTCAAGTGGCAAGGGAATTGAGGGGATAATTCCTACTTTCTCTCTCCTAATTGAATTTTTTTAATAAAATTCACATATAAGCTCATTTATCCATAGAATGAAAGGGAATTTCGGATTTACTTCCACCCCTTGCTTGGAAAACGACCTTGGGAGCTTGGGATCAAGAAGAGAATGACCCCCAACCTGTTGGTAAGTCCTTGACCTTCGTTCTCCTTGATTCCATGGTGGAAATCGAAAATAAATTATAGATTTCTTCTTAATTCGATCTCCTCTTCAACCCTAGCCAAACTTTTCAACCAAAAGCTTGAGGACGAGCCTAAGGGGAGTTGCAAAATATTCATAAACCATTGTTGGAATGATCTTGGAGCTTTGGAGCTCAATTGGAGGTGTGTTTTATAACTTGAAACCCTAACTTTGTTATTGCATTCAATTCCCCATCAAATAATGATCATTTCTCTATTTACAAATATTGATTTGGTTGATTGATGCAATCTCCATGGAAATCACAATAGGTTTCATGGGTCTAGAGCTTGATGATGATGACATCATCATAAGCACACACCTCCCCAAATATATAGACTAAAAAGTTTCAATCAAATGTCCAAACGGTTTCACAAACCGTTTGGGAGCAAACGGTTTCAAACCATTTGGAATGAAACAGTTTCACTAAACAACATAGAAGTAAACGGTTTAAGGCCGTTTGGTGATGTTGACCAGTGTTGACCGTTTGAGGATTTGTTCATAATGATTTAGGTTAAAGTCCCATCAATTATTATTGATTAACTCCAATTGGTTCATGAGTTGAAGGTCCATCATTCACCTAAACCCTAACCGGGTTGAGTGTTGATTTCATAAGTGATTGAGTTTGAAACTTGGGTTGATTGACCCAAACGGTTTCAAAACCGTTTGGGAATCACCCAAACGGTCTCAAGACCGTTTGGAGGTCAACCAATACCGTTTGGAGGTCTAGGGTTGAGTATGGTTAGGTATTTGAAGATTCAAACATATGGTATAAACCCTAGTCGGCTAAGTGCTGATTTTGCAATTGAATGAGTTGATGCTTTGGGTTGATTGACCCAAACGGTTTAAAAACCGTTTGGGAATCACCCAAATGGTCTCAAGACCGTTTGGGGGTCACCCAAGACCGTTTGGAGGTCCAGGGTTAAGTATGGTCAAGTGTTTGAAGGTCCAAAGATACCAAATTGAAATATAATTAAATGTTGATTTGGTGATCAATCCAATGATCCAAACTTTGATTGATTGACTTGGATTTTGATGTTGACATGGGAAAATGGTCTCAAGACCGTTTGGAGGTCATCCAAACGACCTCAAGACCGTTTGGGGTCAGGTCATGCACAATTTGGATGAAAGCTCAATGGTTTCAAAGTAACCAATCTCACATTGATTAATGTTGAAGGATCAACGATTCCAAACCCTAATCCAATTGATTCAAACCCTAATTGATGATCAATTGAGGGTCAATTGAGGGTCAAATCAGTTGAAGGTTGACCTATTTAACTTAATTGAAGTATGGTGATAGGTCCAGTTGATGATTGCTTACATGAATTCAATGGTTGAAGGATTCAACATTGGAAACCCTAATTTAATTGGAGTGGTTGAGACCCTTTTGGGTCCTTGCAGTTTTGAGGGGGTTTGGACCAAACCACTACTACAGAAACATCCTTTGGCGTCGGTTGTTTAACCCCCTTTGGCGACAGTTTTCAAGTGACGCCTATGTGGGTGCCGCTAAAGGTCGAACTCTTCGGCGTCAGTTTTCTAACCGATGCCTATATGACATATAGGCGTTAGTTATATATAGTTGGCCGACGTCTATAAGGTTCACACCACAAAAAAGAGCACCACCTAGCACACTTTCTGCGTCGGTTAACAACTTAACAACCGACGCCATACACCCAGACGACACGGCGAAGCACGGCCGTGCTTCACTGCACGACCGTGTTTAGTACTATATGCGTCAGTTTTATACTAATAAGCGATGCCTTTTCCACCACGGCCGTGCTTTCCTGCACGGTCGGGTTGTTTGTCCTATTAGGCGTCGATTTTTATCAAATAACCGACGTTGTAGGCCTTTGATGACGGTGTTCTATAAATAACCGACGCCTATACTTTAATTTTTTTTTCTTATTAGTTTGCAGGCCTGCTGTGGATGAGAACCTGCAGTTCAGTTTTCTGAACTGTAGGTTTACGACATCCATTGATATCAACCTACAAACAGGCCACAAACCTGCAAAATCAACAAATATTTTTTCACACAAGTAGATACATTCATACATCAATTCAATTCTCACATTCACACATGTAGAAACATTCAAATACATGTAGAAACATTCAGACATGTATAAACATTCAGAAATATTCATTTACAAAATATCATTCAACATCGCTATCAGCATCCCAATTATATCTTACAATCTCCACTTCTTGTATGGCTTTTTCCCATTATTCTCTTATTTCATTTAATGCTTCCATCGTATATGGAGCATGTACATTTTTTAAGCGTTTACCTATAGTGTGGTCAGTTTTAAACACCTACAAAGAGAATGATGTATATAGATAAGTAATAATATAAAAATAAGATTGATATATTTCATACTAACTAATGAGACTATATATAATACCTCATGTATGGTATTAATATCCAATGCGGCATGTCGGATAATCATCTGCATAAATCGCATCACATAGTATGTGCATGCCCAGCCGTTGTCTTGTGTAGCGCACTATAAATTGAAACATACAAAATATTAAAAAATACAACTAAGAACAGTTCACATAAATAATATATACATTGGAGTCGGGAACTTACTTTTACGTTCTCCCAAATTATTGGCTGGTTCTTTCTCCTTGGGACATTTCCTCCAGCATTTTTGAATGCATCTAAACCCCTACATGTTAATGTAACACAGTAAATTGCATAATTAAATAGTAATGTAATAACAGATGTTAACTGATATAAAAATGAAATATTTCTCACCAGAATAATGGCATTCTCAATATGTGTCCAATTTTAGTGTTCAATGTACTTCCTGCAGGATCTAGATAATAAACAGTGAACGTCCCAGGGACAATAACTAGTAACTCCCAATGTCTACCGCTAGAGGTAAAAAAGTTAAAAATTAATAACTCAAAATGCACAATAAAAATGGAATTTTCTTAAGTCCAAATTATAAATAAAGTAAACTTACTTGACATTGAATGGAGCTATTATTATCGTCTTCTTTTGCTGACCGAAAACTGTAAAAGCATCTATACAGTATTGTTGAACACTATCAGGGTCTTTAGCTACCATACTAATCAATGATGGAATCAAAAATCCCACATGATCAAATGAAAATTGTTTGCATTGATCTTCGACTAAGTAGCTGCAAAACATGTATTACGTATGCATTAATATATAAGAAACCAGATCACCGGATCTTACAAAAGGTATATGGATGTATAAACAAGATCTCATCTTATCCATGTCTCTATCATTGATGTATTCAGCCAATCATACATAAACATCTCAATAATATCTTGTATAAATAAAGAGCTATCGTATGATTGACCTGCATAATCTGCTTCTAAAGAAACAATTATAGGGCAATGTATATTATGTGCCCGTAGCCAACATGCCATTCCCCTACAAGCAGGACCTAACGGGTATTTTAGGTTAGTTGGAACCCAACTTGGTAATGCAGGAAGTGGAGGTGGAGGCCTAGGTGCTCCGTGTGTCTTCTTTTTAACCTATATATATAATTTCAGATTAGTTGACCTCATATATACACATTAACAATCTAAAGTAATGTAAATTTATCTTACAATTTCACTAGTGTAGACGACATCAGCTTTGGGCCACAATATCGTCCTGCCTTCTGCCTCACCAAGTGTATCAATATCTGGGTGGGCATATGGCAATGCAGCTTTCCTCCAATCGGGTAATACACATATCGGGCTCACACGAACGTAGCCCTACGGCATTGGAGTCCCATGAAACGTTGCCCCAGGAAGGGACTGGTAAGCCTGCGCCTCTGTAACAACATAGTCTTGCATTCTTAAGCGGCATGGATTCAATGCCTACAAATTTACGTAAAGAATGTTATACATATATACATATCACCTTTCGAACATATCATCTTGAAAAGACTAGCTACAATGTCATAAACAATACTTACAGTAGACGTGCTAGGCGATGGGTCTCCAGGATTACTCGCAGTCTGTGCATCAGGAGAAGAGTGGGTCGCCATAGGATGATTGGAAGCCTGAGATGCCTGCCACCACACTATTTCTTCCTTGACCTTCTCAACAACTATATCATTGACGTTCTTAGCAACTATATCCTCGACTCTCTTATTCTCCTATACATGGATAAAAGAAACATTAGCTTCTTATTATTGAATTTCCTTTTGCAGTAACATTCTAAAAAAAGAATAGGTTACCTCTTCTTGTAAAAGTCCCGCTCTGGGTTTGCGCTGGGATGGCCAAAGAATGCTTTGATGCCCACACCAGCGTCTGCACCCCTAACATGTCCAGGATGCTCTGGGTTACCCAGAGCAACTATCAATTCATCCCTTGTGCCCTGAGGGATGAACATGCCTTGTTTCCTCTACTCGTGCAGCTCCCGCTAATCACCATCAACAAAAATTGGTAAGTTAACACCACAAATAATCAATATTCAAATGATTGCTCTAAGAGTTGTATTTTACCATTTTCGCAACCGCCTCAGTAGTTACGGGCTTCTTTATTTCACCCTTCTTGTTTTGCCTTCCAGCTATCCAAATATCATGGCGAGGCATGGGTGTGGCAGACTCCTGAGTAGGAGCAGACTCCTGGCCGCAGACTCCGCCTGTAGTCTTTGTTGAACGCTTGCATAGCCCTTTGGACCCATAGTGTGGTCATACACATTCAGTGCACGCCTTGCTTTTTGCGCGTCACTGAGGGCCTAGTTAGTATGCACATTAATGATTTGGTTAGTAGCACTAAATGTTAATCTTGAATAGGTGAATACAACATATATTAATTAAATTGGGAGTGACGCCTAATACCTTGAATTCTTCAGATTTTCTTGAAGCAATATAATTGTCCCAATCTTCTTTGTCCAAGAAGTTTCACTGCTCAAGGGCTGACTTCTTCTTCTTATCACCATCTTTTATGTATTCTCTGTTCAGATTTGTCCTATAGTTCCTAAGCATCTTTCCAGCGTGTTGCATCATGCTTTTACGATGCAACTTCTCATCCAATGCAAATAGAATCTGTAAAATAGAATTCTTATTAACTAGTATCCAAAAATAGAATTGCAAATAATATAATTTGTAATCTACAAAATAGAATTGCAAATAATAATAACTCACGCATAAATCCTTCCATATCAAGTCTTTCTTACCCTGAGGAACTTTATGCCAATTATCATACTTAACACCACAATGGCTTTGAGTGACACACCCAAGATAGTTTACAAAATTATTGCGGTTCACTCCAATTTCATTTCCTCCATTATCAAACTCCACAACCAATTTGGATCCACTACCACTCAGCGCTATTAACTTCTTCAACAAAGTGATGCCCCTTTTCTTGTTAAGTGTTTGGTGCTGCGCATCAAGTTGCTCCAGTGCTTCAGTGGGTACATGTGCATCATCAACCTAAAATTTGACAAAAATAAACCCACTGAATTAGCGCAATATATAAATATGGGATATATGACATAACTAGAAGATAATGAATTTTATATAAATACATGATATGTTTTTAGAACTTACATTGGTATCCTCTCCATGCTCGTCATGGATAACATGCTCATCATGGACTTCATGCTCATCATGGACATCATGCTCATCATGGTCAGCCATTTGAAAATGTCATTAAAAAGGAAAACATTTAGCATTTGTATTAACTAGAAAAAGGCAAACATTTAGCATTTGTATTAACTAGAAAAAGGCAAACATTTAGCATTTGTATTAACTAGAAAAAGGCAAACATTTAGCATTTGTATTAACCAGAAAAGGCAAACATTTAGCATTTGTATTAACTAGCATTTGTAAAAAAAATAAACATACATGTATCTAAAATTGTGATCTTTTATCAATTAACAATCCTTCATTGTGATCTCCACGCACATATAAGTCATCATTAGCTTCAATATTTTGTGGAGTTGGCAACCCAACTGAGAATGGACTGGAGTCATCATACTTATCATAGTACTCTTCTTCATCTATAGGATCTTCAATGAACTATCTTTTACCATGAAGAACAACCGACCATTTATCATTTGCAGGATCATCGATATAGAATATTTGTTTCGCATGTGATGCCAATATGAATGGTTCACCCTTCTCGCCAATCTTTTCAAAGTTCACCAAAGTGAAACCCAATTCATCCACTATAACTCCTTTGGTGTTATCAACCCAATTACATTTAAAGAGAGGAATTCTGAAATCTCTGTAGTCAAACTCCCATATGTCTTCAATGAAACCGTAATATGACATTTTAGCTTCACGTGGACTCTTATCCTTTGCACTTGCAAAATACATAGTCGACGCTTGAAGAGTGACCCCACTGTTTTAGATGACACTCTTATCATCTTGGCGCTTTGTGTAATATGTGAACCCATTAATGTCAAACCCTTCATAAGACATAACATTCGGTTTTGGTTTAAAGGCGAGGCATTTGATAGTTTCTGTAATATCATTTGGTGTTGGAGATAGTTGATGTAAGACTTTATCTTCAAACCACTTAGTAAAAGTCTTATTATGCTCTCTAGCAAGCCACATTGAACTTGCTCGAGGATGTTGTCTCTTGATGAAATTGGTATGTTCCTCGATATAAGCACTTACTTCGTCCATGTTGTGTAAAATATACAAGTGAGCTTGTTCCAACTGCTCACGGCTGATTACTTTCACCCGTGATCCCAAAATTCCTTTGCCCTCCTCAATATTCTTGTCATTAACAGGAGTGTTATTACCACTAAGAAAGTCATTGCAAAAATCCATAACCTCTCTCGCCACATAACCTTCAATAATACTCCCTTCAGGCCGATAACGGTTTCGAACATCACCTTTAAAAACGCTCATGTATCGTTCAAAGGGATACATCCAATGCAAGAAAACTGGTCCCAACATTTTAACTTCCCTAGTCAAGTGGACAACGAGATGTACCGTGATATCAAAGAACGAAGGAGGGAAATACATCTCAAGCTGACATAGGGTAACAACCACTTCTCTTTGCAAATTATCGAGAGTATCAGGGTCAATAACTTTGCTGCATAGACTGTTGAAAAAGAAACAAAGTCTGGTGATTGCAAACCTTACATGCTTCGGCAATATAGATCAAATTGCCATGGGCAATATTTGTTGCATTAAAGTGTGACAATCATGAGATTTAAGACCTATCAACTTCAGATCTTTCATTGATACCAATCTACGGATGTTGGATGAGTAACCATGTGGCACCTTAACATTTACCAAGCATTCACAAAAAGCTTTCTTCTCCTTTCTAGACAACGTGTAACAAGCGGGAGGTAAGTATGTTCTTTTATTACCCATTTCACGTAATTTTGTAAATTCTGACCTTATTCCCATTTCACGTAGGTCCAGTCTGGATTTTATCCCATCTTTAGTCTTACTTGGTATATTTAACAGAGTACCAATGATGCTATCACAGACATTTTTCTCAACGTGCATTACATCGATACAATGCCTGACTGTCAAAGAACTCCAATAAGTAAGATCCCAAAATATTGACTTCTTCTTGAATGAAGAATTGTCACTCCGTATGTCCATACTACATTGTGATTTCTTATCAAATTCATTGACAATGTCTTTTACTCTTTCATAAACAACATCCCCTGGTATAGGTTTAGGTGCACTCCGTTCATCATTCCATCCATTGAATGCTTTGCGCTTCCTACAATACGGATGGAATTTTGAAAGAAACCTTCGATGACCAAGATATACAGTCTTGCCGCCATGTTTTAGTCTTATTGAATCAGTGTTTTCTTCACATATAGGACACGCTTTAGTTCCTTTGACACTATATCCAAACAAATTCCCATATGCTGGAAAGTCATTAATAGTGCAAAACAACATAGCGTGCAAATGAAATGTCTCTCTTCCTGAAGCATCATAGGTCATCACACCTTCAGCCCAAAGTTTCTTTAAGTCATCAATCAGAGGTTGAAGATAAACATCGATATCATTTCCGGGTTGTTTAGGGCCCGATATCAACAACGACATCATAACGTATTTATTTTTCATACACAGCCAGGGAGGAAGATTGTATATAACAAGCATGATTGGCCAAGTGCTATGTTGGCTGCTCAATGTCCCGTACAGATTCATCCCATCTGTACAAAGCCCAAGTCTTAGATTCCTATCTTCTTCACCAAATTTGGGGTATAATCGATCAATCTTCTTCCACTGTGGGGAATTAGACGCATGTCGTAGGATCCCATCATTATTTTTCTTAACATCTGCATGCCACCTCAAATTCTTCACATCTTTCGGATTTGCAAACAAGCATTGAAACTGTGATATTATAGGTAGATACCACAACACCTTGGCAGGAGAACAGTTTTGGACTCCCCCGAAGTCGTCAATTTATACCGTGACACACCACATTTTGGACAATCTTTCAAATCTACATAGTCCTTTTGAAATAATACACAATCATTCGGGCATGCGTGTATCTTCTTGGCCTCCATTCCCATTGGGCACAACATTTTCTTTACCCGGTATGTTGAGATTGGCAGCTCGTTTCCTTCAGGAAGCATTTCTTTCAACAAAGTCAACAATTCAGTGAAGCTGTTGTCACTCCATCTATTGTTAGCTTTCAACTTATACAATCTCAACACAGTGCTAAGCTTCCTAAACTTAGCACAGCCTGTGTATAACGGTATCTCAGCATCATGCACAATGTTTCTAAATATAGGAGGTGGATCGGTGTGCTCTACCCTACAACTATCCAACATCGCATCAACGATGTCTACTGGAACTGGTTCGTTCACATCTACGTCATCGGAGGAAATTTCTTCTTCCACCCAAGCACTGCTATCGACATCTACTGATTTTGAGTTTGAAATCTCTCCATGCCAGTGCCATTCTGTATAGCCTTGTACAATCCCATTGCACATGACATGAATTTTGATTTCCTCACCAGTGTTGACTTTCAAATTGTTACCGCAATGCCTACATGGACAGTAGAACCTATCTGTAGGTTTTTTCCTATGTTCCTCGACAAATCTAATAAACTGATCAAGACCAGATATAAACTCTGTGGTGCAGCGATTGCGAATGGACATCCATGATCTATCCATTCTATGATCAAAGAGAAAACAAGTATATATTAGGACAAGATTAGGGTATACACTTACATCCTATCCAAGATTTACTCCTATTATCTACAATGAAGCCGGACTCCATACAAACAGTATATAATTTAGTGATTGTTCATTCTAATTTATACCAATGTACAAGTAATATAAAGAACAATGATTGTTCACTTTCTAGGCCACCAAACACATGTGATGTCATTCTTATATATAATAAATGTGTACCACCTATCCCATCCTTGAACACCTAATCTCACTAGTAAGTGTATAATGTGTATTGGGTTTTCAAGAAAATTTCGGCAGCATTTTCCCGCTGTTCTCTAAGTACATATGTACTTAGAGAACAAACGGGGAAATGCTACTGAAATTTTCTCGAAAACCCAATACACATTATACACTTACATCCTAAGTGAGATTAGGTGTTCAAGAACAGTCCCAAACTGGGGACTATCCAAGATTTACTCCTAATGAGTAAATCTTGGACGGGTTTCTAGGCCAACAAACACATGTGATGTCATTCTTATATATAAGAAATGTGTACCACCTATCCCATCCTTGAACACCTAATCTCACTAGTAAGTGTATAATGTGTATTGGGTTTTCAAGAAAATTTCGGCAGTATTTCTCCGCTGTTCTCTAAGTACATATGCACTTAGAGAACAAACGGGGAAATGCTGCCAAAATTTTCTCGAAAACCCAATACACATTATACACTTACATCCTAAGTGAGATTAGGTGTTCAAGAACAGTCCCAAACCGGGGACTATCCAAGATTTACTCCTAATGAGTAAATCTTGGACGTGTTTTGATGGAGCTTCCACTCACGTGGGATTGCGTGCACCACTAAAAATCCTAAAGATGGCAAGTCTTTAAGTTTAGCCTTGCTTATACTAGATAGAGAACTCCACCCACGTATGCTAAGATACGTGGAAGTCTTATCGTAGTATAGTTAAGGGTCGAATCCTCAGGACAACAGTCTTGTTGCAAGCAACAAGATGGAAAATGTTAGAATTTCACTTAATCACTTATTAGTTGGTATTTAGATCGAAAGGTTGGTTTTGTTGTTTTTAAACTAAGAACATGTAAAATAAAGCAAGCAAGTAGATCTAAGGAAGTTAAACAATGATAAAAGTCACTAGGGTGTGATCGGTTTTTCACCGCCACTACACATGGATCAACACATGCAAAGTAAAACATGGCCTGCAACAAGAGTTTTAGTCAGTTAGTATCTTCATAGATTTAGTTTTCTTTCGAAGAACTAACTACAAGAAGTGTGGGAATGATGCAACGCCAACCATTCCCAAACGAATGGTCAACTGCTTTGCATCATTCCCTTCTTAAAGTGTGTTCCTCGACTTACCAAGGTTGTACTCTTATACGTCAACTGATTCCATTTCATAGTATGAAAGTACAACATTTGGAAGTGAGTTTACTCCACTTCTTGAAAGCACTCCTAGATACCGAACCAAGAACATGGTGGATACATGCACCAAGAACCAACATACAAATGAGTTTCGAATCTAATAGTACAAACGTAGACAATTCATACTAAGAGATAAAAGATAACACAAGTTGGTGATCAAGCAACAAGCATTCGTTAAACGTTTGATGTTGAACTGAAAAGATATAAACTCTATATTACAAACTATGGATTACATTTACATGATATGAAAACATGGGTAGCGGGGCTACTCCCCGCACCCCAGTGAAAGAGACTACTCGCTCATGACTAGGGCAAGGAAGGAGGCAAGAAGAGAGAGAGAGCATCATCCCCACAAAGGAGGGAGGAAAGTCAACCCCTTGGAGAGAGAGAAACGATCCACCATCTTCACAGGTTGCACGATGACGAGTTCTCCCTCTTCCCACCTTCTTTGGCAGAGAGAGAGAAAGCAGCTCCGAGATGGAGTGTGGGTCTCAGAACGGCAACCCCTGGGTGAAGGATGGAAGTCGGATGTGCTCTAGAGTGATTGAGGCAGCCTTTTGACATCTGAATACACCCTGATTGGTGGAGGACCCTTGGGGTCTTATTTATAGGCCTTAAGTGAAGTCCAAATGGTTTGGAGACCGTTTGGACCTCAAGACCATTTGGATCTCAAGACCGTTTGGACCTTGAGACCGTTTGGACCTTGAGACCGTTTGGACCTCAAGACCTTTTGGATCTCAAGACCGTTTGGACCTTGAGACCGTTTGGCTTCATGCGGTCTCGGGACCGTGTGATTCCATGCGGTCTCGGGACCGGTTGGCTTCATGCGGTCTTGGGACCGGTTGGCTTCATGCGGTCTTGGGACCGTGTGACTCCATGCGGTCTCGGGACCGGTTGGCTTCATGCGGTCTTGGGACCGTGTGACTCAATGCGGTCTCGGGACCGGTTGGCTTCATGCGGTCTTGGGACCATGTGACTCCATGCGGTCTCGGGATCAGTTGGCTTCATGCGGTCTTGGGACCGTGTGACTCCATGCGGTCTCAGGACCGGTTGGCTTCATGCGGTCTTGGGACCGTGTGACTCCATGCGGTATTGGGACCGGTTGGCTTCATGCGGTCTTGGGACCGTGTGACTCCATGCGGTCTCAGGACCGGTTAGCTTCATGCGGTCTTGGGACCGTGTGACTCCATGCGGTCTCGGGACCAGTTGGCTTCATGCGGTCTTGGGACCGTGTGAATCCATGCGGTCTCGGGACCGTTGAGTCTTTTATGATTGTTTTGTGTCTTTTTCTACCAATATGAGAGGGAAAAGTTAGTCTAATAGTATATTTACAATAAGAGGGAATATTTAGGGATTATGTATAATTATAATTAAGAAAGAGTGTGAAAAACTAAAGAAAAGACTAAGATAATCAACCCAAAATTGGAGGTTATCAGGTTTCTAGGCCAACAAACACAATAATAGATATGTACATGTTAGGGTTTCATCACAATTAATGTTAGGGTTTCATCACAATTGATGTTAGTGTTTCATCAATGTTAGGTTTAATTAAATCAAATTAGGATGCTAGAATTGACAAGTTTAAATCTTATTTCAACATGCATCAAAATTTACTGAATTAAGTCAAACATTAGGATTAGAAGTACAAATGTATGCAAGCAAAAAATTTGTTCATATCCTAGGATTTACATAAAGCATTACATAAAAATTTGTTCATATCCTTACCAACAGCAAGCACGACCGTGGCTGTGTTGGCCTACCACGGTCGTGCTGTCCAGAAGCAGCAGCGGCACCGGGAATGAGCAGAGCAGAGCAGCAGCGGCAGCGGCAGCGGCGAGTAGAGGTGCACCAGAAGCAGCGGCGCACCAGCAGCAGTGGCGGAGATGAGCGGAGAAGCACCAGCAGTAGTGGCGGCGAGCAGCAGCGGGGACGTCGGGCGAATTCAGGAGAGCGGCGGCAGCAGCACAGCAATATCACGATGAAACAGGAAGAAAGGGGGAAGAGCCGGGTGATCGGGATTATTAAGTTGGTCAACGACGTCGGTTATCTATAAAACTGACACCTATTATGATTTAGCGTCGGTTGATAGTAAAACACCGACGCCCAACTAGACAACCTTTACCCTAAATTATTTGGCGGGAACCATTATCAGCGTCAGTTATCGAAGGATAACCGACACTGAAAGTGGGACTTGTTGCACAAATTTTCATTTTAAATAGGCATCGGTAAAATTGTTAAAAGACCGAAGTTGTAGGTAACCTAAAATGTTTTCGCTCAAAAATTGGATTTCGAGGGTGATTTTAGGCGTCAGTCTGTTATAACCAGCCGACGCTGAATACAAAGCGGTACCCGTGTCTAGCTGGTCTTCGAATATAGACGTCGGTTTGCATAAATAACCGATGTCTACTATTATAGGCGTCGGTTTTCCTAAATAACTGACGCCCAGAAAAGCGACACTGAACGCTGTTTCTATAGTAGTGAACAGTCTCAAGACCGTTTGGGACCAAACGATCCCAAACCGTTTAGGTGCATGCGGTTTCAAAAAGTCAACTTTGGCAAACAGTCTTCACCACCTACTTTACTAAACGGTTTTGAGTATTCAACCAAGACCGTTTGAGGTATGATTGGTCAAGACCATTTGAGGTCTAAGTGACCAAGATCATTTGGAAAGTAATTAATCAAATTGTATGAACACTTAAAGTGAATAAAGGTCAATGGTTTAAGTGATCAATTACATGATGTAAATCAATGGTGTTTATAATAATGGTACCTTTAATGAGATAGGGTGATTAGTACCCTTCAAGTAGATAAGCCCTAATGATCATGGTGATAATGACATAACCCATGATGTCAATTCTTATTCAAGATTGAGTTGACTTAGCTTAATCAAGGCTGAAGCAAACATCATCATGTAGAAGATGAAAGAGAAGATTTCCTACATGATTGATAATCAAGTAATAGACTTCCTATATGAATGAATGTTTAATTAGGGTATGATCCTTCATAGTGAGATCATGAAACCCTAATTATGAGGGTTAATGAATCATAACCCTAACTGAGGATATTAATGGAAGTAATCTTACTACATGATGATGGTATGATCTTAATTCATAGTGATGATATGAAACCCTAATTCCGGGTACTTTGATGATCACTCCTACTTGGGGTGAATAGTAAACCCTGATTTAGGGTGATGTGACATGAATAGTAAATCCTAATCTAAGGTGATGTGATGTGAATAGTAAACCCTAATTGTGGGTTATGGAATAAGAAACCCTAATGGAGGGTGATGACATGAGAAACCCTAATTGGGAGTGATGTCATGAGAAACCCCAATTGGGATGAACAATAAGTCTAATTATGGTTTATTGAATATGAAACCCTAGTTTTAAGTGATGTTATGTGGAACCCTAATATTATGATATGGTGTAAGACTCAATTCAGGGTGATGTCATGTGATGATATATGAAACCCTAGAGATGGTTTAATAACCAGTACACCAAAGGGAGGTGTGGCTAAAATAATTAAATAAGATGAATATGTTATAGACATGAAGGATAGGGTTGATGAACCATGTGAATGATAAGGTGGTGATTTTAATGAATAAGGATCTACGAGACAAGATGATGCATAGAACCTTGTACAACCATCTCTATACATGAGTAATAGCCTATAAACCTTACAATGATGAGGACATGAAACTTTTAGGAATGATGTATGCTATACTAAATAATGATGTGGATAACATCCTAAGAGTTGAAATACCTAAAATAGTTGATAATGGTTTATCTTATATCAACAATTTCTATTAGTTGGATAAGTCCATATCATTAAAGACAATTGGACAATTCTAATGTGTGACCCATGCACCATATGATGAAAGTTAGTGGATAAAGTATTAAGAGGGAAATACCTTAATACAAAGTTAGTTGATTAACTTAAGAATATGGGAATGAAAATAAAGTGATACATTCAGATATGATAGATATCCCATTCTGCATTTCATTGTAGACTTATCTTGATGAACCTCTAATCCAATACTCTTGGTTAAGAAACACATGAAATGTGTGATATGCAATCGTTACAATAAAGATGTGATGATCTCAATGTACCTTGATAAATGTTGACCAATATACCTTGAGAATGGGGTAAGCTAATCAATGAGTCTAATGTAATTATATCATGACAAGGATGAGAAATGAACTCATGCTTTGAATTGATGATCATTAATGATATATGATAAGAATGGTAATCATAAGAAAATACTTATGATGTCTTGGATGCTCCTAGTGGTGTGGAGTAATACATTAGGGTTTAACTAATAATGTGAGCATGAAACCCTAATTAAAGCATGATGGGAAACCCTAACCCTAATTTTGGGTAAAGGGAATGAAAAGCCCTAATTGATAGATAACCCTAATCCTGATAAAGGATGGTGGTGTTACTAATGTTTCATATGATGTGACAAATGACTTACATGATTTTTATCATGTCTATTAACCATGTAGACATCATGAGATGATGAACATAGCTAGTTATGAGCTATGACTTTCATATAATTAACATGTTGTATGGCATTATGTGCCTAATGTTGTTGTTGCTTAGTAAAAGTAACAAAATGTGCATGAACCTTATGAACTCCATGAGTAAGTTGTTGCCTAGTGAAAGGTGGAAAAACATTTAATAGGCTTTGAAATCCATGTGTGATACTTATATAACAAGTATTATGCATGCCTCGGTCTGAGGACCCGGAGGTAATAGTTACCTAACAAATGGTAACAGTGATAGTGATGAATTGAGGGTATGAATACCCAAAGTTGATAAGTATGATAATGATGCTGCTAAGGGAAGTGAACTTTCAAAGAAATGAAATGAGGGACTGAGATCCCAATGTCCTATAAGGACTGAGAAAGTGATTGATGAAAATAGTACATGTTTCCTTATAGCATTTGTCTGAATAAGTTATGTTTGAGAACTTGACTGATGCTAAAATAATATGCTAATGTACTTAATTAATTAAGTGAAATCATTTCGTGTAGAGCCTTGACCATAGATCCATCATCGTCAGCAATAGGTGATGGTGAAACGGGTGCTCCATGGAAAAACCCGGAATGCATATTTTGAATATGTGGGGGTAATGGGAGAATATATCCTAACATACTAATGAGGGAATTGATGAAAGGTAAATAACAAACCTCTCAATCCTTCATTACTTGCACCAGGATAGATGTATCATGAATCTCCCAAAGATTGGGACAGATGCAGTACACATCTCCCAATATTGTTAATGTCGGATCGATGGAGATAAATATGAAATCTCACGATCGCGAAGAGAGTACAACACGCCATTGTAACTCTAATAGAGAAGTTGCCAGTATACCGTGGAAACCTATATAGCAGAGACACAAGATGTCCTGCATGTAATCTCACGCTGACTGAGATATGGGAGGTCTTGGTAGCCGGTTCTACCATTGACCTTGTATGGTACCGATTTTGACTTCGCAATGGTCGGTTGGAGCATGAGCGGTATACCTCGTCTCCTCAGGGCATAAATGTGATTGTAAAATGTAATCAGCCGTATAGCATATTTGCTTAAGGATTGAATATGGAAAATTCATTGGCTGATGTTACATTTCTTTTATGCATTTTTAGTTGATAAATGTTATTCATATCTCTTTATATTCATTGCAAGCAGATGCATGAAATATGAATCTACCATGAGTAGATACAATGCTCTCCTTAAGAAAGGATATTACTTTACTCTGTTCATTCAATGATTAATATTGATGTTAATATATAAGAACTCCTGCTCAGTTTCATTATAATAAACTGCTATAACAATGTTTTGGCAGAGAGTTATATCTCCCGCTGGGGCAATTTACAATTGTCTCACCCCCGTGGGATCCAATGTTTTTAGGTGGACGCAGACGAAGAAGAAGAAACACTATAACAGAGAAAGATCAACAGCAACATCAGGGGCAACAGTAATGTCTCAGGTGGAGACACTGTCTGTCAAGTTTTAGTTAGTAGTCCTATGTGTCGTCTCTGTACTCTCAGGTCCTCGGAGTCAGTAGATAGTGTTTTTATCATCGACTTGAGATTTTGGCTTGAACACCTTGAAGTTATGTTGCTTATGTATAGTTTGGTAAAGCAATGGTTGTATGTAATCCTCGAGAGGAGATGTTACATGGAATGTAACTGCAAATAGGGATGTATATGTAATACTTTGGTTCTTGAAGAAAAAGATTTCCTATGTGAGGATCTCTTTGCAAAAAGTTTTAAATTTTTAGTGATTTTCAGTAATCCACTGCAAATGATTCGCTTCCGCTTAGTTAATCCTATTTTTGCGAGTCATTCGTTACAATTTACCCCTTCATGGATGAGCTACTTTTAGTAGCTATCAACTAATGAATTATGTGATTGGCTGGGAAATTCGACAAAGGAAAGCTAAGCAGGTCTATACAGATAGTGGGAGAGCTGCTTGTGTGTGTGCTTGTATATTCTTAATAATTTAAGGCCATGGACACTTGGATAGATACTAGAACTTCAACTTTTTCTTTTTCTTTATGTTAAAGTGTCATATACTTATCCCAAGCACCAAAATGAGCCATTTACTCTACACCACTTCCCTCCTTATCTGACCTTCGTTCTCCCTCTGTGCTTCTGTGAATTTTGCTGCCTAAGGAAGAATACAGTGGGGATCTTCTTTGGAAAAAAAATTCTAGGGTTGCAATTGATTTCCTTTTTGGGTCTAAAATGCTTCCTCCTAGTGTTATTGACCTAAACGTGTAAGTATTACCTTAGTTCCTCCATTTATTTCTTTGCTCTTCTTCCTCCTATATCTCTCTAGGTCGGAACCCTGCTGTTCCATGGTGAAAGTGGCCCTAGAATTCAAAAATCTATCCTTCTTGTTTCTTTTTCTAGGGTTTTGCTTCTTTGTGGAGAGAAGTGCCTATTTGGCCAAGTTTAGATCTGAATCTAGGGATTTCTTGCCTTATTTTCTCAAGATTCTTGCTGTTTGGGATTTGACCTACTCTATAGAGGTGAGTTATATAACATTCTTCACTTATATTGCTTACTAGAAGCTTGTTAGTTCATGTTTATGCTTTAATGTGATGATCTAAGCATAAAGAAACCATGCTTGTTTAGAATTTAGAATTATGAATTTTTGTGGTGTTCCCTATTTTGTTCCAGTTCTATATGAACTTGTAAACATGTGTATGACCTTTCTAAGGTGTAACATGATCTGGGATAGGTTGATAGAATCAACCTATGGTGCTAAGCACAAAATAGTTGATGGTTCAAATTATGGTTTTCAAGCTATTTCCTTCCCTATCACACCACCGATGGTCATACCATTCAATAGCCAATAGTGTTTCTATCTTGGAAACTAATGTTCATGATCAAGGGTGTCAAATTTATGGTGACAAGCGATGGTCACCCCCTTAGGTCAAGTTTTGGCTCAATTAGATGCTTAATTATCATCTACTATGTATTCTAATGATGTTATCAATTGATGATGACATTAGCTTAATATTTGATGGTGTTAAATGAATGTATTACTGATCTAAAAACCAATGGTGACCTAATGATCACAATTAATGGTGGATCAGGTCATCATCATATATGATGAGTTAAGAATGTAATTTAATGTGATTAAGATTTATATCTCATATATTTTATATCTTTTGAAGTTGTTATACATATACTCTTATTAGAAAAGAATTAGGGTTTGAATGTCCATTTGTATGATTTAGCCTTAATTCACCTAATTGTCATAACTAATTAAGTGAAACTCTAATCATGTAGTTCCTTGTGCCATAGATCTATCTGAGTGTCAAAAATTACCAGATGGTGAAATGAGTATTCCTAAGGGATACTCAGAGCGCATACTGATGAGTATGTAGGGTGCTTGTCATCCTGAATTCAAGTGATAGGGAGGATGATAGTGGTCATACCTAGCCCTCAGTTTGAGAACGGCTATGGTTGTGTCTCAGTGATTATATATATGATGATGAGATTGGAGGACAACTTTGGTTGTACCTCAGATGGTAGGGTATGCGTACCCACCTCCTTTCACTAGTACCGCGACCTATACCAAGGACGGACTAGGCTGTTAGCAGCTTGACCTTATGTGTCATTGTGGTGGACCCATACTAACTGGGGGTGGAGAAGATCTTAGGAGTCCGACTCTTACTTGATCTTGTATGGCACTGATTTCGACTTAGTAGTGGTCAGTTGGGATTTGAGTGATATTTCTCAAATCCATCAGGGCAATGTAATAAAAGAAGTGATACCATTTGTGTAGTATAATTGCTAGTGTTTAATACGTATCACATTGGTTGATTAACCCTTATCTTTTCTTTACAGTACATAGTTCTTACATGATGTAGACTTATGAAAATTGTGCAATTCTACTTGATGTTACAACTTATTTGCTTAACTGCTTAGTATGCTTAAACTGTTCAATCTATTCATATTGCTTATTCAATACCCTAACTGCTCAATTTATTTACTATTAATTAATATGTTATAATCAATATATGTTGGAGAGAGTTATATATCTCACTGGGACTGGGTCTCACCCGTGGGTCACCACATTTTTTTAGGTAGTCGCGGGCAACGAGGTCGAGGTCGTGCTGTGGAAGAGAACCAACATGGTGACTAATAGATTCAGAAGGTTGGTTAGTTGTAGATGTTAGTAGTAGAGTCCTAGTATCATCCCTGTACTCTCAGGTCTGGGTATAGGATGTGTTTTTTAGATGGTATACTTGTATCGATATGAGATTTTGGTAGTGTGCCAATGTTTGTAAATATATGGCATGTACATGTGAAATTTCTTTTGTATGCATGATATGACTGAGGTCTTTGGACCCATATGTAAATACTTGTTGCAGTATATGAGAATGGAATGATGGACCTTTTGTAAATGTTCTAGATTTTATTTACATTGTTGGAATTGGTTTTAATTATCCCGTAGTTTTGGCTATGTGATTAATTAGTAGTTGATCGTGTTTTGTGTTTTGAGTAATATCATTTAGCGTGACGAGGTGTCACATGTTCTAAGAGTACATTCTCATTATATGGGCGTCAATTCCTCACAAATGAATTTTAGGGACTTGGTGTGAGAGGATATTGTCATGATATGGGCCCTGGATCCTCATAAATGTATTTCAAGGGACTTGATGTGGGAGTACATTGTCATGATATGGGCCATGGCTCCTCTTAAATGTGTTTTTAGGGACTTGATGTGAGAGGACACTCTCATCATATGGGCCCTAGATCCTCCCATGTGCATTTACATGGACTTGATACAAGAGGACACAGTCATGATATTCTACCCCAATGCATTTTTGTGGACATAATGTGAGAGAAATGTTTTATTACATGGGTCATAAAACCTCACAAATGCATTTCTAAGGACTTGTTGTGAGAGTGTACTGTAACGATATGGGCCATGAATCCTCACAAATACATTTTCATAGATTTGTTCTATAAGACAAACATAAACAAGATTCTAGATCCTAGATCAAACAACCTCAAAACCAAAGCTCCAAGCAAGATCTTGCTTCCTTTAGAACAATGAGGTAAAAAAGGAAAGTTCTTTAGCTTGATGGGGTAGGTTCCATCATGGGATGAAGATATCTCAAATTTTCTACCTAATGCAACAACTTTGGTAGATGCTCTTATTTGAGTTTTGTCCTTCAAAGTTTAGTTGTTGTTCTATGTAATCATATTGATAAAAACACTTCTCCCCTTTCAATTGTTCGATGATTTAGGAGTTGTTGTATCGATGGGGATCAATAATTTTGTAGTAGAAAAATATTGCCTCCTACACCATGGAGTATGCAAGCAAAATTCCTATCATGACTATGCACCCTCATGTTATGGTAGAATGCTATGTCATGTGATTTTCCAGTGCTTGTTACAAATAGAACTTTGTATGACCCTTCTGTGTGAGACTTGCATGGAAATTAGATACGAAGAGTTCTCTTGTACAATTGATTGCTTTCCTATTTGTATTGGTAATTTTTCCATGGCATCATATCCTCTTTTTTTGTAGTATTAATTTTAAAAGTATGAAGATTAATAGATCTCTTTTTCTGTCTAAGTGGATGTGTTAATATAGGCATCCCGTCTGACACTTCCTCGTGAATACAATGGTCAATGACTCAATCAATGTTATTCAGATATTCACAAGCCACCTTAGAGTAATGTTAAATTTGGCCATAGTAATTTAAACTTTGTATTCATCATTAATGTTTAAATTCCATGTTCACTAACAAAAGCCCTTAAAGGAATGTGTTGCTTGAAAAATAGGACAACTGTCCTATTTATGACAATTGTAGGATAGTTCTTCTACAATAATTGAATCAAGGTACCAGTACTTTATCCATCCTTCATCTCCATATAGCATACATTAAAAAGTCTTGGTTTGGTTGTAAGATAATATAGATAGAGAGATTATATATGCACACTTGAACTTTAGTTCGGTATGTACCTTGCACTTGTTGGCATTTGTTTGAAAATCTTTTGGTTCAATACCAGGTATTTCTGACTTATATATGTATTTAAGTCGTTTGTAGAACTCGCAGAATTAATGAAACAATTTGTTTATTTTCAGTCATGATCTTTGTACAACTAGGAATGTCCTATTTGCTTTCTTACTTGATGCTGCACCTCTAGTCTTTCTTGAGCATATCAACTTCAATTACCAGCCCAAAACATGAAACAAAAACATATGAACTCTATGAAATGAATTTCCACTAAAGACAATAGATACTATATATCAAGAATTGTTCTCAGGTACTATCTAATACCTTGTCACCTACAAAATGCAACCACTCAAGCCTGACTCCTTATGCTTGTGGAAGTAAAAAACGACCTATACTGGTTGCATGTATTTATTACTTGGCTTGAATCATGATTTAAAAAGTATGGAAAGTTAAATGACGGGGGACCCTGGTTTTCCACAAATGTGCAACTATTTTTATCAAATAGAGGTATAATTGTATGCCAACTAGGCGTACAGCAAAGCATCGATCTTCACATTGTTTGACTTGGGCTGCCACAACTACCAATATTTTATACTTAAATTCTGTATTTTCGGCATTTTGTTTCTTAGGTTGGTCAGCTCTCACCACAGAATAATGTAGTTGTGCGTGAGCACTTAAATAGGACAGGACATGACATGTGGTGATTTAGAAACCTGTTGATTATGACATGCCTTTGTAGTACTTATTTTCGATTGATATGAACATTCAACATTTTTATTGCTATGCATTTGTTACAATACGTAAGTCGTAATTAACAAATGTTACATTTTAATATCTACTTACCAAACTAGGCTGACGAGTCATGTTTACATTACTTATAATTTTTATGAGCCAACATTGAACTCATTCTCCCTCTCTTAGCAGGTAAGTGCGATCAACATAGCTCCAACTAATAAGAAGCAGTCTCAAACTATTGAGAAAGGCAAGGAACAATATGCTTGTAGTGGCAATCCATTTTTACTTAAATATTCCAGTTCTAAATCTGAGAAGGCAATTCAAGGCACAAAGAGAATCCTATATTACAACACACGATCCATGGACATCACTGCCTCTATTCAGTCAGCAATAGGAGAAGGAACTCAACATCATACTCGCACAACCCCTGCCCATGAAGATGCCAACGTTGATGGCTGGATTGATACATATAACTCCACTTTCAATGGCTTGAGTTGTCTTAGTAGTGCACTTGGTAGGTAGAATATGACTCCAACAACGAGCCAAGCAGCTTGCTTCCATACCCGATTTCCATTGTCGAGGGCTACAATATTTTCTCCATCTTTTGCGGGATGGAAGTTAGCAAGTGAGGACTCAAAACTAGCCATGATGGAGCAGAGATAGTAGTCGATACGAAGCATCACCTTCAGAAAGACCAACAACTAGCCGCAGACAAGACCATCCTCGCAGCTGCTAGGAAGAACTCATTCAAGCACTACCAGCCATGAACATCTCCGAAAGCCAGCCCGCAAAGACTGTAAACGGGTAACCAACCTAGTTATAAATATCCTAGCTAGTTTGAATAAACTGACTCATTGTATCGATGACCTGCATAAGGGCCTAAATGTCTGTACAATGGGTAATATTGTTGAGAGGCTTGAAGTGCATGAGTTCTTAATGATATTATGATGAACAGGCAGATCAGAGCTGTATATTTCAGTTATGAAACATGAAACATACGATGATTGTGTACGTGAAATGTATACTTTGAATAATTAAAAAAAATTATCCATTTTGATTCTTTCTATTTTGGTCAAATCTTCTGTTTCTTTCTACTGAGAAAAATGATATGTATATGTTTTCATAATTTAGTAAATGTTGTCAACAGTTGAAAATGTATCGATAATACGTTCTGGAAATGCACCATGTTTCTGATTATATTATTACACAGGTGACATTCATGAATGTACCACTCGGTCTGAATCACAATACATGTCATGGGCACACCTTGTATCAATTAGGTGATATTGTTTTGAAAATTAGTGAATTAAAAAAAAACATAGATATTGTTTTTATTATCGATTATGATAATGAATGTTGTCATCTATTGACATGCTCCAACAAACCTGTAACCAGTTGTAGGTGACATACCTTAGAAGAGCCTACATAGCACAAAGATTACACATTAAAGATGACGTGTATTATGTATATGACAATGGATCACGTCATCTATTAGGAGAAAGATGGCACAGTTGAACGTAATAAATGAGGTGTTTTCTAGTAGTGTTAGTTTCTTTCTTATCATCGAGTATATTTTATATATAGTAGTGCCCATTTTGTGCAATGTTTCATTGTATCAATGTGTATCGCTAAAAGCCAAAGAGGTGGCACCCAGTTGGCAAAAATACTGATGTAAGACCGAGAGGTCACGGGTTCAAAAAAACCCCGGCCACGGGATGAATGAATGGCCATTAAAAAAATTGTTTATCGCTAAAATGTATTCATTGCAAATCAATAGATCAATCACTTCCTAATAAGCCAACAATTGTGTCCAAATTTCTATATACATTGTTGGGTGAAATTTTGTATATTGTCGATATACAATTTGTCTATTGCCTTCTATATATGAATTTATACTAAGGGAATTGTATTAAAATGTCTGCTAAAAGCCTAAAGTTTGTCTAAAATGATTTTCTATAGTTGATTCTGTGTGTATATTCTATGTACTTCTTTTGTATATTTTGTATATTGTGATTTATAAAACGAGTAATGAGTAGTAATAACATACATTCACCTGTAAAAGTGGGTGTAAATAGGTGTTGTGTAGTATTTTTCTTTAATTGATATAAAATTCGTAGTTGTTCTAAGTGAATGATCCATTGCTTTATGTGCATAATGATCTTGCTTCTGTGTGTCATTCATGTTGATTTTTATCTATGTTTACTATAAAATCTAGAATAAAATGTACACGCCAAAAATTTATCATTGTTGGGATAATGGCATAGCAGCTGCGAAAAATCTCAAGATGTACGACAAGGAAGTTAAAATTTTCTATTTAATAATACAACAACTTACCCTTTGACAAACACATGATTTTGGTATATGGTAGAACCAATCCAAATGATAGATTCTTGACATGTGATATGTTGCGAATTCTAGTATGTGCATATGTCGCTTAAAATTTTCTATTTTTACTTTATATTATAAGTTCCTTTCCCAAATAACATGACACGAAACCCATATGACAATACATTAATTCTAGATGAACACACAATTAAAATTGCTCATTACAATTTGCAGAAATGCATATTCAGACATATAGACACGTCCAATCCTAAATGAGAGTAGGAAGTACTATGGACATTACAATTTTTGGGAAGGTGATATTGTAAAATTTGGAGGAAAAATCATGTCACTCAATGTTTTTGGATACCGAATTGGTTCTTATTTTGTCGCAATGAAACAAAATTTTGTACAGTCACGTATTCAAAAAGCTAATATTGGAAGTATAAACGACAAAAAAGGCATTACATAGTTTACACACTATATTGAAGAATACCCTTCTTTACAAATGTGCGTCTCTTATTGTGTACGAGTATAAACCATCCTATATTATATCTCACTTTTTCTTACAACAATTTTTATGACTTAAAGATGTACGTTGTTGACATTCCTTATAATGACATTTAATTGAGTCTAAAGATGAAATATAGTTTATGTTTATGTTTTTTCTTTCATTGCGTGACTTATTTTTATTTCATTACTTGAGAAAGGATTTTTTAATCTTAGTCAAGACAACTTATATTAATCACATTATTTATGTGTGTGATTCCTCTTATTATAAATTATGTGTCAAATTAGTTCAAATTGTTATTACATAACATTGTTAATGGTATTTTATACATTCAGAATGTTGAATAAAATAATCATTAATCTAATTAAAATAATCTAATGAATTGATTTGACTTGATTTTGTATGCACGTGTGTGTTTAGTAGGAGATACCTTACCTAGAGAGAAAATTCAAAAAAAAAAAATAGTAGATACCTTCCCTTCAAAACCGTGTGTTCTCTTTCTATATTGCATCATCTAGTGCTTCGAGAATTTTTTGTTGGACACGCGGTATCAGATGCCTTGAGACATACTGCATGGCACCCTCCTCCCCAGTTTCCCGTCGACGCTCCAACAACCAATTTATATTCCAGATCGCCGCTAGCCATTGCCATCCACTCCTCTCAGAATTCTTCCCGTTCAAGCAAGTCTCATCCCCGTCTTCCAATACAAAGCGCTCCCTACAGTAAATTCCATTTCCTTCTTCCCGGTAGCGAAAAAAAAACAACCAAATTCGTCGCCATAGCACGCCCACCATGGACTACTCCCTGTCTTGCTTGACGCTGGACCTGACGCTGATATCGGCACAGGACATCAAGGACGTGAACCTCCTGTCCCGTCTAGAAGTCTACGCTGCCGCCGTGCTCTCCAGCGACCTGCGCACCTGGCAGAGGACGGAGACTGACCGCACTGGGCTCCGGAACCCCAAATGGAACTCCACCCATCGCTTCTCCGTCCCAGCAGACGCTGCCGAGAGCGGGGTCAACCTCGTCATAACCCTTCACGCCGAGCGTGACCTCGGGGACCGCCTCGTCGGCGAGGTCCGGATCCCGATCAAGGAGCTCCTGGCCGACTCTACCTCGACCAGCACCGTCAGGAAGGTCAGTTACCAGGTTAGGAGGCCGTCGGGGAGCCCCAAGGGCGTACTCAACCTCTCCTACAAGATTAGCGACTCAGCCTCCTATTACACCTCATCCTCTAATCCTACCGCCACTGCAACGACGTACCAGCCAAAAACGAAAGTGGACGCGCCGGCAGACGAGCCCGTGACGGCGTACCCGGTTTACCCGCCGTACCTTAGCACAGGAGTCACCTACCCACCTCCAGCTTCCGCCACTGCTGGCTCCGCCTCCGCCTCCGCATACCAAGCGCCGACGCCGCCTGTGGGGTACCCCAAGTACCACCCGCAGGCAGCAGCTCCCCAGGCTTACGGCGGATACGGGTACGGCGCCGCCCCTGCCCAGGCCGGGTACAGGTCCTACCCAGCAGCTTACGGCGGTGGGTATGCTGCTCAGCCGGTCAAACCGCCAAAGAAGAACAAGTTCGGCATGGGACTCGGTGCTGGACTCCTCGGCGGCGCTGTCGGCGGGCTGCTGATTGGTGATGCCATCGGTGATGCCGTGTCCTATGATGCCGGTTACAATGCGGGGTTTAGTGACGGGTTCGACTTTGGGTTCTAGTGATGACGGGCTGTTAAAATAAAATATTCTGAATCGTATAAAGCAAAAGAAAGAAAAGACGTTTGCTAGCATTTATTTTTTGTGGTGGTCTTTGGAAGTCAGGACACATTTTGTAGTGTCCTCCCTTGGCAGGACTTTTGTAACTAAAGTAACTCATATACTTGTATAGTTTTTCTTCTCCATCTAAATAGCAATTGCGTTATAACTATGTGGATGACGATATATAATCAACGAATCTGGTTAGTTATCTTCCTATTAAAATCTAATTGAGAGAGTGACGCTCGTTCACGGGCCGAATTTTATTGGATCTTACTAAGCCATCATGATTTAGTGAGGCTAGCCGTTGCAACAATTCAAGTCATGCTTGATGTACTTTGAACGAATTGTTGTTTGGTGATCATGGTTAGGGATGAGCAGACCGGTTCGGTCCAATTCATGTCCTGGGTCATATAACCTGACGCAGAGTCAATTTTACATGTGTGCCAGGTCAAAAATCTTGACCCATATTTTTCTATGGGCTCAACTCCGCATAACCAAAGTACTTGGATTCCTTACTATTTATACATGACATAGACAACTGCATACTTGTCTACGGCTAATAGAATGCACGTGCAAAGCACGTGGGCAGTAATTAACATACTATATTATATTTTTTAGAAGCTGCTATCATCACTTTTGCAAAAGATTTTTTTTCTTTTCAAATTGTTAAGAGCAAATTGCTGGAACAGAAATTGTATGCTCAGAGATATGGTGATTTTAGTCTAGTGACTACTCTACTGAAATGTGCTCAACGCCATCTCCTATAACCGCTTATAATCAACTAAAGTAAACTGGTTGAATAACAACTTCTAGGGTTAAGTTTGTCAAACTGAGTGATGAAAACAAGCAACTTGGTTAACTAGTGTAGAAGTACAAAAAGTAGGACAACAGAGATTGAGTACACAAGTTCAATTAATTAAGTAAGCTAGCTGGCTGTTGTAAATCACCCTAGCCAAAAATTAAATAAATTAGCAAGCTACTCAAATAGCATGTGAAAAAAACTCAAGATAACTATTTGAATAGTTGTTGTCACTATTTAAAGTATTACAAGCATGTTGCTCAAATAGCAGTCGGATATTCTAAGATATAATAATTTACCTCAACGTGTCTAGTTAAGGGATTGTTTAACTGGACCGACTAATGAAGATAATGAACGTAGTTAACTTGCCGAGAAAATGTAAAGTGTAAGAAAAGGAGATCATGTTGGTCGCAAGAAGGTGTACACGATCAGCAGCAACAAACTTCTTGAATAACCAATAATAAATATACTCAAAGCCAACTGTTCAAATAGATGTTATCAACACTTTCTATTTTCTTTAAATCCAGCGAAAAAAATTATTCGACTAGGAGCTGCAATGAACACTTTGAAATAGTCATGGTATCTAGGTTACACTAATAAATATTGCTAATACCAATCTTGTCACTGTCTTTAAAAAAATAATTTTAAAATATTTTAACAAAAAATAAGTTGTAAAAATAGCAGTTGCATACCTTGAGATATTGTGATGTGTTCCTAAAATTCTCAAACAACTCAAATAACATGTGAAATTTTTTAAAACTACTGTTATCTCTTTTTTAAAAAGGATGAAAGCCTTCATTAGAAGCTAGTTGTTTGAATAGTAACTGCACAATGTAAGATATAGTGATTTATCACTGCGTCTCTGGTCATGAGATTATTATATGGGACAAAGAGAAGTAGACAACAAGTTAGTTAACTTATCGAGAAAATGTTAAATTAGGACAAAGAAGATATAAACACAAGATGCACCGATTAAAAGAAGCAAACACAAAAAAAATCCACAAAAGTAGGTTCTTAAATAATAGGTAGGAACAGAAACATAGGAAGCTAGACAAAAAATAACACATACATGGCTAGATGGAGTAAGAGGTAGAGAGACCATTAATTACCACACTAAAGCACATAGAGAAACTACATTAATAACTACACTAAAAGGTTGCTTGAACACACACTGACAGGAGTCATTGGTAGATCGAGTGAGATAGAAGAACACAGATACATATGTTTGACTAAATACCATACACAACAACTAATATACAACTTACTAAGAGAAAGAAGCTTGGTTAGTACTCAGCTAACTCCATCCAATCTATAAGGACACAAATAGTCAGGACTAATTAGCACGTAGACAACCTACTAGAACATATACTATCTAAACTGATTAACACACAACTAAACTATTAAACACATAGACTGCTCCCATAACCATAGAGTTGGAAAAAGAATTGTACGAATGTACGACATCTGTTGAAGCGTGAGTTATGAGTTCTTGAGTTTGTTCACAGTAGACACATATTTAGACACAATGATGTGAGGAGTTGTTTCTAAAATTATCAGTTGTCGCGGGAAGATATTTCAGAAACTAGTAATTGGCCGTTGAAGCAAACATGGCAACAACATGCATTATAATAGTAGAGACATCATATTTATCTAGGTTATTTGAAAAAATAAGTGGTGGCATAACATGTACGTTAGAATTTTATCATAGCCACTGTGAAATGTGGCGTATTGTAGTTCCCGACCAATGACATCAGTACAGGGTGCGGTGTATTTTTTTTTAATTGAATTGCAGAAATTACTTTAGATAAAGAGGCTAACAACTGTATAAGAATAACAAGCATGTCAGCTTCACTTATTCATAGGATATAAGATATATATCTTTCCTAATATACATCTGGATAGAAACTTTTCAAATTATGTTTTACTTAACATATATTTAGTTGATCATATTCACAATGTTGGGATAATAGTGTACACTCAACTAGTTTATATATATGAAATCCAATATGACATTGTTGCGATAATGAACAAAACAATCTAATTTATATTGACCTATGTTTGAAAATATCTTTGTTTTAATATGTTAGCTTAGCCGACTAAAACTTAATTGAAATTTAGACATATTTTGCAAGCTAAATATAAAAGACTAATTAGTGGTAAAAGAATTGGGGTCCTAGGAGGGGCCATGACCCCCGAGGTTTGCAGCATTTTTCCTATATGCTTCGTTGTTTTCTTATCACAATATTTTCTCCATGTATCTGAGTTGTTCTGGCCACATGTCCAAAATTTTCAAAGTTGACCCTCCGCGCTCTAAAATTTGTGTGAAACTAATAGTTCCGTCCATATTTGGACTTTGTCTGCTGGTGGTCGTTGGGTCGTAAAGTCTTCCACTTCAAACCAAGACCAGAACAGAATGCTTGTACTTTAACTATTTGTTTATTAATAATTCTATAAAAATAAGTTGATAGGATAATGTGACAATTTTTTGACGATTTATCCTATATATAGATTGTTGACATTCCTTATAATGTCATTTAATTGAGTTTGAAGATGAAATATACTTTATGTTTATGTTATGTCTTTCATAAAAAGATTTATTTTTATTTCATTACTTGAGAAAGGATTTTTTGATCTTCGTCAAGACAACTTATATTATCATATTATTTATGCGTGTGATTCCTCTTAATGTAAATTATGTGTCAAATTAGTCCAAATTGTTATTACATAACACTGTCAATGGTATTTTATACATTCTGCAATTTGAATAAAATAATCACTAATCTGAATAAAATAATATCACATTGGATTAGTTTGATTTTGTATGCACGTGTGTGTCATTGGATTAGTTTAATTATATATGTGTTTACTGGTAGATACCTTCCCTTCAAAACCGTGTGTTATGTTTCTATTATCAACTAGTGCTCCGACAGTATTTTTTGTTGGACACGCGGTATCAGATGCCTTGAGACACACTGCATGGCTGCCTCCTCCCCATTTCCCCGTCGACGCTCCAATAACCTATATATATTCCAGATCGCCGTTTCACAACACAAAGCTCTCTAGTAAATTCCATTTCCCTTCTCCCCGGTAGGCTGTAGCGAGGAACACAATCAAACCGTCGCCAAAACATACCCACCATGGACTACACCTCATCTTGTCTGATGCTGGACCTGACGCTGATGTCAACGCAGGACCTCAAGGACGTGAACCTCCTCTCCCGCTTCGAGGTCTACACTGCCGCCGCGCTCTCCGGCGACCCGTGCACCAGGCAGCGGACCGAGACGGACTGGCTCCGGAACCCCACTTGGAGCTCCACCCACCGCTTCTCCGTCCCCGCCGACACTGCAGAGAGGGAGAGGGGGATCAGCCTCATCCTAACCCTTCACGCCGAGCGGGCACTCGGGACCGCCTCGTCGGCGAGGTCCGGATCCCAATCATGGAGCTCCTGGCCAACTCCACCTTGACCGGCGCCGTCAGGAGGGTCAGCTACCAAGTTAGGCGGTCGTCCGGGAACGCCAAGGGTATACTCAATCTTTCCTACAAAGTCAGCGACGCAGCCTCCTACTACGCATCCTCTACATCATCCTATCCTACCACCGCTGCGACGACGACAACGTTCCCGGCCAAAACGAAGGTGGATGCCGACGCAGAGGAGCCGGTGACGGCCTATCCGGTTTATCTGCCGTACCCTAGCGCCGGAGTCGCCTACCCACCTGCATCATCTACGTCTGCGGGATCCGCATCAGCCTACCAATCGCCGACTGTCGGGTACCCCAAGTACTACCAGCAGCATGCAGGCAGCTCCTCAGAGTTACGGCGGTTACGGCTACGGCTACGGCGCCGGCGCGCGCCGCGCCTGCCCCGGTAGTGTACGGGTCCTACCCAGCTACCTATGGTGGTGGTGCCGCTCCGCCGGCCAAGCCGCCAAAAAAGAACAAGTTCGGCGTGGGACTCGGTGCTGGACTACTAGGCGGCGCTCTCGGCGGGCTGTTGGCGATGCCATCGGTGACGCCGTGTCCTATGATGCCGGATTTGGTGATGGGTTCGACTTTTGGGTTCTAGTGACAACGCGCTTTATGGGATGCGGAAAGGAGTTCGGATTTGCTGCATTTTGAAATGTTTCACTTCCACGGTTCTTGTAACTAATGCTGTTTTTATTCCTTTTTTTGTTGACTTTTTGTTTTTTAGTTGACTTCTGATTCATTTGAAGTGTGTTGACGTCTTATTCATAATTCCATGGGTCGTGTCTTATTATATAATATATAAGAAACGCAAATGTAAAAGCTTATAGAGAGACAGCACTTCACTTGTAGGTAGGTGCGGGATTTGTTCTTGTGGGCCACTTTCGTATAAAACATCTCCTTATCATAAGAGATTTGTTCTTGTGAAATGCATCTATGTAATTTTAGACGTGTAAGATTTGAGGAATGAGGTTAATTATCGGAGCTTTTTAACATTTTAATCTATCCTGTTAGACACTAACTAGTTTGGTTGGGTGATGTGCGGTGCAATGTAGTTTAGTGAGATCGCAATGTAAAAATGTATGATGTGTGGTGCAGTGTAGTTTAGTGAGTTCACAATGTAAAAATGTATATTAAGTAACCCTACCCGACAGACTAGAATGAAATTCAGTGCAACAAGTTGATGGTCCAACGAAACAAATGATATTGCACTTGTCTTTTCACTAAAGCAACGACCACTCGTAACTATTAAAAAGATACAAAATATGCTAGGTGGACAACATTTTAGAATCTAAAATGAAATCCCATTCATTCTCCACCATAAATTTGATGATATAACAAGTAAAATATGTATTTTCTTTGTTATATCCTCAAATTTGTGATAGAGAATGAGTGAGGTTTAGTTTTGGGTTCTAAAATGAGTCTAGATAGAAGATCCCAAAAGATTTACAGTCGAGTTCATATCTTAAAAGTCTTATAAGAAAAAGAGCAAAACCGTGCCGAAAGGAGGAGGAAGAGCCCCTCTGAAGTGACAGTTTTATTTGGGAGGGGGTGGGGGAGATACTAGTGGTGTTGATGTGTCATATACATTGAGTTTTGGTTAATGTTGGTCTTGATGCTATTTAAGCATCAATATGTGCATGTTATTGGCATTGTACATGTCTTATTTGTTATGGGGGTCATCTGCAGCGTATCAAAAGAACATTAATAGCATATGTAATGCGTCACATATCTAAAAACACACATTGAGTTGTGTGCCATGTAGTTGATTGTGTGAGGGAGATGGGTAGGTCACTCCACCATCTTTCTCGATGACACATTCATTGCAATTGCCTTATCTTTATGGTGTAAACTAATTTTGAACTTTTTTTTGTGTGATTAATGTTAAGGATAATGAAAGAACTTTTTTTATGGTTGTTTATAGGTCCATGTAACAAGCATTGCATTGCCTCAAAACACAAATTGGGACAGTACATCATCTAGTGACCTATCGCCTTGGCTTGCACCCATGGGTGCATTGTCACAAAAGCTATAGATGGGATTGTCTTGATGGATACGACATGGAACCTTGTTGTCCAACAAACACGAAACATAGAGAGAAGAAGGATTCACCGACGATAGTGAAGAAGTGAAACCATGGCTTGGTGGGTATACCTTTCTGTGATGGATTTCCTTAGCATTAGTGTAAGGGTTAGTATCCTAATGCATGAAAAAGAACACTCCCCAAGATAATTAAGCAGTAGGCTATTGTTGATGTCCCTTTGAGGACGAGCTTATCAAGTATTGTGTCACATAATCTCGTCCACATATATATATGGCAGTTGAGGGTTGAGCATATTGGTTGACCCAAGCTTTAGTGAATTTGAAGCTTTTTCTATTTGATTGTTTCTCCCTTGTTGGAAGAATTGTTAGCATAAAGTGAGTTTCAAAATTTACAATGAGACTCAACTCGTTCACCCTGCAAGTATTCAACACTGAAGTAAGTAAGATCATCTCCCAAGAGGGATTTTGTTGTTAGGTAAAATAGCCATCATGCCAACATTCAAAGTTGGTTAATAAAAAGGTTTAGTTTACATTATACTATGAAAGAAAAATTATAAAATAATAAGAAACGAGAAAAATCAACAAACAATTGAAACAAATTTTAAAGTTGGAGACACAAATTATACTTAGGATTCAATACACATGTTACATTATCTTTGAACAATATTCATAATGAAAGAGAAAACCATTATTTATAAAGATATTATATTATACTACCCATATGAAGGTGTAGAATCACAATAATCCCCTATCTTTGCACTATCATGCTCAATAGTGAATTAAGAACCGAAACAAGATATTGATACACCAATATCATCTGATTATTGTTATCAACTACATAATATCATTGTGTTAGAAGTTCCTTACTCCATGTGCTTCCTTTTTGCCATACATAGGATAATAAATCACACATACAAGTTGAAAGAACAAACATATATGGAAGGAAGAACAAATACACCACATAAAATAATATAGTATTGTGTTAACTACAAAATCAATTTCTCGAATGTTATATAGCATGGACATACTCCCATTCAAAAAAAAAGATATACTTATCCATGGTCATGGATAGTAGGGAAAGGTGATGTGTCCCCACAATTGAGATAAAAAAATAACCCTAGCCAACACACTCTATGTAAAGCGGTCCACAAGCATGCATACTCATAATATAGCACAAAAAGGTGGCAAGTCATATTCAAATCCTTAGGGAGTGTAGGAGGCACTAGAGGTAAAATAATGTTTAAATTTCTAGAGCTAAGGAATTGGGTTTTTTTAGGATTTAACTTTGAGTTTGTTCGGCCAGAGTTTCGCGGGTGGTAAGAGCTCAGTAAGTCTCAGTGAAGGACCCCAGTTCGAACCACATCAAAGGCAATATGTGAACGACAATTCATACTAATTTTATGAGAGGGGGGTGACCAGACCACACCCTCTCATGCCTCAAGAGTTTACCATATCAGATTCTCCTTGGGTGGGTTCTCTTGATCACCAAAAAAAAGAAAGAAACAATAAAAAGCACTTATGAAATCTAAGTCAAACTAGCAATTAGGGTTAGGTAACTAAGATAAAGGGCAATTGACAACTACACTGAGCAAGAAGAGTATGAACTATACTACCAATACTAATTCTAATTAGCAACTAAGAGAAGAAACTAACTAAACAATACAAACTAACGGAACTAACCAATTAGACCTAACAAATGCAATAACGAACAAAGAGCCAAGTATCTAGCAAGACTAACTAGCATAAGAAATAAATTAACTAACTAACTAACTAAGTTTAACATCCCACTTTCTAAAACACATAAATCACTGAGTGAAAGTATTATTCTAAAGGGGAATGTCAAAAATGCTAATCTTTTCAATTGGAGTAAATGAAACACCTTGCATTGATTTGAAACATAGATTCACACATAGTTCATGGACATGAAAAACTAAAATTGGTTTATCATGAAATTTAAATCTAATGATCTAAACTTGGATAAGATAACTTAAACATGATGCATATGATATCTAAAGGCATTGGATCGACTTGGTAGATGGCACCCACCTGGCTAGACTTCAAATCCTTTTATCCTTTCTTGTTTCTTTAAAAGAGGTACCTTGATGTTTTTGGTTTGGTGTCCATGTAAGATAAAAATTTAGTATGACCGACATCTGGGATAGTAGCACTGACTTGCAGTTAAATTTGCGACATGGATCTTGTATATTTTGGTACCACCAACGAGGGAGTCGGTGGTAACGAATATATGACAACGCCAATTTTTGTAAGGAGACGGTACTAACGAAAAGCAACTCCGTAGCACTGAGAGTTGGTGAAAAAGAATAGGAACCCAAAAAATAAAAGTCGATATCACTGAGAGGATGCTTAGTGGCCCTGACTCCTTCATCTCTAAATGAAAGAATCAACACATCTGGGTGCCACCGACAAGACAATCAGTGGAACTGATGGAGGATGTCAGAGGCATGCAACAATACAACTTGGTACCACCACACCCTATCTGTGGTACCGACTTAGAAAACCATAATCCATGACACGACATCGATGATCAAGATCTTTTGCATACAACACTCACTGGCACCAAAATGGGTGCCCAATGAAGAAGTCAGTACTACCGACATGGAGTGATTCGTGGCTCAGTACATCACTGGTTCATGATCGTCGGCATCAACAGATGACACCAACGACCCACAAATAGGGATGAAGTCAGTACCAACCACTCAATAAGTCAGTGGCACTGCCACAGGGTGTCAGGGCTGATCAACAACTATATAATGGGAGACATTAGGTGTTATTCATTCACACCCAAAGAACTCCCCTTGCAATAAAGAAGGCCCCAGGTGATCTTGAAGGTTTCCATAACTCTTCTATGTCCTCGAGTCTACATCAAGGTCCCTTCCTTGCCCTCATTTCTCATTCTAGCAACTATGGCTTCAATGAGGCAAGTATCATTGGTAGGTGCACCCAACCATACAATAACCAATCCGTCAAGAATGGCCTTTCCAGACAAAGATCGGAAGAAACTCTTTGCCACCGTAATGAAGAGAGATCATACCAACGTAGTATGGCAACTGTATGTTCCTCAATGAAATTGACTTCACTGACAATCTGTTCCAAGTCTACATCGGGAAGGATATGGAAGATGATCACACCTTCTTTGTTGATTGGCCGGCATACCAGGAGATCAGTGCAAGTTTCTCACCAATCTAGAGATTTGTTGCATCCCCAAGCATGGGGAAGGTTGGTAGTCAAGCTGGGTGAAGTTTGAGCTATACAACATCAACCACTATCTCACTCTGGCCAAGTTTAACGCCATCTAAAGTTGTCCAATGGATGGATGTCATTTCATGCCAAAGAATTTCAACTACACATTGGCTTGGAGGCAGATGACAACCCTGCCTTAAGGGTTCACTATCAAATGGTACTAGTCATCGGTGATGGACATCAAGCACTCCCGTTTGTCCAAATTTTCCATCACTACCTAACAAACACTATATTCTTCATGTCCATTCAGGGACAAGGGAAGGTCCAAAAGGTGGAATAGTTTATTCTATGGGTTTTCCTTTCTTTAGGGAAGGAAATGATCAATCTTGGATCATTCTTCCTTCAGTACATGTTAGCGGCAAAGAGGCAAGCTTAGAGGAAACCCCCAAATCACTTTGGGGGACTGCTTATGTTGGTTGCCCTCCACCTCTAACTCGACCTCTCTAAATCCACTTCTATGAAGACTTCATTGACACTCGACCTCAAGCACTTCCAGAGGGCACACTTGGTAGCCAAACCCTAGGGCAGAGTGTATGCCTGCTACATTGTTCAAGAATAGATGAAGGAAAAGGCCCTTGCAGACCCTAGCTTATGTCTCCGAGAAGTGTTCTATCTTTACTGGCTTGCATACAATATAGAGCCTATACCTAAAGGAGAGCATGTCGAGGAGGAAGCAAAAGAAGAAGATGAAGAAGAGGCAGCCATGCCTTTTACTCATAGGAGGCCTTTCCATAACATACCAAATTGCTACACAATATCCAACTCTTCAGTGCTACCATCAACTCCACCATCGAGAGACTCTCTCTACATGGAGGGTATGTATGGGATGATGTAGGCCATTCAACAGGGTTAGCATCAACGGTCACCCACCCTGACTGAAATTCATGGTGTCCAGGAGCAACTACTTTAGCAACAACATGATATTTTTGCCAACGAGTGCCTTCTCCCGGTCAACTAGGAGAATATGCATACACACTTGTAGTGCATTGAGTGTGACGACCGTCTCGTGAAAACAAGATTAACTAATGCGGAAGCGTTCACTAAGCATCGGATTATAGAAAATCACTAAAAATTAAAACCTTTTTCAAAGAGACCCAATCATAGGAAAACTCTTTCAACAAGAACCAATGTATTACATTTACATCATGGTTCATAAGTATATATCTTATACCATCTCTTTTCAAGGGTTACAACATCAACTGCCTTGTTAAAAGCTAAACACAGACAACATAATAACCTCGAGGCATCAAGCCAAAATCTCAAAACGATACATTAAAAGCACTAAGTACTAACTCCGAGGACCTGAGAGTACAGAGACGACACATATAACTTCTATCTACCAAACACGATAGACAACACACTCAACCTGAGTTGTCACTGCTGTCCTTGTAGCTGCTGATGTTCTTCATCCGAAAGATATTATCAGTCTCTTTCACACTCGTCCACCTAAAAATGTTGGTTCCCACGGGGGTGAGACAATTGAAAATTGCCCCAGCGAGAGATATAACTCTCCGCCAGAAACATCATTATTGTAGTTTAATTAATATAAAACTGAGCAGAGGATAAGCAGTTTAGATCATTCTCATATTTTCAAGTATTACACCTATCTATGATTGAACAGTAATTCATCTATTCTCTTTATAAGAAATAAAAAGAACATGTATAACATTTATCTACCATACATTTTCAACATCTCAAGCTTTGCTCATGTCATTCATTATTCTGATGTGTCACCCATGATTCATTCTTGTTTCTATTTGTTGGCCTTAGCCAATCTGCTAAACAAGTATTCACTTATGCCAGACATGTGATTATATAAATCATCATGTATTATTCAAGCATTAAACTATATCAATCAGGTATAAATGTTTCAGGCATTGGACTATACCAATCCTGATTACACATCCAGGCATTGGACTTTTAACCAAACCTAATTACAGGCATTAAGCCTCTGTCAGGTATTTCTAATTATAGAGGCATGGATAGCATGTGAAACATAACTATCAACATGAGATATCTAGCATCATGATTATAATCAACAGTAGCAGTAAGATATCAACATAAGCATGACCATTGTATGTACACAATTACAGTCTTATGCATATCCACAACATAAGTATAATTACTATATCTTAGTTGCACTAAGCATCATCTTTATGTAAAGAGAACAAACATGGGTTTCCATTCAATGTGAAGCGTCATGTATAACCCTAAACAGATATGCTATACGGCTGTATTACATCTTTTATTATGCCCTGGGGAATTTGAATCGTACCATTCAAAGTCCAACCGACCCCTGCGAAGGGCTATTCGGTTCCGTACAAGATCTAGGAGTACCGGCATCCTAAGATCTCTTCCCCTCGGTCAGTACGAGTAAACTACAGTGACATACCAGTCAAACTGCCAACAGTGACATATAGTCAACTGATAACAACTAGTCCGTACTTGGTACAAGTTACGACACTAGAAAACAGGGTATACAAAACCCTCTAATCCGAGGTACAACCGCAACTGTCCTCAATCACATCAAATATTTGAGGCATGACCATAGCCATCCTCCGTAACCTGCAATTGTGGATGACAAGTATATATATATCCTCAACCTGCCACCCCCGCATATTCAACAATATGCGCTCCGAGTTTCCCTTAGGAATACTCGTTTCACCATCCAGCAAGTTCTGACACTGAATATGGTTCTACGGCACAGGGCACTACATGATTAGAGTTGCACTTAATTAGTTATGCCAATTGGGTGAATTAAGGCTGCATCAAACAAGTGGACATACAAACCCTAATTCATTTCTAGCAAGCATATAAATATCAAAACCTGAAAAGATATAAAACATATGAAACATAATTTCTCATCTCATCATCACATGGTAATATTCACTTGCCATTCATTAGATTACACCAATTATCATATTATCACAGGATATAAATCCTTTTCACAATAGCACAGGGTATCAACCCTTATCAACATAAGAGGAATACACCTCATTCAGGGCTCAATCATGCCCATGAAACATCTTATTACTTCTTACCAGGTAGCATCTAACCATATGGCTCACAAGGCCATTAAACATCTTGTCACCTCTCACTAGGCAACAATAACATATTAACTCATGTAATATAATAGTAACACCACTATTTCCTCCACAGGGTTAGGGTTTACTATTCACATCAATTAGGGTTTCATGTTCATTTTATCAATCCAACCCTAATATATTGTTCCATACATCTAGGAGCATCCATCGACATTCCAAGTATTTAATATTCTTATCATTTATCATTAAATGATCATCAACACAAGGTATGAGTTTATCTCTCATCCTTATCATGGTATGATTACCTCATACTCATTTTAGCTTACTTATCAAGTATGTTAAACTCATTAAATTTCATTGTAACAATTTACATAACACTCTCCTTGTGTATCTTATCCAAAAATATTGGATTTGAGATGCATCAAGGTATATCAACCCTAAAATTCTAAATGTGATATCTATCATGTCTCAATATATCACTTCCCTCATCACTTCTATCTTACTTGAGTTTATTAACTTATCTTATAATAAGGAATCTCACATCTTAATACTTTCATCCACTAACCTATCACCTTTACCATGATGTGCATAGATCACACACAAGGATTGTCCAACTATCTTCAATGATATGGACTCATCTCAAATTAAGGAATTTCTTGTTATAAGGTTGCCTATAGTCAACCACTTGAGATATTTCATCATTATAGGGTATTACTCATTATTTCATCATTAAGGTTTACTCATATCATTACCCAGACATTAGGGTTATGATTTATCATGATATTGCCCATGATTAGAATTCCATGCACTATAGCCCAAATTTAGGGTTTTACATAGCTTTACTCTGTGTTAGGTTTAAGGTTTCATATGACATCGCCCTCAATTAGGGTTTCACATGGAATCATCCTCAATTAGAGTTTCTCAGGGAATCACCCTCAATTAGGGTTTCACTAATCATCCCAATTAGGGTTTCATTCAATTACCCATAAATTAGGGATTCATTATTCCTCCAATTAGGGTTTGGTATTTCATTACCTTAAATTAGAGTTACCCAAGTCATTACCCTTAATTAGGGTTACACTATTACCCTTAATTAGGGTTACACTATTACCCTAGATTAGGGTTTCACTCAGAATTTCCCTAAATCAGGGTCAAGGTTCATTAACCTTCTCAATTAGGGTTTCTTGATCTCTTTACTAAGGATCATACCCTAAATAACCATATGAATCATACTCATGTATGAATTCATTTATATCATTCTCTCCACTTGATTTGGTTACATCAACCATCCGATCAAATACAAACAACTATGTTTGACATAGTTATTGCTTCCATAAACAATTAGGGTTTGCTTAATTGAATAGCCTTCAACTCACGATTCCTTGGGAGTTAATCACTCAAATTTGGTGAGTCATTAGAACACATCATTAGGAACAGTAATCCCAAACATTCAACCCTTGGTCAATGTATTCAAACGGTCTTGAGACCGTTTACTCAAAAAGGTCAATTAAATCAGATTGAAAATCAGTACTTAATTCAATTAGGTTTCCCTAATTGATTAGGCTTCAAATCACGATTGCTTGGGAGTTAATCCCTCAAATTTGTAGGGTCATTAACCAACATCATTATAAACAGGAATCCCAAACGGTCAATGCTTGGTCAACACACACAAACGGTCTTGAAACCGTTTTCCCAAACAGGTCAAGTTGATCAGGTTGAAAATCAGCATTTAATTCAATTCGATTTATCTAATTGATTGGCCTTCAACTCACGATTCCTTGGGAGTTAACCCCTAAACTTTGGAGGTTCATTAGAATACATAATTAGGAACAAGATTCCCAAACGGTCAACACTTGTTCAACCATATCAAACGGTCTTGAAACCGTTTTCCCTAAAACGGTTTGCTGAAACCGCATAGCCAATCAATTTAAAACGATTTGGAATAGATATCAAGACCATTTGGCTTGGTACTTTTCTTTGGATAAGCATCTAGGATGATGTCATCATCCCCTTCCTTCGAACAACCAAGAACCGCAACCGTTCTTGATGGAAATTGCAGCAAAGAAACAAGTATGTATCAAATTGAAGAAAACAATCAACAAAGCATAATTGATTGATGCAATAGCAATGATTAAGGGTTTGAGTTATAAAACCCGCCTCCAATTGAGATCCAAAGCTTCAAGCTCACGCCATTAATGGTGGATGAAGCTCTAGCAACTCCCCCTAAACTCGTCCTCAAGCTTTTGGATGAAAAAGTTGCCTAGGGTTGAAGAGGAGATCAAAATAAGAAGAAATCAATGATTTATTTTTTATTTCCACCATGGAATCAAGGAGAACGAAGGTCAAGGACCTTACCAACAGGTTGGGGTCGTCCTACTGCTCCTCCACAGCTCCTTAGTCGTTTTCCAAGCAAGAGGAAAGAAAAGAATCCGAAATAGCCTTTGTTTTGGCTTGGTAAAGGTACTTTTATAAGAAAATTGATGAGAGAGAAAATGCATTATTAAAATGTATTAAATTCCAAAAATATGGCCGCCTCTTCCCCCTCAAATCCCTTAAGGACGAGGAACCTTCCTTTTCCTTTAATTCTCCTTCATTATCCTCAATTTAAAGAAAAGAAAATTAAGCACCTTAATGCTTATTATATTAATATTCCATATGTGAGTGGAAATTACTTTTCTTTATAATAAGGTGAGTGGAATTTCACCTCCTTAGGATATTTTCGTTCCTTATCTTGGAAAAAGAACGTCCATCCTTATTAAAAATCAACCAATAACATTTTGGTTGAAGGCCCTTTAATTAATACATTCAGTTTTTCCCTAAATTGAATTAGGGTTTCACTTAGGATTAAATCTTGATTATTTTAATATCAAGATTCTCTCTCTTCCAACTTAATTCAAATGAGATGCCCCTCTCATTTTCTTTTCTCTAAATGATGCCAAGAAACATTAAGGACATTATTGAAGTGGTAATTTGCATATTGAACCCTAGGTTTTGGGTAAATTGCACATTACACCAAAACTGGGTTTTGATGCACAAGGATTGCTTTACAAGCTTAAAATTGATGCCCAAGCTTGTGAAAACCATAACACTACATAATATTCATTCTTATGATGTCTCAACATCGTAGGAACATCTTATCATGCAACATTTGCAATTTAACCCCTCAACTTGGGTAATTTGCATTTTAGTCCCAAATAAGCAAGCATTGTTTCAACATTGTTCAAACGGGACCAAAATTGAAACATAAGTTCCTCATGAGCCCTAATTACTTTTCCCAAGATAAGATTAAGAATCTACTTAATCTTATTGAGCAAAATATCTAGGGTTAACTCATAACCCAGGTCAGGGATGTTACAAATTATAAACCCCTAACAAGGATTTCGTCCCCGAAATCCCAGATAAAGGAAACAGATGTCATTCATTCACCATATCAACATGTCTCTTCATAATACCTCATTGTTATGGAGACATCATACATCCTTTATTAATTTTATGTTTATGCAAAGCATAAACCCCTAACATATGATGTTCATATCATTTTATATAATCAGACTAATTTCATAGTTGACCATCCCAAGTAATCAACATAAATCATCTGATATTTCTCTAGATACCAGGATACCTTGCCTTGGTATCTATTTCATATGTTAACAAAACATCACATCTTTATCTTCCTTTCCTCTTGGGACATCAGTTGTTACATATATATTCACCTTAGAGCCAAAGCCCAAGATAAACTGGTACTTTTCTAAGTATCCATCACTTTAACATTTTTATCTTATGCGCATCAAGTGTCCTAAGACCCACTTGATTGCCATGTCCTTGAAAGGAAAGAAAACAAGGATTCATATTCCTCTTATCAATTCATGTATTTTCAACTATTCATGAATCATGTACTCTTTAGCTCTTCCTAGGTTCCTTGCCTTTAGCATAGGAATTCTAAGGATGATTACATGACATTATCCATTTAGCATGTTTATGATCATCTCATGATCTCATCATATTTCCCATTTCTTCGTTAGGGAAAAGACATTTATTATACTTACATCATTATTGAACAGGTTTCATTTCCCTTATTCTTATCCTTATCTTATGAGGAGTACACTTTTAGTTCCTCATACAGCATGCTCATTTGAGATTATCTCAGACTTCTCTTTCTTATACTTAGTATATCACACATTTATTCATTCCATATTTCTGATTTCATGATACTCATTAGATTGTATCAGAATGACTGCTTGATCAGGGCAATCAGAGAGATTACAATCTAAGAGTTTCCATACTCACTTTATCATCAATAGTTGTATACCTGGCCAGGGTATATAAATACTGAGATTAGGTAGTATGCACTTTATTTGCGATCATATTCCTAACTTTTAATATCATTATACACACATGACTTTCCCTTGTTCCAACATGACTAAGTCATTTAGGAACTCTTTTAAAGCTCAAACTTCTGTATTAAGGACTGATAACCTAGATCGTAAAGCTAGTATCCAGTCCACTATATGCATTACTGTTGCCCTAATCTGCCCAACAGTAATACTTAAAGAAAGATTTTCTTATCATAAATAGATCAACTAGGAGACTCTTAGGCAATTGTCTCTCTCTTGCCTGCTCCCATGCACCTCTTCTTGGTGCAATATTGCTGCTCTCAGCAGCAATCTCCTCATGTGACCCAGTCATCTTTAAGTTCTTCTTCTCTTATATGAACAGAAGACATTATCAGATACACTAGATGATACCAGAACAGACTCTACTACCTTAGTCCTATGTCTCTGTAGACTCAGCGAACCTAGAGCTCTGATACCACTAAATTGTGACGACCGTCTCGTGAAAACGAGATTAACTAATGCGGAAGCGTTCACTAAGCAGCGGATTATAGAAAATCACTAAAAATTAAAACCTTTTTCAAAGAGACCCAATCATAGGAAAACTCTTTCAACAAGAACCAATGTATTACATTTACATCATGGTTCATAAGTATATATCTTATACCATCTCTTTTCAAGGGTTACAACATCAACTGCCTTGTTAAAAGCTAAACACAGACAACATAATAACCTTGAGGCATCAAGCCAAAATCTCAAAACGATACATTAAAAGCACTAAGTACTAACTCCGAGGACCTGAGAGTACAGAGACGACACATAGGACTTCTATCTACCAAACACGATAGACAACACACTCAACCTGAGTTGTCACTGCTGTCCTTGTAGCTGCTGATGTTCTTCATCCGAAAGATATTATCAGTCTCTTTCACACTCGTCCACCTAAAAATGTTGGTTCCCACGGGGGTGAGACAATTGAAAATTGCCCCAGCGAGAGATATAACTCTCCGCCAGAAACATCATTATTGTAGTTTAATTAATATAAAACTGAGCAGAGGATAAGCAGTTTAGATCATTCTCATCTTTTAAAGTATTACACCTATCTATGATTGAACAATAATTCATCTATTCTCTTTATAAGAAATAAAAAGAACATGTATAACATTTATCTACCATACATTTTCAACATCTCAAGCTTTGCTCATGTCATTCATTATTCTGATGTGTCACCCATGATTCATTCTTGTTTCTATTTGTTGGCCTTAGCCAATCTGCTAAACAAGTATTCACTTATGCCAGACATGTGATTATATAAATCATCATGTATTATTCAAGCATTAAACTATATCAATCAGGTATAAATGTTTCAGGCATTGGACTATACCAATCCTGATTACACATCCAGGCATTGGACTTTTAACCAAACCTAATAACAGGCATTAAGCCTCTGTCAGGTATTTCTAATTATAGAGGCATGGATAGCATGTGAAACATAACTATCAACATGAGATATCTAGCATCATGATTATAATCAACAGTAGCAGTAAGATATCAACATAAGCATGACCATTGTATGTACACAATTACAGTCTTATGCATATCCACAACATAAGTATAATTACTATCTCTTAGTTGCACTAAGCATCATCTTTATGTAAAGAGAACAAACATGGGTTTCCATTCAATGTGAAGCGTCATGTATAACCCTAAACAGATATGCTATACGGCTGTATTACATCTTTTATTATGCCCTGGGGAATTTGAATCGTACCATTCAAAGTCCAACCGACCCCTGCGAAGGGCTATTCGGTTCCGTACAAGATCTAGGAGTACCGGCATCCTAAGATCTCTTCCCCTCGGTCAGTACGAGTAAACTGCAGTGACATACCAGTCAAACTGCCAACAGTGACATATAGTCAACTGATAACAACTAGTCCGTACTTGGTACAAGTTACGACACTAGAAAACAGGGTATACAAAACCCTCTAATCCGAGGTACAACCGCAGCTGTCCTCAATCACATCAAATATTTGAGGCATGACCATAGCCATCCTCCGTAACCTACAATTGTGGATGACAAGTATATATATATATCCTCAACCTGCCACCCCCGCATATTCAACAATATGCGCTCCGAGTTTCCCTTAGGAATACTCGTTTCACCATCCAGCAAGTTCTGACACTGAAGATGGTTCTACGGCACAGGGCACTACATGATTAGAGTTGCACTTAATTAGTTATGCCAATTGGGTGAATTAAGGCTGCATCAAACAAGTGGACATACAAACCCTAATTCATTTCTAGCAAGCATATAAATATCAAAACCTGAAAAGATATAAAACATATGAAACATAATTTCTCATCTCATCATCACATGGTAATATTCACTTTCCATTCATTAGATTACACCAATTATCATATTATCACAGGATATAAATCCTTTTCACAATAGCACAGGGTATCAACCCTTATCAACATAAGAGGAATACACCTCATTCAGGGCTCAATCATGCCCATGAAACATCTTGTTACTTCTTACCAGGTAACATCTAACCATATGGCTCACAAGGCCATTAAACATCTTGTCACCTCTCACTAGGCAACAATAACATATTAACTCATGTAATATAATAGTAACACCACTATTTCCTCCACAGGGTTAGGGTTTACTATTCACATCAATTAGGGTTTCATGTTCATTTTATCAATCCAACCCTAATATATTGTTCCATACATCTAGGAGCATCCATCGACATTCCAAGTATTTAATATTCTTATCATTTATCATTAAATGATCATCAACACAAGGTATGCGTTTATCTCTCATCCTTATCATGGTATGATTACCTCATACTCATTTTAGCTTACTTATCAAGTATGTTAAACTCATTAAATTTCATTGTAACAATTTACATAACACTCTCCTTGTGTATCTTATCCAAAAATATTGGATTTGAGATGCATCAAGGTATATCAACCCTAAAATTCTAAATGTGATATCTATCATGTCTCAATATATCACTTCCCTCATCACTTCTATCTTACTTGAGTTTATTAACTTATCTTATAATAAGGAATCTCACATCTTAATACTTTCATCCACTAACCTATCACCTTTACCATGATGTGCATAGATCACACACAAGGATTGTCCAACTATCTTCAATGATATGGACTCATCTCAAATTAAGGAATTTCTTGTTATAAGGTTGCCTATAGTCAACCACTTGAGATATTTCATCATTATAGGGTATTACTCATTATTTCATCATTAAGGTTTACTCATATCATTACCCAGACATTAGGGTTATGATTTATCATGATATTGCCCATGATTAGAATTCCATGCACTATAGCCCAAATTTAGGGTTTTACATAGCTTTACTCTGTGTTAGGTTTAAGGTTTCATATGACATCGCCCTCAATTAGGGTTTCACATGGAATCATCCTCAATTAGAGTTTCTCAGGGAATCACCCTCAATTAGGGTTTCACTAATCATCCCAATTAGGGTTTCATTCAATTACCCATAAATTAGGGATTCATTATTCCTCCAATTAGGGTTTGGTATTTCATTACCTTAAATTATAGTTACCCAAGTCATTACCCTTAATTAGGGTTACACTATTACCCTTAATTAGGGTTACACTATTACCCTAGATTAGGGTTTCACTCAGAATTTCCCTAAATCAGGGTCAAGGTTCATTAACCTTATCAATTAGGGTTTCTTGATCTCTTTACTAAGGATCATACCCTAAATAACCATATGAATCATACTCATGTATGAATTCATTTATATCATTCTCTCCACTTGATTTGGTTACATCAACCATCCGATCAAATACAAACAACTATGTTTGACATAGTTATTGCTTCCATAAACAATTAGGGTTTGCTTAATTGAATAGCCTTCAACTCACGATTCCTTGGGAGTTAATCACTCAAATTTGGTGAGTCATTAGAAAACATCATTAGGAACAGTAATACCAAACATTCAACCCTTGGTCAATGTATTCAAACGGTCTTGAGACCGTTTACTCAAAAAGGTCAATTAAATCAGATTGAAAATCAGTACTTAATTCAATTAGGTTTCCCTAATTGATTAGGCTTCAACTCACGATTCCTTGGGAGTTAATCCCTCAAATTTGTAGGGTCATTAACCAACATCATTATAAACAGGAATCCCAAACGGTCAATGCTTGGTCAACACACACAAACGGTCTTGAAACCGTTTTCCCAAACAGGTCAAGTTGATCAGGTTGAAAATCAGCATTTAATTCAATTCGATTTATCTAATTGATTGGCCTTCAACTCACGATTCCTTGGGAGTTAACCCCTAAACTTTGGAGGGTCATTAAACTATATAATTAGGAACAAGATTCCCAAACGGTCAACGCTTGTTCAACCATATCAAACGGTCTTGAAACCGTTTTCCCTAAAACGGTTTGCTGAAACCGCATAGCCAATCAATTTAAAACGATTTGGAATAGATATCAAGACCATTTGGCTTGGTACTTTTCTTTGGATAAGCATCTAGGATGATGTCATCATCCCCTTCCTTCGAACAACCAAGAACCGCAACCGTTCTTGATGGAAATTGCAGCAAAGAAACAAGTATGTATCAAATTGAAGAAAACAATCAACAAAGCATAATTGATTGATGCAATAGCAATGATTAAGGGTTTGAGTTATAAAACCCGCCTCCAATTGAGATCCAAAGCTTCAAGCTCACGCCATTAATGGTGGATGAAGCTCTAGCAACTCCCCCTAAACTCGTCCTCAAGCTTTTGGATGAAAAAGTTGCCTAGGGTTGAAGAGGAGATCAAAATAAGAAGAAATCAATGATTTATTTTTTATTTCCACCATGGAATCAAGGAGAACGAAGGTCAAGGACCTTACCAACAGGTTGGGGTCGTCCTCCTGCTCCTCCACAGCTCCTTAGTCGTTTTCCAAGCAAGAGGAAAGAAAAGAATCCGAAATAGCCTTTGTTTTGGCTTGGTAAAGGTACTTTTATAAGAAAATTGATGAGAGAGAAAATGCATTATTAAAATGCATTAAATTCCAAAAATATGGCCGCCTCTTCCCCCTCAAATCCCTTAAGGACGAGGAACCTTCCTTTTCCTTTAATTCTCCTTCATTATCCTCAATTTAAAGAAAATAAAATTAAGCACCTTAATGCTTATTATATTAATATTCCATATGTGAGGGGAAATTACTTTTCTTTATAATAAGGTGAGTGGAATTTCACCTCCTTAGGATATTTTCGTTCCTTATCTTGGAAAAAGAACGTCCATCCTTATTCAAAATCAACCAATAACATTTTGTTTGAAGGCCCTTTAATTAATACATTCAGTTTTGCCCTAAATTGAATTAGAGTTTCACTTAGGATTAAATCTTGATTATTTTAATATCAAGATTCTCTCTCCTCCAACTTAATTCAAATGAGATGCCCCTCTCATTTTCTTTTCTCTACATGATGCCAAGAAACATTAAGGACCTTATTGAAGTGGTAATTTGCATATTGAACCCTAGGTTTTGGGTAAATTGCACATTACACCAAAACTGGGTTTTGATGCACAAGGATTGCTTTACAAGCTTAAAATTGATGCCCAAGCTTGTGCAAACCATAACACTACATAATATTCATTCTTATGATGTCTCAACATCAGAGGAACATCTTATCATGCAACATTTGCAATTTAACCCCTCAACTTGGGTAATTTGCATTTTAGTCCCAAATAAGCAAGCATTGTTTCAACATTGTTCAAACGGGACCAAAATTGAAACATAAGTTCCTCATGAGCCCTAATTACTTTTCCCAAGATAAGATTAAGAATCTACTTAATCTTATTGAGCAAAATATCTAGGGTTAACTCATAACCCAGGTCAGGGATGTTACATTGAGTATGATTAACAACCGCTCTATGACCACTACTGGAGTATGGGCAACTTTTCTAGCTACTTGCAGCCACCACCTATGCTAACAAACCCACCAACGTTCCTCGACACGTTCTAACCTCCTGATCCGCATATACCTTCGGGTATGTTTCAGCCACCACCACCCTTCTGAGCATATGGTAACCCCGCTCCACCTCTTTGTTTGAATTATGACTATGAGGACATAGTCAAATTCAAGTTTAGGGGGTACTAGAATGACTTTATCTATTTTATCTTATATCTTGTTTTAGTTTTTTAATTTTTTGTATGTATAGGATAATAAAAGTCGGACCCACTTCCCAAAGCTCTAGTAGAGTTTTAGGAATGAAGAATGGCCCCATAGACCACCACTAGACTTATATGTGTGCTTTGTCTTCACTCACATGTAAGACATGACAAACTTCCGAACTTGGTCACCCAATCTAGTACTACCAAGGGCTGAGGACACTTAATCACATATTTCTTTAGAATGTGGGCTCCTTGAAAAGGAGGTACACCTTGGTGATAAGGGTAATCCAATCATTCCTTTTAAGATCATCTTATTTGAGACCTCAAATCCTTGGATGTTACAATCTCCCCCACTTAAACTTTGACATCCTCTCCAAGGCTCAACTATATGGCCTCATAATGTTACCCCATTTCTGTGCAGACCCAAATGGCCAATGGACACCCAACTCCCAATCATGGAATACCAGTGCAAGGGTAGATATATCACTATGGAAAACCCTTTCCAATATGAATGGACCACACAACTTAAGACTGACTTGCCACATGCCCCTTTTGGCCCCACCTATTGGAGTGGTTATGGCTTTGATATCATTTATAAATCTCAGGCCCACTTCCCAAAGCTCTAGCGGAGTTTTAGGAATGATGAATGGCCTCACAAACCACCACTAGTCTTAACTACGTGCTTTTTCCTCACTCACACACAAGCCAGGATAAAATTCCAAATTTGATCACCCATCTTAGTACTACTTTGGGTCGAGCACACTTAACCATAGAGTTCTTTAGTGATGGGTTGCCTAAAAAGGAGGTGCACCTTGGCGATATGGGTCGTCCAATTATTCCTTTTATGATAACTTTATCTAAGGCATCAAATCCTAGGATGTTACAAGAATCCACATCTATCTAGTATAAACGTGAATATTAAGTTTGGTCTATTATCAAAGAAAAATGTGTTGCATGCCTTTGCAATGAATTTTTTTAAAACAATCACATCTTTTTAAGATTAACTTGAAAAGTCTAAGGCAACACCAACTAGAGGAAGTTTATGAATTACTCAGATAGAGGACACCTAATATGAATGAAAAGCTTAGTTATCAAAGGTTTATGCATGACGATAGGGTTTGAGACTAAACTGATCAAACAAGTAATGAGACCTTAAATGGAATTTGTAGAAAGAAAACCTAAGGTTACCTTGTACATAAGTTGATAAAGAGGGATATATCATAATTTAGATAGGCATTGTCTCTTAATCATGTGATTCCACATGCCATCATATTTCATCCACCACCTTAAGATGACCATGTAACCTGAATTGTTTCCTCTTAATTGCATAGCATAATAGGTAGTTTCTTTTTAACACATTATTAAGAAAAAGAAAAAGAAAAGTTATCACAGATATATGTATAATAATTAGTTGCATAACAAATTGCACGCATATTGCATTTTCTCTTGCATCATTCTTTACATCATGTATCTATGTAGCTTTCTCTTCAAATATAAAGTGAAATGATACATATTCACATCCCTCTAAAATGAAAAAAAGGTGATGATATGCTGAAGAAAGCCTAAGCATAAATCATAGAATGTGTTAGAATAAGAGGGTGGAGAAAAAATAGAAAAAATAAAGAAATCAAATAAACAAAGAGAAAAGGATGCCTTGAACTCAGATCTGAAAGTCATTCACAAAGAAGGTGAAAATAGTGCATGCATGCATTCTTTTACCCCACACTCATCAACCAAATGAGACTTTCAATGCATTCATCATTGCACCACAGTAATACACATTAGAATTCATGAATTTTTCATTTCCCTCACCATATATGTTCATCATATTTTGTTTTTTCATAAATGATTTGAATATTACTTATAATTCTTGTTCATAGCCACCTTATTCATTCCACCAAGTGATCTTTATAGCAGGCCACATAAATGATTGATCCCTTCAATCTCTTTTATATGGGGAACTACTTGCAACATAGTTGATAGGTAGACAACAACAATGTACAACTTACAACATAGTTGATAGGTAGACAACAACAATGTACGTAGGGAACCAGCATGATGAACTACGCCTTATTGACTATGATTTTAAATTCTCTATTGATAGTGTTTCATTGATCTAACAGTTGAAATCTTTACTAAACATTTTTTGTCATTATAGAGTAGTTATTTTCTCAAAGGTTGGTAAGGGCCAGTTGGGGATTCATAGGTGAAGGTATTTGAGAAATGTAGTTCATATTGTTTGTTATCATGCTGACTTATTTCAAATAGATCCAAAGATAGTGTTTCTTGAGGGAGAGAAATATTTAAGTTTAAGGGATTCTGATGCACTAGATTCTAATCATTTTTCACATGCTATTTTCCCATATACATGCATACTTGTTCATCTTGACATGATTTAGGCATTATTTATCATCATTATCATATGACACATCATTGCATCAAATTAAGAGTATTTGTACTCAATTTTGCTAGTTCATCATATTTTATTGGGAATTATGTTGGTTTTCCTTTATTTCAGCATTTACAACACAACTTTGTGCTACCGATAGAAAAGTTAGTGGTACCTACACTAGGAAAAATCCAACAGGGAAATCTTAAAATCTCAGTGCTACCAAGAGTGCACTAGGTGCTACCAGAAGGATGCTTGATGTTACTAAATCTCTACCCAAAAAGCATCAATATCTAGAAATAATGCGTTTGGTGCCACCGACCACCTAATCAGTGGTACTGATTTTTGGGATAGGGATTAAGGGTTGGATATGTCATATATTTACACAGCTAATACAATGCCTAGAGAGAGGGCTTATGGCTATGAAGGGAAGAACCTATAGTCATGTTAATGTGCCTATCTAATTCTTAAATCATTATGGAAGTGGGATTTGCTTTAGTATAGGCAGGGTATTACACTACTAGAGTAGGTAATATCGGATACAACATAGCCCAGAGTTAGGACTAGATGATTACTAATGGAATGGGGTTAAGTGAAATGTGAACTGTGGTGAAACTGTAATCCTAGGCAATCCATCCATTTGTGATCACATTCAACTTAAACTAGATTTCAATTGCTATCCTTAGTTACAAACAAACAACCAATCACTCTTTTATTAGGCCTAGTTGATTAGCTTATAGTTTGTAGTAGTCTCTGGAGTACATATCCCCAAGTTCAACATTTGGGCCTTATATGCCTATACTACTTGACGTGTACACTTGAGTTTTAAATGCAAAGTTTAGGCGTGGAATACCTAGGTTGGAAATTTGAGCTTGCCTCCCCTACTCAATTTTCCTCTTCCTTCCTTGGATAGAAGTAGAACACCAATTTCTTTTAGATGCACTGCTTCCTCTGGCTTTCTCACCCCTATTACCATTTTTTCTTCTCGATGAGGCCTTTATCCAAATACCCCAGTTGTGTTCGTCCTCTTCATCACCTACCTGACAATGGGTTCAATCCTTCTCAATGTGGATGATTGTTCAACATTGGTAGCACAATGACATGAGTCTTTCATATTTGATCTCATTATCAATATCCTCTTCTGCCCTTACTTATATTTTTTAGATCTATGTTAGGGGACTTTATCTATTGATCTTCACTTTGACCCTATAGGAAGCCTCCCACACCACCTCTCCTTCATATATTGTCAACACTTCACCTATTTTCCCAGAAATAGCACGTATAGTTTGTAGTTGCGAGGCCTAACAACATATTTAGCAGTCTAATAAAAAAAAAGGACAAAACCTCATATTTGTTTGTGAGGACTGGACATCCTTCTCAATCTAATTAGTGAGAAATAGATGATTTTTAAAGGTCCATGGCATACCCTATAGGATTTTTCCTTGTCTCTCTAGTGTAGGAAGTGCATCATGAACAAGTCACCCCCTTATTGGCAAAAGATCACTTCTTTAGACATTGTCCTTATACGTTAAAAACTCTTTTAATAGCCAAGAAGTTAAAGGGATAATCTTTTATAAGTTTAACCACAAGGGTTAGATCTATACTCTCCACTACAAAAAAAATGGTCTTTAACTATAAAAAAATTGTAGCGAAAACCCCATATTTTGTAACTAAAGGCTTTAACTACATATTTCTTTACACATACAAATTGTAGTATATGCTCGTATAGCTAAAGGCTTTAACTATATTTTTCAAATATGTAGTTAGATAATTGATGTTTGATAGTTTTGACTAGGTTTTTCTAGGAAATTTTCCTAGTAACATCCCAGTATTTGAGGTCTCACATAAGAAGACCTTAAAATGAATGATTGGAATACCCATATCAACATGGTGCACCTCTTTTTTAGGGATCCCATAACTAATAAATATGTGGTTAAGCATGCTCAATCCAAAGTAGTAGTTGGATGTGTGACATGTCGAGAAGTTGATCCCAGGTTGTGTGTGAGTGAGGACACAGCATGAATGGGTTGTCTGTTGGGGCAGTGGCCATGCCTAGAACTCTATTAGATCCTTGGTTGGTGGGACCAAAAATTACAATCCTAATGATGAATTAGGGTTTGATCATAGGATGGGTCCTTACAATTGTTGTTAAATAACTTATGTAATATGTATCCACTTTAATTACTAGATATTATATATGATATGAAATATTACATAAAGCAATGTGATACTTCTATAATTAGGTTTTTTTGTGGGTATGGATGTGGGAACTACGTCATGTGATGATGTCTTAGATGTCTAAAATATGTAAATAATGGTTATCAATGCCAAATCAAAACATGTAACATGTGTATGGCATGTGTACCATGCCTTCTCTCTCTACATTCCCTATGTAATTTAATTTTAGAAAATTATATTAGTATGATGTTATGACATAAGTGGTGGACCATGGTGGATAGAAGGACTGGATTAGAAGCATGCATCAATAAGGAAGGTCCTTGGAGGGTTCATGATGAAGGAGAAGCAGTGAATCCACCAACAACCAAAGTACTACCCAAATAGGTAATCCAATTGATTGGTTGGAGAAGGCTATAAAGGAAATCAAGTTTTACATTAAATATTATCTATTTATTGTTTGTTCATAACACTTGATGGGGCTCAACTTTTTGTGCCAATTGTCATATCATGTTGTACATATGTGGTGTTTATTAAAGTTTATGATACATGTAATAATATATATGTAATGTTGATAGGAAAATATGTTCATTACATCAAAATTTTCAAATATAATATTAAGTTTACAATGCCTCCCATCTTGAAACATGTGAAAACATTTGGATAACGCTAAAGAATGGTATGTCATCTATATTGAGGAACTCAGATCCCAATTATGTGGGTATGACAAAGCTAGAAATGCTATAATAAGTTTGTGGGTATGCCAATGAAGGGTACATATCCTATTGGGATGGCCTTGGGGTTGCACTTAATAATATGATAATATCATGATTAAGAACATTGAGGCCTAAAGAGTGCATATACTCCATATGATGAAATATTGACAAGAATTTGTGTAAACATCTGTCTGAAGTTGCATTGGATAGCTTCATGGTGCACCCAAATTTGAACATAGTTGTCGGGAGAGAGGCAATGACGAAGGAAATGAGATAGGTTATTGGGACCACATTGCCCTATTTTTGTAGGAGATGGGGGTTCATGCTAACGTGAGATCATTCTCTTCATTGACGTAAGTACTACTCCACCCCCATTCACCAGTCTCTCTGGATGGATATCTTCAAGAATCAGAAAGATGATATGAAGAACAAGTTAGTTCATGTCTGTGTTAATATGGTGGACAGGAGGATTTGTTACCCTTAAGAGTTGAAAACTCACAAGAATGGCAGAACATAGTGTTAGGTTACGGCTTCAACCTTAAGGTTCACCTTCTAGATCTAGAAAGACATCACTCATGGATTTGGAAAGTGGAATGACATATTGAGATCCTGGAAAGATCACATGGATTCATTACAGTTAGACTCTTGAAATTCAAAAGATCTGATCCATGGCCTAAAATATTGGCCCTAGTTTATCAAAAGTAAGTCTTATTCCTTAAGAAATTGCAACTGAGTGATAAGTTGGTAAAGTAAACCATATCAGAAGATCCTTTTTTGGCAGGACTCTATGATCTCTCACTTGGGTAGACACCATGCTCTCGAGTATATGTAGATACATGGGAGTTATAATTAACACTAATGTTGCTACTAAGAAATGTAATTGTATGTAATTTTCTTGAATAAATGTCCTTGTGTTTGTTTCATCAAAATTCCCTAAATATATCTCCTCCATTAGTGACACGGGGATTGAGTTTTCTATCAGAATCAAATATGAGTGAATTCCTAGGAGGTGGACCTACTATGGATCTTTCTCACACGAGACAACATCATTCGTTCAATCGAGGAACCACAATCTCAACCCTGAGGGGAAGCACAAGTAGATATGGGTATAAAACAAAACCTTGAAGGAAAAGTTAATCCTCTGGTTCCATATCCAAGTAAAGATAGATATTCTTCTATGAAGAAGTGTATTATTGTGACTCCCCGCACCACAAACCATGAGATCACTCAAAACTACCACATTGAAGAAACACTTAACAACATGTACAAGAAAACACTTAAAATTAAAACCAATTTCATAAAAGCACACAATCTTAAAGATTTCACATATAAGTCCTTAATAGGACACCTATATATCATGTCATCAACCTGTTATATGAAGAACTTGTTCCATATATATACATGTACATCTACCATAACTATACAACAAAAGTCACACATGCCAAAAACCTCATGATGGTAACATAACTATAAAACACATCGAAAGCACCTCTAGGACCTAAGTGTACATGGACAACTCTAGGACTCTAACACCAAAAGACTAGCAGTACACTCAACCTTCTCATCTACTATCCTTCTTATTGCTGCTCTTCCTCAATTGCATGATCACCACCTCATCGTGCACAGCCACCTAAAAGATGTGGAAACCCACAGGGTGAGATCAAATGTCCCAATGAGAGATATAACTCTCCGCCAACATCTATTAAAGCATAGATAAACTATACAGCATATAACATACTAAGCAGGTAAATCAAATTAAGAAATACTAGGCAATTATCACTAAGTAGTGGGATAATCAATAATTTGGGGAGGAATATGAAGAACATGTATATTTTCTATCAATCAAACCATAAAAAAGCAAGGCACAGGTTCAACCAATATTATCGTATTTGTCCCTACGTGATATGCTACATGATTGCTTACATCTATTCTTATGCCCTGAGGATTTGAGTCATACCACTCAAATCCAAAAAAATTCATATGTATCTAGAAGCGTAGCTAGATATTGTCCTTACATATTTAAATATAAGTATAATTATAGCTAAATGTTTGACTACAATTGTATATATAGTCAGTATGTAGCAAAAACATGAAGTTAATACATTTTATATGTATTTAGTGTGTAGGGAAAGGCATCAGTTACTATATACATACATATGTAGTTGATTATGCATCTTGCTACATATGTAGTGCCATTTAGTACACATACATATATGCTTAGCTCGACTATATATATATATATATATATATATATATATATAGTGTAATTTGTTAGTACACAAGCTCTTTTAGTAACAAAATTGTAGTATTTAGAGCAAGTTATGCTCATTATGCCAACAATCTTACTTTCATTTATAATGAAGCGTTGAATGTACATGGGGAGGACGTATACCTTGCCCCTATTACACAATGCGTACAAAGAAAAGTATATACATATATCAATGATTCAATGGTCTACTAACATCTTTGCGAAAGAGTTGTCTTTCTCGGCCAGTTTTAACATCCTTATTGTCTTCTTTTGTTCGAGCTCTTGTTGTTCGGTCAGCATCGTCCAAAAGCTCCCGAGATAAGTATCTGAAAGGAACCCTCCAAGCATAGATAGAAGGAATATCGTCCCTATGAAGTTGGTCACTATGTTTGCAGCTACTGACAGTGACTGTTCAAATATATACATAGGTCTATGCAATGCAACCTTCTCATAGAAGCAAAGAGCCATATCAAATTGCAACATATCATGATACATTGTTGTGCATGTGGCTGTTGTTGCAGTTGTGACTGGGCGGGCCTGGGCTTCAAATGGAGCTGCATCGTCATGCTTCTGGGCTGTCTTAGATACTTATGATACTCTATATTTGTATTCTTGACGTTGTTAAGCTCAATCTCTAATTCAGATAATGGAAGTTGCTACGATGGCTAAGCTTGTACTTCTCTTCATCCTGAAAATAAGGTTTTACAAATGGGGAGGCATTAAAAAATTTATCAACTATATATTTTCAGTCTAATTTTATGCTCATATTCCAGTAGTAAATCTGCAATAGCCTATTGTCATGATTCATATATTTGCAAAAGGTGATACAAAAGACTAATGGATGCTTAGATATTATTTCCAACAACATTGTTATATCTTCAGTCAAGCTAATTACAAAAGTTGCTTTTCTGAAAACTAAACCACAATACCTGCTAAGAAGAGCATCATAGTCATGGACATCTGATCCAATAACCCCTTGAAGGTTTGAATGCAGAAGACATCCCAAAACGAGCATATGGTGATAACATGCCAACCAGATCAATATTTACAACAAAGCTAATCAAAAGATCAGCAACATAAGGCTCGAAATCTGACCAGAAATCTTTTCCACTTTATTTTTATACTCTGCAATTGTTGTGCAAATAGAATTAGTAACTATCTTTGTACAAATCCGAGTAAAGAATACATAAGAATATGGTCACATTCAGTTTATTTAACTATTAAACATCTTATGTACCCCTAGAGGAAAACTAAAAGAAATCTTGATTAGTTTTGACAATATGCAAAGTTCGCTAGACTAGAACAAAACCTGAATATGTTAATCACTTAAAATTACGGAGGAACACAACCTATGACAGTTTATGCAGTACATGGCCACTATTTCTTATAGCAACAATTAAGCAACAATTGGAAGTATTCTCTAACAACCCCCTCAAGTTCACTGTAAGTACAGCTGATGTCAACATTGAATCTAAAAGCTCCTACATGTTTTTTATTGCAAGCTTGCAACTAAAGTATGGAAACAAATCTGTATGAACAGATCTGGATATGCCTCGGGACTCCACTTTTTATTTTATATGGACATTCAATAAGATGGGAGATGATGATTGCATATAGTTCTCGGCTTATTTCTATGCAGTTTGTACAATCATTTTCAATATCAGCCTCTTTGTATTGCTGCTGCTTTCTGTGGTTGGTGAACAACCAAAAGGAGGTCAACATCTGAATTCAGCTGTCTCACCTGCTAAAAAAATGAGCTCCCTATTGGATGAGTTCTTATTGAGGAGCTCTTGAAGCCAATGTAGATGCCTAAGTGATTAGAAAAGACAACCAATTTGGGGGTCAATAGGAAATCTGGTTTCTGATATAAAGAATCCAAAAAGTCAGTTCTATCTGGAATTTCAAGAAGGGATAAATTTGGTCTTGCTTTCCATACAATTTTTTTACATGAGGTCACAGTGTATTTGTGCAGCATCCTTGTGTTCTAAGGATGGTACTTGGTGCACTTCGTAAGCTACTCATGTTAACACATTATCTCATGCTAATATCTGGCATATTGTTGTTAAATAGCTAATTGGTTGATTGGTCGGAGATGTCTTGATTTTTGTGAACAAATTATCTTGTAAACATTCTCAAACAACAACGGTCACACAATGAATTTTAGATGAACTGTGACTCTTTTAAACATACTTGAACAGAAAGGGCCACATTCATTCAAAAGTTGTATATGTATTATGTATAGGCTAGGATCAATGAAGAGGTAATATGGTAAGGATGTCAATGTGGTGGCATCTAGAAATGAAAAAAGTGACACAGCTGAACAAGTATGCCAAAAACATATCAGAATCCTTAAAAGGTTTTCATTATAACAACATAGTTTGTTTATGGTTCTATATAGTTTGTATATATGTGTTTAATACTTGAGTTATCATGACAAATAGAACACAACCAAGCCGAAGCAAGGAAAGTATCCAAGTGGATGAGACATTTTGAAAGAAAATGTGTATAAGATGTGAGGGGATATGACGAAAATCGGAACAACGATGTACATTGTAATCCAAGGACCCTGTAGCTAAAATACATCAATTTTGCAGCTTCATAGCATGTTTGTTGTTTACTGTACCATTGAAACATGAACCATAAAGCTATATGTATAACAAAAAATGACCTCATAGAGAAGAACAATCACATAGTATTCGACAAATATTGAATCAAGCTCAAGAAAGCAAGAAAACAGATACCTTAATGTTGGCGCCCGCCCTACAAATAATCATCAACCTGTGTTGTTAAGTAGCTGCTCTAGAAATAATCTACTTCAATTCTGCTCCCTCGAGAGACATGCATAGCTCCAATTTTTCTCTCCCATGTCTTGTGCAAAACAGCACTGAAAATAACAAAAGTCAATACCATGATTAAGTGAGCCAAGTAGAGAAAGAATGAAAAGTGGAAAATGTAAAAAGGAACCGGGGGAGGTTAATGGTTTGTAGGGACATGTTTTTACTAGAGATGTTATGTGATTGATGTAGTCCTGAGTGTGTAATTTGAACTCTGCAAATAATCTTCCAAGGTAACATATTTTCTAATGTATAGGCTTGCACGAAAAAGATTCTTCTTCTATAAAACTCTCACTTGCCTCATGTTCCTCATCCCTCCTTCGCATATCATCACGTTGCTTCATTTTTCTGGACTCACAAGCAGCCTCTTCATCCTGGCACTCTGCTTCTTTCTCGTGCTTTTTCTTCTCCTTTTTGGAAGATGCTTTAGATCAGATGACATAAACACTGCCATTTATAACATCAGTTATAAAGCAGAATGAATTGTGAACTCCTCTAGCTACACAAGTAGGCAATTATATGAGCCAACTAGATGAGTGCATAAACAATGCAGCTAAATTTCTGTTACAGACTCAAAACTACCTTAACAAGAGCAAAGGTTGCACATGAATGAAGTATGGAGGGATTCAACAGCACAACAACAAACTTGCAATTTTAGCCCCGTAGCTGTCCTTGAATATAATGCCAAGACAAGTTGTATCATTTTGATGGTTGAATCATTGTTCCCTTTGACCCATCCCATAGGAGGAGCCACCCAGCTACTATCTTTGTTGATCTAGATGATTGTGGCCACTGATAAGCAGGATTGACATCCTTGTGAACCATTACCCTGTTGGCATGGATACAAAGCAGATAGTCACTGTTAGAACAATAGTTGGGATAAAGGAAGGATAGAAATCGGTATGGTTAAATCTTATCAAGATATAACTCCATAAAGACAAAATGCAATCAGCATAAATGTATCTCTTCACTATGAAGCAATAGTTAAGGAATTATGACCCAAACCGCTGACATAAAAAAATGAAATCCCATTATCTTCAGCAATCTGAAACCTTCAATAAGGAACATTATGTCTGAAATCTTCAGCACTGATAAAAACTGAAATCTTCAGCACTGATAAAAAAAAATCACAAGTGCAACTGAATAAATGTCCACACCTTATCATCCTTCTGTAGGAGGTAGCTGGAAAGGAACCAGAGCAGGTTCGCCTTACGAATGATCATTGTTAGAGCAACAATAGAGACGCTGTTCGAGACACAAAATAGTTAATACCACCTCCAATTTTAGAGCATACCTTAGCATGACAGGTCACACCATTTAATGAGTGAATTGGATGGTATACAACAAGAGGACAACACATAACATTTTAAAACATGTTGATAGATGAATACTTACAATGAGTTTATATGCAAGAAAACACTTACACTCTTAACATATACACATGACAAACATATGCACACATGCATCCAACATAATATCCTCTATTTGTAGTGTTGTAGTGTGCTAACCCCAACTCTGAATCCCATCCCCTGACACAAGGTTATTATCTAAACCTTTTCTAAGATAATTTAGCTACCTTGATTACTTCTCATTTGTTCCTCCAGGATTTAAAGACAATTGTGTAAAAAAATAGCTTTGACAAAAATAATTTTGGGTTTAAACTTTAGGACTTTTCAGGAGGTCTTTTAGCAGAGAAAGGTATTGCATAAAGATTCAGAACGGTCAAGAGTAGGTTGACCAGTCACAAAAGGTGGTAAGCAGAAGACCCAATAAGGAAATAATAACACATATCACAGATTCAAAGACAAATTCAACAGCTGAATGAACATTTATTAGTTAGAACTGACAAGTCTCGGTAGCTTCATTGTGTTATCACTGAATGATAGGCAATAGATGACTTCGCATCAGCTTAAAAAGCAAGTCCAAATATCAATGAAGATGTGAAGACATATATTGATCACATATGTAGAACATAATCTTATAGCCAGTCTTTAGAATTAGAACCCAGAAGAAAGAGAGCAGGTATCATAAAATGCTTTGTTTTTAGAAAGCTAAAACAGCTTGAAGAGCATCTTTAGCACCATGCGTGCACCAAGAAATATAGCAACAGACTTACTCATCAGTTGGTAATACAAATTCTGCTCAAGTAACAGATGTGATATAAACACCAGAGAGGAAAGAGACCATCAAGCCGCTCATCAACTGATTATAGAAAACCAGCTCCAGCAATAAGGCTGTTATTAAGAAAGCGATGACTTTCTCCACTCCACCAGGGACTCCAAAAATTCCATTACCTAATAAAAAAATGATATTAATCAGCAGTTGAAAATTTCTTTGAAAGCCATCATTATATGCAGCTTGCACTCGAAGCCTAACCTCAGCTGGATCTCTCAATGAATAAAATGCAGCAGAATCCTTTGGTACAGATGAAACTAGGATGCCATGGCCACAATTTCCCTCCCTTAACACCTGCAATAAACCATTTCACTTGAGTTAATCCTTGTCCAGCGTGTCATAAGTAACTCTGAGAAGTTGGAGGGGTGTAAACTATGATCTTCTGGTTACACTACTGGTGTTTGAATATTGTCTTTTCTGAAGCTTTGGGTATTACTTTCCTTTGTCATCTGTGATTGTCAGTTAAAAGCTATGAATGCCCTCTGATTTCACCTAATACAACATTTACTATGACTTTTAATTTCATATGTGAAGCTCTTCAGACGACCATTCAAGTTTTTTTGTTCTTCTTCAAAGTAGCGTAGTTTAAGTGAAAAGTAGTACAAATAATTGGCAAAATCGTATAGTTTATAAAAATTTGAATTTTGGACAATTGGATTTGATAAGCCAAGCTGTCCATTTAGTGCCAATGGTTACTACTGCATGGTTCAGAGCTGGAACTTCTAGAAAACTCTACTGCTTCGCCATATGGCTTAGCAACCATGCTAATTCGGTTGTGTGTGTGTGGGTGGGTGGTGGTGGTGGTGTGGGGGTGGGGGGAGTTTCCGAGTGGGCTACATGACATTCAACTTAAAAGAGAAGAAATTAACCTATTCGTTTATATATATCTTCTAGTTGAATAACAAATTGGAAGACTATGAGGAGTACTTATGTATGGGAGCGTAGTGTAAGACAAACAGACCTTAAACACATCCTCATCAGTTCTATCATCTCCAACATAAATGGGAAGCACATCATCAGAGTCCTTCAATCCAAGAGATTCAAGCAAAAACTCAACCGCTTTTCCCTTGTTCCAGTCAGTCACCGGACGAACTTCTAAAACCTAAATAAGAAAAAAAAACCAATATTCATCTGATTATACAATATGACTGGTAATTATGTACCCTAATCAAGTGAGCTACATTGAAAACAGAAAGACTGACTTAAACAAACTCAAGACTGCATTCATAACTGAAGTCTTTTCATATATAAGAGCTGCTCCTTGATTGAAATCTTATAAAGTTGACAGTGGTACTGATTGTTCAACTAGTTAGAAACCAACTCATTTATGGAGTGGGCCTGTTCTGAATTTATATTAGACCATCTCCAGTGAGCATTATTAAATTCTCATATCTTAAACCTGATCTCTCATGTTAGATTGAAATAATGATTAGGAATATCTTTTTCAATCGGGGAAAATGAAGGAGTAGGTGTATTTAAAATAACAAAAAAATACATGTAAATGTAACCTTCAAAATTGGTGAATATTAGTTTTGGTAATATGGTACATGTACTTTGTAGCAAGAACAATTCCATACAACAACCATAATTTTTGGTACTTCATGTGCATCTGTGCTAATGTTTTCCAAAGAGGAAACCTTTCACGTGTTCATCGTCTTAGTATAATTTAAATGTTCATAATAGTAGAGATGTTTTTAAGGGAACAACATCAATTTTTCACACTGTACTGCTTTTTTTATGACCTTGAACTAGATTCTAGTATGATTTGTTAGTTTTACACAAACAGGAACACTATATCAAGATTAACATGTAGTGTCTATAGTTGTACTACATGTAAGTTTTATATGAACCATGATAGTGAATATAGAAAAGATATAACTCACCCAGAGCACTTTCTTTCTCAGCTTGAATTTTGAAGAAAAGCTACCAATACACCAAGAAAATATCTTCAGCCCGAGTGAGATTCTTGTGATGCTTGGTAAAGATTTTTCCTTTGTTTGAGCTTCCATAATTGTAAATTGGATGCTGATGATGTTCTAGAGCATTGTGTTGATGATGTCCTACTCACACATGAGAGAGCAAGCGGCTCACAACTGGCCAACTCTCCCTCTATGCATTTAGTTTCAGAAATTAGTTCTTTTGACATGATGCAAGTCTGATTTGAAGCCAATAGATATGAAGCATGTGCATTGGTTCCAGTAACAAAGCACTGCCTTAGTAAGCTATATGGCATTGGTTCTAGTAACAAAGCACTGAGCTTATTGAAACAATCCCCCCGGATCCCAAACTTGGGTAATGACAAATGGATTAGGAACATATATGATACTAGGATATTTTCAGTGAAGTCAAAATATCACCTAGTTGCAAAAGGAAAGACACAACCCACTGAGAGAGACTGGAAAGCTATATAGGGAATGAACATCCCCATCTCTCAGAAGCTATTCATGTGGAAACTTTAATACAAGTGATCACTCACCAACATAGAGTGAGTGAGAGGGGATATAGGTTTTTCCTCACCCTGCCCAAGGTGTGAAGAAGAAGATCAAATCCTGATGCACTCTGTTGAGAGTTATTTAGTTAGTGTTTTATTATTAGTTTGTAATATGGGCCTAAGTGTTTTGTCCCATTAGGGTTGTCTTATGTCCTGTACGCTTCCTTGTTCTCCTATTTATAGGAGCAGGGTTTCTCCTATCTAATACAACAACTAGCCGCCTTTTATTATTTCACATGGTATCAGAGCAGAGATCCCAAAACCCTACGTGAGAGAGAAAGAAAAGGAGCTCCCCCTTGTGGGCGGCCGCCGTCCTTATCAGTGCTTGGTTGCCCGCAAGGAATTCCTAGTCTTATTCCCTGCCTCTGTTTGCCATTGGACCATGCTCTCCACGAACCTGCTGCTACCACCTAATGTTGCCCTCTACTTCTAATCGTGTCGCCACCATCACCCCTTTGTTGATATGCTACATCTAGCTGCCGCACAACCCACTAACGCAGTCCATACTTTGCCTCCTGCCCAATGCCACCACCCCATTATTGCTCGTGCAACCGCTGCCTGACTTCCGTCGTCGGCTCTTATTGTTGCTTGACTGGGCCAGCTTTGTTGTTTCTTCCCTGCGTTCCTGTGTTGCCGCTGGCTGCTACTGAACTGCTATTGAGCACAGTCGTCGGTTGTCCCTTGCTGCTACTGTGCACCCCCTCGGGTCCTGATACATTGCGCAACCCTTGTTTCTGTGTGGCCATCATCTTCTGTCGTACCCACCGGCCCTGTGCCCCGCACAGCTCTAGCTTCCTGCCACCGCAACCTCTACATGTCCTTGTCAGTGCGCCACCGCCAACACCTGCCTACTGCCACCCACAGTAGTTGTTGTTGCCTCTATCTTCTTCCATCGGTGCTGGCTGCTATCAAGCCCAGTCGCCGCCCACCCCTGGCCTTGGTTCCTCACCACAACTCATCTACTTCATACTGTCCGACGTTTCCCACTGCTTCTTACCCAATCGCGGCCACCTACCCCTGCTCTATCTTGCTACCAAATAGCCCTTCATGCATAAAAAATTTATGTCCCTCAATATTATCTGCTGCCCCCTCCCATATACACTCAAATTGTTGTACTAATCGGATCCATTTTTTACCTTATCGGATTTTTCGTGGGGCATATCAGGCCAATCAAATCCCTTTTCGGGTTGGAGAAAGATCCATTTATTTTTCTATCCAGATCTGCCTATTCGGATCATTTTGCACCTTGACTCGCATTATTGGTTACTACCTCCACATATTTGCCTACGCTAAACCTTGCCTCTACCATTGTTTTTGACTCTCCATGCCAACCACTCCTTTACTCTTTCCGTGCTTGGCATGAGGGGGAGAATAGAGGAGAAAGAGTAGAGGGAAGAGACGAGATGGAGGAGAGATGAAGAAAAAAAGAGAAGAATTATGATCTACTGGAGTTATTTATTTACTTGCTACTCTGCCTACCGGTCTTCTATCTGCCAACGTTGTCGACTTTTGCTTCTGTGCGCCAGCACTCTCTGGCATGTTCGTGCCTTGTTTGCACGTCGAATCTCTACTTATGTGTGCCAGCACTCTCTGGCTCATCTGTGCCCTGTTTCGCACGTTGACCCGTCCGTACTTTATTTGTACATTGACTACTACTGCTACTCTGATCCAGCACTCTCTGGGCTCTGCTACTCTGCCACTGTGACCCAACACTCTCTAGCTACTACGACGACGACTTTGATGAAGACCTCGTGCCTATGATCTATTTTATCTTTTGCTCCAGATGATCGTGTTGCTGCTTATTTCTGCTCCAGATGATCGAGAAGCTTCTGTGACCTGCTTACCTGCTTGCTTGGAGTATCTACATGAGGGGGAGTGTTTGAATGTTTGAGTGCTTTAATGTAATATTGAGGGGGAGAAAACTCTGTATGGGCTTGGTTTATTGTTTCATTCTATTTCTTTCTTTTCTTAGTCCAACTCTCTGTTTGCAAGCTGATTTGGGATTCTCCCAACTTCAGCTTGAGGGGGAGTGTTGAGAGTTATTTAGTTAGTGTTTTATTATTATTTTGTAATATGGGCCTAAGTGTTTTGGCCCATTAGAGTTGTCTTATGTCCTGTACGCTTCCATGTTCTCCTATTTATAGGAGCAGGGTTTCTCCTATCTAATACAACAACTAGCCGCCTTTTATTATTTCACACACTCAACCCAAGTATGCAAATGGAGAAAACCCATTTGGAAACAACTAATCTGAGGTGATATGTCAGTTGGATTATTTAGGAGCAACCTGCAAAAACTTGAGGATGATTCAATGGACTGAGCTCACAAACCTACAAATATATGCTCAAAAGATTGAGACCCTCTAGAGGGTGAATGAAAAAGCATACTCCTAGTCAGTGTAGTGAAGAAACACAAGAAGGAGAAGAGGTTGAGAATGATTCAATAAAAATATATCAAACATTATAGTTAGTGGTGAGAATTTATGGCATACGTTAAGTCTTACTATCCTATCCACTTTTCTTGATGGAGAATGTGAACAGAACAAGAAAAAATGCTAGACCAAAGTATAAAGACCCATTACTTGAATATTTGAAGTTGTGATGTTTTGAAAAGTGGAATTTCCAGTGATGTCTTAACTACAAACGTCAATTTGGTCCCACCCAGCTGGTAAAAAAATGTTCTTTGTCAGATTCTGAGTCAAACATTCAATGTTCATGCTACATAACATCCAGAAAGGCCCAACCCACATACTTTGGCATTGAATGTAGTATATTGACTTCATTAAGACATGTATAAAGCTTAATTCTAGCTAATTTTGGAATATAATGACATCTACATTAAACTCTATATAAGACATGTGTCCTGCACTGACCCTCCATGTTTAGAGTCTTTCTGTGTCTAAAAGAAATAACATGTTTAACTAGGATGAATGCACTGAATACTAAGTGTTGCGTGTCTCACTTTTAAACCAGTTGTTTTGACTAAAATTTGGAATAACCTTTAGAGTTTGATGTTATATTGTTTGGAAAACTTCAACAATCTTGCATAATAATCAACTAAGACTAGTGGCGGATGTTGGTAAAGATATATTTATAAAATTAAAAAAAATCATTTTATTAGATACCATCAAATATATCATCTACCCAACCACTTAGAATCAAACTCTTTGACTGATCCTAACATTTCTTTAGGCTATTTGCATTCCCTGAGTCAGACTACAGAGTTTAACATTGACATATGATGCATCCATCCATGTCATAAAACTAGATATGAAGAAGTCCTCTACTAGTTACTGCTTATATAATGTATGGTGTGCATGATGCAATAACAATATTAACATATTGTGCAGGAGAAATAATTTAGCTAGTCCTCCACCCTAGTGTGATAAAAAGGTGTCGATCATCCACTAAAAATTGTTTCCATTTATGTGCTTGGTGTTTCCCTCATTCAGCCAAAATTAGCTTCTTTTCTTCACCAGTCATCCACATTGGGAGGGGGGCATCATGAAGGATTTTTCATTGACCAACAATATTCAAGGTAGACATAACCCTCTAGTTGTTATAGATGGGTACCAATGGTATAAATATAGAGAACTATGAACTAAATAGACCAAATGAGGATGTTATTAAGTACTGAGTACCAAGGGGACAACTCTAAAATTATCAGTATTCCAACTAGGATTTAGAGACATTATAGTGAAGAACCAAAGACAAAAATCTAGACATTTCACTGATGATAGTAGGTGTTCCAGCCTCCAGGTGCAAGGAGGGCGAATACACCACCTTCCATGCACTGCATGTCTGTTATGATATGTGGAAAGGAATGGAAATTATGGAAGAGATGTTGGTTTATAGTCGTAACAGTGTGGTGGGTTGTGTGGCTAAGAATCAGAAAAAGAATGATAACCACAATAGTCAGTTTGTGATTGGATAACCACAATAGTTAATGTTCTCACAAGAGTTATTGTTGTGCTGCTTACAGATGACAACATTAGCCCCTTTGTCAACGTCATCACAGCCTAAAGATGAAGGGCTATCATCTGTGCATTACCGCAAATGATGCACTTCGTAGCTCATAGAAGATAGCATCTAATGAAATTAAAATTTTGTTAGAGAGTGCATATAATTTGAAAAAAGTCTAGAGATCATTTAAACAATTCAGGAAGTTCATGGAAAGACAAAGTTACTGGAAAGAAGGAAACTTAAGGAGCATATAAAAGTAGATGAAAGGGAATGGGAAATTACAAATAAGGAACTACAAGAAGAGAATAATCATGTTCACAGAATCGCTGCTGAATGGGAGAAATGTTTGGAAGATTCAGTTTGTTATGAAATAAATGAGGCAAATACAACTTTTTATGCCACCCCATCACCCATGTGATATACCTTTTGTAGAACTTTACATTCAGTACATACAATACATATATGTTGGCGGAAATGTAGCCAAGAAGTACCTAGGATTCTCCTTTCCACTTGCATAGACCCCCGTATAAAACAAATAGGTTACAAGCTGATATATAATATTGTTACTAAATGTGCAATTAGGATCCCTACATGTGATTAGTAACAGATGAAATGTGGGGAGAGGACCTCTTAAACAAGACAGACTGAAATCTAACTGCAATTTTACATTATCAGTTTGTTTCTAATAATAAGGAATACCCCTTACAACTTATAGATATGTTCTTCTAAGAAAGCAAGTTGTGAGCTTGAGAACCACAGAGTTTAGAAGACAATTTGCAGAATTAGAGGTCATCACAACATTCACTAGAGCCCAAACCAATCTTTATATCTTGTTCATCCTGGTTTTCAAATTTACAACATAAATAACAGTTTCCTAAAATTGTTTCACAGATAAATTGAAAGTTTTTTCTGTGGCATTCAAAATAGAAATGCATTATAAGTAACACATACAAATTGAAAATCAAAGAATCATTAATCAATATTGATGTACAAGTAGCACCGTTCTATGTGCAAGTATTGTACTTGGATTAATGTTTATATGCTATAAATTGCTTGTAGATACATATTGTTTAGCATTGTGTATAGATGATTGGATACACTATGACCTGAGAAGCAGTTACATAAGCAAAAAAATATGCAAAACGCTAGTTAGAAATTATCATTTTTAAAACAAGTAGAGAAGCATGTTCGCAGATGGAGAGCATAAAAACAAATATATAAGGTTGTTCATAAATGGGGAGTAGACAAACAAGAAATTCGTAATTATTTTAAGTTTCCATATCAACCAAGTTACAGTCAGCTATAAACATTTTGAAAAGTATACAAAACATATCTCATATAGCCTTTTAGTAGAAATAGTTTAGTATATACCAGTTCAGAATGGAAATGGTGATTTAGGATAATGCGGGCATGATCAATACAATGGTGGGTAAATAAATTCTGAAACTTATGAATATTATCGGCTGAAGCACTAGCAGCATTTTGTCTATCCTTACAATGGCAGGCAATATCACGTCAATGGCTCAATAATAGTCTTTATACCAAAATAGTTACCAAATGAGATTTCAACTACCGTTACATATAGTTCAGTAGTCATCTTTTATTGCCGGCTATTGAGATGTGTCATGCTTCCGTTCTGAAGCAGAAGTGATGCCAAATCAATAGTAAGCTAGTATATCATGCAAATGCTACGTAACATACAGAAATAGAGCCAGAAGGACAGAAATAAAGTGTCTATACTATGAAAGCTTCATAAGGTGTTTGATCAATTCCTCTTAGATAGCTTCTACTGCAACTTATACCAATATGATGCCCATTAATGAAGGTGTAAAGAGATTTAGGGATTGATTTAAGACTCAACTGGTCATGTTGAGACTAAGGTTAAAGTAATCACAGGAAATATTCTAAGAGTGGATTTTGACTCCATATGGAACACTAGCAATCAGACAGTAAGGATTAGTAGGCCAGGGGCCACAGTGATAGTGGGAATGACCCCTGAGTGGTATCTTGGGTTATGACCCAGAACCAGGGAAAACACTTCTGTTAGAACCGCTTAACATAATTGTTTATTCTGATGTTGTATTGTTTCTACATCCCTTAAGTTTCCAGTGAAAGGGATCGATAGGAACACATACTTGGATGCTTAAGTTCCTCCACATGATATTTGTGATAAGAGGATTCCTAGAAATACAACATCTGTACATTAGACCCAAGTGTCAGTGCACCAAGTGTATCCATTATAAGATTCACCTAGAGGAGTTGTTGACATGTTATGTTATAAGTTCTGAACCTAAGATGTGAGACAAGGTAGGGTTCAAGGTCTAAAAGTGACCACTAACCTAAACATCATTTAGAGGAACGTTTCCAGATGAAACTGCTACAACCACATTGGTAACCAGAGCAACAACATACAAAGTAAGTTGGAACTGAAAAAGCTTCTTAATATTTGCATAAACAGATCTACCCTATCTCACAACCTAAATGATGGATACATTCAGAAACCACTGCATATAGTAACATCAAAGATGTGAAGAATGCCATGCCATATACCTTAACAACTGAAGCAAAATTATCATCTAGGATAACTAATTATGTCTGAACTTTCTTAGCCACTTCTTTTCCTGTGATGCCCATTGCAAGCCCGATATCAGCCTAGCTCCAGGCTTAAGACAAATGTAATACTTACAAGAAACAATTAAGATACAAGTCTGAAAGAAGCCTCCGAAAGAACTAACCTCATGTTGGTAGGAGCATCATTAGTTCCATCCCCAGTAACAGACACAACATGGCCCTTTCTTCTTAATGCTTGCACGAGAAGAAGTTTGTCATTGGAGGAGGATATTACTGCCTACTCATAATTCATATTAACAAAATGCTTCTAAGCAATTAATGATTTGAAAAATCAACAAACCATGACGATTAAGAAAGAAAAATATGGAAATTATCAGAAGATTATTGATGAGCAACATAAGTGTGTCTATGAGCTTGGCATGCTTAAAGAAAATTAACATTCAAATTAGAGGCATAACAAAAGAACTGAGAGGTTACTTACATAAAAGAAAGACATCAGCAAAGAGAACTAGTCCCTTCAACCACATGCTTATACATGCTTCTGCTCTTTAACGATCAAAAGAAACTTGAAAATGAGATCAATGTCCACAAGTGCCACATTCATGATTTGATGGAGAGAAATGATTTACCAGCTTGTCACCTATCTGCTAAAGTAGAATGGAAGAGAAGAGTATTGATTGTTTTTTCATTATTAATAAATTTGAAGTAATTGTGAATATTGTTGTAGATGACGATATTATGGGTACTGAGCTACATTCTGAGATTCTAGTTCATGAAGTAGACAATAGAGGTTTTGGTCAGCAAATACCAAAATCACCTTTGACACATAGTAAAATACAAGATCAGCTTACTGAGAAAAAGGAAAAGAATGTATGGCACCTTCATTCCTTTCTTCATGGCAAGATATATGGCTTGGTTGCCTTCTGAAATGATACTTGGAACATTCTTTCAAGTGTCACCCTTTCACCTAATGACTTCATATGGTTCAGTGTAGGATGGGAACTAGAGAACTTTACAAATGCTAAATGAGGAATCTGCATTTTAGTAATTGATGCAATGGCGGCATCAAGTGGACCGACAAGGGCATTAACATGTCTTGTCATTCTCCGAATCATCATTTTACGGTTCTCACCTGTTATGATACAAATTAAACAAACATTTAGAATTCACTTAGAAATAGAGTGTTAAAGTAACATAAAAATCAAAGACACCATGCTTGTGTGTTGTTTCCATCAAAATATGACAATGATCGTCCAAGTGATTCATTGTTTGGTTTCATTGCCCTGAGCATGGGAACCACAGTGGTTTCTTGATTATATTACATCTTAGTGGCTTGCTCCTTAAAGGTTTTCACTATAACATAAGCCGAAGTCATTTCGGGTATGTAATCTTTGGACTGGAAATTAATTTCGTTGACAAAATACAAGCATGATACTTTGATGTAGCATTTTAGCTAGATACTACTCATGAATAAACACAACATAAAGACTGCAGATCAAAACTTGAGCATTTCATCTATATAATAGTCATGATTTAAAAGAAACAAAGACTCTGAACAATATGAGCACTTAAGTAGAAGAAACAAATTGTTTTAAAAAATAGCCACAGTCAAAGATTCTTCACAGGCCCAAGACAAAAGAGATACGAATTGCATAGATGTATAATTACACTAGAGAAATTAGTTGTGCCCATGATACTACCAAGCTTGCTGCTCTTCTAGAGAACTTTATTAGAATGTATGTGTAGTGCTATGGGTGTGGCAATCCGGTAACTGAATAATCATCACCAAAAACAAAGATGTTATAGCTTAAATGTGTTACATGTGACTTTGTTTCTTATGTTGACATGATAGATAAGAAAACAACCTTCATCTTGAAAAACCCACATGTGTCAAACAAGTCATGTAAAGATAAAAGGCCATGCAAAGAGCTGAGGCAAAAAGGCTTAAAGAAAGGAAGGAAGCTGATGAGGAACACAAGAAGATTAAGGAGTTGAAGAAACAACAACCCAAAAGCACTCTTGGAGAAGAAATGACCGTCGCTTTCATGGTCTGACCAAGTACTCATGAACTGTGGTGTCTATGTAATAGAGTTGAAAGCTCAAAAAAATGTAACAGAATTGGCACATAGCACCATGACAATTGTAAGGTTGCTTCTGACCGCTTTGCAATTTTGATTTCTAGAGTTGTTGGTCCTTATACAACCACTTCTAGCACCTCCTACATATGCCACTTTTCAAGATGCTACAACCAAGTCTAGCGAACTTGTAAGAACAGAATTGTTGACTCCTTCCTGGACTGGTTTCCTTGTTGTCTGCTTTAACACATTATTTGACCCATACCATCTTGTAGCACTAGCTCCCCTGTCCATTTGCAGGGCAGGAGTCGAGAATGCCATTGTGGGAGCCCTCTAGGGTTGTTGCCATGACACTGAGCAGGTAATATTTGGATGTTGTTTCTATTTGTCAAGGATTGTTTGCACATTGAGATTATTCACACTTGGGACACATGGGTTCTGGCTTAATGCTTCTTGTCATTGGAGCCATGGGAATCAAGGAGGCCTCAGAGGTACCTACCCCATGTGTCGCTATGGAGAATGGGGATTGTGGTGTCAGTGTTGTTGAGGATGCTTCAACGAGCAAGAAGAAAATTGGGTTTCCATTTTTTCCCACTGGAATAGTGCATGATCTACAGCGTGACGCGCTAATGATGGTCCTGCCAGCACTTTCCCTTCCATCACAAGTTGTTAGAGCTGCTTTTCTTGGCATGTTTCCGGTGGGAACAATTGTTTTGATGGAAAGTCAAACAATTTTATTGGGGTCATGTAGCTAGGCATTGAAAGACAGAATTCCTAGGATTATAGAGAAGACATGGGCTTCCTCACTTGTGGCAATTTCAATGGGATTGGCAATAATCATTAGCTAGTTCTTTTGATTTAGTTTGTACTGAGACTTGGATGCTCTATGTTTCTGTCATCTTTTCACACTGTTGCTTTCTTCTTTAGGCTTTTCCTATATACGCCTATATTAGTAGAGGGCTACATCCTGTAGATTTAAATAATATGGGTTGTATGCTTAAGTTGCTAACATTGCAAAGTTGTTGCAGGGACCTCCTGCCACGATTCCCCATTGTGATAGTTTTTAAGACCATTCACTTAGACATCTCAATAACCCAATATGGGACCTAGACAATAGTGGTTAGAAAAGTGATCTAGTCAGTAGTCAATTGAAAATTCATGTATCGCTTAAAGGTGGTTGCTGCTCATTTTACTTATATCTCTTTGCAGGCCCTATATTTATTAATTTATATGGACATTCATGATCCATATAACAAAATTTCATAATGAGATCAAAGAAAAGGTCAGGATCATCTTGGAAGAAAGAGCGCATACGATGAGCAAATGAAGAAAGCTTGTGCTTGATTGAATCAAAATGTGAAGTAGACTTTATGCGAACGTAAAATGTTGAGAATGCAGTTGCCATAGTGTCTACAAGATGTGTATGCTAAATGCAGATACTCCGTTGAAGCAGATCTACAGTGGAATTTATAAAAAGAAACCTGAAATATTCAGAAAACGAAAATCATAGGGTCTCCATCAGGTTTCTAGGCAGAGCTGCCGAGAAGAAGAGTAGTCGGAGGATCCCCTAAGTTGTAGGGCGCAAGCACTGGGAGGAAGATCCACCTGCGGAGCCCTAAGGCTGGGCGGAGGAACTGGGAGAAAAACTGCCTGGCCCCCCCTTAGATTTTTGGCGGAGGATGGGAGAAGAAACAACTATTATGCGAGCCAGGCGCTGAGAAATCTGTGGATGCGGGGTAGAGGCTGCATGGTGCAGTTGGGGCGAATGTGGTGAGACGGAGAGATTAGACAAGAGACGACGATTGGGTTGGGATAGAGTGTAGAGGGAGAAATCTATTGTGGGCGTGGGGATGAATTGAAATTGGACTAGGAAATAGGACGCGCGGGAGATGAGTGGCGCGAGGGGATTTTATTTTGGTTTAAGAGAGAGTACAAAAGCACATGTAGATATTTCCATTCAATTAGCTATATTTTTTAATTACATTTGGGATGAAGAGGGGATAAGTGTAGTTATGTTCATCTAATTGGACTAACTATAATTATTCTATTTACATTTTTATTATACGTAGCCAAAAATAGATTTAGCTTCATTTAAAATATATGTACCTACAACGATTGTAGCTAAATCATGATTTTTTTTGTAGTGCTCGTTCACTTCCTCTTTATTGTCATCCTCTAGGAATAGGAATTCTTATTTATTCACCATTAGGGTCAACTTCTCAAACATGTGGGCCAGTTCCTCCTCCATTCAAGCACTCCCCCCTTCAAATTGAACCCTACTTGGCGATCCAAGACTACTTCTTACCACCTCCCTCTTCCCTATGTCAGTCACCATATGACTTAGAGGAGAGACCGAGGGAGGGCCTTCCTAAATATGAGTTAAATGAATGTTATTATGATTAAGTTATTATTTGTTATTTGGATCTTATGATTTCCCTATTATGAACATGAAACCATAATCTTATGATATCTAGTATTTTTAGGATGGTTACCACTAAGTATTGAATAACCCATTATATAATATTTAGATCCCTGATGAAATTGTATTTATTTTTAGGTGTTGAAATCAATAAATGTGAAAAATGGAACTTAGATTAGGTGAAACATTAAACCATCAAAATTGATTAGCGAGACTGAACTATGTTCACGTTGATCAATCATATATTGCTTTTAATATTAGAACCTTTCTAAGGCACTATTTTTAAATATCCAATCAAGGTTTTCTAAATCAAGTTGTTAATCATGTACTCTAATCAAAGTTTTCCAAATCAAGTTGTTAATCTTGTAAATCAAGGTACATTTTATTCTCTTATTGGCCAAGAGTATTGGTATTAAAGCTTTATTATATTAATATGAAAATTATTGATTTTAATACTTGTTTTCAATACATGTTCCCCATGATTACCACTTTCCTTCATTTTAATATGGTCAACAAACCTAAAATTATAATCATATATGTCCATTATACAAACCTTGTGGACTTGGGGATATTTTTAGGGTAAGGACACAATGCTAGGTGTCCTAGTTGATTCATCAAGAAATGGCATATAATTTAAAAAATGGTTATCTTGGATTTGTCCTTGAGCTCCCTCATGTTAAAACAAGGTTAACTCTTGACTTCAATCATGTGGTCCCCCCTATAGAAATATGTGTCATTATGAGAATGGGTTTGAGTGACCCTCACAGACCCCTTCCTTTGAGAAGTTGTTCAATGACCATATGTTGTTTGGTATAATGGAAATGAACTTAAAACGTACTTTATAACCAAACAATTTATGCATTAATTTTGAGTTGTTTCTTTCATATACTATAATATTTTTAGCCAAGCAATATATGTTCTCTTAAAACTATGCTTTTATATCTCTTATAGCATACTCAAAACAGTTGTGTTGATGTGTACCCATTTTATGATTTTAGGTAACATGTGTTGGATCTAGGGCTCTAGATCTGGGTGAATAGAGATTCAAAATTATCACAAGATAAGTTAGACCTTCAAATTATATCAATCAAAACAATAGCTTAAGAGCAATTTGAAATCCTAATTAAGTAAGCATATAAAGGATGAGAGAAATTGAAACAAGCACTTGGACAAGGTGGTTTAGGGTGGTTCCACTCTCCAAACTAGGAGAGGGTCAATTCACTACCTAGAGAGGTCAACCTATAGGGCTTTGCTAGTGCTTTCCTCTATATATTCACTTATAAGAGTTACAACACAAGACCCACAAAATGACTTACCTATCCATTATAAAGAGTCTTTAACCTAACCAAGGACTTACCCACTTTGCAAAGAGTCTTCCACCTTCTCCAAGGACTTACCTACTCTTGCACAAGTCTTCAGCCTTTAAGGAATTACCAATTCTTCTTGGATCTTAGCCTCTGCCTTCTCCTTCACCTGGAGAAGATCTTCACCTCTTCTTCAAACTTTAAGAAGAACAACAACAACTTCACCTTCACTTGGAGTACCTTGCTTCAACCTTTTCTTCTTTGAGAAAGGGGGTAGGGAAGATGGAATGGAATGAGATCTTTACAAGCACAAGATGGTATCTCTCTTAAAACTGGCCTAACTCACTCATAATCACAAAATGATATGTAAATGAGAGAGAGAAAGAGGCTTAAGGAGTTGCAACACACTCAAATATAACAAGGACTTATAATAGCATGACTGAGAAAACTTGGAATGAACTCCAAGGGGTCATATTTATAACTGGGGGTGTTCCCTTGAGTGTGGGATAACTTAAGGGCAGAATATAGCCATTTTTCAAGTTGCAACAGATCTATTCTTGTTCAAAACAACTCACTAACTGGATTAATCACTTTTTATGCATTTTATGTATAATACATTTGGTCAAGTTTCAATAAAGATAACTCGACTGATCCACTAAGAGACAAAGCCAATTTTCAAACTATCGGTCGAGTTTGTTCTGTGAATCTCGATTGATGAGCTAAAATCAATTTTGCTCAATGAGTCGTTCAGTTGAGTTATGTGAGTGTACATATCGACTGATTGGTCTCTTCAGAAAATCCTTCACTGGATCGGTTGAGTTTTTAACTTGACCTATAAACAACCTGTGACAAATTTTCTAAATTGATATTTGAGTGATCAAACATTGGAATTAAGTTTCCTTGATTTTTTCTCATCTTAGTTACAAGTCATATCATCAATACAAGTGATTAAAAAATTATCTAAGATCATTTGGAGTGATTTCTCAAATTGCACACTTGCATTGCTTTTGACTTGAACTTGAACAAACTAGGGATTGTATAATTTGAATCTTTTCATGTACCTAAAGCTTGAAATACAACTTGAACAAACATATTAGATACATAGGAATGGAATGGTTAAGTCAATATCAAAATATGGGCAATGTATAACTCTCAAATCAACATTCTTCCCCTTTTTGACAATGACAAACCATTCCTCAATCGTATTGAAAAGGATATGTAAAGTTATACCTTTGCATTGTGAATCGCAAGGGGGTTCATGATTTGAACAATGCGAATTGCTCCCCCTCAATCTATGCTTACTATTACCTACATAGTTAGTCTATCTACACAAAGAAACATGATATATATACTATATGGTCCTTTAGCAAGTCACATGATAAAGCATTTAATGAACATGAAAAGGATCACATAGGCAATAAAAGCAATATGGTTGAGCTTCAAAACATTGAACTTCTCTCCCCCTTTTGACATTATCAAAAATGAAGAGGGGTAGAAGAGCACAGAAATGGGTCTTCTCCAAGAACAACCAAAGCATACATCCACAACATGCAATCTCAAAGCATGCAACCAAACAGAGATGAGAGAAACAAACAATCTAAGTTTATAATCAAAATATGGTAGATATGGCACCAACTCATGAGATATAGTAAATCAAAGAGTAAGTTTACATAGGATTAAGATTATAACCCAGAAAGCATGTTCTCAGAAGCAACTACAAGTCAAAATGATGAAAACTAGATGATAAAATATTACAAATCGGAAAATGTGCCCAAATGTTTGTAATACAAAAAAAATAGTCTAGAAAGATATATATGATCAACATCTAGACTAGAAACTAGAAAAACTAAACATCTAGGTCATTTATGTCCACATCATCAACAACATCATCAACATCAACATCTGAGGCCTCTGGCTCATAGTCATCATCTCTGTCTGAAGGTGCAACAAAGACAACAACATCCTCATCACTAGAGTCACCAAATAAGCCATCATTTAAAGCATCTCCATCATCTTCATCAGACTCCTCATTAGTAGCAGTAGCCTCCTCATTGGCATGGTCTGGAATCTCCTCATCAGCAAGAGAACCAAAAACACGATTGGGCCAGTGGGCATTCTGTTCAACCCAACACATGCCAAGAGCATGACGCTCATTAGCCTATGGGAAGGGAGGAGTACAATTACCATGACTAGCAAGCAAAGTGGACAAGGGGCCAGATGTCAAAGGCAACACTCCAAGGGCAGATTCACCAATAGCATAGGGTGTAGCAGCAATAGAAGTAGGTGGGGCATGGTAAAAGTGATCATATGCATAGGATGCATAGTCACCTCTTGGGTAGGGCTGGTAGGCAGGATAAGGGTGTGCACATGATAGTTTCATGTTGGACATGATGGCACAAAGATCCCGATGCATGTGCTCTTGAAACTGAAGGTTGTATTCATGTTGATGCATCATGTAGCCCATAAGGGTTTTCTTGGATACATGGAACGAGGCGTGGGCCAGTCAGGTAGGCTGAGGTGGTGTAGGTGCTCGGGTAGAGGTAGAGGTAGAGGTAGAGGCACCAAGTGGGGGTAGAGGATGGGATAGGAATGGACTTCTGAAGTGTGGTCTCACTAATGCAAACTCCTTTCTGTGTAGGTTTGTAGTGAAGGTCATGGAAAAGAGATTTGCCAGTGGCAAGATGGAAAAGACCACAGATCAGGGCAGGGTAGGGAGGGTGGGTGCCGCATGCGTTCTTGCCAGAGACAAAGCAGGCATATGGTAGAGAACATATCTCGCTCACTTGACTCCTATGTTCTTTAAGAGATAGCCCATAATTATCGCATTATTTTCTACAATTTTAGTTTGATTTTTCTTGGGATGAATATTGTAGTTAACAACTAAGGCAAGTATGCAGTTCTTGAGGTCTAAGACGGTGGAGGGAAGGATACACTTCTTCCTATATGGAAATTGAGGCTTCTTCAAGAACTTATGAATATCAGGGAGAGTAAGATCATATTTCTTGTAGATGGCCTCAGGCTCAACTAGGTCAAAATACTTAGGATAGTCCTTTCTCTAGGTGTTAGTCACTTCAATACCCGAAAAGAAGATGTTCAGGGTATCCTCAGAGACTTGGAATTTCTTTCCAGATTTTGTGGAAGTTAAGACTACTTCAGTATTGGATGGTGGTGCGAGTGTGTCATAATTCCATTGCAATTTAGCATAGAGTTCATGAACCACTTTTGTGCTAGTTATGGAATTGTTGTAGAACAAGGCAGAGAGATGGCGGTTGTACAATAAATCAACTACTTGATCAATCATCTCCTGTCTTCATGGGTGTGGCTCAAACAAGGCATGAAATGGAAAGGGGTTCCTGATAACACCCAAATTTATGTATTTATGCTAAGCATTTATTTATGGTTTTGTGTCACTATAGCCATAATATGCCCAAAATAACCCATGTTTATTATCTTTTAGTAACTTATGTCTTTTCTTAAATAAAGTTGCTCAACTAGCCAATTTTGGGACTTGTAGGAACCAAACCTGAAAAGACATTTATTCTCCATGATTTCTCCCCAACACATGGTTTTTGCAACAACTAGACTACCATATGTCATGACTGCGGTGGACTAAACGTCGCACTATGTGCACCAGCTTAGGAGACGGTGGTCCTGCTAACCGAGTAGTGGGCCCAAGAAACTTTTGATATCTTGGACCCTATTTTTGATGGCCAGTCCTTTATCATGATGCATCCTCACCAATCAAAAGGGCTCATCGACCCGGGCCCCTCGACCACCAGTAACCTATTCTTAGACCATGGCCAAGTAGAAATAACCTCGACCGTGACCAAGGTACTTCTTCCTCGACCGCGATCGCAACCGCAACTGCAATCTCGACCTTGACCGCGACCAAGACCTCGACCGCGACCTCGACCACAACCAAGGTACTTCTTCATCGACCGTGTCTGCGACCATGATCTCTACCTCAACTACGACCGTGACCTCGACCACAACTGAGGTACATCTTCCGCGACCGTGATCTCAACCTCAACCGCGACCAAGGTACATATTCCTCGACCGTGACCATGACCGCAGGGTGCACCTCTATGGTGACCAAGCAAGACCACAGTCTAGATCGATACCTCAACCATTTTGCCTATAAATACACACACCCCGCAACTTGGAGAGGGGTTCCGCACCGTGGGGACTTCCATCAGCCTGTTCTGATCTGGGGAGTTTTTCCACCTTGTGGTTCCGACCTGGTGAGGTTCCCAAAGCCTCGTGGGAGAGTCTAGAGGTCTGAGAAGGCCAAAGTGTTCATTCTACGTCTGTCTCTTCAGCGTGCTTCCATTCCCATCATCTCCCACCTCCAGTCTTAGATCTCTAAAGGTAGAAGCTGAGGAGAGAGAGATTGAGGATCCATCTTCTTCGAGAGAAGGAGAACATCCACACCATCATCTTCCACCTCCATCCACCATCCAAGTTTCTGTTCGGGGAAGATCTAGAGAGAAAGGAGGCCAAGGAGTCCAGAAGATCAAGGAGGACAACCCAAAAGATGAGATCCGACCTATATAGAGGCTAGGGAGTGAGAGACACCTCTCCTCTATGGGATAAATCTCTTCTTCTTCTCCTTTCTTCTACTATTCTCCTTTTTTTCTGTACAAATGATGTTCTTCCATCTTTGTTTGGTGTCGACTATGCTTGTCCATGGCTAGTTGAGCTCCTTCTTGGCTATGTAGCCCATTTTGGGCACATTTATGTACTTTTACCCTAAGCAAGTAGTTTTATTTCAAATCTAGCACGTTTTATTTTCTATCTCCTCTTTCTGGTTATGATTGCTAGTTCGGTTGATCTCTTTCTTGCTTGAACTACTATTTATGCCTATATCGAGAGATTTGTTGTAGAAATAGACAAGAGAAGATAGTTTGGATTGGATTCTGAAAGAAGGACAGTTCAAGGTCGTCTGTTCCTAACATCCCAGAATATTCTACACCTAAGAGGGTATCTATAACATTCTAGGAGGTTGGTTTGTCATCCTCAAGAGAGGTGTCATACCATAGATGGGTTTTAGTCACACTACGCGAGAGCGAGTGGGATTACCCCACAGGAACAGATACCACGGTGCGTGCTATGTTTGAATGTAGGTTGTTTATTGAGGTGTTCGAGGGTTGTCTACACCTGAGAATGGGTGCATAGACTACCCAACTTCTGGATATATAGCCATGAACTCCTTCTCTCTTATTAGTAGAATCCTACAGACTCTGTTTTATTTTATTTTCTTTATTTTGTTTTAATTCGTGACAACCCGTTAGACTAGTGCTAGATCCATACTTTCCTCAACTATCATCTTGGCTTAATCTAACTCAAGAAGAAATCTTAGCATCCTAAACGTCACCACATCCCTGTATTTGACCCTATATATCTACTTCGACCCCGTAATAAAGTTGCGGGGGTCCTTGAAGGTTTCAGATTATAAATCTAATGGTTCGATTCCTTCTGAATCTGCCTCCCATTCTGGATGCGTGATTCGAGGCCGATCAATTTTTTGGCGCCGTTGTTGGGGACGTGGTTTTTCACATTTACACACCTAAAAGAATTTGTTCCTGTCACTCTTAAGCCCGTATATATATGAATATGTTTTCTTTTGTTTTAAACATACTTGTCCATATATACTGAATAGCTTTCCTTTTTCATATACTTTTTTAGTCATGGATCTTGCTTCTGCAAGACAAGTCATCCTGTCCACCCGTCCTCCTGAATTTTTCCACAGTTCCGACTACTAGCAAATAATTAAAGGTCGTTCTCTACAACTAGTCGGGATATACTCACCTCCACTGTCATCATATATTGAAATTCCAACAAAGGAGATGACTGATCAACCCTTGACTTCCATATTATCATGGGATCAAGAATTGATCAGAGAAGTGGAGCTAGCTGGAGAAAGTATCAATGCACTAATATCCTCCTTAGCTCCTCATCTCTAAGAACACATCGATCCTCTCCAGCAACTATTAGAAAAGTAGGAGCATCAACTCCAAATAGCAACAGAGATTGCAGACTGCAGTAGAAGTATACTTCAAACTGTTGAACAAGGATTCATCTAAAAACATCAGTTTGATATAGCAGATTCCCATCAGATGTGTATGGAAGAATTGACGGGTCTCGAAAGCATTGCTTCTCAAGTACAACAACTTCATGATAAAGATGTTGAACATGGCAGGAGGCTCCAAGAGCTCATCGATTTGGTCACAATTCAGTTACAAATGCCATCACAAGATCATGAAGATTACAGTCATCAAAACAATTCCATTGGGCCTGAAGTGGAGCTTGTCCTACCATCCTATTCAAACCATCAACTTTGTTCACTGGGATTTTTCTATGAAGAACCACCAACCTGGGGGAACTCTTCATTTTATCCAGATGATTCAACTAATCAACCAATGGAAGATACTAGTAGCATACATGAATGGTTAAATGATGAAGATGAAGACTCTTGTCCTCACTATAATAGCCAAACAACCTCGTAGTCAGAAGGTTGGTTTGTGGAACCTGAGTTAGACATTGATCCAGACCAGAGTGATATCTCTCACATTGAGACTTGTCACTTAGCCTTGAGTAGTACACCAATCATGGTTTGAAACAATTTGTTTGATGACGACGACGACAACTACTCAAATTGGAGTAGTGAATATACCGATGACGATGAGTTGGAGCAGCATGAGTTGACATTTACCACCATTCCCTTAAAAGGCTTGGTGGATATCGATGGAGTAGGATGGACAATCCACTAAAACCTGGCTGTTGAGCATGAAGACACCCTGGACCCCACAGAAGGCGACAAGCATGGGGTGGTAGAACCACAAACATATTCTTTTGGGGGTACTTCTTGTTCAGAAGATGATTGGATAACTCAGACCATAAATGAAAATTTATCTAACCATCTAGCCTCAAGTTTAGAGATGGAAAGAGAAGAGATGAGTCCTCCAGAAGACATTCAACCACTTCCCTCTGTCTCATCATGTGTCGACATCCTAGGGCCTTCCTATTCAGATTCATATCTTGGAAGGTACCATGAAGATAATTTGCCAAATAATTCATCCCAGTGCAGTTCAAGTAAACCCCAGCATAGAGATGACTTCAACGAGTCACCAGATTTTATTCCTCTTCTTCAGACTTGGAAGGGCCCACATCTCTTCCTATTCTACTTCTATTATGTGGTGGATCCCTTCGGTAAGACATAAGTGACACTGTTCCCAAAACTTAGGATTTCAGATCCCAATGTCGGTATTGTGGGGCAGCCACCCCCTTTCTCTTATCCCTTTCTTTTCTCCTTTTTGTTAAAATAAATTTTGTTTTTCATGTTCTTGCTTTGATAGTTTCTTTCCTCTAACTGCTTTTATATATCCTTGCATACATGCATCATTTTAGGACTTTAATAAGATTGCCCACCTTAACTTCCATGCATTCCCACCTTACTATACTAAGCTTAGGCCTTGATCGAGGACGACCAAAATTTTAAGCTTGTGGAGGTAGGCTATTCGCCATTCTATCTCTTCATTCTTCATGCATGCATGTTTACTCCTTGTATTTAGCATAAATTTTCATCTTTGTAAGACTTTGTTTCATAATTTGTAGCTTTGCAACTAAGGCTGTGCAATACAAATTTTAGAACTAAATGCTTATCTTAATGCATGAATGCAACTTTTTTTATCTTAAACTGCTTGATCTTCTGCTTGACTTTCTCATTGACTCTTTCCTTAAGTTTGGTAATGAATCTAAGGTTATGTGAATTTTTCATAGCTTAAAACTTTATTACCTTGATCTATGTTGTGAATGACAAATCCAAGATATGGGACCATTGGAAGAAGCTAAAGAATGATCACAAACTCCTAGCTTTTGTTTCACAAGCTTGCCTCTATTCTAAGGACCCTTGAATCATAATTGCTACTTTTCAAAGATGTGTCAAATGGATTGTGATGAGTTTTGAGCTATAATCAACTTGAAGTGTTTTCCTTAATGGACTACACACCCTCTCACCTTAGCTTGAGTAAAAAAGATGAAAAATTAAAAATATGCAAAAAGAAGCTTGGCCGCCCACAAAATCCCAAAAATATCAGAAAGTTCTCACCTAGGCCCTTAAATTAGAATGCAGAGAATAAAAGCCTGAGTGTGAATAAATGAGCGGTTGTTTTCTCTTTCAGGAGAGTTGAGGATGATGCCCAACTGGTGTATGGATGCGCTCATGAACGCGGGTATGTCGTTCATAGTAGTATCACTCTAAAAGCTCATTAGAGAGTCACTAGGAACCCGTAGGAGACCTATGAGATCATCCCAATAGTAGGGTTGGTTCGAGCACAGTATGAGGAGTTCGTCTCACTGCTCTGGGCCAACTGGCTCAGACTGTAGGGAATGTTGCTCGTTACATGGACTAGCCTAACACAGATCTAGATCCTCAAAAGTCGTTAGAGTCTTTTTATTTTTCTTCTTAGGACCTGAATAAGTTAGAGGTGTGTTGTCCCTGATTGGTCTACATGGATACATGATGATTACTCATTTCTCATCACCCACGTGATTTTCTATGTGAAAATGCTTTTATACTGTATAATTATGATTCAAACCTGAATGAGTATTGACAGGTTCTGATGGACTAGCTTAATCTTGCTTGGTTTCTCTTTGATCTTACTTTGGCAGGATTGTGCTTGACTGGTGGGGGTTTGTTCTAAAATGTCATGGATTGGGAGAATTGATGTTTTAAACTATTTTTCTTAGCCTTATCATTTGTCTCCAAGATTAATTTCGATGTTATCTTTTTGTTCTTTGAGTACAGTCTTGCTTGAGGACAAGCAAATGTTTAAGCTTGGGGTAATTGATAACACCCAAATTTATGTATTTATGCTAAGCATTTATTTATGGTTTTGTGTCACTATAACCGTAATATGCCCAAAATAACCCATGTTTATTATCTTTTAGTAATTTATGTCTTTTCTTAGATAAAGTTGCTCAACTAGCCAATTTTGGGACTTGCAGGCACCGAACCTGAAAAGACATTTATTCTCTATGATTTCTCCCTAACACATAGTTTTTGCAGCAACTAGACTCCCATCAGTCACGACCGCGGTGGACTAAGCATCACACTATTTGTACCATCTTAGGAGATGGTGGTCCCTGATCACACTTAAATTTATGTATTTATGCTAAGAATGTATTTATGGTTTTGTGTCACTATAGCCCTAATATGCCCAAAATAACTCATGTTTATTATCTTTTAGTAATTTATGTCTTTTCTTATATAAAGTTGCTCAACTAGCCAATTTTGGGACTTGCAGCCACTGAACCTGAAAAGACATTTATTCTGCATGATTTCTCCCCAACACAATTTTTGCAGCAACTATACTCCCATCTGTCATGACCGCAGTGGACTAAGCATCGCACTATGTGCACTAGCTTAGGAAAAGGTGGTCCCGCTAACCAAGTAGCGGGCCCAAGAAACTTTTGATATCTTGGACCCTATTTTTGATGGCCAGTCCCTTATCAGGATGCATCCTCGCCAATCAAAAGGGCTCATCCACGCGGGACCCTCGACCACCAGTAACCTATTCTCAAACCACGACTAAGAAGAAATAACCTCGACCGTGACTGAGGTACTCCTTCCTCGACCGCGACCGCAATCTCGACCTCGACCTCGACCGCCACTGCGACCTCGAACTCGACCGCAATAAAGGTAATTCTTCCTCGACCGCGACCACGATCTCGACCGCGACCGAGGTACATCTTCCACGACTGTGACCTTAGCCTCAACCGTGACCGAGGTACATCTTCCTCGACCGCAACTGATCAAGACCACAGTCTGGATCAGTACCTCGACCATTTTTCCTATAAATACACACCCCCCACAACCTGGAGAGGGGTTCCGCACCTTGGGGAGTTCCATCGGCCTGTTCTGATCTAGGGATTTTTTTCACTTTGTGGTTCCGACTTGGTGAGTTTCCCAAAGCCTTGTGGGAGAGTTTGGAGGTCCGAGAAGGCCAAAGTGCTCGTTCTACACCCATCTCTTCAGCGTGCTTCCATTTCCCATCATCTCCCACCTCCAGTCTTAGATCTCCAAAGGTAGAAGCTGAGGAGAGAGAGATTGAGGATCCATCTTCTTCAAGAGAAGGAGAACATCCACACCATCATCTTCCACCTCCATCCACCATCCAAGCTGTTGTATGGGGAAGATCTAGAGAGAAAGGAGGCCAAGGAGTCCAGAAGATCAAGGGGAACAACCCAAAAGACGAGATTCGACTTATACAGAGGCTAGGGAGTGAGAATCACCTCTCCTCTACTGGATAAATCTCTTCTTCTTCTCCTTTCTTCTATTGTTCTCCTTTGTTTCTATACAAATGATGTTCTTCCATCTTTGTTTGGTGCCGACTATGCTTGTCCATGGCTAGTTGAGCTACTTCTTGTCTATGTAGCCCGCTTTGGGAACATTTATTTACTTTTACCTCAAGCAAGCCGTTTTATTTCAGATCTAGCACGTTTTATGTTCTACTCATCTTTCTGGTTATGATTGCTAGTTTGGTTGATCTCTTTCTTGCTTGAACTACTATTTCTACCTATATCAAGAGATTTGTTGTAGAAACAGACAAGAGAAGATAGTTTGGATCAGAGTCTGAAAGGAGGACGGTTCAAGGTCGTCTGTTCCTAACATCTCATAATATTCTAAACCTGAGAGGGTATATAGAACATTCTAGGAGGTTGGTTTGTCATCCTCAAGAAAGGTTTCATACCATAGATGGGTTTTAGTCACACTACGTGAGAGCGAGTGGGATAACCCCACAGGAACAGATACCACGGTGTGTGCTATGTTTGAATGTAGCTTGCTTGTTGAAGTGTTTGAGGGTTGTCTACGCCCAAGAACGGGTGCATAGACTGCCCAACTTGTGGATACATAGACAGGAACTCCGTCTCTCTTATTAGTAGAATCCTACGATCTCTATTTTATTTTATTTTCTTTATTTTGTTTTAATTCATGACAATCCACTAGACTAGTTCTAGACCTTATCCTTCCTCAAATATCGTCTTGGCTTATCTAACTTAAGAACAAAATCTCAAGCATCCTAAACATCACCATGTCCCTATGTTCGACCTCGTATATCTACTTCAACCCATAATAAAGTGGCGGGTGTCCTTGAAGGTTTCGGGTTATAAATTTAAAGGTTCGATTCCTTCTGAATTCTCTTCCCTTCCGGACGTGCAATTCGAAGCCGATCAACTTTTTGGCGTCGTTGCCGGGGACGTGGTTTTGCACGTTTACATGCCTAAAAGATTTTATTGTTTCATTTTTAAGCATGTATATATATGCATAGTTTTTATTTTGTTTTAAACATACTTGTCCATATATACTGGATAGCTTTCCTTTTTCTTATACTTTTTCAGCCATGGATCTTACTTATGCAAGACAAGTCATCTTGTCCACCTGTCCTTCTGAATTTTTCTGCAGTTCCAGCTATTGGCAAATAATTGAAAGCCATGCCTTACAACTCGTCAAGCTATATTCACCCCCACCATCGTCATATGTAGACGCTCCAACAACGGAGACTACCAGTCAGCCCTCTACTTTCGTGCTATCATGGGATCAAGAATTGATTAAAGCAATGGAGTTAGCTGGAGAAAGTGTCAACACACTCACCTCCTTTGCTCCTCATCTCCAAGAAGACGGCAATCCACTCCAACAGCTACTAGAAAGGCAGGATCATCAACTCCAAGTAGCCACCGAGATTGTAGACCGCAATAGAAGTCTACTTCAAATTACTGAGCAAGGATTCATCTAAGCACATCAATTTGATACAACCAGTCTACAACGGAGAGCAAGGTAGAATTGATGGATCTCGGAAGCTTGGCTACCCAAGTTCAACAACTTCATGATAAAGTTATTGAATAGGGCAAGAAGCTTCAAGAGCTCATCAATTTGGTTACCACACAATTGCAAGCACCACCGCCTTATAATGAAGACTTTCATAATAAAGATCATTCCGTTGGGTCCAAAGTGGAGTATGCCTCACCATCTGATTCAAACCATCAAGTGGATTCATCAGGATTTTTCTGTGAAGACCAACCCACCTAGAAAAGCCCTTCATTCTATCCAGATGACTCAGCTTATCAACCAATGGAAAATACAAGCCACATGCATGACTGGTTTTATGATGATGATGAAGACTCTTGTCCTCACTATAATAGACAAACAACCTCGTAGCTAGAAGGTTGGTTAGAGGAACCTGAGTCAAACATTGATCCAGACCAGAGTGATAGCTCTCACATTGAGATTTGTCACTTAGCCTTGAGCAGTACACCAATCATGGTTTGGAACAATTTGTTCGATGACGACGACAACAACTACTCAAATTGGAGTGGTGAATATACTAATGAAGATGAGTTGGAGTAGCATGACCCATCATTCACCACCATCCCTTTACAAGGATTGGTGGACATCGAAGGCTTAGGATGGACAATCCACTACAACATGGTTGTTGAGCATGAGGACACACTAGACCCCACAAAAGGTGACAAGTTTGGGGTAAAAGAATGACAAATAAGTTTTTCTAGGGGTACTTCTTGTTCAGAAGATGATTGGATGACTCAGAATGTAAATGAAAATTTATCTAATCATCCAACCTCAAGTTTATAGATGGCGAGAGAAGAGATGAGTCCTCCAGAAGACATTCAACCACTCCCCTCTGTCTCATCCTTTGTTGACATCCTAGGGCCTTCCTATTCATATTCATATCTTGGAAGGTACCTTGAAGATGATTTGCCAACAAATTCATCCCAGTGCAGTTCAAGTAAACCCCAGTACAGAGATGACTTCAATGAGTCGCAAGATTTTATTCCTCTTCTTCAGACTCGGAAGGGTCCACATCTCTGCCTATTCTACTCCTATTATGTGGTGGATCCCTTCTCCAAGACACAGGTGACACTGGTCCCAAAACTTAGGATTTGGGATTCCAATGTCGGTATTGTGGGGCAGCCACCTCCTTTCTCTTATCCCTTTCTTTTCTCCTTTTTGATAAAATAAATTTTGTTTTTCATGTTCTTGCTTAGATAGTTTCTTTACTCTAACTACTTTTATATATCCTTGCATACATGCATCATTTTAGGACTTTAATAAGACTGCCCACCCTAACTTCCATGCATTCCCACCCTACTATACTAAGCTTAGGCCTTGCTCAAGGACGAGCAAAATTTTAAGCTTGGGGTGGTAGGATATTTGCCATTCTATCTCTTCATTCTTTATGCATGCATGTTGACTCCCTGTATTTAGCATAAATTTTCACCTTTGTAAGACTTTGTTTCGTTATCTGTAGCTTTGCAATTAAGGTTGTGCAATACAAATCTTAGAAATAAATGCTTATCTATATGCATGCATGCACCTTTTTTTTAATCTTAAACTACTTGATCTTCTGCTTGACTTGCTCATTGACTCTTTCCTTAAGTTTGGTAATGAATCTAAGGTTATGTGACTTTTTCATAGCTTAAAAATTTATTCCCTTGATCTATGTTGTGAACGACAAATCCAAGATACGAGACTGTTGGAAGAAGCTAAAGAATGATCAAAGACTCCTAGCTATTGTTTCACAAGCTTGCCTCTATGCTAGGGACCCTTGAATCATAATTGCTACTTTTCACACATGTGTCAAACGGATTGTGATGAGTTTTGAGCTATAATCAAGTTGAAGTGTTTTCCTTGATGGACTACGTGCCCTCTCACCTTATATTGAGTTAAAAAGATGAAAAATTAAAAATTAAAAATTTGCAAAAAGAAGCTTGGCTGCCCACAAAATCCCAAAAATATCAAAAGAGTTCTCACCCAGGCCCTAAAATTAGAATGCAGAGAATAAAAGCCTGAGTGTGAATAAATGAGCGCTTGTTTTCTCTTTCAGGAGAGTTGAGGATGATGCCCAGCTGATGTATGACTGTGCTCATGAACGCAGGTATGTCGTGCCTGGTAGTATCACTCCAAAAGCTAATTAGAGAGTCACTAGGAACCCCTAGGAGACCTATGAGATCATCCCAGTAGCAGGGTTGGTTTGAGCACAGTACGAGGAGTTTGTCTCACTACTCTAGGCCAACTGGCTCGGACTATAGGGAATGTTGCTCATTACATGGACCAACCCGATGCAGATCGGGATACTCAAAAGTCGTTAGAGTATTTTTTTTCTAAGGACCTAAATAAGTGAGAGGTGTGTTGTCCCTAATTGGTTTACATGGATACATGATGATTGCTCATTGCTCATCACCCGCGTGATCATCTATGTGACAATGCTTTTATACTATATAATTATGATTCAAACCCTCATGAGTATCAATAGGTTACAATGGACTAGCTTAATCTTGCTTGGTTGCTCTTTGATCTTACTTTGGCAGGATTCTGCTCGACTAGTGAGGGTTTGTTCTGAAATGTCATGGATCGGAAGAATTGATATTTTAAACTATTTCTCTTAGCCTTAGCATTTGTCGCCAAGCTTACTTTGGATGTTATCTTTTTGTTATTTGAGCACAGTCTTGCTTGAGGATAAGTAAAGGTTTAAGCTTGGGGTAGTTGATAACACCCAAATTTATGTATTTATGCTAAGCATTTATTTATGGTTTTGTGTCACTATAGCCCTAATATGCCCAAAATAACCCATGTTTATTATCTTTTAGTAATTTATGTCTTTTCTTAGATAAAGTTTCTCAACTAGCCAATTTAGGGACTTGCAGATACTGAACCTGAAAAGACATTTATTCTCCATGATTTCTCCCCAACATAGTTTTTGCAGCAACTATACTCCCATATGCCATGACCGCGATGGACTAAGCATCACATTATGTGCACCAGCTTAGGAGACGGTGGTCCCGCTAACCAACTAGCGAGCCTAAGAAACTTTTGATAACTTGGACCCTATTTTCGATGGCCAGTCCTTTATCAGGATGCATCCTCGCCAATCAAAAGGGCTCATCGACGCGGGCCCCTCGACCATCGGTAACCTATTCTCAGACCATGACTAAGAAGAAATAACCTCGACCGTGACTGAGGTACTTTTTCCTCGACCGTGACCACGACCGCGATAGTGATCTCGACCTCAACCGTGACCAGAACTACGACCTCGATCGCGACCTCAATCTCGATCGTAACTAAGTTACTTCTTCCTCAACCGCGATCTCAACCTCGACCATGACCGTGACCTTGACTGTGACCATGGTACATCTTCCGCGAATGTGACCTCGACCTCAACCTCAACCGCAACCGAGGTACGTCTTCCTCGACCACAACTACGGGGTGCACCTCGACCGCGACCAAGCAAGACTGCGGTTTGGATCAGTACCTCGACCATTTCGCCTATAAATACACCCCCCGCAACCTGGAGAAGGGTTCCACACCTTGGGGAGTTCCATTATCCTATTCTGATCTGGGGAGTTTTTCCACCTTGTGGTTCCAACCTGGTGAGGTTCCCAAAGCCCCGTGGGAGAGTCTAGAGGTCTAAGAAGACCAAAGTTCTCATTCTACACCCGTCTCTTTAGTGTGATTGCATTCCCCATCATCTCCTACCTCCAGTCTTAGATCTCCAAAGGCAGAAGCTGAGGAGAGAGAGATTGAGGATCCATCTTCTTTGAGAGAAGGAGAATGTCCACACCATCATCTTCCACCTCCATCCACCAACCAAGCTACTGTTCGGGAAAGATCTTGAGAGAAAGGAGGCCAAGGGGTCCAGAAGATCAAGGAGGACAACCCAAAAGATGAGATATGGCCTATACGGAGGCTAGGGAGTGAGAGCCACCTCTCCTCTATAGGATAAATCTTTTCTTCTTCGCCTTTCTTCTACTGTTCTCCTTTGTTTCTGTACAAATGATGTGCTTCCATCTTTGTTTAGTGCCGACTATACTTGTCCATGGCTAGTTGAGATCCTTCTTGGCTATGTAGCCCGCTTTGGGCACGCTTATGTACTTTTACCTGACGCAAATAGTTTTATTTTATATCTAGCATGTTTTATGTTTTATGTTCTATATCCTCTTTCTGGTTATGATTTCTAGTTTGATTGATCTCTTTCTTGCTTGAACTTCTATTTCTGCCTATATCAAGAGATTCGTTGTAGAAATAGACAAGATAAGATAGTTTGGATCGGAGTCTGAAATGAGGATGGTTTAAGGTCGTCTGTTCCTAACATCCCAAAATATTCTACACCTGAGAGGGTATCTAGAACATTCTAGGAGTTTGGTTTATCATCCTCGAGAGAGGTTTCATACCATAGATGGGTTTTAGTCACACTATGTGAGAGCGAGTGGGATGACCCCACAGGAACATATACCACGGTGCGTGCTATGTCTGAATGTAGGTTGCTTTTTGAGGTGTTCGAGGGTTGTCTACACTCGAGAACGGGTGCATTGACTGTACAACTTGTTGATACATAGCTAGGAACTCCTTCTCTCTGATTAGTAGAATCCTACAGACTCTATTTTATTTTCTTTTCATTATTTTGTTTCTATTCATGACAACTCGCTAGACTAGTGCTAGCACTTATCCTTCCTCAAATATCATCTTGGCTTATCTGACTTAAGAATGAAATCTCAAGCGTCCTAAACATCACCACGTCCCTGTGTTCAACCCCGTATATCTGCTTCGACCCCATAATAAAGTTGCGGGTGTCCTTGAAGGTTTCGAGTTATAAATTTAAAGGTTCGATTCCTTCTGAATCTGCTTCCCTTCCGAATGCGTGATTCGAGATCGATCAGTCCCGCTAACCGACTAGCGGGCGCAAGAAATTTTTGATGTCTTAGACCCTATTTTCGATGGCCAGCCCTTTATTGGGATGCATCCTCACCAATCAAAAATGGCTCATCAACATGGGCCCCTCGACCACCAGTAACCTATTCTCAAACCGCGTCCAAGAAGAAATAACCTCGACTGCGACCGATGTACTTCTTCCTCGACCATGACTTTGACCGTGATCGCGATCTCAACCTCAACAGAGACCACGATCGCAACCGTGACTTTGACCATGATCAAGAATGTGACCTTGATCTCAACCGCAACCAAGGTACTTCTTCCTCGACAGCGACTGCGACCGCAATCTTGACCTCGACTGTGACCGCGACCTCAACCACAACTAAGATTCATCTTCTGCGACCGTGACCTCGACTTCAACTGTGACCAAGGTACATCTTCCTCAAATGCGACCACGGGGTGCACCTTGACCGCGACCAAGCAAGATCACAGTATGGATTAGTACCTTGACCATTTCACCTATAAATACACACCCCCCGCAACCTGGAGAGGGATTCCACACCTTGGGGAGTTCCATCAGCCTGTTCTGATCTGGGGAGTTTTTCCACCTTGTGGTTCTGACCTGGTGAGGTTCCTCGAGTCCCATGGGAGAGTCTAGAGGTCTGAGAAGGCCAAAGTGCTCATTCTACGCCCATCTCTTTAGCGTGCTTCCATTTCCCATCATCTCCCACCTCCAGTCTTAGATCTCCAAAGAGAAAGTTGAGGAGAGAGAGACTGAGGATCCAACTTATTCAAGAGAAGGATAACACCCACACCATCATCTTCCACCTCCATACACCAACCAAGCTGCTGTTCGGGGAACATCTAGAGAGAAAGGAGGCCAATCAGTCCATAAGATCAAGGAGGACAACCCAAAAGATGAGATCCGGCCTATACAGAGGCTAGGGAGTGAGAGCCACCTCTCCTCTATGGGCTAAATCTCTTCTTCTTCTCCTTCTCCTTTATTCTACCGTTCTCCTTTGTTTCTGTACAAATTATGTTCTTCCATCTTTGTTCGGTGTCGACTATGCTTGTCCATGGCTGGTTGAGCTCCTTCTTGGCTATGTAGCCTGCTTTGGGCACATTTATGTACTTTTACCTTAAGCAAGTAGTTTTATTTCAGATCTAGCAAATTTTATGTTCTATCTCCTCTTTCCATTTATCATTGCTAGTTTGGTTGATCTCTTTCTTACTTGAACTTCTATTTCTGCCTATATTGAGACATTCGTTGAAGAAATAGACAAGAGAATATAGTTTGGATCGGAGTATGAGAGGAGGACGGTTCAAGGTCATATGTTCCTAACATCCCAGAATATTCTACACATGAGAGGGTATCTAGAACATTCTAGGAGGTTGGTTTGTCATCCTCGAGAGAGGTTTCATACCATAGATGAGTTTTAGTCACACTATGCAAGAGCGAGTGGGATGACCCCACAGGAACAGATACCACGGTGCGTGCTATGTTTGAATGTAGGTTGCTTGTTGAGGTGTTCGAGGGTTGTCTATGCACAAGAACGGGTGCATAGACTGCCCAACTTGTGGATATATAGCCAGGAACTCCTTCTCTCTGATTAGTAGAATCCTACAGACTCTGTTTTATTTTCTTTTCTTTATTTTGTTTTGATTCGTGACAACCCGCTAGACTAGTGCTAGCTCCATACTTTCCTCAACTATCGTCTTGGCTTAATCTGACTCACGAGAAAATCTCAGCATCCTAAACTTCACCACATCCCTATTTTCGACCCCATATATCTACATCGACCCCGTAATAAAGTTGTGGGGGTCCTTGAAGGTTTTGGGTTATAAATATACAAGTTCAATTTCTTCTGAAACTGCCTCCCTTTCCGGACGCGCGATTCGAGGCCGATCAGTTCCTAGGAAGGATCTCCTTGAACCTATTAAGAGCCTCAGTGGAGAAAAAGAAGGTGTCATCAAAGGGGATGAGATGCGAGTTGGTTGACGATGATGGTGGACTAGCTGGGGTGGCCCTCTTTCTCCTATTAGACGCCATGGAGACAAAATGGAGAGGATGGAGACAGAAAAAGCAAGAGAAACACCACCAAAACTTGTCCATAGACCTGAGGTTGATAGGAAGGAGGTCAATGGAGGTCAATCTAGGTCAAAATAATGCTAGGGAGAGGAAGGTCGGTGCTAGGGTTGAGAGCTTGAAGGAGCTAGAGGTTGGATTGGTCAATTTTTCTCTAGTTGAGAGGGAGAAAAGTCATCCAAATCTAACTTATGTTTTCTGTAGGCTGACCATCTATCGAGTTTTGTGACTTAGAAACTTGATCAATAGGCTCTTTAAAAAAGCTCTCGGCCTTTGATCGGTCAAGTTGACAACTCGACCGATGGTCATCCTGGACCAACATTAGAAATTCAAATTTCTAGCCATTAGAGTGCTGATTAAATTTATTTTTCAAGTCCATTTTGCATTTTGAACATACTTAGACACACATCACTCATCATTTGGTACTATTTTGTGATAAAACAAGCATTTGCAAAAAATACCCAAAAAAGAGAAAAAAGGCAAAAAGCACATGAAAAATTGATTTTTAGCATATTAGCAAGAAATAGTGATCAAAACACAGGCAAATTATACATGATAGATAACAACTATATAGAAGGCATATCAGATTCATTCAAGGTAGTTATGAGCAGTTTAGATCTAATAAAGTTAAATTTCTCTCTAGCTAGATGTTTAGTGAAAATGGCATCCAACTAATTTTTTGTGTACACATGTGTGATGTAGATATCCTTTTTGGCAATGCGATCATGAAGAAAATGATAGTAAACATCTATATGCTTAGCTCTTCTATTCAATATAGGATTATATGATAAGTTAATTGCACTAGTATTATCAAAATAGATAGGAGAAGCATCAAAATGAATGTTAAAGTTTTGGAGCATTTGCTTCATCCATAGGAGCTGGGTACAACGACTCCCATCTGCAATGTATTTAGCCTTGATGGTTGATAATGCCACTGTGCTCTGTTTCTTGGAGAACCAAGACACCAAGCATGTCCTAGGAGAAAGTAAGTGCCACTTGTTCACTTTCTATCAATCAATCATCCCGTGTAATCCATGTCACTATAAATAATAAGAGTGAAGTCCATTGACTTGGGATACCATAGTCCAAAATTTGGAGTTTTGGCTAAGTACCTTAAAATCCTCTTAACAACTATAAGATGTGATTTCTTAGGATTTGATTAAAAGCAAGCACACAAGGCAACACTAAACATTATATCAGGTCTACAGGTAGTTAAGTAAAGTAAACTTCCAATTATATCTCTATAGAGCTTCTCATCTACCTTCTCACCTTCTTCATCTTTATCAAGTTTGGTAGTGTTTGACATGGGTGTGTCCATCAGCTTGGTGTTCTCCATCCCAAAGAACTTGGGTAACTCACTTGTGTACTTGCCTTGGTTGATGAAGTTCCCATATTTAGTTTTCTTGATTTTAAATCCGATGAAGAATGTGGTCTCACCCATCATACTCATCTCAAATTCACTCTACATAAGATCACTAAATTCTTTGCAAAGTCAAGGTTAGTTCCACTAAAAATGATATCATCAACATATATTTGAATGATAAGAAAATTATTAGAAGTGTGCTTTAGAAATAAGGTAGAATCTACTTTGCCCATTATATACCCATGGTCTAACAAAAAGTTCTTTAATTTCGCATAGCAAGCTCGAGATTCTTGTTTGAGTCGATAGAGAGCTTTTTGCAACAAATAAACATGGTTAGGTAAATTATCATGTTCAAAGCTCGGGGGTTTTGCAACATACACTTCTTCCTCAATTGTACCATTTAAAAATACAATTTTAACATCCATTTGATACAAATGAAAGTTTTTATAACTATAAAAGGCAAGTGAAATATGAATGGACTCAAGTCTAGCTACATGTGTATATGTTTAATCAAAATCTATACCTTCCTACTGATTGTAGCCTTGATCCACTAACCTTGTTTTGTTCCTTACCACTTTGCCTCTTTCATCTAGCTTGTTGCAGTAGATCCACTTGGTACCGATGATCTTTCTCTCACTTGGTCTTGGCACTAGGGTCCATACTTTCTTCTTTTCAAATTTCTCTAACACTTCTTGTATATCTAGGATCCACTCATCATCCCCAAAAGCTTCCTTAACATTCTTTGGTTCGAGTTGTGAGAGAAGGAGTTGTGGGTTTGTTCTTTGTTGAATGCAGCCCACGTCTTCACTGTTTCAAATGGATCACCTAAAATCAGCCCTTTTGGATGATTCTTTGCAAATTGGGGGGTTGGATCCTTCTTCTCTTCATCTTTCTCTTCTTTTTGAATGAACACCTCTTTTCCCTTTTGGGTGATGTTGAGTTCATTTAGAATAGGAATTACCTCACCTGCAATATCATCATTTGGAACAATATATTTGGTAATAGAGGGGTTAGTCTCAATAAACTTAACATTTATAGATTCTTCTACTTTAGCAAGATCAATATTAAACACTCTATAAGCCTTGATATTAATGCTATAGCCAAGAAAGAAAGTCTTGTAAAATTTCAGATCGAACTGGTCAAGAGAGTCTTTTGTATTCAAAACAAAACAAGGACATCCAAAAACATGAAAATACTCGATAGAAGGCTTTCTACCACACCATATCTCATAGGGGGGTGTCTTTAAAGAAGGATGTGTAAAAACCCAAATTTTCACAAAACATGAGGTATTAATAGCTTCGACCCAAAGCTTCTTTAGGGTGTCATACTCTAAAAGCATGGTATTATCCATCTCCTATAGTGACCTATTCTTCCTTTCCACAACCCCATTTTGTTGAGGTGTTCGAGGTGAAAAGAAGTTGTGTGCATAGCCAGATTCTTGACAAAAATGTTCCAAAAGATCATTTTCAAATTCTCCCCCATGATCACTACGGATGGAAAGGATATGACAAGAATATTCATTCTCAACTTGTTTCTAAAAGCTTGAGAAAACTTCAAGCATATCACTCTTAGAAACGAGAAAGAATGTCTAAGTCTATCTTGAGAAATCATCAACAATAACAAGGCAATACTTGGAACCACAAAGCAATTGAGTTCTCATTGGTCAAAATAGATCAATGTGAAGAAGTTTAAAAGCTCTCTTGGTACTAAGGACTCCTTTGGATTTGAAGGAGGACTTGGTTTTCTTTCCTTGGGTACAAGGTTGGCATTCCTCATCCTTTTCAAAATCCAATATGGGAAGTCCCTAGACTAAGCCCTTTTTGCTCAACTTCTTCAACTAATGCATATTTACATGCCCAAGCCGATGATACCAAAGAGAAATATCATTCGAATTGACTACTAGGCATCTACCAACAACATACTTAATTGAGTCAAGCAAAATTACATAAATATTACCACTTCTAGTTCCCTTATATATAACTTGATAGGTGAGGGAATCTAGAATCAAACATTCAAAAGAAGTAAATAGCACAAGGTAACTATTATCACATAATTGACTTACACTAATTAAATTGTGATGTAGGCCATCCACAAAAGAGCATTCTTTATACATAAGAATTCACCTACATCACCCTCATCTTTGACCTTAACTTTTTTGTTGTCCCCAAAGGTAACCAAGCCTCCTTTATTTATTGTGAAGTTGTTGAAATGTCTTATATCACATGTCATATGCTTAGTGTAGACACTATCAAAAATCCATCTACCTTTTTCCAACAAGAAAGGAGAGTGTCAGTTCTCAACTCAAACTTTGGGATTCAGAGTTAGCTTGGGGACCCATTTCATCTTTGGGTTGGTCCCCTTAGGCTTGTAAGGACAATAAGTAGAGTAATGATCATCACATCTGCAATAAGAATAGACCATATGATTCTTAATGCTGGAAGACTCTCCAACAAAGAAAGAGGTCTCCTTGGTCTTTTTTTTTACCTTTGGCTTTGTTCTTGCCCTTAGGTGCCCCCCTACAAATCCAAAACCACTACTACCACTTTGTTTGGTAGAATGGTCAGGGATTTCATTTATGGAGTTTTTCCCTTTGAGGAATTTTTGCAAAGAGGCTTTAAGTCTATCATCGTCATCATTAAGAGATGTGATAGTAGAAGACAAACTAGCAATATCATCTCTACCATGAACAAGGTCGGTCTCTAGACAGAGGGATTTAATCAAATAAGAATCTTTCTCAAGAAAAATAGAAGCAATATCATTACTAGGCAAGATAGGTCTAGAAGATAAATCATTACTTGACCAAGCAACCTAGCATTTTTAGATTTTATCACTTGAATTTCCTTAAGATAAACATCCATCTCATCCCTACGATCATCAATAATATGCTTAAATTTAGTATTTTCAATTTCAAGATTTTCAAGCTCATTTAGGCACTTTTGGTTTTCTTCCTTAAGAGTTTTAATGTTCTTAAGGTAGAAACCATTTTCTACTTCAACTCCATTGTATTGGAGCTCAAGATCAAGATATTGGCCTTGCAAGTTATCAATTCTCTAACATGTTTTTTTCTCATTAAGCTCAAGAATTTCAAGTTTAGCATACAAATCACTAATCATTTTTCCTAACCTTTTTGTTCTAGGTTTATATTTAGTAAAAGAAGAATGGGTAGAAACAAGCATATCAATAAGAGTTTCCTTAGATAACTCATGCAAGATTACCTCACTTACCTCAAATTTCTTCACTAGTAGAGGCATTGAGAGCAAGGTGGCACTCTCCATCTTCTTTGGAGATAGAGCCACTTGAGGATGATTCCTCCCAAGCTGCATGAGTTGCATTCTTGTGTATTTTCTCCTTCTTATCCTTCCTCTTGTACTTTCTCTCCTTATTGTACTCTTCCTCCTTATTGGAGCTGCCTTTGTGGTGTGACTTTCTTGACTTGGGACATTCACTCTTGTAGTGTCCCTTTTATCCACACTTGTAGCATCTAGGAGTAGGGGAGGAGGATTTCTTTCCATTTAAGTGCTTGCTCTTGGTGTAGTTGGCTTCATGCTCACTAGGGCATCATATTCACTTGAGTAGGAGTGATATGTATGGCAAGCAAGTTGTTGTTGAAAGATGAACGCTTTCACTTGTTCTTTGAAATCACTATCTTTGATCTTCTTGGCTTCCTTCTCTTCTTGATTGACTTCTTCTTCTTGCTTGTCAAGTCTTGGCTTATGATCTTGGAGATTGTCAATGAGATCTTTGGTTGGAATATCACCAAGTCTCCTAACTTCTTCAATAGAGGTCACCTTTGACTTCCATCTCTTTGGTAGAGTCCTCAAGATCTTGGAGTTGATTACACCTCTATCCAAAGTGTTTCCCAAAGTAGCTAGGCCATTTATGATCACATTGATGCTAGAGTACATATCCCCAATCCCTTCTTTCTTTCCCATCTTAAAGTTGTCTAGAAGGTTGTTTAACATGCATATCTTAGCCTCCTTGACTTGATTTGTGCCCTCATAGGTAATGCACAATTTATCCCAAATATTATTGGTGGTATCCCAAGATGAGATGTGGTTGAACTCCGTTGGGGTAAGGGCTGCATAGAGAATGCTTATGGCTTTGGCATTGAGTTGGGCTTCTTTAAGTGCAACTTCACTCCCTGTTGAAATAGCTCTGGTTGGATCCTTGTATGGTGTGACCATAACCTTCCACATATCAAAGTTTATGCCTTGAATGTAGAATTACATATGCCTCATCCAATAGAGGAAGTTGGTGTCATCGAGGACCTAGGGATGCATGGAGAAGCCTCCTTCTAGGTTGAGTGAACCAAGTAGCTTATCTCCCATCTTCTCATCTCATGGGAGATTGTTGGAGAAGATCCTTAGCTATGATACCACTTCTTGTATATAGGGATCCAGTGGGTGAGGGGTGAATAGAACTTCAAAATTTTCACAAGATAATTTAGACCTTCAAATTATATCAATCAAAACGAGTATCTTAAGAGAAATTTGAAGTCCTAACTTAGAAAGCATAGTAAGGATGATAGAAATTGAAACAAGCACTTCAAAAAGGTGGTTTAGAGTGGTTCCACACTCCAAAATAGGAGAGAGTCAATCCACTACCTTGAGAGATCAACCTCTAGGACTTTATAAGTGCTTTCCTCTATATATTCACATTCACTTATAAGAGTTACAACACAAGACCCAAAAAAGGACTTACCTATCCATTACAAAGAGTCTTCAACCTTACCAAGGGCTTACACACTTTACAAAGAGTCTTCCACCTTCTACAATGATTTACCTACTCTTGCACAAGTTATTAGGCTTCAAGGAATTACCCACTCTTATTGGATATTTAGCCTTTGCCTTCTTCTTCACATAGAGAAGATTTTCATCACTTCTTCAACCTTAAAGAAGAACATCAACAACTTCACCTTCACTCAGAGTAGCTTTCTTCGACATTTTCTTCTTTGAGAAATGGCATAGAGAAGATGGAATGGGATGAGTGCTTTGTAAGAACATGATGGTAGCTCTCCTACAACTGGCCTAACTCACTCATAATCACGAAATGATATGTAAATGAGAGAGAGAAAAGGGCTCAAGGAGTTTCATCACACTCAACTATAGCAAGGACTTAGAATAGCATGAATGAGAAAACTTGGAATGAACTCCAAGGTGTCCTAATTATAGGTGGGGGTGTTCTCTTGAGTGTCGGATCACTTAAGGGTGGAATATAGCCATTTTCCAAGTTGCAATGGATCTATTCTTGCTCAAAACAACTCACCAAAGGTTATAATCACTTTTTCTGCATTTTTTGTATAGTACATTTAGTTGAGTTTCAATATAGATAACTCGACCGATCCACTAAGAGACAAAGCCAATTTTCAAACTATCGATCGAGTTTGTTCTAGGAAACTCAACCAATGAGCTAAAATTAGTTTTGCTCAGTGATTCGGTTGATTAAGTTTTGTGAGTGTGCAACTCGACTGATTGGTCTCTTCAAAATATCCTTTATTGGATTGATTGAGTTTCCATGTGACGAATTTTCTAAATTGACATTTGAGTGATCAAACATTGGAATTAAGGGTCCCTGGTTTTTTCTCATCTTAGTTACAAGTCATATCATCAATACAAGTGATTAAAAAAATCATCTAAGGTCATTTGGAGTGATTTCCCAAATTGCACACTTGCATTTCTTTTGACTTGAAGTTGAACAAACTAGGGCTTGTGTAATTTCATCTTTTCATGTACCTATATCCTGAAATGAAACTTGAGCAAACATATTTGATACATACGAATGGAACAGTTAAATCATTATCAAAATACGAACAATGTATAACTCTCAAGTCAATAACATGTAATTAATGAGAAATTTCCATGATCATGCTACCTCTATTATTGTACAACGACTATATCAAAGTTTATCATCATGCAACACATACATAATCTCATTTGGTTTAATAAAAATGACTACCCATGCATCAAAGATGGTGAGTAATGTAAGGACCCTGACCAAGGTTTTGGACTAACCCTATTTGTTTTGCCAAAGTAAGTTGCTTAGAACTTTAATCTAATCCTTTAAGATATTTTGTTATCATGTGGCACACTTACGTTTCAAGTTTGGTCATGTTGGAATGTTGTTTGAGCAATGATTGCTTGTTTTGGACTAGAGTGTAATTTACCCAAGATGAGGGGTTATCTTGCGAAATGTCAAATGTTGAATGTACCCTTAGTACTTTATCATAATAAGGGAGGTAATGATTCTATGGGGTGCCTTGTGAAGAGCTGAAGTCCCAAGTTGAGCTTGTATGGTTGATGCTTATGCTTTATGTGCTTGTTTTGGTGCAAATTGCAAATTACCCACAGTTAGGGGTTGACATGCAATTTATCATTTCTAGAGCGTTCTTTATCTTGTTTGATATCATCTATAGGACAAATTAAGAGGTGCACACCTTGTTTGTATATCGATCAAGGAGTGTCATTCTCATAAGGATAAAGTTCTGCGAATCATGTGTGTTTTGACCTTAGAATATAGTGTATTGGTTTAGGGTGGTGTGGTGTATCGGTTTGGGAGAAGTGGTGCCTTTTGTAGCAGGAAAAGAGGATGAGACTCTACCTTGAGTATATAACCATGGTGTGCATGTTGAGCTATGGAGGTTTCATGTGGCCTTTGTACGTGGACAAGTGTCACCTAGACTCTTAAGGTGATGACACCTTTCTTTTGATCTTTCTATGTTCCTTCAAGTATATAACCCCCTCCTTCTTCAAACAAGTGACCCCTTTCGTCCATCATTGTTCTTTTATTCTTGGTGGACGAGCTTGGGAGCTTAAGGAGTTAGATGAAGACTCCAGGGAGCTTGGGAAGTTGAGTTCCTTTCTCATGGTGATTCCTTATTCAACTTTCATCTTGGTGAGTTATATTTCTTTGATGGCCATTTCTTTGAGCTCTCTTCTTCATCTTCTTCTTCCTCTCTTAGACATTGTCCATACCTTGGATGAAGGTTTATTAGGATGTGGTTCTCTCTCTTTCCTTTCTTATTTAGCTATCATAACCTTGGCACCTTCTTCTTTCTTGAGGTAATGTTGAGGTCGAGTTAGAACTATTGATGGACTGTCTTCCACCTTGAGAACGAGGGATTTGGAGGCTTGATCATGTACTTTAACCCTTGATGGAGACCTTCTTTAGGAGGGTTATATAAATCTTAGCCTTCTTTATTATTTTCACTCTTCCATGTGCTTATGTTGTTTCTCATCTCTAGATCATTTATCTCATATATACTAGTAGTTGTTGTTGGTTTTGAGAACTGATTTTATGATAAAACCTTATTTAGTTGTTGTTCACATCTCACATCTACCCTCCATGACAATATATGAAATAGGGGCTGATATCCTAAGGTTGAAGATGATTAAACTGACATTCCTTGAGGGTGCTAGCCCAACATGCCTTGAGGGTGTTAATCTGACATTCTTTGCAATGCTCAAATGGTGATGCCCAACTGATGCTCAAACCATGACGCCCAACTGATGCTCAAACCATGACGCCCAGCTAATTCTCAATTCGTGACACCCAACTGATGCTCAAACTATGACACCCAATTGATTCTCAAACCTTGATGCCCAGCTGATGGTCAAACTGTGACGCCCAACTGATGCTCAAACTGTGACACCCAGTTGATGCTCAAACTGTGATGCCCAACTGATGCTTAAACCTATACAAATTCATCAAGTGAACCATTATACCTTTTTGATGCCCTAACCCTAACAAACAGATACACTTCTAACTCAAAACTCATGTATGGGGTGATACACTTGAGGTTGATATCCTAGATAATAGTGTGTCTGATACACTAGAATGTGCTATGGCTGACGCAAACATGTTGATATGCATAGGGTGATATGCATAGGGAAACACTAATAGAGGTGCTTAGGCCGAAATAAGTCACTAGGCCAATACAAGTAAAGTGTAAAACCATGACACCTTGGTTGAATAAGAGATTGATATGACAATGCCTAATCTGACACACTTTCAAGTAGGGTTTCCCGATACCTTGGGGAGATTGAACCCTTGTATATTGTGTTGGGGTAGTCAACATGTGATGGTGGTAATAAGACGACACTCAATTTCAAGTATCAATCCAATGCACCTTGAAGGCCTCACCCGACACACCATGATGTGGTCAGTGTTGGGTTTTGTGGTGAAAACATGTATGGCGGAAGCAACAAAAAAATTCCACGCAACCCAAAATAGTATCTCGTCGACAACATTGTATTCGGAAAGAGTGTTTGCAGGATATACCTTATCGCGGAGAAAGTATGATGATTTCCCACTAAAAAATGGTGTGCAACACTGTTGGCCTACATAGATGAAACATCTCTCCCATTCGCTAAGTGCGTCGTAGGAAGATCTGGTGGCACTCCTTTCGTGTGGTGATATATGTTGCTTGTAGCGCGTATGGATAGTCGTTGACATCCTCTGAACGTAGGCGTATCAGCATCTACATCTCTACTTCATCCACATGGATGGACTGGAACTCCATGTCGTGCTTCTTAAGCTGGTGGGAAGGAGTCGTCTCTGTGTGGTGACGTGCTAGCATCGCGGTGATCTCCTTTCTCTCCTGAGGACGGTGATGACTAGGGTTTACGTATGTGAGCGTAAACTGAAAAGCCTCTCTCAATATCTTATATAGATATCGACCGTCAAACCCCTTTAAATAGGAGACGAAAGGAAGTAGTGTTTCCTACACCCATCGGTAAATAGAAACACCGTGTTAATTAAAATGGTTGTGAATTAATTAGAATATTCTAGAAATAATTAATTAACCAAATAATCACATTAATTGATTAATTAATATCTGACTCCATATAATTTCTTGGGATGGCTCTATGGTAATATATACCAATAGACTCCCACTTGTACTTAGAGCTAGTCACTTTAGTATTATTCTAATCGATTACATAAACATTTTAGTAAGAAATGTGATTTGGAGAAATTCTAATCAAATCCACAATTATACTCCTATTTCAAGACATACTATGTGTGTGACCTGGTAGGCTCGAAATTACATTGGTAGTGATATCCATAATCATATTATGATTTCACAAGCAATGATTGGTATCTAGTAAGACTTCATTGCCACCTAAGTAATTGGAGAAGTTGGAGAACAACTTAACCTATCATTCATGATTGGTGTTATAGTGATTGTATAGTTCCTTTGTTGCTGATATCCGGATTGAATTTGAGTCATGGAACTGTTATCCTTTTCAACGTTCAATCCATGTTCCTTGAACTAGAGCAGAATGTCTGAGATATATGTAAGCTCAATATCACATATGGACTCAGATCAGCATGGCCATGCATTTCTCAGTCTCGCTTATCAAGTGGCCAGAATATCAAACTCTCATAGGAAGGACAAATTCCGTATACACCACTCACAATCATCCCCATGTGTCACAGTGTACCCAAGCACCATCTTTATGGCAATCCCTATTTAGGACCACGGTGGATGATAACAAAGTACACTGAACGACATGTGATAAGTGTAGTGACCTTAGGTTTAAAAACCACAATCACCACCATCATTATGAGATGTGACTCTAACTACCAATCATGGTATCCATGTGTCACTCACAAGGTGGGTCTGCCTGATACACTGTTCTCTAACAAGTATCTATGTATTTGGTTTCATATATCCATATCATGGATAATGAGATTCTTGCATCAACCAACATACATTCTAATCTTATGTGTTATTGATGTCTATGGATATTTCCACAATAACAACCAATTAGGGACAAAACAAGAATACATACTCTTAGCATACATATGATCTCACTATTCAGGTCATCAACCCGAAGACATATGTCATTGATTATATTATTCTATAGACATCAATAAGTTTGATGGTCATCTTACAATATAAAACACAAACATATAGATTGGAAACGTGCCTTTATTAATATGATCAATGTAGTATTACAAATCATTTACATAGTATCCCATTACAATCATCAAATGATAGTCTTTATGGGCATACATACCAACTGATTCCCACTCACACTTATACCCAATCACTCATAAATCTCAATCCAAGTGATCGAACATGTCCATCATGTTTATGCTGTGAAAGTGCTTTTGTGAGTGGGTCAATCACATTGCTTTCTGTAGGTACTCTATAAATCTTCACATCTCCTCATTGTATGATCTCTTGTATGAGATGGAACTACCGTAGAATATGTTTGGAATGTTGGTGTTGTTACAACCCCAAATTTTGGGTTCATTTGGTGAGAAATGTAATTTCTCATAATAAAGATAAATGAACAAATAATGATGTTTTTTGATTGAGTGCATGTATTTCGTTTACAATAGCCTTGATGATTTGTGTTGTGGGCTTTATTGGCTATTGAGCCCAATAACAAGGAAATTCAATTAGTAAATGAATAATTGAGTTTCTGAGAAAAGAATGATGTGTAAACCTCTAGAAGGCAAATCCAAAGAGGGATTTCGTGCCTCTTGGGTTCCAAGGAGTCCAAAGTTGCATAGAGAATGCAATAATAAAAGAAAAGATCAATTAAATATTTCCTTATCAAGAAATAAATTGAAAATAATAGTAATATGTGGAAAACAAGTGGAGGGAGGTGTAATTAAGTTATCCTTGATGGATTTTCGTATCCAAAGGATTCCTAATGTTAAAAGGGATTCCAATGAGGAAAACAGAAGAGAAATAAAGAGAAATCCTCAAAAGGAGATATTTTAATAAGAAATAAACAAGATAATGTGAAATAATGCATATTGATGCATTTATAAGGATAATGAGTATTCTTTAAAAAGGAATTTCAAATTATTAGAGTTCCTTGGGGTCCAAGGAGCCCCAATGAAGAAAGAGGAAAGAGGAAATACCAATAATGTCAAAAAGAAAATAATGTGAATATACTATTAATGAATGTTGTAGTATTGTTAATAAAGTGGTATTTTCTACTTAAGGAAAACTTAAGTTCGTGTCTAATGGACTAAAAGCCAAGAATAAAAAGAATAAAGGAAAAGGTTTTCAAATTCCTAAATACACAAATATTAGAGAATATTAAAAGGATTAAGAAGAGTGAGAAGGATTTCTTCTCCTTGAAGGAATAGGAGTCCTTATGGGAGTGGGACTTGTCCCCTCTTACAGGGCCACATTAGGGCGTGTTTGACCTCCCCTATAAAAGGGGTAGAACCTCTGGTTCGAAGTTAAAAGAGATCCCACACTTATCTCTCTCTTCTCCTTCTTCATCTTCTTTGGCAAAACCCTAGTCAAGGGGTAGTCCCACCCCTGGGACAATGAGGAGCCACAGACCGGAGTTCGAAGAAACCATGATGCTCCCACGATGCCGCATAGGAGAACGGCCGTTTCCCCGCGCTCTGAAGCTCACACATCAACTATTGCTTGGCTGTAGGTCGGGCAGGTAGTGCGAATTTGGCTCGATGAATCAACCCTCTTTGGCAACGGTCCAATGGCACCCTCGTGTGTGCAAAGGCACGACAGAGATGGGCGGACCATCCGTGATGGTCGTCGGGGTCCAGGAAGGAGAGGTCGGGCTGCGTCCAGCCAAGACCTAGCGGCAGTATGCGGCAGCAACCACAGGTTATTTGCGGTCGAGAATTAATGGAAAATCGAGTTCATATGTGAATTGGACAATAATGAACTTTGAGTTGATGATAAATTAGCACAATGATCTTGTCATGAATTAAAAGATAAAAATAGTTGCTTTAATGTAAAAGAGGTTTAATGGGATTAATTAATGGATAATTATGCCTTTAATCCGAAACTGAGTATTAGATGTTGAGATAATTAGGGTTTGTAATCAATTGTGTTAAATTAGGGTTTAAAATAGTAAAATATGATGGGAAATCCTAATTGCAATGGAAACCCTAAAAGTGGACTAGAAACCCTAAGAAGTGAGCTAGATCTTAATGACATGAGTAATAAAAGGAAATTGTATAATTGTTTCAGGATCTTATTGAATGCTTGCTTGCTCATTGTTGTTTGGATTATTCCTGCACCTGAATCTACATGTACATGTATGTGGTTACGCTTATGACTACCCGAATTAGTTTTTTGGGATTTTTATCGATGTTTCCATCGTGTCTTGAATTAAACTGTTGGATGTATTTAATTCATGCAATGTATAATGTGAATATGACTATCACATAAGAAATATGCCTACTAGCTCAGATCCTAGTCCCCTCTATAGCTTAATGGGTCGACCTAGTAAATGGCTACCAATGGGGTAGGCCATCAGGTCATTGAATGACTTAGTAATTGACTACCAATGGGGTAGGTCCATCAAGTCACATTGAGTTAGAGATTGGACTACCTATGGGTAGTGCCATGCGACTCAACCCTAGATATTGATCTACCTATTAGGTAGGATCATGAGGGGTCTTATAAGGATCTACCTAGAGAGAGGTAGTATCTCAGTCTGCTGCAGGGACAACACAGAGATAGGGGATATGAAAGGATTGAGTAGTGTGGTTTAAAATGTAATCTTGGCTGTTAAATGATAATTGGTTGATTACTTTGTTATTGTAGTTGCATGATTGTTGTTTCCCCACAAACCAGCTTCTTGCTGACCGACGTTTTATTTGTCGGAATTTTAGATGTAATCCCTGAAAGCACAAACAGTAAAGTGACACATCTGGAAAGTAAGAAATAAAGTGCAAGGAGGATTAGATAGAGTAATTCCGGTTGGGGATAGTTAGATTCCCAAGGTTTTAAAAAGGTAAGCAAAGTTTTAAATTTCCTACCAATATTCAGTTTAGTAGTAGAATTTCATAATTATCATTGATTATTTGCTGAACCTTTGATCCTGTTAATTGAATAACGGTTCCGACCTTCAGGTCTCCCTTAGTTGGGGGTTACCGGGAGGCGGGGTCGTTACAATTGGTATCAGAGCATAGGTTCCTCACTTAATCTTTAATAATTATTAAATTTTACAAATTCTGTAGAACCCAAGGGAGTTATTAGAGGATTATCCGAAAGACAGAGGTGTCTAGAAAAGGATCACGACCGGGGGCTGGAAATATTTTCCTCCGCACCGCTAGTCAGAATACGAGGACTCCCGGATTCGTGTGACTGCCTGGCCAAAGTCTTAGGGTATGAATCAAAATAAGACACCTTTAGGACTCTCTCATCTTGTTTATCCCTTCTCAACTCAAATTCTGTTAAGGACCTTAAGGATTAGGGTTTTCTCTCTTTTCCTCACCCTCTTGAGGTATGGGTAAGGTTGATAAGGATTAAGGAATCCTCCACCAAATTAAGAAAAAGCATGTAAATAAGATGTCATGGACATAAGCTTAATAAAGTAAGAGTAAAGGAATAGATACATGCTTAGGCCGTATGACACGAGTTGTCATTACCCTCAGGAGAGGCCTGAGGATACACCTCCTTGGCAGGAGGATGAGTAGAGAGAGTTAATCTTGGAGGTAGAAACCTCCATTAAAATTAGAGACCTAGCGCATCCTCTGAGGATGATGTTAACCCTAACCCTAAGTGAAGGTTAGAGAGGAAGATGACATGGTGAGTTAGATGTCATGGTTGACCAAGTGTTTGGTTGGACATTCCTTTGGGATGCCATAAGAGGTTAGATGACCTAGTACCTTTGGCGACCCAACTCTGGAAAGGGGCGTGCACATTAGAGCCAAGGGTATCTCCTACATGGATGAAGTTAGAGAAGAACCTATAGAACCCTATGAGCATATGCAAGTAGGGTATAGTTTAATGACACCCTGGTTAAGAGATCATGATGGGAGGCTTATGAAATAAGAATAAAGGGCTATGAATGATCTTGAGAAAACATAAGTTCGAACCTAGACTTCATCCACATAGAGGTATGACTGTGAGCTTGATCCTTCATGGAGAGAGAACCTCTAGTAGTATGGCTGGAGGTGGAGTTAGCTGTAGAAAGAGAAAGAAGGAACCAAGCAAGAGGGTTGGAAGCTTAGTTTCTGAGACATGAGAAACAACAGAGGATTGAGGATGATGTGACCTATGTGGATGATAGGGGTTGCCTTATGATTGACCCTTGGAGGCTGATGATGTCTTGGTTGCCGTTAGAGGAACCAAACCTTAGAGAAAGGATGATGCTTTTGGTACCTATGTTATAAGTGATTACCTACCGGATGAGATAAAGAGTGCTTTAGACCTTGAGGAGGTTTAAGTAACCAGTTGTGAGGATTTATACCTAGTTGGTTGTCCTGGAAGAGGACTCAACTCCGAAGTGTTGCTCGAGTAGAAGGATCATGGAAGTACATGACATATCTTGGACATGCTTGATTCATGGTTAAGAGATTGAGCATGCAGTTGGATACCCAAAAGTGAACATAGGGTTCCTAGGCCTAAGAGGGGAAGCAGTGTACCCAATGCTCATGATGAAATTTGAGTCTCTATAGTTTCGAACATGGTACCCCTCATATGTAAAGGTAAAAGAAACCCCTAAGTTAAGGTTATGTTTGATGAACCCCTCACAACTAAGTTGGTCTAATGTTGAGAATGGGAACAAAGGTGACCTAGCGTGGTTTGGTAAGTGTCTTCTTGTGCCTTAGTAGCTTTCTAGGGTTAAACATGCTCATGGGGATGTAAACCACGGACATTAGGGAATTTGTGACTGTTATTATCTGGGTGTAGTTTCCTACCATCCTGGGAGAGGGACCCTTTTGTAGGGTCTATACCAGTTTTGTTGGTTTTGAGCTAACCTAAAGAGATTTCATAGGGTCTTGAGAAGCTAAGTGAAAAGTACATGGCATGAGGACGAACATGTAGACCCATAGATAACCATCTCTAAGTTCATATGGATGTGTTACCATGGAGGTAACCAGTATGGGGCTTGACCAAGATAGGCAGGTTGCCATGATCCCTATGAAAGGATGAAAGCCAGCCCACGAATGCAGGAAGAGAGATGATGAATGCTTGGGAAGGTTCTGAGTTGCACATGTACTATAAGAGAATCCTAAGTCTATCCTAGGGTCAGGTAGGGATAAGACCGATGGAAGTAGGAGTTGCCTAATTCCCTAGTTGCACATGACCATAGGGTCGGGAGGTAACAACTATCATTGTCTGAGGGCCATGGGTCAGGAGATTGATCACCTTCATGAACTCATGGGACCCAAAGGACAGATGAGTAGGGCACTCTCTGGATGCATGAAGGAAAAGGGATGACCCCAAAAGTATTGGCACCCTATTGACCTAGGGGAGATGACTAAGGATTGTGTAGTAACTCAAGTAGGTTCGAGACCAGTTTTCCATGGAAGTATGTGGATATCAAGATAATGGCACATTTGAACTTAGATTTGAAGGTGTACTGGCAATGTGGGTTGTACCATCTCTACTCGTGGAACAGGAAGTACTTGTGTTTGGACGGCCTCCAAATGCTTATTTCTTCTTGTTATGGGAGTGAGAGATAGGACAATATGCATGCCATACATCAAGGGTAAAGATGATGTGAGCTGGAACGTTGCTATAAGGAATAATAATGTGCCCTGGTGGAGTGAATGATACATGGACAGGTACAAACAATAAACATATGAAAATAATCACCTTGTAAGGATGTTCCTAGTAGAAGCTTTGTGGAATTTGCAAGCTATACAAGGTTGAGTTTGATCACCAGGTGGATGAGCTCAGAGTTTCTTGATGAAGATAAACTTAGAGTTTGAGATGAGATGATAAGTATAATACATGGAGGATGAAAGGCGATAATGAATGCTCTAGTTGAGAAAAAGAGATAAGTTTGGCTAACTCCCAGGTGTACCAATAGCGGTTAATCAAGTTAATGGTTGTTTAGTTAGCCAACCTAGTCCTTGGGTGTTAAAGGATGGTTGTAGAACCTCGGATACACATCCTTGGATAGGAAGGTAATGAAACCTTGATGAGAGTAGTTTAGGGTTTCTGAGGAATCGATCTTGAGGAATCATGATATATAGAAAATCATGATTTTAAGATCACCATACACCGTGAAACTACAAAGATGGTAAGTGATAGTGGCACTTTGGATGCTTAAAACAAAGTTGCATGTAGCATGTGGCCATGCAAGCTAGGAGGCGAAGGACGAACACCAGTAACCCAGTACATGGATATAAAGTATAAAGAGTTCCCGAAAGAGAATGGGAGTTCTTCACTGTGGATGTTGGAAGTCTCCCCTAGACCATGGAAGGTCAAGATGCAAGATGGGTTATGGTAGATCACCTTACCTAGATGACGTGAGAAAGGAAGAGCACTGTCACTGGACAGATTCGGTTGAACTACTTAAGAGAGAAGGATGGTTCAACCACACCCTAATGTGAGTTCAAAAGTTTTTGGCTATGACCAAGGTTCACTCCCACGAGGTGGAAGTGGATACATGAAGAACTCGATGATAGTATAGTTTATCACCCTATACTAATGAACAGTATGATCCAAACTAGAGGGTCTGATGAGAGCATGTTTGCTCATTCAGGGTGATACATAGAGACAATTCTTAAGATGCAATGTTAACCACCATAACCTTTATCGGGATGCAAGAAGTCTTATAGAGAGGATGTGTCGGTCACCAATTCATTAAGATGATGTTGGTGAAGGAGGCCTCGCGAAGGTCAGGAAAGAACCACAGTGTGTGCAAATGAAGTCGCTTTGATGGTGCAATGGTTGAAAGAGAGAGCCCAGTGGTGACATGAGTCATGAGATGATGCAAAGAAGACTGACATACAGTTCACTATGGGAGAATATGTGATGTGAAAATCCGACCCCTCTAAGCTACAGCTGAGTCCCCGATATATGGGTCCATTTGAGATGGATTGGTGGAGATAGTTGTGCCCTCAGGATAACATGATGTGTGATGAGTTCCATATGTCTGGTCTAGAGCACTGTGTGAGGTACCCAAGCCATGTGTTGAGCTCTGAACCTATTTAGTTTTTTTTTTAGAAGCTGAAAAGTCCTGAGTCACCTATGAGGGTACAATATACCAAGGTAAGAAAGAAATCATATGAAAGAATATGAGATGATGAAGGTTCTTGGGAAGCACCATGGACAAGGGTAGAGCCACATGGGAGCCATGATGGACATAAGAAAGGCTTATCCTGAATTGTTTGTTTGCTTGATGGAATTTTGAGGACAAAATTCTTATAAGAGGGGAAGGATGTTACAACCCCAAATTTTGGGTTCATTTGGTGAGAAATGTAATTTCTCATAATAAAGATAAATGAACAAATAATGATGTCTTTTGATTGAGTGCATGTATTTCGTTTACAATTGCCTTGATGATTGTGTTGTGGGCTTTATTGGCTATTGGGCCCAGTAATAAGGAAATTCAATTAGTAAATGAATAATTGAGTTTTTGAGAAAAGAATGATGTGGAAACCTCTAGAAGGCAAATCCAAAGAGGGATTTCTTGCCTCTTGGGTTCCAAGGAGTCCAAAGTTGCATAGAGAATGCAATAATAAAAGAAAAGATCAATTAAATATTTCCTTATAAAGAAATAAATTGAAAATAATAGTAATATGTGGAAAACAAGTGGAGAGAGGTGTAATTAAGTTATCCTTGATGGATTTTCGTATCCAAAGGATTCCTAATGTTAAAAGGGATTCCAATGAGGAAAATAGAAGAGAAATAAAGAGAAATCCTCAAAAGGAGATATTTTAATAAGAAATAAACAAGATAATGTGAAATAATGCATATTGATGCATTTATAAGGATAATGAGTATTCTTTAAAAAGGAATTTCGAATTATTAGAGTTCCTTGGGGTCCAAGGAGCCCCAATGAAGAAAGAGGAAAGAGGAAATACCAATAATGTCTAAAAGAAAATAACGTGAATATACTATTAATGAATGTTGTAGTATTGTTAATAAAGTGGTATTTTCTACTTAAGGAAAACTTAAATTCGTGTATAATGGACTAAAAGCCAAGAATAAAAAGAATAAAGGAAAAGGTTTTCAAATTCCTAAATACACAAATATTAGAGAATATTAAAAGGATTAAGAAGAGTGAGAAGGATTTCTTCTCCTTGAAGGAATAGGAGTCCTTATGGGAGTGGGACTTGTCCCCTCTTAGAGGGTCACATTAGGGCGTGTTTGACCTCCCCTATAAAACGGGTAGAACCCCTGGTTCGAAGTTAAAAGAGATCCCACACTTATCTCTCTCTTCTCCTTCTTCATCTTCTTTGGCAAAACCCTAGTCAAGGGGTAGTCCCACCCCTGGGACAATGAGGAGCCACAGACCGGAGTTCAAAGAAACCATGATGCTCCCACGATGCCACATAGGAGCACGACTGTTTCCCCGCGCTCTGAAGCTCGCGCATCAGCTATTGCTTGGCTGCAGGTCGGGCAGGTAGTGCGACCTTGGCTCGATGAATCAACCCTCTTTGGCAATGGTCCAATGGCACCCTCGTGTGCGCAAAGGCACGACGGAGGTGCGCGGACAATCTCTGATGACCGTCAGGGTCCAGGAAGGAGAGGTCGGGCTGCATCCAGCCCTGACCTAGCGGCTGTATGCGGCAGCAACCATAGGTTATTTGCTGTCGAGAACAGCCATAGTTGGCCACGTTTCGGTGGTGCTCCGAGGGCGTCAGGGTATAGCGGAGTTGGGGCGGACATGGACGGCCACCCCCGAGCCCAGAAAAGGGAGGGACAGACCTCCGACGCGTTACAGATCGTGCAAAGTTAGGTCATCATGAGGTAGATGAAGGGCAATGGTCATTGGACGAATATACCCTCCGTGGGCTACATCGTTAACTGACTGAAAGGAGGGCATAATGGACATTTGGTTATCTTTCCTTTTGGGCGAGCATGTTGCATGGAAGGAGTCATGTGGCAGCTTGCTATTGGCCAAATAAGTGATTTAATGCAAAATTCATAGATAAATATTGGTAGCTCCGATGAGAACATACAAAATATGAAAATTGGTCAGAAAAATGAGGGGAATCTAATAAAAATAAAATTGAAGCCTGATTCTGATTGCAATTCGAAAAGTAATGGAAGTATTAACTTTAATGTAATGATGATTAAAGAAACCCTAATTGGGGATTATTAATGTGATTAGTGAGGTCAATTGATGATTAAAGTTGATATTAACCTGTTAATCATAAAGATATACATTAAGATCGAAAAAAGATGAACTTTGCATATAATTAGTTAATTTAGAGTTTCATATGCATGAATATACTTTAATGTGCCTTGAAACCCTAATGTTGACTAATTCGAATATTAATGGCTTTAATTGATAAATTTCATGATTAAAGTTGGAGTATGCTATTTCGAGCATTAAAGTTCCTAATTTGTGGATAAATACCATAAAAGTAGTAATTAGGGTTTTCTCATGAATAAAAGGTGGAATTAATGGCAAATCGAGTTCATATTTGAATTGGACCATAATGAACTTTGAGTTGATGATAAATTAGCACATTGATCTTGTCATGAATTAAAAGATAAAAATAGTAGCTTTAATGTAAAAGAGGTTTAAGGGGCTTAATTAATGGATAATTATGCTTTCAATCTGAAACTGAGGATTAGATGTTGAGATAATTAGGGTTTGTAATCAATTGCGTTAAATTAGGATTTAAAATAGTAAAAGATGAAGGGAAACCCTAATTTCAATGGAAACCCTAAAAGTGGACTAGAAACCCTAAGAGCGAGCTAGATCTTAATGACATGAGTAATAAAAGGAAATTGTATAATTGTTTCAGGATGTTATTGAATGCTTTCTTGCTCATTGTTGTTTGGATTATTCCTACACCTGAATCTACATGTACAAGTATGTGGTTACGCTTATGACTACCCAAATTAGTTTTCTGGGATTTTTATCGATGTTTCCATCGTGTCTTGAATTAAACTGTTGGATGTATTTAATTCATGCAAAGTATAATGTGAATATGACTATCACATAAGAAATATGCCTACTAGCTCAGATCCTAGTCCCCTATGTAGCTTAATGGGTCAACCTAGTAAATGGCTACCAATGGGGTAGGCCCATCAGGTCATTGAATGACTTAGTAAATGGCTACCAATGGGGTAGGTCCATCAAGTCACATTGAGTTAGAGATTGGACTACCTATGGGTAGTGCCATGTGACTCAACCCTAGATATTGATCTACCTGTTAGGTAGGATCATGTGGGGTCTAATAAGGATCTACCTAGAGAGAGGTAGTATCTCAGTCCGCTGTAGGGACAGCAAAGAGATAGGGGATATGAAAGGATTGAGTAGTATGGTTTAAAATGTAATCTTGGTTGTTAAATGATAATTGGTTGATTACTTTGTTATTGTAGTTGAATGATTGTTGTTTCCCCACATACCAACTTCTTGCTGACCGTCATTTTGTTTGTCGGCGTTTTAGGTGTAATCCCTGAAAGCACAAACATTAAAGTGACACATCTGGAAAGTAAAAAATAAAGTGCAAGGAGGATTAGATAGAGTAATTCCAACTGGGGATAGTTAGATTCCCAAGGTTTTAAAAAGGTAAGCAAAGTTTTAAATTTCCTACCAATATTCAGTTTAGTAGTAGAATTTCATAATTATCATTGATTATTTGCTGGACCTTTGATCCTATTAATTGAATAACAGTTCTAACCTTCGAGTCTCCCTTAGTTGGGGGTTACTGGGAGGCGGGGTCCTTACAGGTGTGATCTTAGTTCTTTAGCCTGTGCAATTGTTCCATTGTTGTCGCAAAACAACTCAATTGCATCACTAGCGCTTGGAACAAATCCAAGTTCAGAAATGAACTTCTTGATCCACACAACTTCCTTTGGAGCATTAGATGCGATAATATATTCAGCCTCTATTGTAGAATCTACAACCGTCTCTTGCTTGGAATTCTTCCAGCTCACAGCTCCATTATTTAGGCAAAACACAAATCTAGATTGTGATTTGTAGTCATCTTTGTTAGTTTGGAAGCTAGCATCGGTGTAACCCTTTACCACGAGCTCTTCCTCACCACCATATACAAAGAATTGATCCTTAGTCCTTCTCAAGTACTTTAGGATGTTATTATGGCTATCCAGTGACATTCACTTGGATCTGACAGATACTGGCTCGTCATGCTCAAAGCATACAACACATCAGGATAAGTGCATAACATCGCATACATGATGGATCCAATTACTGATACATATGGAATCTTACTCATGTGTGCCCATTCATCACATGAACCATGACATTAGGCTTTAGAGATCGTAACTCCATGGGACATGGGCAAGTTACCTCTCTTAGAACCCTCCATGCTAAACCTTTTTAGCACCTTGTCAATGTATGTGCTCTGGCTTAGGCCTAGAAGCCTTCTAGATCTATCTTTATAGATCTTGATTCCTACTATATAGGATGCTTCACCTAAATCCTTCATAGAGAAGGTCTTCCCTAGCCAACCTTTTACTATTTGAAGAGTAGGGATGTCATTTCTCATCAATAGTATATCATCCACATACAATATGAGAAATATGACTATGCTCCCACTAACCCTTTTGTAAACACAAGGTTCATCTTCATTTTGACTAAAGCTAAACTTTTTGACTACTTCGTCAAAACATAGATTCTATCTCTGAGATGCTTGCTTCAATCCATAAATTGACCTTTGTAACTTATAGACTTTATTGGCTTCCTTTGGATTGATAAAACCCTTAGGTTGTGTCATGTACACATCCTCGAGTAAATTCCCATTAAGGAATGCTATTTTGACATCCATATGCCAAGTCTCATAGTCGTGATAAGCTACAATGGCAAGCATGACCCTGATGGATTTAACCATGGCAACTGGTGAGAAGGTCTCATCATAATCAACACCTTAAATTTGATAGAATCCTTTAACAACCAATCTACCTTTATAGGTTTGAAAATTTCCATCCATGTCGGTCTTCTTCTTGAAGACCCACTTGCACCCTATGGGTTTTACCCCTTCAGGTGGATCCACCAAGGTCCATACCTTGTTGGTGTACATGGATTCCATCTCTGATCTCATGACTTTGAGCCATTTCTCATATTCTGGTCCCTTAGTAGCTTCTAGATAGGATGTTGGCTCATCTTCTATGCCCAATTACAAGAAATCCAATTCTCTCAGGCTCAAGTCATGTTCTACTAGACCTACGAGGTTCCTGTGTCACATTTGGAACTTGAAATTCCACAACAGTTTGTGAGTCTTCATGTTCCTTATGTACCTCCTCAGGTTCTCTACTTTCTTGTTGATCTCGAACTTCTTCGAGCTCTACAATCCTCCCACTAATTCCTTTGGAAATAAATTCCTTTTCAAGAAATATAGTAGTCCTAGCAACAAACACTCTATTGTCAGTAGGTGTGTAGAAGTAGTATCCCTGAGTTTCTTTGGGGTATCCAACAAAATAGCATTTTTTAGATTTTGGTCCAAGCTTTTCAGAAAATTGTCTACTAACATAAGCTTCACATCCCCAAATCTTTAGCATAGACAAATTGGGATGATTCCCATTCCATATCTTATATGGTGTCTTTTGAACCGATTTGGAAGGTACACGGTTAAGTGTAAATACCGTGGTTTCAAGAGCATATCCCTAGAATGATATTGGAAGATCGACTGAACTCATCATTGATCGTGCCATGTCTAATAATGTATGATTAATTCTTTCTAACACACCATTATGTTGTGGTGTACTAGGTGGAGTCCGTTGTGATACAATACCACAGTCTCTCAGAAGGTCCTCAAATTCTTGGCTTAAGTATTCACCACCTCGATCTGAACGAAGTGCTTTAATACTCTTACCAAGTTTCTTCTCTATTTCATTCATGAAAGTCTTGAACATTTCAAGAGTTTTTGACTTGTGTTTCATAAGATATACATAGCCATACCTACTGAGATCATCAGTGAAGGTAATGAAGTATTGATAACCTCCTGTAGAATTTGATCTAAAAAATCCACATACATCAGTATGTATGAGCCCTAGCAGATCACTGGCTCTCTCACTGTGTCCAGTGAAAGGAGTCTTGATCATCTTCCCTAATAATAAGCCTCACATGTCTCTAATGATTCAAAATCAAAATAGTCTAGATACCATCCTTATGGAGTCTAGATATGCGTTACTCATTTATGGGCCCAAGAAGACAATGCCATAAGTAAGTTTTGTTTGACTTGTCAAGTTTTATGCTTTTAGTATTTATGTTGTATATGCTAGTCTCAAGTTCTAACAAGTAGATACCATAAGACATAGGGGAATTTCCATAAAGATATCATCTTTAGAAATAAAATTCATTCCATTCTTAATGTGAAATTCAAATCCACTCTTGTCCATACAAGATATAGAAATAATATTTCTATTAATGGCAGGTACATAATAGCAATTCTCTAATTCTATTACAAGGCCTATAGGCAAAGATAAACTAATAACTCCAACTGCGGTGGTAGCAACTCTTGCTCCATTAGCGACCTACAACATGACTTGGCCCTTTCATAAAGGCTTGCTTCTTATCAGATCCTGCATATTTGAACATATGTGAGATCCACATCTAGTATCCAATACCCATGATGAAGAAGTATTTAAATTTATCTTAATAAAGTATATACATGAAGTGGAGATCTCTATCCCCTGCTTCTTCTTCCTTAGTTCTTGTAGGTAGAGAGGACAATTTCTTTTCCAATGTTCGGCCTGGTGACAATGGTGACAACTGCCTTCTTTGGAGATCCCATCTTTAGCTTTGAGCGCGGATGACTTTGGCTTCTGCCCGACTTTAGAACCTTTCTTAGCCTTTCCTTTGACTTTTGAGTTTCCCTTTGTCTTGTTGATCATCATCACAGACTTGGGCTTGTCTTTCTTCATCTGTGCTTTAGCTATCCTCAACATGCCCAACAATTCTGACAATGGCTTGTTAAGATTGTTCATCTTGTAGTTCATGACAAAATGATTATATGATTCAGGAAATGATTGCAAAATCACATCAGTGGCCAACTCTTGGCCTAGGGGAAATCCCTGCTTGATAGGCTTTCCACGTACCCAATGAAAGTGAGTATATGGGTGCCAACTGAGTCTCTCTCTTTCATCTTGCTTCTAAACAAAGACTTGGAGACATCATATCTCTCCTATCTTGCTTGATGCTGGTACATGTTCTTGAGATGTGTTACCATCTCCATGACATTCATGTTCTCATGCTGCTCTTACAACTCATAGTTCATTGATCACAACATCAGGCACTTGACATCCACGACATCATTAACATGCTTCTTGTAACCATCCTTTTCAGCCTTGGGTGCATTTGAGGCAGATTTCACTGGCTCTGGTGTTTCAAGGACATTGAGCTTATGCTCATGCATGAGAGCAATTCTCAACGTCCTAAACCCATTTTAAAAGTTGGTTCTGGTAAGTTTGTCCTTCTCAAGGACCGATCACAACGAGAAAGCGTGAGTGTTGTTTGCCATTTGGTTTCTACAAAAGAAAAAAGTTTGCATTTAGTCCAAAACATCTTGACTTGTAAAGATTTGATAAACAAGATTAATTAGGCCTTTAATTAATTATGCTCCCACTATTTTATTCAAATTGATAGCCCTCACTATCAACTCAGAAGATTGTAGTGTACAACATTCTAGTGAGCTAAGATCCAAAATAATTGGATCAATGCCTAGCGAACGCCAGCATCAAAGACCAAATACTAAGGTAGATAACTTTTGTTAATTGCATCATATGCAACTCTTGGATAGATGATCATGCACAACTCCTTGCCATGATGCATCTGTATGCCTCTAGGTACTTGATCCTATCAAGGTTCCCTAGTTAAGTCCAACCCATAAGACAACACGATGAGTGTGCACCCTACGGAGGCAGACCCACATACCTAGCATCACACTTCTATGAGATAGACAATGTACCATGCGGAGGCGTGCCCACACATAGTCGATCTAGCTTTTCATGTGTGTTGCATTATGGAAGGCAACTAAAACTTAATATTATTAATTGATCGGTTTTATTAATACATATATATCCAAACACCACATACTTTTAGTATGTATCATATACTACTATATCCACAACCACAAACGATAGACATGCAATCACAAACACAAATACATCAGTTATGGACATTGTGACACCCCGCCATCACAGAGACAACGAGATGACACGTGAAAACGTGTGGAACCATATATTACCAAAAACAAGGGTTAATTAAAACTGATTGTGGAAAGCATACACACATAACTTTTACAACCAGGCCCTACAAGAAGATCAGGTCATATATATATATATATATATATATATATATATATATATATATATCTTTTACAACCAGGCCCTGTAAGAAGATCAGGTCATATATATATATATATATATATATATATATATATATATATATATATATATATATATATATATATATATATATATATTCAAGATCACCTGTCGAGTATGTTCACAACTTAAAGCTACCCATTGTCGCAACAATGCATATTAGCTCGTCACCTGTTTATACATAATAGGCCACGTATGGCCAGCAATAGGATATACAAAAATTATAGCTGCTAGACACCGTGAAACATCGTCAAAACTCTTCCAAGGACCTGAGAGTACAGGGATAACTCTAGGACTCTACTACAAAACCACCAAAATAGCAGCATGTCCATCTCTTGCCTTCTACTACTCTTCTTGCTGCTCGGCCGCAACCTCACGACCACCACCACGTCTAGAGTGATCACCTAAAAAGGGTGTAAACCAGCGAGGCGAGACATACAGTCCCAGAGAGAAACATAACTCCTCACCGCAACTATAAAACCTCAAAGGTTAAGGCAGGTAACAACAAATAACTGTATAAGCTATAACAAGAGCAGCATACTGAGCAAAGCTATTATTACCATCAAGCTTACCAAGATATCCGGGAGGCATATTACCAAGTATTTCTTTATGGAACATGATTGCCAAGATAAGCTTTATAAGAACTTATCACAAGATATAAGGATCGTACACGTATCTGCAAGGTGTAACTAGATCAGCTATGTAAGCAAGGCCTCAATCAATGTTCTGTGTTTTACCCTAAGCAAGATATACTATTCAGCTGGATTACATTTTATTATGCCCTAAGGAAGTGAGCCTTCCCTGCTCAAATCCAACCATTAGTTGTAAAGCCCAATCCGGTGCCATACAAGGTCTAAGGAGATATGGACTCCATGACCTCACCTTCCCGTGGTCAGTACACGAATCATCAAGCAAGACCGCAATCTTATGCTTATAGGCCTCAACCTCTGGGTTAGCTCCACAAGCTACCCATCTCTAGCTCACCTCATCATAGGTGCTAGTATATACATCTGAGCCATGAATGCATCATGCTCATCATCACATATCCTGAGCCATGGGTCTGTTCACCATGCTCCATACATCTCAAGTCTGCAACCGCAGTTGCACTCAACCCTCCTATTTTAGGCTAGGGGAAACCTCGCATATTCAACAATATGTGCTCCAGGTAATCCCGTAGGATAAACCTGTTCCACCATCACCAAATACTAATAGTAATGGATCTATGGCCAGGGAAAACTACATGATATGTTTATCTATCATTGATTAGTATATTTTAAGCCAATTGGTGAGGCAAAACAAGGTATAAACATAGCCTTATAGAATTACATCACTATTGCCATCAACATACTGTCCTGGGACCTCAATCCCTCATGATATCAACCATTACCTCTCAAGGCATCACAATCATGCATCAACATCCTGGGAACACATGCCTTATCTCATCATCAGAGGATAACACCTCCACTAGGCACTCAACCTTATATCAGGTCCTCAGACCTATCAACTTGTTACTTTATTAACAAGGATTATCATCACATTGTGCTAGTCAAAACACATTTATCTCATAGTTCTTACCAGACCATGAATCCACATGAAATACATGCATGGTTAGTATATACATAATTAAAGCCATCATGGATGAACAGAAAGATCATACTATCAAGTATTACACAAACTTTATCATTCATAGTATTATAATCAATCAGGGACATATGTTATGCCTTATACTTGTGACCATATGCATGGTATACAAACAGCGGCGATGTCGGGTTTTCACACTGTTCCAACAAATAGAAGAACAAACTGCCTACTCCGTCAGAGGCCTATCCTATAGGAGGCCTCCTATAGAAAAATGATAGGAGCCAATCAGGATCTGATATACTACAAAAGAATTTGTATTAGTATTGAAAAAGAAAAATCACCATTATAACAATTAATAATAAGGGAAAAGAGTTGTTGCATGTTGTTATAACTGGTCCTATTTTGAATATATTTTGTGATGATTAATTTCAATCTATAATTACTAGGAATCTAGAAAAATTAATATTTTTCTTTATTGATTACAATGACAACATAAACATCTTATCGATTGTAGTATTAGCGATAGCATACTTATGCCTTATATACTAATAATGGTAACCCAAATTATAAATGGTTAATAGTGTTAATGGTCACTGGTCACACAATTCTAGTGCACATACTAATAATGACAACTTTGTCAATTTGATACAAATATATAATAGAGACATATTTTCAATCATGTGTGACATTTTGGTTATATAACATCACTTTTACTACTCCAGTGTCACGACATTGGCAAAGACATCTTTTAAGTTATATAGTCATATATAATGATGAAATAAGATATATTATTAATTATTTAAATATTTATTATTTGTTATCTTCATATTCACATTCTATCTTGCTTCTTATATTCAAACAAATATAAATCTTGATAATAAGATTCATACATATATTTTCTTCAACTACATGTAATTATCACAAGATTTAAAAAATCTATATCTCTACTATTCTTTTAAAAGATTCCCCTTCAGCAGAGAACCAATATACCACGAGGGTGCATGGTAAAAATGTGAACCCCACATTTCTTTCAACCTTTACTACCTACAACAATGTGATCAATTTCAAGAAAAACGTTAATTTGAGGGCTTGATCACTAAGAATAAGAGCATATAAGGAACTTTAATATTTAAGTAAATCAACAATTGTCATCAAACTGTTGTGTTGGATTTCTTTCACATATAATATATATACATAAGTATACATAGCTCTCCTCGAATCCAATAAAATTTGCAATTAATAGAGAGTGAGGTTACACCAAAACATGATGGAGTTCAAGTAATAGCTTCATGTATTAAAATATATCTCAAATATGTGAAGGAGTTGAAGTTAAATCCATGTCCCAAATGATATAATATGCAATGTAGCGCTAATTTGAAATTTGAGTAGATCGACTCTCCCGGGCAATAGTCTAGTGGTGGTGTACATAAATACTAATAGAGCATACCCATCCAAAGCAAGCCACTCTGCATATGTCAATATGGATGTTTGTGAGCTGAAATTTTAATCAATACATAAAAATCATCTGAGCCTCTTTAGGAACAATTATGTTGACATCAATTCAATGTACACACTCCAAGACCACTTCCCTTGTAAGATTCAGATAAGAATGCAATGGATCCACTTAACATATCCTTAGTTAAAAAGAGTAACACGTCGCATTTTTCTTTAGAAAATGTTCAAAATAAAATTCATATTCAAGAATGACTATGAATTGATAGATTGATAATATTTGATAATGATGAATTTATCCATGAGGCCTAATTTATCTTCTTGATAGGCAAGTAAAACATAATAGACCAATAAAATTTCCAACTATAGTAATGGTAACTTGTAAAACACAAGTATATGCCACCCAGATCAAGTTATTTTAACAACAGAAAGAAATTTAACACAACTACTAGGTGACTTGCAAGACTTAAACAAGCTCGTAGTACTAGAATTAAAAAAGTTTTATGAAATGAAAATTTTGCAACAAGGGAGTTGGAGAAGTAGGCAGATTCCATCAAAAGGTTCCATGAAAACCTATAGGAGGACAAGGAATGAAATAACTATTCTAACCAACTACGTCCAACGACGTCCCGGGTGCCGCGTAGTGGACTGAGACTGATCTCAGAGTCACTACCATTTACTATATATATTTTTGGAATTCCAAAAGTGGTCGGCTAAACTGAGCCCCAGTTCACATGTAATGATCAGTTTCCAATTCAAACATGATATACTACTAATAAATAATACAGTACATATGCCCCCAAGGGTCAATTATAATATATACTCATGCTTTTGGCTACTGCAATGTAATAGACTAATAGTCGTCACTACCATTAACTATATATACTAGCAAATGTACGTGCTTCGTACATGATGATTATGTATAGATAATGCATTAAATATGAAAATTTTTAGTATAGTTTTCATTAGAAGAGTACATATAATGTTAATGAAACCTAAGAGAGATCTAAGCAATGAAAAGTATCATGCTAACTTGATTCATATGTTGTAGATATGTTTACTTTGCCTCACTAACTTATGATTATCATTTGATATGTCCAATTGTAACTATTTCATTTTGTATGGCTACACCTAGATTCAACATCATATAACTAAGTACACTTTATTCACATTTTGGTTCTTGGTATTCAACTACATCTTATTGATGTAAGAATTTACTTCAAGTGTTTCTTTATAAACATGATCATGAATCTCTTCTTTAGTGACTTTGTGTATGTAAAATCAGTTGTGGAACCATATTCATCCAGGGGTGGGGGCATGTGTCCTACCTTAATTTATAAATTAACCTTAGGTGACATTATGTAGATCACCTCTTTACAGTAAAGTCTCTTTTCGTGCCCTACATTTTTTTTCTCTTTCACATAAGTTGATCCATTAATAACACACTCACTAGCCAATTTTCCTAGCTACACCACTCTGTATAATCCCTCCTTGAAGGTTTTAGGTCTAATTGTGATCTTGATTAGGCATCACTATGTCTTTCATAAAAATATGAGATCAAATTTTGCTGTGTTATTCACTTACATACTTCAATAACTCAAAGAAAAACTTATCAACAATGACACAAATTTCATCAAATACAGATGTAACAATGCTACAAACTATTTAGTGATACTTTTTATTCTAGTAATCAACTTTGCCTCACATTTGTAGAAACTATTGTTCTCTTATGTATATGATTCAATGTATCTCTTTTACATATTACCATTTTACAAAGAATGAAGGACAAATTGTAAGCTTATTTACTGTCAATGCAATAGTAAATAATGTATCAATAAAATAATATATTTCTACATACATATAAGATGTTTATTTCACAGACATTGGTTTTATTTAAAAATAGTGGCTCCATTGTCTCACAAAATTACTTAGAAATAAATATGGTAGAAATTCAATTTTTATTATTAGTCAATTTCATGCTTCTAACATAATTAACCACCATTATAAAGATTAATTTAATATTATATACACTTGGGATTATCATGTTTAAATTGTTGAAATTGATTTACATCTAGTAGCCTACATCCAATTAAGCGCATATGTGGGTGTCTAATGTGGACAATATAATTCATTTTGGCAATCTCAAGTAGTTCCATCATGTGATAGTTGTTCCTCATATATGAATGTTTTAAGGTTGTCCATGAGTTGTTCAAATATTGCATTGCATTTGGAGATTGACAAGGAAACTATGGATGTTGTAGATAAATAAATTAAAGGGTTGTCACATAATAGAGAAATAATTCCGTTTACATTTAAAATATTTTTTCTAAACATGTTTACATTTATTGGTATATAAACTATATACATTTTTTATTCACCTTACCGTAATACATGTCTAGTGACATCTTCATGTTATGTTTTCAATGTGTATCATAGTTGAGTTGGAATTGCATTCTTTAGAATCATTCTATTAAGTATATTTCTTATGGATTTTTTTAGACATGGTTTCTTTGAAGAACTATTTAATTTAGAGATGATAGACTCTAAAATAGAAAAAACATTAGAGAATGTTATTATGGTTTTATTTTTATCTATCGTGTATCATACAATACAAAAACATTATTATGTTTATGGTTTATAGTTTGAAAAATAATCATGCCTCATAGTTCAACACTAATGGTTATGGACAAAAATGAATTTAGAGATCTTTGTTGTGAGGTTCTTCCATAGTCATATATATATATATGATTATCACACATAATGATACATTGCTTCATATATAAATTTATACTCCTCAACTCAAAATCATCATCTGGCCATCAATGTTGAGATTATATGATCATAGTAAATATAAAATCTAATGCATATATCACTAAATATGATTACTAAAGGATTTTACAAAAATTTAATTTGTAGTAAAGAGTAACACGTTCAATGTGATGTCAAAAAGTAGAGATATAGGATGGCAGAAACTATATCATTATATATGTTTGTATTGTCAATCAATACCACCTAGGCAAGGTACTATTGTTTAGTTTGTAGTAATGAATATAACTTCAAAGTTAACCCTCCATTGGTTATCATGAGATAGTATATTGGAAAATACAGTAGATGAAATATGATTGAGTAATATAAACATAATTTATTGATTGAGCCTAACTTTCCAAAATAGATTATCTCACATCATAATAGTGGAAAGTTATAAATTTGTGATAATGAAGCAACCCCTAGTTTAGTGTCAAGTCATCTTAACCAATTCTCATTTGAAATGTAACATAATTATGAAGTCAAATGGTACCTACCTTTTAAGTAAATATCTATGAAAATTTCCAAATGAAAAGATTTGTAGCATGGGACTTCTCATTAAATTAAGAAGCACATATAGACAATTATAGTCAAATACTCTATAACTAATTCAACAATTGATCATCATTCCTTTTTTATGATGAAAAAGCATTTACATATTATAGTTATGTAAGTCATGTCTTCTCCATCTAACATTCCACAACCAAATGCAATCATGGACCAACCAATAACAAGCATATGTATTTTGATTGAAGGTCAATGCCATTGTTAGGAAGAACAACTACCATATATGCACGAACCCCAAACTATTTTTGTAATATTCATCCGTTCTTGTGGTAGGAACATATTTATAGGGATCCAACGTTGTGATTTTTGATTTTCCTTATAGGGACACACACTCTATCAACTAAAAGTATCCTTTCTGCAGTTGTGGAGATTAATGTGGATGATGATTCTTGTCAATGTAATCTTGCATTGATCTTATTTTTATTATTATTTAGACATTGCACATATAATTATAATATTTAAAATTTCATATAATCTACAGTAACAAATTGTGATGCACCGTTCTGAGCATATTATCATACAAGTGATCTGCGGTTGAATCCTAAAGCTTAGAATTCACAAGAGTGCACTACCCCATTGAGTTGGTTATTTGATTTAATGTTACATAACAATGTAATATACGAGCATAAAAAATAATTGTTCAATAAGCATCGACGTCAACATACCTCTTAGGAGACGCTATATACAAATGCCATTATTTTTTCTAAATTTATACAAAGAGACACATCCATGTTTAGATATTAACATATTGAATTGTAATGTTAATAGGCTAAATACAAAATACATGAGGAGTGTGGAAAATTGTAAAAAGCAACATGGCCTAAAATCAAAGAAAAATCTGATTCAAGCTGACTTTTCTGGAGAACAAAAGTAATCATATTATAATGTATACGGAAAGACATAATTTTGGTATTGTACGACATATATGTAATCCAATAAACTTACATTAACTTGTAGTTGAAATATTGGTGTGACTATCTCTTACTTTCAAGCTCCCCACGAGAAAGATGATTTGGCTGTTCAAATTGTAAAGGATAACATAAGCCAAACATACGATAATCGTCTGCATGGAAATGAGTGTTAATAGATATATCTGCATGTTATACTAAATTTTATACATATACAAAGTTAGCTGATATTCTGGGGTCACTTTGTCGATTGCCAATCATAGCATGAAACCGATTAGGAGAGTATTGTATAACATGCATATCTTGAGCATGATTCACAAAAGGGACAGTGAACAACATATTCTTCATATTTGATTAGAAACGTATTACATACATCAATTACTACCTACAACAATGTGATCTATTTCAAGAAAAACGTTAATTTGAGGGCTTGATCACTAAGAATAAGAGCATATAAGGAACTTTAATATTTATGTAAATCAACAATTGTCATCAAACTGTTGTGTTGGATTTCTTTCACATATAATATATATACATAAGTATACATTGCTCTCCTCGAATCCAATAAAATTTGCAATTAATAGAGAGTGAGGTTACACCAAAACATGATGGAGTTCAAGTAATAGCTTCATGTATTAAAATTTATATCAAATATGAGAAGGAGTTGAAGTTAAATCCATGTCCCAAGTGATATAATATGCAATGTAGCACTAATTTGAAATTTGAGTGGATCGACTCTCCCGGGCAATAGTCTAGTGGTGGTGTACATAAATACTAATAGAGCATACCCATCCAAAGCAACCCACTCTGCATATGTCAATATGGATGTTTGTGAGCTGAAATTTTAATCAATACATAAAAATCATCTGAGCCTCTTTAAGAACAATTATGTTGACATCAATTCAATGTACACACTCCAAGACCACTTCCCTTGCAAGATTCAGATAAGAATGCAATGGATCCACTAAACATATAACTTAGTTAAAAAGAGTAACACGTCGCATTTTTCTTTAGAAAATGTTCAAAATAAAATTCATATTCAAGAATGACTATGAATTGATAGATTGATAATATTTGATAATGATGAATTTATCCATGAGGCCTTAAATTATCTTCTTGATAGGCAAGTAAAATATAATAGATCAATAAAATTTCCAACTATAGTAATGGGAACTTGCAAAACACAAGTATATGCCACCCAGATCAAGTTATTTTAACAACAGAAAGAAATTTAACACAACTACTAGGTGACTTGCAAGACTTAAACAAGCTCCTAGTACTAGAATTAAAAAAGTTTTATGAAATGAAAATTTTGCAACAAGGGAGTTGGAGAAGTAGGCAGATGCCATCAAAAGGTTTCATGCAAACACTAGTACATAACCGACTTTTAGTGTCGGTTATTTAAGGCCTTTAGTGTCGGTTTCTAAGCGACACCTATGTGGGCGACGCTAAAAGCCCAGACGTTACACGTCGGTTCAAAAACCGACACCATAACCCTTCGCGCGCCACCGTAAACGCGCCAGCAGGGCAGTATAGGCGTCGGTTATTAGATAAAAAACGGACGTCATATGCCTTCACGCCACATGAAATAGGCGTCAGTTATTTATATAAAATCGACGCCATATGCTTTCGCGCCATATGCCTTCGTGCACTTCCAACACGGCCGTGCTGGCCAGCACGGCTGTGGTGTTTGGTCCGCTGCCACGACCGTGCACTCCCAACACTGTCATGCTGGCCAGCACGGCCGTGGTGTCTGGTCTGCTGCCACGGCCGTGTTGGCCAGCACGACCATGGTGTTAAGGAAATAGACGTCGGTTACTATTAGAAATCGACACTGTAACGATGTGGCGTCGATTTTATACAGATAACCGACGCCTAGTTGTTGTTTTTTTTCTATCAATCTGCAGACCTGTTGTATGGCTGGTCGCAGGATGAGAAACCTGCAGACTGCAGGTTTTACAACATCCATTGATATCAGTCAACAACAGTCTACAAACCTACAAAATTAACAACAAAAATATTCACATTTAGCAATGCAACCTGCAGTTCCATTTGATTTTCACATTTAGAAACATTCATGTAGCTAGCAATCTGTAGTTCCATTCATTTTCACATTCACACATATAGAAACATTCATATAGCAACCAACAGTTTCATTCATTTTCACTCAGACACATGTAGAAACATCCAGACATGTAGAAACATTCACACATATATTATAATTCAGAAATTCATTTACAAAATATCATTCTTTAGTCATTATTCGCTATCAACATCCCAATTATATCTTAAATCCCCCACTACATGTATGGCTGTTGACCATTCTTCTCTTACTTCATTTAATTCTCCCGTCGTATAGGGAGCATGTACATCTGGTAAGACATTTCCTGTAGTGTGGTCAGTTGTAAACACCTCTAAAGAGAATGATGTATATATATAATTCATGAGCTATAAATAAGATTGATATATTTCATATTATCTAATGAGACTATATAATACCTCAGCAATACAATCGATGTCCATTGCGGCATATTTGATAATCATGTGCGCAAATCGCATCACATAGTATCCACATGCCCATCCGTTGTCTTGTGTAGCACACTATAAATTCAAACATACAAAATATTAAAAAATACAACTAATTAAGCATTGTTCACATAAATAATATATACATATATTGCAGTGGGGAACTTACTTTCACGTTCTTCCAAATTATTGGCTGATTCTTTTTCGTGGGGACCTTTCCTCCAGCCTTTTTGAACTCATCAAAACCCCTACATGTTAATGTAACACAGTACATTGCATAATTAAATAGTAATGTAATAACATATGTTAACAAATATGAAAATGAAATATTTCTCACTGGAATAATGCCATTTTCATTATGTGTCCATATTTTGTATTCAATTTACTCCCCTTAGGATCTAAATAATAGACAGTGAACGTCTCTGGGACAATAACCAGTAACTCCCAATGCATACCACTAGAGGTAAAAAAGTTAAAAATTAATAACTCAAAATCCACAATAAAAATGTAATTTTCTTAAGTCCAAATTATAATAAGCAAAGTAAACTTACTTTACATTGAATGGAGCCATTATCATCGTCTTCTTATTTTGAGCAAAAATTGAAAAAGCCTCACAGCAGTATTGTTGAACTGACGGAGGGTCTTTAGCTACTAGACTAATCAAAGATGGAATCAAAAATCCTACATGTTCGAATGCAAAATCTGCACATATCTTGTCTAAGTAGCTGCAAAATATGTATTAATTACGCATGCATTAATAAATAAGAAACTAGATCACCAGATCCTACACAAGGTATATGGATGTATAAAGAAGATCTCACCTTATCCATAGCTCTATCACATATGTATTTAGCCAATCATATCGAAACAACTCCAAAATATCTTGTATAAATAGTTTTCTTTCGTATGATTGACCTGCAACATCTGAATCTATAGAAACAGTTATAGGGAAATTTATATCATGTTCGCCTAACCATATTTCCATACCCCTACAGTTAGGACCTAACGGGACAGTTAGGTCCTATGGAACCCAACTGGGTAATGTAGGAGGTGGAAGTGGAGGCCTAGATGTTGTGGGTGTCTTCTTTTTAACCTGTATATATATAATAATTTCAGATCAACTGATATCATATACACACACTAACAATTTAACAAAATGTAAATTTACCATACAATTTCAGTAAAGATGACATCCATTTTTAGCCAAAATATCACTCCGCCTTCTACCTCACCAAGCATTTCACAATCTGGGTGGGCATATGGCAATGGAAGATCCATCCACTTGGGGAATATATGTACCGGGCTCACACGAATCCAACCAGCTGGTAATGGAGACCCGTGAAACATTTCCCTTGGTAGGGATGGGTAAGTCGATGCCTCTGCAACGACATATTCATTAACTTTTATACGGCATGGCTTCAACCCCTACAATTTTTTTTGTAAAGAATGTTATATACATATCATCTTAAAAACATATCATCTTGAATTAAAAAACTAGTTACTATGTCATAAAAATACTTACAGTGGATTTGCTAGTTGGTGGGTCTACAGGATTACTCCCAACCTCTACAGTAGGAGTAGAGCCTACAGTAGGAGACACGATAGGTACTGTCTGGTAAGTGGCAGTCTGAGATGCCTGCCACTTTTTCATTGCTTCTTCGAGTTTCCTATCAAATAGCTTATCTACCTATACATGGATAAAAGAAACGTCAAATTCTAATTATTGAATTCTCTTTTACAGTAATATCTACAAGGAAAAAATATGTTACCTCTTCTTGTGAAAGTCCCACTTTTGGGACATGTTTGCGCTGGGATGGCCCAAAAAAAGCTTTGATGCCCACACCAGCTCCTGCAGCCCTAACACGTCTAGGATGCTCTGGGTTACCCAGAGCAACTGTCAATTCATCCCTTGTGCCCTCAAGGATGAACTTGCCTTGTTTCCTCAGCTCGTGCAGCTCCCGCTAATCGCCAAAACAAAAATTTGTAATTAAGTAAACACCACAAATAATCAATATTCGAACGATTGCTGTAAGAGTTGTATTTTACCATTTTTGCAGCCACCTCAACAGTTGCGGGCTTCCTTATTTCTCCCTTCTTATTTTGCCTCCCAGCCATCCAGATATCATGGCGAGGCAGAGGTGTGCTACCTATAGTGGAGGACTCCTGAGTAGCAGCACATTGAGCAGTAGCCTCAGACTGTAGTCTTTGGCGAATCGCTGCATACCCCTTTGGACCCATTGTGTGGTCATGCACATTCAGTGTGAATACAACATATATTAATGAGATTGGGACTGACGCCTAATACCTTGAATTCATCCGTTTGTCCTGAAGCAACAAACGCATCCCATTCTTCTTTGTCCAGGAAGTTCCACTGTTCAGTGGCTGTCTTCTTCCTCTTGTCAGCTTCTTTTATGTATTCTCAGGTGAGATTTGTCCTATAGTTCCTTAGGACTCTCCCACAGCGTTGCATCACGCATTTACGATGCAGCTTTTCTTCCAATTCAAATAGACTCTGCAAATTAGAATTGCTATTAACTAGTATCAAAAAAATTAGTAATCTACAAAATAGAATTGCAAATTAATAATAACTCACGCATAAATCCTTCCATATTACGTCTTTCTTCTCCTTAGAAACTTTATGCCAAGAATCTATCTTACAACCGCAATGGCTACGAGTAACATACCCAAGATATGAAACAAATGAATTGCGATTCACACCAGATGCATTTCCTGCATCATCAAAATCCACAACAAGTTTGGGTCCATTGCCCTTTTGCGCTATTAACTTCTTCATCATAGTGATGCCCCTTCTCCTGTCAACTTTTTGGTGTTGCTGATCAAGTGCCTCAAGTGCTTCAGATGGTACATGTGCATCATCAACCTAAAATTTGACAAAATAAACACATTTACAAGATATAACTATAAATGGACATATAGATATAAATATATGATATATTTTTAAAACTTACATTATGAGGCGGCACATTGATGTCCTCACCCTCACGGTAATCATCAACACGGTCATCAGGAGAATGCTCAGCCATCTGAAAATTCACATTCACATTGTAAAGTAATTCAAATTGTAAAGCTCACATTGTAAAGTTCACATTCACATTGTAAAGTAATTCACATTGTAAAATTCACATTGTAAAGTTCACATTCACATTGTAAAGTAATTCACATTGTAAAGTTCACATTATAAAGTAATTCACATTGTAAAATTCACATTGTAAAGTTCACATTCACATTGTAAAGTTCACATTCAGAAAAATAAAACATATAAAAAAACATTGTATAAACATGCCTCTAATATTGCGATTTTTTATCAATTAACAATCCTTCATTGTGATCTCCGCGCACATACAAGTCATCATTAGCTTCAATATTTGCTGGTGTTGGCAACCCAACTGAGAATGGACTGGAGTCATCATACTTATCATAGTACTGTTCTTCATCTATAGGATCTTTAATGAACTATCTTTTACCATGAAGAACAACCGACCATTTATCATTTGCAGGATCATCGATATAAAATACTTGTTTCGCATGTGATGCCAATATGAATGGTTCATCCTTCTCGCCAATCTTTTCAAAGTTCACTAAAGTGAAACCCAATTCATCCACTATAACTCCTTTGGTGTTATCAACCCAATTACATTTGAAGAGCGGAATTCTGAAATCTATGTAGTCAAACTCCTATATGTCTTCAATGATACCGTAATATGACATTTTAGCTTTACGTGGACTCTTATCCTTTGCACTTACAAAAAACATAGTCGATGCTTGAAGGGTGACCCCACTGTTTTGGACGACACTCTTATCATCTTGGCGCTTTGTATAATATGTGAATCCATTAATGTCATACCCTTCATAAGACATAACATCCAATTTTGGTTTAAAGGCGAGGCATTTGATAGTTTCAGTAATATCATCTGGTGTTTGAGATAGTTGATGTAAGACTTTATTTTCAAACCACTTAATAAATGTCTTGTTATGCTCTCTAGCAAGCCACATTGTATTGGCTCGAGGATATTGTCTCTTGATGAAATTGGTATGTTCCTCGATATAAACGTTCACTTCATCCATGTTGTGTAAAATATACAAGTGACCTTGTTCCAACTGCTCACGGCTGATTACTTTCACACGTGATCCCAAAATTCCTTTGCCAAATTGCTCGTCAATATTCTTGTCATTATCAGGAGTGTCATTACCACTGAGAAAGTCACTGCAAAAATCCATATCCTCTCTCGCCACATAACCCTCGATAATACTCCCTTCAGGCCGATAACAGTTTCGAACATCACTTTTAAAATTGCTCATGTATCGTTCAAAGGGATACATCCAATGCAAGAAAACTGGTCCCAAGATTTTCACTTCCCTAGTCAAGTGGACAACAAGATGTACCATGATATCAAAGAACGACGGAGGAAAATACATCTCAAGCTGACATAGGGTAACAACCACTTCTCTTTGCAATTTATCGAGAGAATCAGGGTCAATAACTTTGCTGCACAGACTGTTGAAAAAGAAACAAAGTCTGGTGATTGCAAACCTTACATGCTTCGGCAATATAGATCTAATTGCCACAGGCAATATTTATTACATTAGAGTGTGACAATCATGAGATTTAAGACCTATCAACTTCAGATCTTTCATTGATACCAATCTATGGATGTTGGATGAGTAACCTTGTGGCACCTTAACATTTACCAAACATTCACAAAAAGCTTTCTTCTCCTTTCTAGACAATGTGTAACAAGCGGGAGGTAAGTATGTTCTCCGATTTCCCATTTCATGAAATTCTGTTAATTCTGACCTTATTCCCATTTCACGTAGGTCCAGTCTGGATTTTATCCCATCTTTAGTCTTACCTAGTATATTCAACAAAGTACCAATGACACTATCACAGACATTTTTCTCAACGTGCATGACATCGATACAATGCCTGACTGTCAAAGAACTCCAATAAGGAAGATCCCAAAATATTGACTTCTTCTTGAATAAAGATTTGTCACTCCGTGTGGCCATAGTACATTGTGATCTCTTACCAAATTCATTGACAAAGTCTTTTACTCTTTCATAAACAACCTCCCCTGGTATAGGTTTAGGTGCACTCCGTTCCTCATTCAATCCATTGAATGCTTTGCGCTTCCTACGATACGGATGGAATTTTGTAAGAAACCTTCGATGACTGAGTTATACAGTCTTACCGCCATGTTTTAGTCTTGTTGAATCAATGTTCTCTTCACATATAGGACACACTTTAGCTCCTTTGACACTATATCCAGACAAATTCCCATATGCTGGAAAGTCATTAATAGTGCAAAACAACATAGCATGCAAACGAAATGTCTCTCTTCGTGAAGCATCATAGGTCATCACACCTTCACCCCAGAGTTTCTTTAAGTCATCAATCAGAGGTTCAAGATAAACATCGATGTCATTTCCAGGTTGTTTAGGGCCCGATATCAACAACGACAGTATTACATACTTATTTTTCATACACAGCCAGGGAGGAAGATTGTATATAACAAGCATGACTGGCCAAGTGCTATGTTGGCTGCTCAATGTCCCGTACGGATTCATCCCATCTGTACAAAGCCCAAGTCTTAGATTCCTGACTTCTTCACCAAATTCAGGGTACAATAGATCAATCTTCTTCCACTGTCACTACAACAAATATTGATTTTACCGGCATAGAAATATGCCGGCGAGGTATCAAAATTATGCCGACAATATTTTTTTCTGGCATATTTTTAAAAGTCGTAAGTATGTCGTGGAAAGACGTGCCGTTTCAATGTTTTACAGGCATTTTTCAGATCTGCCGTGTAAAGATTTTATCGGCATTTTTAAGACATGCTGTTGAATGATTTTTCTGGCTTTTTTAAGATGTCGTTGTGGCATCAAACCGGCACTATATAAATGTCGCAGGTCACCACAAAATTGCTGGCGAATAACACCAAACACGGCATGTCACTAATGTCGGAGTTAACCATATGCATAAAAATGATACTGAAACTCAAATATGTAGTGACTACGTCACTTGACTTCAAATAAAATTAATATATATATATATATATATATATATATATATTAATGTTAATAAAAATCAGACTAGTATAAAAAGAATTTATTCATTCTTGGGAAAATTTTGATACAACTGTTTTCTTCTAGATAAACATGGTTATACTCACATTAATAATACATATTTTCAATGTACAACATCGTAATATGATAAAACAATACAAGACTCCTTCAATTTATCCTATACACTAGGCATGAACCCATTCTTTGCACGGCTGCCTTCCAGCCGTTGGTAAGCTAGATTACCTAATTACTAAGATCTCTCAGTGACAATATGAAACTTCTGAACACCTGGCAAGGAAATGAGCCCCCTTAGGAGGTAGTATATTATTATGGGCCCATTGGTAAAGGAGGACCTTTGATTCCAAATATACTTTTTGGCCGGGTTATGAGTTTACATTTGTGGCAATCATACAATCATACATTAATCCTACAACTAATCACCATAGCATGTATCTGCTTTTTCATTCCAACATATACGATATCATCTTATTCAAATGATTATACTGCACCCACAATTGTACTCAGATAGACCGGATCCCTGAAGGTTTGCAAACGTTCCACCCAAAAAAAAGTCTGCAGATGTATACCGACAATGCTCAGAATTTAAACTATAAGTTTTCAACGAAGTAGGCAGCAAAGTCAATTATGTTCTCACTGAATTAGCATTCAATAAAAGATGCACGTTTCAAATCTGGTCCACTAAAATGAATTGGAAGCAACATAATGGTTTCCAGATAGTTCACAGTCGATGTAAAGGATTTTCAAGGCTTGTACATATTTTCTTTTGAGCGAAGGGCCTGTACAAAACTTAAGTGTCTCAGTTGAACTAATTAGATGATAACTCGTATCAAAAATCAGTTGACAGGTATTGCAAATGCGATTAACATGCTGAGGATATAAGCCAAGATGCATAAATATACTTTGCAGATTGTTTTGCAAGATTATGTACATTTGGGCCTTTTGTTTACAGAAGATCTTATAATGGAACAATCGAACCATACATATCCTCTAGTAAAGGACACAGAAAGAGGGATGGCCCAAGATGAAACCAGGCATAAAATCCCATACATGCATTAGCAGATTGTAAGGGGAGCGAGGCACCCCTAAGGGCAAACCCCATAACCAAAAAAGAGCCAACAAAACCAAAATGTAGAGTAGGGCAGAGTTGTCCCGAGAGCAGCAAGGAATCACCAAAACATAACTATTTGAACGAAGAGGGAGACAACTATCATAAGGGAGGGAAGTTGTCACGGAGGGGTTGAGTTGATTACTTGGGGCATTTTCCATAGCAACATCTGTAAGAAAAAAAGGCTTGTCAGAATATCAGCTTGATGGAAGCAATCATGCAAAAAGAAGTAATGTCATTTTCTAAACAAATGCAATGAGTATGCTTAGTATAGTAATAATAAGTAACAGTACTATGAAAGAATGTATAGTATAAAAAGACAAAAATGCTCTTAGCATTGAATGTATATTTTAGCCATAGCTCATTCATGAAATGTGTATGATTTTCAATCCTAATTCAGCTAAGTTTTACATGTTGATTTAAAAAAAAAATTCTACTTGATATCAGGTATGAGAAAGGCCTAGCTGAATTTGTTCGAAAGAAGGTATAGGGAGCCAAAACAATACTATAAACCATGTATTTTGTGAAAAAAAAACTAATAATCAAACAAAAGAAAAGGGCAAAAACAAGTTCTCATCGGCTCTGATAAATATGGTTGTGGCAAATCTGAAAAGCCTCGAACACATGAAGCCCTATGTGGTTGTTTTTGTTAGCATATTCTATAAAAATTCTAGTATAGGGGAGAAAATACAATCACCTTGTTGAATGATAAACATAAGAAATTACACCTCAATTTGAATAAGTTTGGGCCAAATGTGGTATCACCCTTTATAGCAATGTGAAACCAAGAATGTGATCTAATCTAAACCCATTTAAAGACGTAGCTCTAGCTCCTACAGAATTTAGTCTACATTGGAACTTGGTAGAGAGGTTACATTTGGATTTTTACTATCTATATAAATGATATCTATTTGAAAAGAAAAGCATCGATGCAAGATCAAACAGATAAGCTATTTTTAGTTCATAAGGAGACCAATCTCATGTAATTGCAAAATTTGTCACACAATATTCACCTACATGTGAGCCAAAAATGGAACAATGGTTGATCTACACATGGAATTACTAATAACATTATTTACTATTAAGTTACCTATATCTACACCATTTCTTACAAAAATATGTAGAAAACGGCCAACCATTTTTTGTTTGTAACCTTCTGAGTCTAAGTTTTCATAAAACTTCCACTTCCACTTACAAAGTTCTAGAAGTTACAGAATGAGGCTTAAAAACTTTTCAATTTTGCTTCTTCCAATAAATAGTTGAAAGAGACACGAAGAGTACCTACCTCTCCTTTAGTTTGTTGTTCCATGCTTCCCATTGTTCCTCATCCGAGTAATCTTTCTTATTCAGAGCCCTTTCAGCTTTGAAAGTACCTTCAAAATATGTTGGCATCTGAGTTTTTTTAACTCAATGTGTTCTATAGAGAAACTTTACCGATTCATAGGCAGAGACAGATGCAAACAGGTTGCATAAAAATAACCATAAAAAAGAAGGACAACATGTCAAGTGGATGATAAAAGAAAGGTATGGATTTGAATGCAGTTCAAACATATTATATTGCATATTGCTTTAGTTTACCGAAGTCTAGATTGAGAGGGTTTGGTGGTCGGTTAAAAGTGAACTACACAATTTTCAAAATTTATGATGTAGAGCCTTAAATTTTAATTTATTGGTAGAGACATGAAGTGTTTTATATAATAGAACCTTGTAGTGGTGAATATATCCCATAACAAGTTAACAACAAAAGAACCTGCGGTTAGTATTGGATTTCAGATAACTACGATCGAACACAAATGAGAATCCTCTGTGCAAAATTGAAAATCCAGATAGAAGAGCACAATATCAAATATCATGAAGTTACATTAATGTTAACGAACTATTTTTGGTCATGGTTTCGTTCATGTCATCATTAGTGGCCTAGAATGTTATAGATATACAATGAGCCTGAGCTTTACTAAAAATAATAATTATTGTTTTATTACTATGCATGTAGTCGACTGTAAATTACCAGTTACCTCAGTTTACCCCTTTGAATATCTTCAAACTTCCATGTTGATACATATTTAATTGCTACATATACTGTAAAGAATTAATTTGGATTCTATTAACAACAAACAAACATTGACAAACAATAATTACAGGATAATATGACCCACTCATTTGTATCCATGACAATTGATCAAGGTAGAAAGTTGCATTCATTGTATGGAGTTCCCAAATTTGCCAAGCCGCCGTGCATTGGATACATTTTTGACTTTTTTAATGACAATTAATTAATCAAGTGCAGAAATTAGTTGCAAATAGAACCAAAGTGAAGGGAATAGTACTCTTATTTTGTGGATTACGTATCAACGAACAAACAATAATTTTCAAAATAGTGTGAAATACTACATATAGATACATAATGTCCAGTTAGAGCTTGGATAAATACATACATCTCTGAAAGACAAACCCCAAGAAACATGCATGATTATTTAGATAACAAAAGGCTGTATTGGCAATTTTATATAATATATTCTGTATTTGGAACCAAAATTAAAAGAACATGTAGCTTTTTGAGAAGAGAAGTTGACAAAACAATATGAGTTTAATAGTCTAACACTAAGTTAAGTGAGAAAGCAATATGCATAAACAGCTGAAGAAATGACACCCAATTCAAATAAAGAAGCAGTTGACATAATTTTACTTGTTGAGTAAGAAAGTAATATTTGATCAAAAAAATTATTTCAGACGGTAATATAATCTTTTTCAAGAAGAGGCATTGATAGCAATAACCAGCCAAAGGTCCAAAACGGTTGTAATCATAGGTAAAAGGATATGATAATCACGAATCAATAAACATCTAATTTCTTATTAATATCAGATCAAGAAGTACACCTTGATTTCAGATAGAGGAAGCACTGTCCGATCAACCAAAAACTTCATCTATTGTCCATCAATCAACTCTACGACTTTATGCACTCCAGAAGGTTTTCATTGTATCTTAACAACTGTATCATCGTGCAAGGTAGCAACAGGCAGCCCCTCTGCATAAATATAGAAAATGAAATCAATAAGCACAAATTGATTACCCTATGATTAAGGCCACGCTAATCTGAACAGACCTCTGCAGTAAAAGAATATCAATTTGGGTCCTTCCCGTTTGAAGAAGAGAGACGTCATTTAAATGAGAAAACCAAGAGCGAGCAAGAGGAAGAGGGGGACGAAACCAGCGACGGCTATGGGTGGCTGGAATAGACCTCACTGGAGTTGCAACACTCACCTGTATCCGGACCTCGAAAAGGCGGTGGTCACTGACTTGCAATCTCCTCGGCGTCAGCAAATAGAGAGCAAAAAATTCAACAAAGAGCATCAGGTTGTAAATATGAGGTGTACCTGATGTGCCACTGCTAATAATCCTTTGACCACCCTGGACCGCCGCCTAGCTGGAGGAGTTGAGGAACCGCGGGGTGTTGTGGACGGTGGTGGTGTGGCGGTAGTCGTTGCCGTAAAGGGACAACCAGTCTGAGGCATAGTTGTCAAGGCTCGGGGTAGTGGAGACTCAGGGGGAGGGATGAGGAAGAGTAGTGAGGAGGATTTGTAGCAGCAGGACCCAATTGCCCAATAGTTCATCCCACTGCTTCTAGCTTCTTTGCTTACGAAACCCTGACTGTGAGCAGACAACAAAGCATTTGTGGTGCGAAGGATCGAGAGTGGATAATGGAAAATTGCAAATTGACTCCGGGATGATTTTTCCAGTACAATCAAGGACTACTATGTAATTTAGAAAAATGATGGAAAAAATTGCATGAAAAATCCTACACGGGCTTTCCTATATAGTATAGATATGCAGACATCATTTTTCTCGTTGAATAGATAACAAGTTAAACACAACATCCCATTCATAGAAACTGCAATTGAATGCATAGAATACATCATGTGGTTGCAAAGACTAGCGAGGTTCTTGCATTCCATCTTTGATCATTAGTTGTTTCCCAAAATTGGTAGCTGCTTGGAATTTCATGATGGTTGTCAGTGCACTTCGCCGCGCCATGTTCTGTTCGGCTGCATATTTACTCCGCTTGCCACATTCAACATTGAGCTTTCTTGCCATCTGCTAAGATTTCGGATTCAGCACCCCCAACATTATTTGACCTTGCAATTTAATTGCTGACCATCTTCCTGTTCCACCCGATCTGGTCGGGTTCCTCAAAGAGAATTCGTTTAGTTCCGCAAATGGTGGTATAGGTACACCTATCAGCAGAAAGAAATTAAGGTGATCCGGACACAGGATTAATCAAGGGTACGTCTTGTTCTGATGCACAATATTGAAGTGGCGTGCAGACACGGTACATGAATACGAATATCCGACCTCTCCAGAGTACTGTATAAGCTCCACCTATCTGTTTCATTGCTGTCTTAAACGTGTTGTTCTGATCAGCAATTGGGAATGTACACGAGTTCCTGCTCTCCAAACCACTCCTCCTCAGGCAAGAGAGTGACGCGTTCCTTGGCGATAGCAGCACCAACAACCAGCATCGTTTCATACTCGCCCTTGCCGAAGTCAGCCATCCCTTTGGCCATCTTCTTCCAAGGATTCCAAAGCACTGTTTATAAGCACAGACATTTATGGTTTATGTATTTGGATCGATGCACCAAACATATTTAAGTGCATGCATATATATAGGAGCTAGCGCCAGCTATCTGGCTTCTATAGGGGCATGCTTACCCAGGTCAGGAAGGCCGTGGTTGTTCTTCAATCTGATGTTGTTGATCTCCATCTGGTCATGTACGACGACCTCTTGTAGCGCGTCGAAATAGATGCGGTCGACCTGCATGCGGCGAAGACAGAATTAACTTACGGCCAAACAAGTAATTCTCTGATGCAATTAATGGATTTAGCTAGATATATATTACTGACTTGGGAGTCGAATGAGATGCTCGAGTTCTCTTCCTGCTCCATCTTTATAATTTCTTCGCCTTGGTCCAAGTTGTCTCGGTATTGCAGTTTAAGCGGCGCCTTTGCTACGCGTACGTCGCTGCATTGCGTCATTGATCGCGCATGCAGCATGATTACAATCACGACAAGAAATCGATCAATTACATGCATGACTAGATCGGAGGCGCGCACATATATAGCTCGCTATATATATTACTCACCTGATCTTACTGACGGAGAGGTAGCATCGGAACGCAAAGCAGAAGGTGAAGTTGCGTTCCTGATCCACATTCTTCACACGAGAGGTGAGTACGAGGTTCCCATTGCGCTTCAGGCGAACTCGTAGTCGGAGCTCGCAACTGCAAGCGATCGCGCAAACATAGAACAAATTATACGGGAACAGTACACATATAATTAAGGAAACAGGACACACAATTAAGTTCCTTGTGATCTAACATGATGTCAGTGCATTCCAGAATGAGGTTAATGACCACGTCGCCGTGGAGATGATTGGTATCTTCGACGTGCCTCAGACGATTCCTCGCTATCCCGAAGTCCTCGATGGGTGTGAATTTGGTGACCTGGGATTGAGTTTGGTTTGCCATCAAGAACAGGAGGAGGAATTCAACAGAAATGGCTAAAGAATTCAAGTAGTCATCTTAGGTTTAGTCGAGGATATATAGATACGAAAGGAAACCGATCGAACTGTAGCGGAAGAATGGGCTGTTTTTAGTGTTTACCCCAAAGAAATTCTTGGAGGAGGATCTTCCGCTCTTGTACTGTAAATGAGAAGACGGAGAATGTAAGTGAGTGGGATCGGTATAAGATACAGCAGGTAGTTAAGCAAGTAGCTAGTAAAGTAAGGCTGTGAACTAATTACCTGTGGGAAGCAGATCTGGATCCCTCCTCGGACGCCACTTGGAGGGCCATGGGATGCTTGTGCAGATGAAAACAATACGTACATTACATCCTACTCTGTCTCTGTGAGCCGACGGATTCGAGAAGCTGGTGGAAGTTGGGTACCTTCTTGCTGAAAAAGAGCAGCTCCTTGCCTTGGTGGAAGTTGGGTACCTTCTTACACATAAGACTAATACCAAACTGTGGATCCAAAACTAATTTTCGTGGTTGTAAATGAAAACAAGGAGTACAAGAAACTCATAATTTACAATGACAACAAAATAGAATTTACCTTCAATAACTTCTTACTCAATTTTGAAGTAGTCAGTGTGTATAAATGAAGAATAAGGTTCACTCTTGGACCTAATGATCCAACCAAACAAAACCTAATGTTGCAACTTCGAGATTAGCCACCAATGACTGTATCATGTGAGTGAACATCAGTACAACAAGAATGACCAACAAGCAGAAGCCTTTAAAGTATGTTAACCATATTGGTTTATTGGTTAGACATGACATTAGTAGTGGAATAAATTGCCACATTAATAAATACATTAGCTTCTAATGACATACTTCGTCTCCTGATATTAGATAAACATGCATGTACATATTGTATCCTAGGTTGAAAATATTCAAACTTTTGGCAGCCACTGTCTGTATTCATCATGAGCTAAATGACCAGATAAGAGATCAACGTTATTTCCAATACATGGTAGGTAAAAACATAGGATTACAATTGCAGTAATCCATGTTTTCAATGTGGTAAATTATCAAAACTGCATAAACTATTCAAGTTTAGGTGCATAAATCAGCACTAAATACTAATAAAGTACAACAGAAATAAATTAGCATTAAATTGGATGCTAAATGTATGATACATAGAGAAAAAGGACATACAACGTTCAAGTCAAACAGCATGACTAAAGCAGCTAGTTTGTCTACAATAGATAGCATTCCTAGAGAGGATTCATTATCAAGATGAGTAGCACAAAAATAGACACCCGCAAGATAATACCAAGTATAAATAATACACCTTGGAAATCCACATTTGAAAGGAATCAAGTACAAGATAATTCAAATTTTTGTGAAGGTCATACCCATATAAAGTACACCAAATGAAGAAAATGCAAGTCATCACTGAGATCAATAGAAAGCAACCTTGCACTTGCATAGTATTGAAATAAAAGCACCACTAGAAGATGCATATTTCTATAGACGACCAAAGCAGTTGCTTCACAATGAAGGTCTGGGTTACATGAGTGTGCATCTATGAAAAACAATCGATGCATCTATTATCCAAAGAATTTAAATAGTAAAACAATGCATGGTGGATGATTATAGGAAATAAAGGATTTTCAAAACTTTGAGAAAGCAAAAACCACAACAACAATATCTGGATGAACAAAGACTACATATAGTTTAAAAAAAAACATACACAAGGATAAACCATATAAATAGTGAGTTTACTCTGTTTCAAATCTGAATAAAAACCATTATCTATTTATCTATGCTTTGTCTTAAAGAACATTACAAAAACATCTACTAGGCTTCATGCATTCATTTTGCATTTCAAGTTGAATCTCTTCAATCCATAAGTTTCATGGACTACCATCATACTCCAAATCATGTAAATACACAATGTTGTTAATAAGATCTATGATTAGATAATTTTTAATACATTTTTGTAGTACCTCATCATCAAGGTTGTCAAACTCCATTAGATCTTCATTCGCACTGGACTTTAGTACATTGAATAACTTTCTAACGTAAAGGTGAGCTTTCTCAGCTTTCTGATTAGCCATGTCAGCTCTAGTTTTGGCCTCAGCTGCTAGTTTTTCTGCTTGTTCAGCTCTAGCTCATGCATCATTTGTTTCTTTCTTATATTTCTCAATTTCTTTTGTATGCGTAAGATTTCTATATCTTTGACCACCAACTGAACTTCCTCGCATACGTATATGTCCCGGTCTTTCAGGTCCGAAGACCCTCAAGCATATCTCTTCATCACACAGTTCAATTGTTCCTTGTTCACGCTGAGACACTAACTGTGTGATTTGTTCTTGAGCAATATTTTATATTGTTAAAAGAGTAATTTTGCAAATTCAGTGTTATATAGGCCAGTGTATCTGATGGAAACATAAGAATCATGCTTACCATCTTTTCATAAGCAACAACATCCACAAGCTTCTTGTCTTTTTTTGTTCGAGTCAACTCAAACATCGTCAATCGAGATGGCACAACTCCATTGTTCTTGTTAGTCTATAGATTCAAGAAATAAAATTAATTTAGATTAAAAAAAATAGAAAACATAAACTATATTACATACTTCTTCGTGTTCTATAACACTAAATGGAGCCCTCCCAATACAGTGAAGCATTGACTGTTTAGAACGGCTTATCTTGTTACGGGTCCTAGCATCCTTGAGAACAAAAAAGTAGGTTCAACAAATAGAAATGTAAACATAGTGAAAAGTTGATGCGATGATTTTGAGTCGCATTTATAGACCGATTTCATATGTGTTTTGTGCCTTAATTACTCATTTTCATGGATATTATTGCATAATTCACTTTATTTGGTCTCTGCCATCATTTTATATCAAATCCCCTTTATTTCATTATTTTAAGCATTATTGATCATCTTATCATAAATCGTGTGGATTTATTTGGTCTTGTTGTGCAATTTCAGGAAAAACAAGTATCTACATCCGTCGATACCATCGACCAAGCCACAAGTTGTCAGCCGAGAAGAGCAATACAGAGTCTATACCATCGACACCCAAGTCGATGGCATCGAGATGTTTCCAGGCTGCTGGCGAGGATAAAGTCGATACCATCGACGCAAGTCGATGCCATCGACACAAGGAGAGCTACAGCGTCGCTAAACGACAACAACCGATGCTAAAGGAGTCGATACCATCGACACCCAAGTCGATGGTATCGAGATCACCACAGGCGCCCAGAATAAAAGAAAGGAAAGCTGCCGCTTATCCACTGCGTCGATACCATCGACCCGCGTCGATGGTATCGACGCCGGCAGATATGCGTTGGATGTGTTTTGATTTTGATCGGACGGCTGTTGTTATTTGATGACCTAATTAGGGACTTATACCTAATGACGGCCGCCCAGACGTGATCATTATCTCATTTTGGATTGCACGAGTGCCGAGGAGGAGAAAAAGGAGAACGGAGGCCGAGAAGCTCATCCCGGTTGATTCGGACGCTGCCGAAGACAATTTCCACCACCGACAGGCGGGGAAAGTTTGTGTTCTACGCCAAGGATCCACCGGTTCTTCTTCGTTCAGGGGTTTTTCCCATCTAGTTCACGTTTTTCTTATGAATTCCCCAATTTCTACCATGTATTCGTGTAAGATGAACATGAGAAGCTAAAACCCTCAATCTTTAGGACCGGGAGTAGCCCGGGGATACATTGTATGATGATTTTAGATTGATAATTCATATTTTTCTCTCATATCCGTGGTATAAATTCGTTTTCTCTATTGCTATTGTTATGCTTGATCACCATAATAATAAATTAATGCCCTTAATCACTTCGACAGAAGGATTAACGGTTGAAAAGAGACGAATTCTACATTAATTAATAAAACCCTTGACAAAGGAGTTGTAAAATTAATGGTGGGAACTGAGGAACCGATCTTAATGCGCTTAGTTTAGGGGAATGATTACTATGACGATGGAATCAACCTAAATCTAAGTAGTGGATTACACCACGACAGTGGGTAATTCTCATTTCAGACCACTACCCGGATAGAGAGAGAAGTGTGAGGAATTATATGAAATCTAATACAATGTTGACCCGCGGTCAAACCTCCATCCTAAAGATATCCCTTTTAATTGATTAAATTAACCTTTAATCGATTGTTTTCTTTGTTTGATTTTTATTTTCTTTTAATTTGAACAACAAAACCCTACTTTGTTAATCGGTCTAGCTGATTGCGATTAGGTAGTAGAAGTCTCCAATAATTCACGTATCCCTGAGTTCGACTCGGGCCTCACAAGGCCTATATTACTCGACGCGTATACTTGCGTTTAAGCGCGTAGTAAAATACACGTCAAGTTTTTGGCGCCGTTGCCGGGGATACGGCGAATTATTGGCACTTTGAGTGCTAAGAGCGGCCATTCTAGGCCACATTTTTTTTTATTATTTATTTTAAAACAATTTCAAAAATTCCTTTATTTCTGTATAATTGTGTTAACTCGTTCAAAGCATTGTACTGAACCCCTATTTCCATATTTCAGGTACTTTGCATGGTGCACACACGTAGTCGAGACTACGTGAATTGCACACCTGAGGTTCCATCTGCGGGACCAGAGGACGAGGGCTACTACGGGGAGGAACACCATAGTGATACAAATTCTGAATCTGAGCAAGAATAAGAAGAAGTAATGGCTGAAGCACAGACAATATGGGAGAAGATCAAGGCGTCTTCTTCCTCTGCATCAAAGGGGCCTATAAAGAAACAGGGGCTAAACATACCTACATACAAGATCGACCCAGCACTGATTAACTTGGTCAAATCTAATGCATTTCACAGACTGAAAAATGAAGATCCGGTGGCACACATTAGTCAGTTTGTGGAGAACTGCGATATGGTGAAGATAGATCGCTTTCCGCAGGATGTGCTCTATCTCAAGTTATTCCCCAGTTCCTTGGCGGGAGTAGCAAGAGAGTGGCTCCACAACCTCGACGACGAGTTTGTTGAGTCATGGGATCACATGGTGGAGGTTTTCTTCGAGAGGTTCTTCCCTCCTGAGAAGACCAATGATATGATCCGAAAGATCCACAATTTCACCCAACAGGCGGGTGAAACCTATTCTGAGACTTGGGAGCGATTTCAAGTCATGTTGAGGAGATGTCCACATCATGGATTGGACAAGGAAACCCAAGTGAAGATCTTCTACTTTGCTCTCTCCGAGCATGATAGAAGCAACTTGGACTCGGCCGGCTCTGGATTCTTTCTAAATAACACTGATACAAGATGCTGGGAAATACTGAAGAATATGGCACGAAAGCAATCTTGGGGAGAAAGAGAAAGAGGCCCAGTTGAGCAAGCAAGAGTTGCCAGTGAGTCAAAGGCAATGAGAGAGCTGAATGAGAAGATGGATCTTCTCGCAAAGAAGTTGCTGCAGAAGGAAGACAATGAGTCTGAGGATGAGGCTCAGGTCAAGTATATGAGGCAACAGCAAGGGTACAGGAACAACGATTACTCATGGCGGAAGGACAAGAAATTTTCATGGAAAGATCCAAACAACTTCCTGCAAGATCCGGACGCCAAACCTGCACCGGTCACGGAGGACAAGAGCACGGAGTTGCTCAATCAAGTCATAAAGCAAAATCAAGAGTTGATGAACACTTTTGGGCAGCAAATAAAGCAGCAGGGTGAATTCATGAACCAGTTCGGGCAGACGTTGCAGAGCCACGGGGCTCAGATGCGGACTATAGAGACTTCCATGGCATAGATGGCAGCGGAGATTGCAAGCTTGAAAAAGCCGGCACATCCGGGTTTTCCGGGGAACACCAATGTTCCCGGGGGAAACCAACAGGCCAAGGCCATATTGTTGAGGAGCGGTAAGAAGGTGCTTAATCCAAGGGCGGATGACACAAGCACACCGCAGGACACAGTAGAAGAAGCAACCGCTAAGGAGCAGCCTGCACCAGTCATAGAGCAAATTGATGACACAACCGAAGATGGTAAGGAAGGACAAGCCACTGAGGAGGAACCACAGAAATTAACTCCCTATGTGCCACCTCATCAAAGAGCACATACCGTTCCGGTTCCCTACCCCAATAGTGCAAAAGCAAGAAAGGTGGATGCACAGTTTAAAAAATTTCTGGACAGCTTTAGAAAGTTATCTGTGAATATTCCCTTGTTAGAGGCAATTGAACAAATTCCGTCTTATGGAAAGTTTCTCAAAGATGTAATCACCAAGAAGAGGAAGATACCCGACACTGAGGTTGTGGTATTAAAGGAGCAAGTGAGTGCTTTTATTATGGGCACTTTGCCGCCAAAGCGACAGGATCCTGGGTGTTTCAATATTTCATGCTTTATCGGGAAGTTCAAATTTGGCGAAGCGCTTTGTGATTCCAGGGCAAGCATCAATCTGATGCCCCTTTCTACATTCAATAAACTTGGATTGAAGGAGTCAAGGCCAAGCAATATGACTATCCAATTGGCCGATAATTCTGTGGTGAAACCATATGGAATTTGTGAGGATGTTTTGGTAAAGGTAGACCGCTTTGTTTTTCCCGCTGATTTTGTTGTGATGGAGATGCAGGACGAACACGGCAATGAGTTACTTCTTGGTCGCCCATTTCAAGCTACAGCTGACATGATCTTGGAGATGGGGAGAGGTCGCTTGACCTTAGGCATTGCGGATGATCGCTTTGAGATGGTCATGCCTAGCAGCAATACATCTACTAAAGCAAAGGCACAGTGCAACATGGTGAAGCATGTGGAAAGCAATATCTCACTTTGTCTCGGGAAGCCATTTTTAGATATGGCCCATGTGATGAGCAGGATAGACAATGGGACCTTGGCGGTAGACCTTATGGAGCAAACGAAAGCTGTCTCTTTATGCAAGGCTGTCGGGTATCCAAATGATGAGAATGAGGACATTCCACCTTCGTGGGAGGATGATGTGATAATTGCTTCTGTCTGTGATGCATATCCGGAATTGCCTCTAGAGGCGTGTTTGCTTAATGTCACTTATGAGTGGATGCGGAGTACTTCACTCAAGGAGTGCGCCAAAATGCTTCAAATGCTTCCATGTTTCTACACGAGGCACTATGAAGATTTGGGTACACTGCCCCCACCGCTACAATCATCCCTTATCTGCCCACCTGATCTGGAGTTAAAGCCATTGCCCCCGCACTTGAAGTACGTCTTTCTAGCTGAGGAGGACAAGTTGCCAGTGATTGTTTCTGCATACTTGAGTGCGGATGAGGAGGAGCAGCTACTGATAGTGCTCAAGAACCACCGTGGAGCCTTTGGGTGGTCAGTGGCAGACATCAAGGGGATCTCCCCTACACTTTGTCAACATAAGATTCGGCTTGAGGAATGAGCTAAGTCAGTCATACAGCCTCAAAGACGTCTAAATCCAAGCATGATGGAGGTTGTCAAAAAGGAAGTCATTAAGTTGCTTGCTGCAGGGATTATTTATGCCATATCTGATTCGACGTGGGTGAGTCCCACACAGGTAGTCCCTAAAAAGGGGGGAATCACTGTCACTACAAATCTTCTGAATGAATCTGTCACCACCCGATTGGTAACCGGGTGGCGTGTATGCATTGATTACCGCCGACTGAACGCCGCAACTCTGAAAGATCATTTTCCTTTGCCATTCATTGATCAGATTTTGGAACGCTTAGCCGGTCAGTCGCAATTTTGTTTCCTTGATGGTTACTCGGGGTACAACCAGATTTCTATTGATCCTTTGGATCAAGAGAAGTCTACGTTTACATGTCCCTATGGGACTTTCGCCTACCGCGGTATGTCGTTTGGTTTATGCAATGCGCCGGCGACTTTTCAACACTGCATGCTCGCCATTTTCTCTGACATGGTGGAGCGGTGTCTCGAAGTCTTCATGGACGACTTCTCGGTTTATGGAGCGTCTTTTGATGAATGCCTTTATAATTTAGATAAGGTGTTGCAACGGTGCGAGGACACACACTTGGTCCTCAATTGGGAGAAATGTCACATGATGGTGACAGAAGGAATTGTGCTAGGACACAAGGTGTCTAGCAAGGGTCTAGAGGTAGACCCCGTAAAAATTGAGGTGATTTCTAAGCTACCCCCACCAAATTCTGTAAAAGGGGTGAGAAGCTTTTTAGGACACGCTGGGTTTTATCGGCGCTTTATCAAAGATTTTTCAAAAATCGCAAAGCCATTATCGGAATTGTTGGAAAAAGACGCAGTTTTTGATTTCAATGAGAAATGTCTTCACGCATTCGAGGTTTTGAAGGAAAAGCTGATTTCGGCTCCGGTTGTTCAAACGCCGGACTGGACAAAGCCTTTCAAGTTGATGTGTGATGCGTCTGACTATGCTGTGGGGGCTGTTTTGGGGCAGAGGGTAGATAACAAGCCTGCTGTGATTTTCTATGCCTCAAAAACACTTAATGATGCTCAATTAAATTACACAACCACGGAAAAAGAGTTACTTGCTGTTGTTTTTGCTTTTGAGAAATTTCGGCAATACTTAGTGGGTTCTAAGGTGGTTGTGTGGACGGATCACGCCGCAATAAAATATTTGATGGAGAAGAAGGATGCGAAGCCTAGACTAATTAGGTGGATTTTGCTCCTACAAGAATTCGATATTGAAATCAAGGACAAGTCGGGAATTGAAAATTTGGTGGCTGACCACTTGTCTAGGTTAGAGAGGGTGGATGAACAAGGTTTGCATATACCCATTACCGAGACTTTTCCCGACGAACAACTTTTAAAAATTGATTCTAAAGAACCATGGTTTGCGGAAATTGTGAATTATCTGGCTTGCGGGATCATCCCGGAAGATTGGTCTTATCAAGAGAAGAAGAAATTCTGCCATTCATTGAGATACTATTTTTGGGATGACCCAATATTGTTGAAGCAATGCAGGGATGGTATTCTTCGCAGGTGCGTGCCGGAGTTAGAGTACGAAAGTGTTCTACATCATTGTCATGCGTCGCCTACGGGAGGACATCATGCTAGCTCACGGACATCAGCTAAGGTGTTGGAGAGCGGCCTTTATTGGCCCACTTTGTTCCGGGATGCCTATGATTTTGTTAGGCAGTGTGACCCGTGTCAGCGTGCAGGTAATATCTCAAGGAGACAAGAAATGCCCCTGAATGTGTTTCAGGAAGTCGAGGTATTTGATTTATGGGGCATTGACTTCATGGGACCCTTTGTGTCCTCAAATTCAAATCTTTATATTTTGCTTGCGGTGGATTATGTGTCGAAGTGGGTAGAGGCAATCCCCACAAGGACTAATGATTCGAATGTAGTGTGCAGGTTCGTCAAAGAGAATATTTTCTGCAGGTTCGGGATTCCTCGAATGATCATTAGTGACGGAGGCACACAATTCCGAAATCAGAAATTTGCTTCACTTTTGAAGAAATATGGGGTCAAGCACAACATTGGCACCCCATATCATCCACAAACGCAAGGACAGGTGGAGGTATCAAACAGGGAAATCAAGAAGATTTTAGAAAGGACCGTAGCATCTACACGGAAGAATTGGAGTGCATTACTACCGGATGCACTTTGGGCTTATCGAACGGCGTACAAAACACCTATAGGCACTACACCTTTTAGGTGGCGTATGGCCGGGCGTGCCATCTTCCGGTAGAATTGGAGCACAAGGCCCATTGGGCGCTAAGAAGGCTGAACTTGCGCTATGACGAGGCCGGGAGGAAAAGAATGTTTGAATTGAATGAATTGGATGAGCTACGTATGACGGCATATGAGAATGCCCACATTTATAAGGAGCGCACCAAGCTGATCCACGATCGCCACATTGAGATGCGCACGTTCAAGAAAGGATACAGTGTCCTATTGTTCAACTCTCGTCTCAAATTGCATCCCGAGAAACTGAAATCCCGATGGAGTGGACCCTTCGAGGTGGAAGAAGTGAGACCGCATGGAGCGATTCTCGTGCGAGATGGAGAGGCCACGTTCTTGGTGAACGGGCAACGCTTGAAGCTGTACTTTGGTGAGAACTATAAGAGGAAAGTGAATGAGGTTAAACTCATTTCACTTGTACAAGAATGAAAAGAAGGACCGACGTCTAGCCTAAGATGCTAAAGAAGGGCGCTTGTTGGGAGGCAACCCAACCATTGGTACATTAGGATAGTTTAATGTTAGGTGTAGTTTGCTTTTATTTCGTTTACTTTTTAGTTTAAAAATGATACCTTGATCCGTTTGTTAAATGTGCAGGAACAGGCAGGGTCGATACCATCGACACACCAGTCGATGGTATCGACATGGGTTCAGGTTGACACCAGTAGAAATCGCACTGCGTCGATACCATCGACGGCCCCGTCGATGGCATCGACATGGTCACAGGCATGTCGCAATAAAAGTGTCGATGGTATCGACAACCCAGTCGATACCATCGAGATCTCTGGAGATTTTCAGACGAATTTTGCTCAGTCAACTCGATACCATCGACGGCCTCGTCGATGGTATTGACATCATCACAGGTTGAATTCAATAAACGGAGGTGTCGCAATAAAAGCAAGTCGATGGCATCGACGGACATGTCACCGATCCGCATGAAGACATCGACGACGATCGCAACAGCCACGTCAGCGATCCGGGTGCTGCGTCGATACCATCGACTTATGTCGATGGTATCGACACGTCAGCGATCCGGGTTTCCCGATCCAGCCAACGTCAGTCATCGATACCAGTGACAGATGCGGCTACCCGCGAGACATGTCGATACCATCGACCCGCGTCGATGGTATCGACGGGTCAACAGGGGCGCCGATTAAGTCTATTTAAGGGGACTTGCAACGTCATATGACATCACACCCTCAGAGCGAGTATCTCCCATTGCGCCGAGCACTCCCCCGAGCCCTCTACACCTGCGGAGAAGCGTCATCGAGCGAAGATCTTCACCGAGCGGAGAATTTCTCTCCATCTTCACCGAGCTCTTTTCTCCCAATCTCATTCTTCTCGCAATCATGGTGCATACGGGCGGAGCATCTTCATCAAGCGCGCACCCCAGGGAGATCGAGGAGTTTGTTCCTCCTCCAACCGCTTCCATCTCTCGTCCACGCCTCATTCATGCCAACATGGATGTAAGAAAGGTATACGAGGAGATAATGAAGCGGAAGTTCGAGGCCACCCGGTATGTGGACCGGGGAATGATCAGGGACCTGGGATTCGAGGCCGACTTGGCCTATGTGTTGGCCGGGCAAGCGCGGCACACCGGTCGCATGTATGAGATGGACTGTCATGCGGATGGGCATCCGTTCTTTGCCGAATGGCCCACATACAAGGAACTGGTGGCCGAGTTCATGGCGTCTCTTGATATCTGCGTCGTACCAAATGACGTGGTGCCATCGGACCAGACGTGGATCCAGGGAAGGGTGTCCTTCCGACTCTTCAACAACAATTACAACATCACGTTGAAGCAGTTCAACGCCATCTTTAACTGGAACCACAGCCGCCACGATCACCGACGCCCCGACGCCCGCACCGACTACGACAAAATCTTCGCCGAGCTAGTTACAGTGCCGGCAGGGAAGACCGTGAGCTACCACAATGCCGCGGTAGCTGACTTTGAGCACCCGTTCGTCCGGGTATTGCATAGGATGCTTAGCTTGACCTTCTTCGGGCGGAGCGATCTTGCTTTGAGCAAGTTTCAGGAGAGCGACTTGTTCTTTCTGTACGCCCTCCTGAAACGTCAAGAGTGCAACTGGGGAGCATTCTGGTTACAGCGCGTCATGGCGGTGAAGCGGAGCACAAGGAAGGCTCCAATTCATTTTGGTGGTTTGGTCACCGGGTTGGCGCTTTACTTGGGGCTGAACTTTCAGTCCATGACTCCGATTTCTACGCGGAGTAAGGTGAACGTGCAACACTTGCACCGTTCAAACCTCATTCTTATTCGGGATGGGTTGGCGTACGCTCATTGCCACGTCAACCAGGCTTACCAGGAGGCATCCCTGCCGGACGACGTCTTCCACATCGAGGGCAAGCAGCATTTCCGATGGCCCATCATAGCCATCGAGTCCTCGGAAGAAGAAGGCGGAGGTGAAGACCAAGAAGGCGAGGCCGAGGAAGACGAGGAGGCTTTCACACCTCTTCGAGCACGCGTGGCACCACGGAAGCGTCCTAGGATGCACCCGGGTGCATCATCATCATCTCAGCCCCCGCCGCCATCACCACAGCAAGAGCAGCCAGCTGCGGATCCCTACTCCATGCAAGGGATGTATACCATGCTGCAGGATATCCAGCAGACGCAGCACCAGCATATGACTTTGTATACCGGCATCCATGAGACAACGGGCCGGTTTCTTGATAATCAAAGGGCTATGTTCGAGAACGAGCGGCTCATCCTCGCCAACCAAGAACAAATGCACAACCGGTTGCAGCGGATAGAGACGCAGCAGGAGCCCTTCTTCGACCACTACTGGAGTCGAGACTACTTTGGAGGTTATCCACAGCCTCCGCCGAGGACCCAATATGATCCAAGCTTCCAGGGGGAGTACCCGTCTTGGGATCCTACGGCACCACAATACCCACCACCGCCTCCGCAAGATTGATCAGGGTATCACTGTTCCACCCTTCAGTTGGTTTTTGACTATGAGGCCATAGTCGGATTCAAGCTTAGGGGGGTGGCTGGAACAGCTCTATCTTTTATCTTTTCTTTAGTTGTTTTTAGTTTCTGCTTTGTTATTTGTTTTTGCAATTTTAAGTTTTTATTTAGGATCCACATCTATCTAGTGTAATTGTGGATGTCGTAAAAATTGTCATCTTGCTGTTTTCATGGGAAATTAAGGGAATTGAAAAATTTTTCTGTGTCATTTGGATAGCTTTACTTGGTTGTCCTTGGGGAACTTGTTCTATGAAAATGATTGATTATGTCAACTTTGAAGCAATATGTCATACCCACACCCGCATTGACTCATGAAAAGTGGATAGTAACGGTTGTTTGAGCCTAACCTAATCAAATGGTAATGAGACCTTAATCAGATGTAAGAGAAAGAACCCTTTAAACTACTACACATGTCAATAAGGAGGGACACATAATTTTCTTTTAAGGTTCAGTCACTTAATCTTGTGATCATTCCACCCCATTTCCTATAATCCACCCAAGAATTGGAAGTAAAGTGCAGCTTCAATTTCTTTTGCGTGCATGGCATGTAGATAGGTTTTGCATTATTATTTTCATGTTTTTGCATAGAATAATGAAAAAATATATAGTGATACATGCACATTACCCTTAGGTGCATGTCATGTAGTTGCACTCACAATTTCATGATTTTCATGCATAAGCACACCATGTATCTCAGTTTTCCTAAATAGGTGATCTAATTTGTTCCATACCCTCGAAATAAAGCAAAGAACTCCAATTGGAAAGAAAATGGCCTTATACATGTATCTCTAAGCAATTATGGATATATGGGCAAAGAAAAAAAACAGAAGAAAAAAATTCTGGAAAAAAAAAATATAAATGTTAGAAAAAGAAAGAAAAGGAATAAGAGGGAGAAAGGAATGATATCACTTGTATAATAAAGGGGAATTGAGTACATGATGTGGCTTGAGTAGATTTCTATCTCATTGTGAGGTAGAAGGCTAGTGCATGCATCATTCCACCACTTTTAGGCAGTAGGGCATTCTTAATGTGCATTTGTATCATTTAGGGCATTTTGTTATATGCATTTTGAAACTGTGTAATACTTCCAAATTCTCCCATGAACCACCCATTCCATCCACCCGTTGCTCGGATTGGTAGGCCACCGTGATTTTCTCCTCACTCGTGTTTATCAGGAGAACTGCTTCCATGTAGATGGTAGTTAGGGCGAGCAACGTAGTGTAGGTGATCACAAGATGCACCATGGCTGAATCGGCGAACTTTATTATGATAACTGCCTTATGTGATAGTGTTCATCAGTTTGAAGGATAATTTCTTTTATTGATGGTTATTGTCGCCTATAGGGTAATTACTGTTCTGTGATTAGGGTAGGCCGGTTTGAGAACGTCCAGTGGGAGTCATTTGTGAGGTGGGTTGGTGTTTTGATTGTTAGTTGACATTCGCAATTCTATTCTAAGGATTAGTTGCTCGAGGGCGAGCAATGTTTAAGCTTAGGGGAGTTTGATGCGATGATTTTGAGTCGCATTTATAGACCGATTTCATATGTGTTTTGTGCCTTAATTACTCATTTTCATGGATATTATTGCATAATTCACTTTATTTGGTCTCTGCCATCATTTTATATCAAATCCCCTTTATTTCATTATTTTAAGCATTATTGATCATCTTATCATAAATCATGTGGATTTATTTGGTCTTGTTGTGCAATTTCAGGAAAAACAAGTATCTACATCCGTCGATACCATCGACCAAGCCACAGGTTGTCAGCCGAGAAGAGCAATACAGAGTCGATACCATCGACACCCAAGTCGATGGCATCGAGATGTTTCCAGGCTGCTGGCGAGGATAAAGTCGATACCATCGACGCAAGTCGATGCCATCGACACAAGGAGAGCTACAGCGTCGCTAAACGACAACAACCGAAGCTAAAGGAGTCGATACCATCGACACCCAAGTCGATGGTATCGAGATCACCACAGGCGCCCAGAATAAAAGAAAGGAAAGCTGCCGCTTATCCGCTGCGTCGATACCATCGACCCGCGTCGATGGTATCGACGCCGGCAGATATGCGTTGGATGTGTTTTGATTTCGATCGGACGGCTGTTGTTATTTGATGACCTAATTAGGGACTTATACCTAATGACGGCCGCCCAGACGTGATCATTATCTCATTTTGGATTGCACGAGTGCCGAGGAGGAGAAAAAGGAGAACGGAGGCCGAGAAGCTCATCCCGGTTGATTCGGACGCTGCCGAAGACAATTTCCACCACCGACAGGCGGGGAAAGTTTGTGTTCTACGCCAAGGATCCACCGGTTCTTCTTCGTTCAGGGGTTTTTCCCATCTAGTTCACGTTTTTCTTATGAATTCCCCAATTTCTACCATGTATTCGTGTAAGATGAACATGAGAGGCTAAAACTCTCAATCTTTAGGACCGGGAGTAGCCCGGGGATACATTGTATGATGATTTTAGATTGATAATTCATATTTTTCTCTCATATCTGTGGTATAAATTCGTTTTCTCTATTGCTATTGTTATGCTTGATCACCATAATAATAAATTAATGCCCTTAATCACTTCGACAGAAGGATTAACGGTTGAAAAGAGACGAATTCTACATTAATTAATAAAACCCTTGACAAAGGAGTTGTAAAATTAATGGTGGGAACTGAGGAACCGATCTTAATGCGCTTAGTTTAGGGGAATGATTACTATGACGATGGAATCAACCTAAATCTAAGTAGTGGATTACACCACGACAGTGGGTAATTCTCATTTCAGACCACTACCCGGATAGAGAGAGAAGTGTGAGGAATTATATGAAATCTAATACAATGTTGACCCGCGGTGAAACCGCCATCCTAAAGATATCCCTTTTAATTGATTAAATTAACCTTTAATCGATTGTTTTCTTTGTTTGATTTTTATTTTCTTTTAATTTGAACAACAAAACCCTACTTTGTTAATCGGTCTAGCTGATTGCGATTAGGTAGTAGAAGTCTCCAATAATTCACGTATCCCTGAGTTCGACTCGGGCCTCACAAGGCCTATATTACTCGACGCGCATACTTGCGTTTAAGCGCGTAGTAAAATACACGTCAAAAGTCTATTAAAGAAAACTTCTAATAAAATTGAGTGTGCAACAATAAATAAACTCAAAAAATTACTTTATATCTACTTGGAAGTATTTACTTCTCCAATAATTTTTTATTAGAAACTCCCAATCAGATTTTGTTACATTGGAAGGATAGTTTTTGAGAGCTTCTTCATCAGTGGCGTATGTCTCATATTTCTTAAACAATTCAATTTTAAATTCACACCAAGACTTTCCCATTGATTTGTACAATGAACGTGTCCTTAGATCATTTTCCTTGGGCAATAAATCAACATTGTGAATGATAAAATCATCCTACAAAATAATAAGGTGAATTTGATAAATGAAACATTGATTATTCCGGAACATAAACACATAGAAATTGAACAAAACCTGAATTAATTTGAGCATCTTCTCCTTCTTTTCAATAGGCATGCGACTCCACCTTGAATAACTAAGAGGGTCATTTATTGAATTGCGAACAATCACTCCGATTTGACTAGCTAGAAGTCGATTATGGATTTTATTTATCAGATTACCTTCAGCATTATAATCTATCTTTATTTTATCTATACCGCCATTTCTGAAAGTCCTCAAGTTCAAATTTTTTGTTTTCCCTCGAACCCTTTTTCTCTTCGTTCAGTCTAAGATATTAAAAAATGAGTATCATATTTATACATAAGATAGAATTAAAGAATTGTTACCATGGTCGTTATCCATCTCTTCTGTAACTTCAATTGCCTCAGGAGTTAGTTGTGAGCCATTGTTTAGAGTATGATGCCTCAACACCCTATTACTAAAGTTAACTTGTCTTGTTGTAGAATCGCCATTAACATTCCTATCACCTTCAACAAATGACTCTGTGGTGAAATCCTCCTCATGTTGAACTATAATATATTTAGGAATTTCAACATTAAAGAAAATATATATGAATCATAAGAAAATACTTGGAACTTCATCCAAAGCAATGTAGGTAGAAACATGGATCAAATCCTACTCATCAGCAACACAACTTGCAAAAGAGCGACGTTAGCTTATTTACAAATAGGGAATGCATGAACGTGACCACATCACTACTGGTGTAGAGATATAACCTTGAAAATGAGTCTTCAAGTTAAGTGAGTAGCATCAAAGAAGATTACTAACATAAAGAAAAACATGTTCTTGATTATAGACAAAAGATTGAAAGAAAACTTACTGTGGAAAAGATACTTGGGATGGTGGGAAATCTCAATGGGGAGATGGATAAAGTAGATTTTGATTCAAGGAAGAAGAAGAGGTAAAAGATAACAATTATTGTGGTGGATATCAAAATAGAGAAGGCTTTCGAGTCCCATCTATTTTCCATACAAAAGGCAGTATGAAGTAAAGGAACCTACTTCTAGTCTTCTAGAATAAGAATCACAAACATAATGAGAATCTACGTTCAACATATACCAACATACAACATATAAGAATAAAACAACAAAAGCACTATATAAATAGAGGTGGTACCATCCGTTGTTTCCAACAAAAACAATGCAAAAACATTGTGCATACTTTCATTACTTTTTCATACCAAAGGTCTAATCCTCACCAGAATTCATGTTGGTTCGACTCTGAATTATTTCAGCAGCTTGTTCAGAGTATTTTTGGAGATCTTGAGGCCGCAAAACCCTCTTTCTATTGTTTCTCTGCCTTAGTGAAACACCCTCATCCTTGATGTGATCTTCAAGAAAATTTTCCATGGTCAACCCCCCTTCATAATATTGAACTTTAATACATTTAGAAATATTTTACTTTGAATATATTAAAGTGGTAGAAAAATATGTGAAAAGCAAACATGGTAGAAAACTACCTTGATCTTTTCTAGCTTGTGAATTAGGAGGCACTTGAAATTGTGCTTCCACACATTATAGACTATATAAATATATACATATACATATATGTAGGAATCTATGTATAGGTAAGTATGTGAACAACAAACATGGTAGGAAATTACCTTGATCTTTCATATATTTTTCATTAAGCGGCACTTTGTGTTGCTTGTCATCTAGAGAAGCGTTGTCATTGTTCATTGCCCAACTTTTTTCTTTCACAACACCTAAACATCCAAGTGGATGTGGATTGCATGCTTTGTTGCTAATTTTAACTACAAATCATGAAAATAGTGTGGTGTAGAGATATAACCTTGAAAATGAGTCTTCAAGTCAAGTGAGTAGCATCAAAGAAGATTACTAACATAAAGAAAAATCTATTCTTGATTATAGACAAAAGATTGACAGAAAACTTACTGTAGAAAAGATACTTGGGATGGTGGGAAATCTCAATGGGGAGATGGATAAAGTAGATTTTGATTCAAGGAAGAAGAAGAGGTAAAAGATAACAATTATTGTGGTGGATATCAAAATAGAGAAGGCTTTCGAGTTCCATCTATTTTCCATACAAAAGGCAGTATGAAGTAAAGGAACCTACTTCTAGTCTTCTAGAATAAGAATCACTAACATAATAAGAATCTACGTTCAACATATACCAACAGAGAACATATAAGAATAAAACAACAAAAGCACTATATAAATAGAGGTGGTACCATCCGTTGTTTCCAATAGAAACAATGCAAAAACATTGTGCATACTTTCATTACTTTTTCATACCAAAGGTCTAATCCTCACCAGAATTCATGTTGGTTCGACTTTGAATTATTTCAGCAGCTTGTTCAGAGTGCTTTTGGAGATCTTGAGGCCATAAAACCCTCTTTCTATTGTTTCTCTGCCTTAGTGAAACACCCTCATCCTTGATGTGATCTTCAAGAACATTGTCCATGGTCAACCCCCTTCATAATATTGAACTTTAATACATTTAGAAATATTTTACTTAGAATATATTAAAGTGGTAGAAAAATATGTGAAAAGCAAACATGGTAGAAAACTACTTTGAATATGCCACACATTACAGACTATATAAATATATACATATACATATATGTAGGAATCTATGTATAAGTAAGTATGTGAACAACAAACATGGTAGGAAATTACCTTGATCTTTCCTAGATTTTTCATTAAGCGGCACTTTGACTCTAGAGAAGCATTGTCATTGTTCATTGCCCAACTTTTTTCTTTCACAGCACCTAAACATCCAAGTGGATGTGGATTGCATGCTTTGTTGCTAATTTTAACTACATATCATGAAAACAGAGTGGTGTAGATATATAACCTTGAAAATGAGTCTTCAAGTCAAGTGAGTAGCATCAAAGAAGATTACTAACATAAAGAAAAATCTGTTCTTGATAATAGACAAAAGATTGAAAGAAAACTTACTGTGGAAAAGATACTTGGGATGGTGGGAAATCTCAATGGGGAGATGGATAAAGTAGATTTTGATTCAAGGAAGAAGAAGAGGTAAAAGATAACAATTATTGTGGTGGATATCAAAATAGAGAAGGCTTTCGAGTCTCATCTATTTTCCATACAAAAGGTAGTATGAAGTAAAGGAACCTACTTCTAGTCTTCTAGAATAAGAATCACAAATATAATGAGAATCTACGTTCAACATATACCAACAGACAACATATAAGAATAAAACAACAAAAGCACTATATAAATAGAGGTGGTACCATCCGTTGTTTCCAACAGAAACAATGCAAAAACATTGTGCATACTTTCATTACTTTTTCATACCAAAGGTCTAATCCTCACCAGAATTCATGTTGGTTCGACTTTGAATTATTTCAGCAGCTTGTTCAGAGTGCTTTTGGAGATCTTGAGGCCGCAAAACCCTCTTTCTATTGTTTCTCTGCCTTAGTGAAACACCCTCATCCTCGATGTGATCTTCAAGAACATTGTCCATGGTAAAGCCCCCTTCATAATATTGAGCTTTAATACATTTAGAAATATTTTACTTAGAATATATTAAAGTGGTAGAAAAATATGTGAAAAGAAAACATGGTAGAAAACTACTTTGAATATGCCACACATTACAGACTATATAAATATATACATATACATATATGTGGGAATCTATGTATAGGTAAGTATGTGAACAACAAACATGGTAGGAAATTACCTTGATCTTTCCTAGATTTTTCATTAAGCGGCACTTTGACTCTAGAGAAGCATTGTCATTGTTCATTGCCCAACTTTTTTCTTTCACAGCACCTAAACATCCAAGTGGATGTGGATAGCATGATTTGTTGCTAATTTTAACTACAAATCATGAAAACATAGTTATTAAATTATGTAAATATAAGCTAGTATTCATTATATATGTATACCCAATGTCTAACCGTCACCAGGATTGTTTTTCATCATACTTTGAACTGATTTAACGACCTGCTGAGAACTATAAATACTTTGTGTCCTCAAGATCCTCTTGCCAGTGTTCGTCTGCCTCACCGAAACATCCTCCTCCTCCTTGTAACCTACAGGAACATTAAGTGCAATCAATCCCTCCCCTGCAAATTGTAACAACAAATATCATGAACTATATCAATATGTATGAATATATATGATAAGAAGACACATATATAAGAAAATAAAAACATAAATATTACCTATATTTTTTTTAATGTGTTCATTAGGGAGTGCTCTAACGTTCTTGTCAAGTTGAGAAACATCAACATTGTTTGGTGGCCCATCTTTTTCTTTTGCAACACCAAATTTTTCAATTTGATGAGGATTTTGAATACTGTTGCTAATTTTAACTGCATTTCATGAACATAGTGTTATACTATTGTATACATAGAAACATTATGTATTAATTTCTTTAAAAACTCTACCTGGATTCTTGTTGGACGAATTCCATGGACCAGCCATCAACATATGTGCACGTTTTTTCGCAATCTCTTCAATAGATTTTTCTAAAAATAATAGAATAAATCAACTCAAATACCAAGCAGCAGATTACTAAGTTTGGAGGCTAAGTACTAAATGTTGCATTATTAAAAAGCAATCTACCATTCATCATGTGCTTCAAAAAGTCACCATAGTTTTGAATTTGTTGTAGAAAATCACCATTCGTAACATCTACATTCTTGTCTTGAGGATTTTGGATGGGCCTTTCTCCCATGGGTTTAAGGGATGTTGCCACAATTGTTTTATAAATCCAGTAAACATAGAATGACACAAAACTGAGACAAGACCATTACCATAAAAGCTTTGAGATAAATAATTACAATCTTTATCAAGTGGTTGATGTTCTGTCCCACTAAAAGATCCACTTTGAACCGCCTTTGTGGTACCGCTTAGCTCCTTAGAAAAACCTACATATAGAGACAACAAATAAATATATTAAATCACAACACTTATGCATGGATTTTTCTAGTGAAGAAATCAATAATGGATATACCTAAATTTCTATGTGATACATTGTTGGTCGACCCTTCAATATAACTTGTACCATGGTGATCCAGGTCTTTCTGCTTTTTTGACTCTGCATAATAAAAAGTTAGCAAGTTACGCATGGGATTCAATTGAAACATTATTAAAAATGGAGCAAACATTACTTACGTTGGGTCTTGCTACAATGGTCAACCATTAGCATCTCATAGTTACCTGCAAATTGGGTCTGGGCACTAGATAGATTGACCATATTTCCTACATGTATCTCATCAAATTATTTAAAAAGGATAATAATCCAAGAAAATATCAAAAGAACCAATCAAAGGCAACATCTATACTCAGATGCTAATACATTATCAATCAAATGGCATCTATCAATGTTCAGATAGAACTTAGTAAAATTAATCATAGTCTATAAGGAAAACACAAATTAAAAGGATTATAAATTCAGTTCATTGTCTCCCATATATTGTGTCCATCTTTTTCAAGCCATCCTTTTTTCTTTGTAGCTTTCATGGACAAAGTTTTCACTACATCATGTCTCTTTCAATGACAAACATCAAATGCATCTGAGGGGAATGATGAAAATGTAGATAAATTTGATGTGTTTTCTTGAAATGCACTTTCATTATCAATACTACCTTCATCTCCTTCATCTCCATGTGTCACATTGTACAAGTCGCGTGGTGGTGATTCAATAGCAACAATCCAATTACTTATGGAAAGGTCACGGACATAAAAACATTGTTCTGCTTGGCATGCTAGAATAAATGGTTCATCGGTTTTCAACTTGCGTTTTGTATTTAAACTAACAAAACCGTATTTGTTCCACTCAAACCCTCTTCCTTCATTATGCATGTCCCACCACTCACACCTAAAAATGTGAGCTCGTCTTCCACCAGTGTATCTCAACTCTAAGATTTCACTCAAAACACCATAATACATAAATGGTCCGTTGGTTGAGTCTACCTTAACAAGAACACCACTGCTTTGTGTTGTTAACCTATTGTCACGATCTTCAGTATGAAATCGGAATCCATTTATGTCTAGACCCGTAAAAGATAACACCTCTTTATCAGGACCGTGAACTAAACTTAGAAGTTCATCATCCACTTTGCGATGTTTATGTAATTCAACCACCTATCATAATAGACAAACACACATTAACGACAATGTTAGACTTCAAGTTTAAATTTGTTGAGAGTACTTTAAATGCTCACCCGACTCTCCAACCACTCAAAGAAGAATTTTTTATGATGCACCTCGATGTTGTGAACACCCATATCTTGGATTAGTTGTTTGTGCTCACTAAAAAAATATTTATTATAAAATTGTAAGACTTAACATCATGTCAAGAAAAAGTATAGTTAAATAAATATAATTTACCTTATAAATGGTAATATTGCATCTGAATTTTCAAGAACATACTTGTGAGCTTGTTGCCATTCATTAACAGTAAAACTAATGGTGGTGCCTACTGATAATGTTTTTCCAATATATTTGAAAACTGTAAATTGAGATGAAATTGTTATCTCTCTATTATCATGGTATCGTGGATGATTAAATCTAGTGTCATTCTCCTTCATGTATCTTGAGCAAAAAACCAAGCATTCATTGGTGATATACATCTCAGCTATTGAACCTTCTGGTCGATTTTTATTCCGCACATATGACTTCAATGTTCGAAGAAACCTACACAAGAAAGGAAAATTAAAAACATACAAGAAAATTAAAAACAAACTAATATGTACTTGTAATCACCTCTCAATCGGATACATCCATCTGTATTGCATAGGGCCTCCAAGAATTGCTTGATTTGCTAGGTGAATAGGAAGGTGTACCATTATATCGAAGAATGATGGTGCAAATATCTGCTCCATTTTACATAGTGTAATAGTAATATGATTTTCCAACCTCTTTAGATCTTCTACCCCCAAAACCTTAGAGCACAACTCCTTAAATGATATACTAGGATCAATTAATATCTCAGATACATCCTTTAGAAAGATTCCACGTGTTGCAAGAGGAAGGATTTTTTGTAAAAATACATGAAAATCATGAGATTTCATACCAGAAATTCTACGCTCATCAACATTCACACATCTAGAAATATTTGAGCACAACCCATCTAGAAATTTGATTTCTTTTAAGAATTCACAAAAAAACTTTTTTTTCCTCTGTTGATAAAGTAAAACATGGTATAGGGACTTCTAGCTTTCCATTTACAATTTTTGGGAGAAGCTCCTGCCTTATATTCATATCTTTTAAGTCTTTACGAGCTTTTGAATTATCCTTAGTCTTCTCATCAATATCCATAATCGTTCCAATTAAGCTATCACAAATATTCTTCTCAATGTGCATTACATCAAGATTATGGCGAAGACGAAGACTCTCCCAATAAGGAAGTTAAAAAAATGCTTTTTTTCTTCCAAGCATGAGAGGGCTTTTTTTTGAACTTTTTTTCTTTCTCTTTCCCAGATTTGTTTCAAAGATGTCATGTAGTTGATTCAAAGCATCTTCCCCAGATAGTTCTTGAGGACGAGGTCGTGGTTCTTGTTTCCCATCAAACGCATGCTCATTGCACCACCATCTATGATTTTCTAGTAAGAATCTACGATGCCCCATATAACGAAATTTCCCCCATGTTTCAATCTGAGAGACCATGTATCCTTGTGACAAGAAGGACATGCTAACTCGCCTTGGGTGGACCATCCAGACAAATATCCATAAGCAGGGAAATCATTAATTGTCCATAATAGAGCAGCATGTATTTTAAAATTCTGTTTTGAAACAGCATCATAAGTTTCAACTCATGCATCCCATAACTCCTTTAACTCCTCTATCAATGGTTGTAAGTAGACATCAATCTTGTAGGTAGGAGACTTCTTTCCAGGAATAATCATGGATAAAATAAGATAATCTTGTTTCATACAAATCCATGGAGGCAAATTATATGGAATGAGGATAACAAGCCATATGCTATAAGAATTACTCATATTCCCATATGGATTAAATCCATCAGAATCCAGTCCAAGCCTAACATTGTGAGGGTCTCCAGAAAAAGATGGATGCATCTCATCAAATCTTTTCCACTCTTCAGCATCAGCTGGGTTCCGTAGTTTACCATCATTTATGCGCTTTTCTTGATGCCATCTCATCTCTGAAGCTGTTTGATAGCACATGTACAGCCATTTTAACCTTGGGATTAGGTGAAAGTACCATAAAGTCTTAACAAAAACCTTTTTGACTAACTTAAGTTTATTCCTTTTTGTAGTCTTATCCTTGGTTGAATAGTCAATAGAGCTATACTTCCACCTACTAGCGCCACATTTTAAATATACATCTTCTTTCTTTCGATCCTTCCAAAACAACATGCAATGTTCTTTACAAACATCTATTTTTATGTAGTCAAGCCCAAGGTCAGTAATATACTTTCTTGCATCATAAAAATATTTTGGCAACCGACAATCCTTGAATGCCTTTGATAAGAATGTAATCAAACTATTAAAAAGATTATTGCTCATTCCATGAAACCCCTTTAGTTGTAGTAATGTCATGGTGAATGATAATTTTGAGTATCCTTCACAACCATCATAAAGTGGTTCCTTTGCATCTTTCATCATCCTACAAAATGTCTTAAGTTCATCACTCAACTCATCAATTTCATAGTTGTAATCAATTTCATCGAATGTTGGAACATGGTTATCAGGAAATCCTAGCCCATCCCTTATTATCCCCTCTACATCATCAGCCTCATCCTCAACATCACCATCCTCATCCTGGCCATCATCACTATCATTGTGATAATCTACATGAACTGATTCACCATGTGCTACCCAACATGTGTAGCACTCAGTTATGCCATTAACTATCAGATCAGCTGACACCTCATCCTTTGTCTTGCAACTACCATTGTTACATTTAATGCAAGGACAAGGTATTAATCCATAAACTTCTACATTTTGAGATGCAAATCGAATAAATTCTTCAACACCATTTCTGTATTCTGTTGATAACCTATTTTTATTTTTCATCCAACTCTTATCTATTCCAGACATTTGAATCCTACAAAGATACAAGCTACAATTAACTAAATTTAAAAAAAAAATTGTTATTCAATGATTTTTTATAAATGTTACATAAATACCAAATCTTGGTTAGCATAACACTAGGAAAAAAAGGAGTGCATATAACATTCAATGTATAAGGTAAACAAGTATACAACAATAGGTAATCCAAACTTTCATATGTATTAAAACATGTACAAATTTTAAATAATACTCACTCAATTCCCTGGGTTGAATAGATCTCCTTTTCATTATAAACCATGCAATGCTTAAAAATCAAAACCGCAAGTCACTAAATTGAATAGGGAGAATTTTTATTAGAGAACAAATTCATAATATACAATCAATCATATATTTTATTGCAGCAAATTCAAAGATCATATATTATTGAATGAACTACCTTTTAAAATCTATTAGAAATTTTATCTGGTAGAAAATAAGCTACTCATAGGTGGAAAGAGATCTGATTTAAGACAAATTAGGTCTAACTTTACCAAAATAGGTTTGTTGTGGGCAAATTATGTCTAATTTTACCAAAATTAGGTCTCACATTACGTGAATATGGGGCAGATCAAGGAAAGCTAGCAATGCTTAGGTCATGTTACGGCAAATTAAGTCTGACTTCGGCATAAATAAGGAAAATTAGGTTAACTTAGGTCTAAATTAGTCTCATTTCAGCCAATATAGAAAAAATTAGGGGAAGTTAACTCTGCTTAGGTCATATTATGTAAATTAAGTTTGATTTAGGTACAATTAGGTTTAATTTACTACAAAATACACAAATTAGGGCAAATTTGGTTATTGTGGATCATGTGAGGCATGATATAGTTCATTTTTTCTATTTGAAGGCTGATAATTAATAGCTTGTCATTTTTTTTGTTTTGTTTTTGCTGCATATTGTTTTCTTCCAAAATGATTGAAACTGAGCCATCATATGATCATTATCAAAGTGGATCCAAGTGGTTGAGACTCAATCTGATGATGTTCACAAGTTTATGTGTTCTCACTGGTTTCAGCTTCAAGCACTAGCTACTCAGTTGTATGATTTGTGGAACCTGATGGATACCCCTCCAGAAGAGAGGAGTTTGTTTGACCACGTGACCTGTAACATCACAACTACAGTGGATGATGTCACAGTTTCTGCAGCTCTTATACTGGATCTGATTGAACAGGTTACACAATCAAACAAATTCCTATTTTGCATGATGCTTGTTATCTTCAATTTACCAATAATATCCGTGCTTGTGCTATTTTTAGGCTGAAGTGGAAGTTGAAAGGCTTGATAATTTGAAAGCTAGCAGGATGAAGGAGATAGCTCTCAGAAAACAAGCTGAACTTGAAGACATATTTGCCCATGCTCATATTGAGGTAGATTCAGCTGCAGCCCAGGAAAGGATAATGGCTCTTATCGATTCTGGTAATGTTGAACCTTCAGAATTATTGGCCGACATGGATAATCAAATAATGAAAGCAAAAGAAGAGGCCATAAGTCGAAGAGATATACTGGACAAAGTTGAAAAGTGGATGTCAGCGTGTGAAGAGGAAAGATGGCTTGATGATTACAACAGGGTACATTGCATTTTCTCTACTGATTCAGAAAGTCACGTGCTAGGCTTTTAAAAATTTAAGCCTGGAGTTGATATGGTTCAAGTTTTACATAGTAATCAGGCAATTATATTTCTTTAGAATGGTATATAGTTTTATGGTCTGATCACTGCAGACCTATGTTTTCTAGACAAATGCTCAGATGCATTTAAGATTAAATTTATATTAGTCTCATTAGACAATTTTTGTAGTTTCTAAAAGTACGTAATGCCACTATTACAACTATTCATACCAAACTTTGGAAAAATTAATATAAAGCCATCACATGTTCTTATTATATCTGTATTTACCAAACTTAGTGTTGGACTAGATGTTTTCAAATATACCATGTTCCTAACCGTAACTCGTATTCCCAGCAGACAAGTTTTATAGATGGAACTTGAATGCCCTAACCGATATCGTCCTAGTATAAATTGTTATTTTTCTCATCTTGTCTCCATCTTTGTTTTCTGAACATATCTTTCTTTTGGCACGTCCTTCAAATCTCATGGTAGTGTTAATTATTCTAGGAAAATTGACCCCTAAAAATGTTGTCTGGAAAAGATCTTTCCCTTTACAAATTCTTTTATTGTTTTGCCTTTGCAATTTGGTAAATTTTCATAATTGCTGAGCAGATTCTAGTTAAACATAAACAACAAAACTGCTTTGGAAAACAATTTCATGTGATCCATAAAATGAGAGATTTTGGAAAGTGACCTAATTGTTAATATCATGATATCAAACTGTGATCTGACTTCGTTATTCTTGGCCAGGATGACAATAGGTATAACTCCAGCCGAGGTGCACATCTGAATCTTAAACGTGCAGAGAAAGCTCGTGTCCTTGTAAACAAGATCCCAGGTTATCTGTTTTTCAGTTAACTGCTTGATCTTCTTCAAAACCATTCAGTATCTGATATATCTCTAAAAATTATCAGAAAGCACTTTTTCAAATTGGACTTTTGACACAATTTCTCCATTGTGTGTTTAATGCTTACAGTTTGAGAGAAAACTTGAACATTTATATTCCTTTTTCAAACAAAACAAATACTCCAAAAAGCATAAGACAGGCTAGACAACTGTCATGGTTCCAGTATGCGCAATACCTTAAAGATGCAGCTGTAGGTATAGTCACAAATTCTGTATTCAGGATATGTTCGGTCAAGCTGAAAAATTATGAATTCGGGAATTCCGCGGGATATTCAAGCAAAAAGTGGTCAACATACCGTAAAAATACAGTCAATGAATCGGGAAAAAGTCGGAAAATTTGGAAGAATATACATATAATACGTACGCATGTAGGTATAAATATGTATATCTATTGCACATATATACAATGTATACACACACACATAGGCATGCACGCTCACACACACGATAGGTGGTTCCCCAATTGCTAGGGACCACTGCTGCAGACCTACAATATTGTCTATTGGTGGCACACCAAGGAAGAAGTGGCGACCGCCTACTAGCTACAACTCTATTTATTGTTTTGTAGGTTTAGGGTTTGAATTGGATCTTATGCTCTGATGCCATGTAGAAATTGAGAGTAGGGAAAATTACCTTGTGTATGTTCTATTCGATGGGCAAACCCCTATTTTATATATAGGAGAAGGGGGAATCATACATACTTAAACAAAGCCCTAATGGGCCACACGGGCCCATATTACAGATAGACCCAATAGACTAAATATGATATATTCTAGCATCTTATAATAATATTAATAATAGTACTACTACTACTAATAATATAATATAGTACAACAACAACAACAACAACAACAACAATTTCACTCTACCTTCCTTGACATTCTCTTCACTCAAGTATAATACATGAAAGCCCTATATATTCAATACATGACATTATCACATAAATGAATGTATGTATGTGTGTGAATTTTTTTTGCACGATTTCAAAACTTCATTCCTTCATTTCATTATCGAAATCCTTCATTGAAATCCCCGATAAACAACCTGGGCCATCCCACATGAAAGACCCCCATCCCCCGTATCCAATATACAATTTTATCGCATAAAATTGTGTACTTAGATGTAGATAAGACATGTAAAATTTCATAATTTAATTTGTCCATTTTAGTGTCGGCTAAGATTGCATCTTTCAAAAGTTCTACAGGTATACCAGTTAATACCTATTTCCAAGCTATCAAAACGGCCTCGGTATTAGACACCTCATTCCTTGATCAAAAGTGATACCGTGCATCTTAGATTAACAGTCACATTTACATATTTAAAAGACACTTTAACCTTTGATTGTGTTATCCTTCGTGTGTAGATATATATCTTTTTTTCCATGACACACATCTCAGATATTAATGTATCTCTAATAAAACATTTATAGAAGAAGCCCTTCCACTGTTTCTAGATATCATCATCCCCACCAACACGGTACCATCTTTTTTTGTATTACAAGTCACTTGGCTCATGTTAGTATTTTTTGTATATCATCTATTTTATACATTTTTATTTCTCCTACTATAGTATACAACTTCTTATCTTTTTCTTGAAAAACCCAGATCCATCTTGCTGATCGATTTCTTAGCTTACTTCTCAACTAGCTTGTATATCTCAACTGTAGTAGTGTCTGCATATTTCACTAAGCTCCTATAAATCTTGCCTTTACACTTCTTCGTACCACCACATGGGTCTTTTTGAAGAGCCCCTTTGCCTTATGATTCATGTAGAATGTCTTTAGCATTTCTTTCTATGTATTCAAGTCATGCTATCAGATATGATTTTAATTCTAGAGCATCTGAGATCCAAATCCTTCTTTTTGAGGTTTAACATAAATATCATTTCCTTTTATCTGGTTTGCCATGGGCAGGCCATTGGGCTTATGGGGTCTTTGTCTGTTTGTTGCTAGACCCTTCTGGTCTTACGCTTGGATCAGTCAACATCTTTGTGTTGAATCGGTTATCTACATGGTGCTGCGGCCTTCGTGGGTGGGCTTCAGCTTCAATGTTTTGAAGTGCTAGTTCTGGTGTGAGCTTTAGGGGTTGTTTGGTTGGATATGGTAGGGCTGCAAAGTGTGACTTTTAGGCCATTGGGATGTTGGGGTCTTTACCTGTTTGTTTCTAGGCCCCTCAAGCTCTTATGCTTGGGTTGGTCAACATCTTTGTGTTGAAGGGGTTATCTACAGAGTGCAGCCTCGTGGGGTGGGCTTGAATGTTTTGAAGTGCTAGCTCATGGTGTGTGCTTTAGAACTTGTTTGTTTGAATGTAAAAATACATTTCTAAATCAAACTTTGTAATCTGGCTACAAACCAATCATGACCTTACTGGGGTGGTTAGAGTCCTCTGTGCCATTGTAAACCATTGTGGTTTTTGGTCCTATGTGCTAGTACCTGGTGTGTTGAGCTTGTTTGCCTTGTATGTGGGATTGCTGGCCTTCTCAATCTTGATAACATACTTTTCAACATGTTGTTTTAAATTATTTGCCTATAATTGAGACCATTACATGTAGATAGTGTGGAGCTTAGTGCTCTACTATGAATTTGCTGGTGAGTTTTGCGCCTGCTTGCCCCAGTCTTAGGTTGTGGTTGGGCCTAAGCGCCCTAGAGAGGTTTGAGTCTATGTGAATTTCTGTCAAACCATGTTTGGTGCCCGCTTCTGGTCTGTTCAGGACCTTTTTGGTCTTAGATTAATGTAAGTCTTTTTGCTTAGATTTATTATTTTATGCATCCCTATTAGGGAATATTCTTGTAATGATACTATTTGCAATTATTTACTCTTTTTCGGAGAAAGTACACCACTTTCTTCCCTTCTCTGATGTTCCATCACTTGATTCTTTTATTTTGGGTACCCATATAGTTTCCGTAGTTGGTCTTTTAGTCTTATTCAAAACCACCATTCTATGTTCTTCTATTGGGATCACTTTTATGTACTTTTGGACCTGCTCAATTGTAAAACAGTGATTCTTCCGGCCACAACTGTGTTTACATATCAAATGCAACGAGATTCAAGTATTGATCTTTACTCCACTCTTTACTGAAACATATGCTCCCTATGTTTTTGTCATTAGTATATATTCTTTTATATAAATTTAAGTCAAAAACAGAAGATTTGGCATGATTTCTTTTGTTTTCCTTGTATCTTTTAGTCGGATCTTATGTCTTCAATTTGTTTTTACTGCTAGCTATAAAGAAACTTTCCAATAATGTTTAGAAATAGAAGTCTTCTATATATACTTAAGCTCTGATTTTAATATTTGTTATGTGCAGCTCTTGTTGATACACTTGTCGCTAAAACTCGAGCTTGGGAGGAGGAGCATGACATGTCATTTTCTTGTGACGGTGTCCCACTTCTTGCAATGCTTAATGAATACACAACTCTCAGGCAGGAACGAGAAGAAGATAAGCGGAGAATGAGGGTAAAAGATTCTTTTGCTCAATGATATACATTGCTGTTTCTAAACATGATTAGATCTGAACTCCTCTCTTTATCAAGAGTAGTGCCCCCATGTAAACTAGTTTGGCTTAGAATTACAGCTCGTCTGTATAAAAATGCGAAAAATCAAATGCCCCATATCTGGGCACATATCGCTTATTTCTCGAAATGAGATAATCCGAGAATGCCATGACACATTAATTAACAGACCCTTCTACCCCCATGTAAACTAGTTTGGCTTAGATTTACAGCTCGTCTGCATGAAAATGCAAAACTCATGCGAAAAATCAAATGCCCCATATCTGGGCACAGACCATTTATTTTTTGGAAAGAGATAATCCAAGAATGCAATGACCCATTAATTAACAGACCCTTCTGGAATCTGATACCCTCTTAAAAAAATTTCATGCTTCTAAAGTTGCATTACCAATTTGTCATGTTTTCCAGTTTGCATGTGAGAGCCCCCTAGGTGTTAGGCCAGGCGCCTCAAACTAGGCGCCCAGCCTATTAATGCATTAAGTGGGCGTCTAAGGCGTTTTAGGCCCAAATTATGCAATTTAAAGGCTAAACTAGCATGAATCGAGTCTAGATTTGGTCAAATTAGATCACCTTCAGTCATTGCATGGTTGATATAGGTCTGATTTTGAGTAAATCAGGTCAAATTTTGGCAAATTAGGTCTGGTCTGAGGAAAATCAGGTCTGATTTGGGGAAATGAGGATTGATTTGGGCAAAATTGGTATGTCCTACACAGAGTACCGTGTACCAAATGTGCCAACCTTGAAAGTTGTGAATTAAACCAAGATTTTAACCAGAGTAGCCTGATAAACTTGGAACGCATGTGCAATAGTTCACATGCTAAAAATGTTTTAAAATCACTTTGGATGCTTGGCTGGCTATATTTCATTTTTTTTAAACACGAGTAATAAGGAAAGGAGTGGCAATAACTGAGCACGTTTGAGCAGTAGGATTTTGAAAATCCATATGTTTAGTGACTTAAAGCAGTGTGATTTTGAAAATCCATATGTTTAGTGACTTTTTAAGTTGATGCTTCCTCACCATTCAACACCACAAGTTGATGCTTCCTCGCCAGCAACAAACTCATGTACATAACAACCACCATCCACAACCAACACTACCACCAACTACCACCATAAATCCACAACACCACCATTAACCCACAACACCACCATTACAAAAATACACAAGATTGATATTGCATTGTACCCATACAATCAACTTAGAACAGATCAACAATTAGTTTAATTAGAACAACAATACTTAGAACAGATCAGTTTAATTAGAATAAACTTATAAATAAGTACAACATATTAGTTTAATTAGTACAACTTATAAATAAAGTTAAGTACAACAATATACCCATACAATCAGTTTAGTTAGAATAGATCAGCAATAAATAAAATAAGATCAGCAATACTTAGAATGGATCAGTAATGAAAAAACACAAATTGGAGGTGCAAGTGAATCATACCAGTAAGTCACCAGCACTCTTGTTGCTTCCCTCGAAGCCCAGCTCGTAGAGTCTGAAGAGACTGTAGATATCAAGTATAAGAATGAAATTTTAAATAGATGTAAGTAAATACAAATTACAAGTACCAAGTGGCAAACACCAATTAGCACAAATCAGCAACAAAGAAGAAAAAGTAAACAGAAAAGGAGCTAATACATAGGATCAACTAATACATTAGCAATTAGCATAGATTGTACAAATCAACGTACACATAACATGCCATATCTATCCACTACTAAGGATTACAACATTGCAATGAAACTAGCAACAGATTCGGAGGTGCGAGTCAATCATACCTAGAATAGGAGATTGAACGGATCCAAGCCAACCAAACACCTTCAGAGCCCAACTAGTACAGTTCAAAGAGGCTGCAAAAGAATTACAAATTAATGATCAGTGTACATGATTTGGGTTGATGATGCTGTTGGGGGTTATTGGTGCCACTGGGACAATTTAAGCACGAGCAGGAGACTTCGATGGGGCAGGAAACACTCATACGCCCACCACCAACAAGCTCGGCAACATCCAGTTCATCACGAGCAGGGTTAAGGAAGTGAGGAAGAGAAGAAGCATCGAGGTAGGGGAAATTTAAGCAAAACCAAAAGAAAAACCAATCCTCATACGCCCACTCCATCCGCAAAATGCCACCTTTCATCTAACCATCCCGACCCAATACCCCAATCGTCCACCTGTATCATTACCGTCCGTGACAACTAGCGTGGTCACTGCTATGCACACACTAGAAGCAATCCTCTCCACATCAAATCCAGGACGCCGGGAACAAGCCAGGAACGGAGATGGAAGAAGGAGTTAAGCAAAGCGAGGAAGAAGGGGTCGGGGGAAGAAGAAGGGGGCGAACCGATTTTTCTAGAGACGATCTTCACGAGGAGACGCCCTCTCTAGATCTGAAGGCCACGGTTGATCATCAAACGAAATCAAAGAGCCGTGGTGGGGGTTGGATCCCAGAGATGCGAGCCATGGTGGAGAAGAGGGCGATCAGGAGATCGGAGGTAGATGGTGGAGAAGAGGGGGAGATCGTGAGAGAGGAATTCGGCGGGAGTGGAGAGCCTGTATAGAGACTGGAAGAAGACGATTGTGCGTGGCTAGGAGATTTATACGCACACGGTGGAGCCAAAAGAGCGCAAGGATGGGAGAAGGGGGGCCGGCGTCATCGGGGGAGCGCAAGAGAGGGAACGCATGAGAGAAGGGGAAAGAGAACGCGCGATAGAGAGAGGCAGTTGGGATAATGCGGTGATGAAAAACCCGCACGGGTATGAAAAGTCGATTACCGGCAACTTGTTTAGAAAATGCCGAAATTTAATGTCGTGAAATGTAGCATTTGTTGTAGTGTGTGGGGAATCAGACGCATGTCGTAGGATCCCATCATTATTTTTCTTAACATCTGCATGCCACCTCAAATTCTTCACATCTATCGGATTGGAAAACAAGCGTTGAAACCGTGATATTATAGGTAGATACCACATCACCTTGGCAGGAGAACCAGTTTTGGACTCTCCCGAAGTCGTCAATTTATACCGTGACACACCACATTTTGGACAATCTTTCAAATCTACATAGTCCTTTTGAAATAATACACAATCATTCGGGCATGCGTGTATCTTCTTGGCATCCATTCCCATTGGGCACAACAATTTCTTTACCTGGTATGTTGAGATTGGCAGCTCGTTTCCTTCAGGAAGCATTTCTTTCAACAAAGACAACAATGACGTGAAGCTTTTGTCGCTCCATCTATTGTTAGATTTCAGCTTATACAATCTCAACACAGCGCTAAGCTTCGTAAACTTACAACCTGTGTATAACGGTATCTCAGCATCATGCACAATGTTTCTAAACATGGGAGGTGGATCGGTGTGCTCTACCCCACAACTATCCATCATCGCATCAACGATGTCTACTGGAACTGGTTCATTCACATCTACGTCATTGTAGGCAATTTCTTCTTCCACACAAGCACTGCTATCGACATCCACTGCTTTTGGGTTTGAAATCTCTCCATGCCAGTGCCATTCTGTATAGCCTTATATAATCCCGTTGCACATGACATGACTTTTGATTTCGTCACCAGTGCTGACTTTCAAGTTGTTACCGCAATGCCTACATGGACAGTAGAACCTATCTCCAGGTTGTTTCCTATGTTCCTCGACAAATTTAATAAATTGGTCAAGACCAGAAATAAACTGTGGGGTGCAGCGATTGCGAATGGACATCCATGATCTATCCATTCTATGATCAAAGAGAAAACAAGTATATATTACAATCAAATATACATGTGATGTCATTCTTATATATAATAAATGTGTACCACCTATCCCAGTCTTGAACACCTAATCTCACTAGTAAGTGTATAATGTGTATTGGGTTTTCCAAAAAATTTCGGCAGCATTTCCCCGCTGTTCTCCAAGTACATATGTACTTAGAGAACAAACGGGGAAATGCTACCGAAATTTTCTCGAAAACCCAATACACATTATACATTTACATCCTAAGTGAGATTAGGTGTTCAAGAACAGTCCCAAACCGGGGACTATCCAAGATTTACTCCTAATGAGTAAATCTTGGATGGGTTTCTAGGCCAACAAATACATGTGTTGTCATTCTTATATATAATAAATGTGTACCACCTATCCCATTCTTGAACACCTAATCTCACTAGTAAGTGTATAATGTGTATTGGGTTTTCCAGAAAATTTCGGCAGCATTTCCCTGCTGTTCTCCAAGTACATATGTACTTAGAGAACAAACGGGGAAATGCTACCGAAATTTTCTCGAAAACCCAATACACATTATACACTTACATCCTAAGTGAGATTAGGTGTTCAAGAATAGTCCCAAACTGGGAACTATCCAAGATTTACTCCTAATGAGTAAATCTTGGACGGGTTTCTAGGCCAACAAATACATGTGCTGTCATTCTTATACCTACAATCCTAGTTCTTCAAGTTAGGGTGATTATTGATGTCTTTAAAAGCATGATTGGCAATTTAGGGAAAAGTTCATCATTTACATTCCAAGCATGTCACATGTGTGCATTACAGTTCATCATTAAGCAAGAAGGGTGATTAGGATTCTCAATATACTCAACAATGAAACCATTAGTAACCATTGCAAATGAAACCATTCTCAATATACTCAATATCTACCAAAATGTTGGACCAAAACCATTGTAAATGGATCCTAAGAAAACCCAGTTTGTGATTGTGTGTACATGGCATGATGCAGAATTCTCAAGAAATTAGGAGAACTCTAGGCTATAACATTAGTAACTACCTTTCAGTATAGTAATCTGACTACATTGTAGATTATCATCAATAATCATTTCAATTTTGCAATAGAATGTTCTAACCAAATCAGTACCTAAACCCTAAACACAAATAAGTAAATAACTTTTAAAAAAATAAAATAACGCCCAGCAGCTGCTTGGGCGTGCCTTGGCACCGCCCAAGAAGCCGCCAGAGCAGAGGAAGAAGGAAGAAGGCAGGGCGGGCATACCTTGAGGGCAGAGGAGAGCAGCGGCCGGAGCAAGACCTAGCAGCAGCTGGCAGCTGGCACCGACGGCGAGGAGAGAAGACGAGCGGCGACGAAGGCGGCGAGGAGAGCACAGCAGCCACCGGCGGGGGAGGCTGTAAGGAGAGGAGAAGCGCTGGCGGAAAGAGAGCAGCAGGAGCGGTGGCAAGTGGTGGTGGCGCAGGGGAGCAACGGCGGCCGGGGCAACGATGGCAGCGACGACGGGGAGCAGAATCGCCAGACCTAGCAGCTAGAGTCACAATGAAATAGAGAACAATGGGGAAAAGTTCTGTTTGCGGGGCTATTAACTGTACCATAGGCGTCGGTTATTCAAAACAACCGAAAACTAACACTAACAGTGTCGGTTCTGAACAACAACCGACATCAATACTTGAGTATAGTTGTCGGTTTTAAGCTACAAAACAATCGACGTCTATATTCATATGCCGATTAAAAAAATCGTTCTCGATTTATGATCATAGTCGTCGGTTTCTACTTCAAACCGACGCTTAAAGGGTGTGAAAAATTCCCCGCGGACAGTGCGGGAAAACTCATAAGCGTCGGTAGTTGTAGTAAAACCGACGACCAAAATGTGCCCAATTTCTGTCTCGCGAATAACCTTTAGTCATCGGTTTTTTATTTATCAACCGACGCCATATGTCAAATTTTGGAGTAATTTTTTTCGCTGGAAATTTTGGATTTGGCGGTTAATTTTAGGTGTCGGTTTTTTATTAAGTAACCGACACTTAATAAAAGCAGTACCCGTGTCTGGTCACCCTTCATAGATTGGATGTCGGTTTATGTTATCAACCGACACTGTAGAGTTTAGGTGTCGGTTTATTTATACAACCGACACCTTGAAAAGTGACTTTATAAGCCATTTCTGTAGTAGTGAAACCTATAGGAGGACAATGAATGAAATAACTATTCAAACCAACTACGTCCAACGATGTCCCGGGTGCCGCGCAGTGGACTGAGACTGATCTCAGAGTCACTACCATTTACTATATATATTTTTAGAATTCCAAAAGTGGTCGGCTAAACTGAGCCCCAGTTCACATGTAATGATCAGTTTCCAATTCAAACATGATATACTACTAATAAATAATACAGTACATATGCCCCAAAGGGTCAATTATAATATATACTCGTGGTTTTGTCTACTGCAATGTAATAGACTAATAGTCGTCACTACCATTTACTATATATACTAGTAAATGTACGTGCTTCGTACATGATGATTATGTATAGAAAATGCATTAAATATGAAAATTTTCAGTATAAATTTCATTAGAAGAGTACATATAATGTTAATGAAACCTAAGAGAGATCTAAGCAATGAAAAGTATCATGCTAATTTGATTCATATGTTGTAGATAGGTTTACTTTGCCTCACTAACTTATGATTATCATTTGATATGTCCAATTGTAACTATTTCATTTTGTATGGCTACACCTAGATTCAACATCATATAACTAAGTACACTTTGTTCACATTTTGGTTCTTGGTATTCAACTACATCTTATTGATATAAGAATTTACTTCAAGTGTTTCTTTATAAACATGATCATGAATCTCTTCTTTAGTGACGTTGTGTATGTAAAATCAGTTGCGGAACCATATTCATCCAGGGGTGGGGGCATGTGTCCTACCTTAATTTATAAATTAACCTTAGGTGACATTATGTAGATCACCTCTTTACAGTAAAGTCTCTTTTCGTGCCCTACATTTTGTTTCTCTTTCACATAAGTTGATCCATTAATAACACCCTCACTAGCCAATTTTCCTAGCTACACCACTATGTATAATCCCTCCTTGAAGGTTTTAGGTCTAATTGTGATCTTGATTAGGCATCACTATGTCTTTCATAAAAATATGAGATCAAATTTTGCTATGTTATTCACTTACATACTTCAATAACTCAAAGAAAAACTTATCAACAATGATACAAATTTCATCAAATATAGATGTAACAATGCTACAAACTGTTTAGTGATACTTTTTATTCTAGTAATCAAATTTGCCTCACATTTGTAGAAACTATTTTTCTCTTATGTATATGATTAAATGTATCTCTTTTACATATTACCATTTTACAAAGAATAAAGGACAAATTGTAAGCTTATTTACTCTCAATGCAATAGTGAATAATGTATCAATAAAATAATATATTTCTACATACATATAAGATGTTTATTTCACAGACATTGGTTTTATTTAAAAATAGTGGTTCCATTGTCTCACAAAGTTACTTAGAAATAAATATGGTAGAAATTCAATTTTTATTATTAGTCAATTTCATGCTTCTAACATAATTAACCACCACTATAAAGATTAATTTAATATTATATACACTTGGGATTATCATGTTTAAATTGTTGAAATTGATTTACATCTAGTAGCCTACATCCAATTAAGCGCATATGTGGGTGTCTATTGTTGACAATATAATTCATTTTGGCAATCTCAAATCGTTCCATCATGTGATAGTTGTTCCTCATATATGAATGTTTTAAGGTTGTCCATGAGTTGTTCAAATATTGCATTGCATTTGGAGATTGACAAGGAAACTATGGATGTTGTAGATATATAAATTAAAGGGTTGTCACATAGTAGAGAGATAATTCCATTTAAATTTCAAATATTTTTTCTAAACATGTTTACATTTATTGGTGTATAAACTATATACATTTTTTATTCACCTTACCGTAATACATGTCTAGTGACATCTTCATGTTATGTTTTCAATGTTTATCATAGTTGAGTTGGAATTGCATTCTTTAGAATCATTCTATTAAGTATATTTCTTATGGATTTTTTTAGACATGGTTTCTTTGAAGAGCTATTTAATTTAGAGATGATAGACTCTAAAATAGAAAAAACATTAGATAAAGTTATTATGGTTGTATTTTTATCTATCTTGTATTATACAATACAAAAGCATTATAATGTTTAAGGTTTATAGTTTGAAAAATAATCATGCCTGATAGTTCAACACTAATGGTTATGAACAAAAATGAATTCAGAGATCTTTGTTGTGAGGTTCTTCCATAGTCATATATATTTGATTATTACACATAATGATACATTGCTTCATATATAAATTTATACTCCTCAACTCAAAATCATCATATGGCCAACAATGTTGAGATTATATGATCATAGTAAATATAAAATCTAATGCATATATCACTAAATATGATTACTAAAGGATTTCACAAATATTTAATTTGTAGTAAAGAGTAACACATTCAATGTGATGTCAAAAAGTAGAGATATAGGATGGCAGAAACTATATCATTATATATGTTTGTATTATCAATCAATACCACCTAGGCAAGGTACTATTGTTTAGTTTGTAGTAATGAATATAACTTCAAAGTTAATCCTCCATTGGTTATCATGTGATAGTGTATTGGAAAATACAGTAGATGAAATATGATTGAGTAATATAAACATAATTTATTGATGGAGCCTAACTTTCCAAAATAGAATATCTCACATCATAATAGTGGAAAGTTATAAATTTGTGATAACAAAGGAACCCCTAGTTTAGTGTCAAGTCATCTTAACCAATTCTCATTTGAAATGTAACATAATTATGAAGTCAAATGGTACCTACCTTTTAAGTGAATATCTATGAAAATTTCCAAATGAAAAGATTTGTAGCTTGGGACTTCTCATTAAATTAAGAATCACATATAGACAATTATAGTCAAATACTCTATAACTAATTCAACAATTGATCATCATTCCTTTTTTATGATGAAAAAGCATTTACATATTATAGTTATGTAAGTCATGTCTTCTCCATCTAACATTCCACAACCAAATGCAATCATGGACCAACCAATAACAAGCATATGTATTTTGATTGAAGGTCACTGCCATTGTTAGGCAGAACAACTACCATATATGCGCGAACCCCAAACTATTTTGCAATATTCATCCGTTCTTGTGGTAGGAACATATTTATAGGGATCCAATGTTGTGATTTTTTATTTTCCTTATAGGGACACACACTTTATCAACTAAAAGTATCCCTTGTGCGGTTGTGAAGATTAATGTGGATGATGATTCTTGTCAATGTAATCTTGCATTAATCTTATTATTATTATTATTTAGACATTGAACATATAATTATAATATTTAAAATTTCATATAATCTACAGTAACAAATTGTGATGCACCGTTCTGAGCATATTATCATACAAGTGATATGTGGTTGAATCCCAAAGCTTAGAATTCACAAGCGTGCACTACCCCCATTGAGTTGGTTATTTGATTTAATGTTACATAACAATGTAATATACTAGCATAAAAAATAATTATGCAATAAGCATCGACGTCAACATACCTCTTAGGAGACGCTATATACAAATGCCATTATTTTTTCTAAATTTATACAAAGAGACAAATCCATGTTTAGATATTAACATATTAAATTGTAATGTTAATAGGCTAAATATAAAATACATGAGGAGTGTGGAAAATTGTAAAAAGCAACATGGCCTAAAATCAAAGAAAAATCTGATTCAAGCTGACTTTTTTGGAGAACAAAAGTAATCATATTATAATGTATACGGAAAGACATGATTTCAGTATTGTACGACATATATGTAATCCAATAAACTTACATTAACTTGTAGTTGAAATATTAGTGTGACTATCTCTTGCTTTCAATCTCCCCACGAGAAAGATGATTTGGCTGTTCAAATTGTAAAGGATAACATAAGCCAAACATATGGTAATCGTCTGCATGGAAATGAGTGTTAATAGATATATCTGCATGTTATATGAAATTATATACATATACAAAGTTAGCTAATATTCGGGGGTCACTTTGTCGATTGCCAATCATAGCATGAAACCGATTAGGAGAGTATTGTATAACATGCATATCTTGAGCATGATTCACAAAAGGGACAGTGAACAGCATATTCTTCATATTTGATTAGAAACATATTACATACATCAACCTTTACTACCTACAACAATGTGATCAATTTCAAGAAAAACGTTAATTTGAGGGCTTGATCACTAAGAATAAGAGCATATAAGGTACTTTAATATTTATGTAAATCAACAATTGTCATCAAACTGTTGTGTTGGATTTCACATATAATATATATACATAAGTATACATGGCTCTCCTCGAATCCAATAAAATTTGCAATTAATAGAGAGTGAGGTTACACCAAAACATGATGGAGTTCAAGTAATAGCTTCATGTATTAAAATTTATCTCAAATATGTGAAGGAGTTGAAGTTAAATCCATGTCCCAAATGATATAATATGCAATGTAGCGCTAATTTAAAATTTGAGTGGATCGACTCTCCAGGGCAATAGTCTAGTGGTGGTGTACATAAATACTAATAGAGCATACCCATCCAAAGCAACCCACTTTGCATATGTCAATATGGATGTTTGTGAGCTGAAATTTTAATCAATACATAAAAATCATCTGAGCCTCTTTAAGAACAATTATGTTGACATCAATTCAATGTACACACTCCAAGACCACTTCCCTTGCAAGATTCAGATAAGAATTCAATGGATCCACTTAACATATAACTTAGTTAAAAAGAGTAACACGTCGCATTTTTCTTTAGAAAATGTTCAAAATAAAATTCATATTCAAGAATGACTATGAATTGATAGATTGATAATATTTGATAATGATGAATTTATCCATGAGGCCTTAAATTATCTTCTTGATAGGCAAGTAAAATATAATAGATCAATAAAATTTCCAACTATAGTAATGGGAACTTGCAAAACACAAGTATATGCCACCCAGATCAAGTTATTTTAACAATAGAAAGAAATTTAACACAACTACTACGTGACTTGCAAGACTTAAACAAGCTCCTAGTACTAGAATTAAAAAAGTTTTATGAAATGAAAATTTTGCAACAAGGGAGTTGGAGAAGTAGGCAGATGCCATCAAAAGATTCCATGCAAACCTATAGGAGGATAAGGAATGAAATAACTATTCAAACCAACCACGTCCAACGACATCCCAGGTGTCGCGCAGCGGACTAAGACTGATCTCAGAGTCACTACCATTTACTATATATATTTTTGGAATTCTAAAAGTGGTCGGCTAAACTGAGCCCCAGTTCACATGTAATGATCAGTTTCCAATTCAAACATGATATACTACTAATAAATAATACAGTACATATGCCCCCAAGGGTCAATTATAATATATACTCGTGGTTTTGGCTACTACAATGTAATAGACTAATAGTCGTCACTACCATTTACTATATATACTAGTAAATGTATGTGCTTCGTACATGATGATTATGTATAGAAAATGCATTAAATATGAAAATTTTCAGTATAATTTTCATTAGAAGAGTACATATAATGTTAATGAAACCTAAGAGAGATCTAAGCAATGAAAAGTATCATGCTAATTTGATTCATATGTTGTAGATAGGTTTACTTTGCCTCACTAACTTATGATTATCATTTGATATGTCCAATTGTAACTATTTCATTTTGTATGGCTACACCTAGATTCAACATCATATAACTAAGTACACTTTGTTCACATTTTGGTTCTTGGTATTCAACTATATCTTATTGATGATATAAGAATTTACTTCAAGTGTTTCTTTATAAACATGATCATGAATCTCTTCTTTAGTGACTTTGTGTATGTAAAATCAGTTGTGGAACCATATTCATCCAGGTGTGGGGGAATGTGTCCTACCTTAATTTATAAATTAACCTTAGGTGACATTATGTAGATCACCTCTTTACAGTAAAGTCTCTTTTCATACCCTACATTTTTTTCTCTTTCACATAAGTTGATCCATTAATAACACCCTCACTAGCCAATTTTCCTAGCTACACCACTGTGTATAATCCCTCCTTGAAGGTTTTAGCTCTAATTGTGATCTTGATTAGGCATCACTATGTCTTTCATAAAAATATGAGATCAAATTTTGCTATGTTATTCACTTACATACTTCAATAACTCAAAGAAAAACTTATCAACAATGACACAAATTTCATCAAATACAGATGTAACAATGCTACAAATTGTTTAGTGATACTTTTTATTCTAGTAATCAACTTTGCCTCACATTTGTAGAAACTATTGTTCTCTTATGTATATGATTCAATGTATCTCTTTTACATATTACCAATTTACAAAGAATGAAGGACAAATTGTAAGCTTATTTACTGTCAATGCAATAGTGAATAATGTATCAATAAAATAATATATTTCTACATACATATAAGATGTTTATTTCACAGACATTGGTTTTATTTAAAAATAGTGGCTCCATTGTCTCACAAAATTACTTAGAAATAAATATGGTAGAAATTCAATTTTTATTATTAGTCAATTTCATGCTTCTAACATAATTAACCACCACTATAAAGATTAATTTAATATTATATACACTTGGGATTATCATGTTTAAATTGTTGAAATTGATTTACATCTAGTAGCCTACATCCAATTAAGCGCATATGTGGGTGTCTATTGTTGACAATATAATTCATTTTGGCAATCTCAAGTCGTTCCATCATGTGATAGTTGTTCCTCATATATGAATGTCTTAAGGTTGTCCATGAGTTGTTCAAATATTGCATTGCATTTGGAGATTGACAAGGAAACTATGGTTGTTGTAGATAAATAAATTAAAGGATTGTCAAATACTAGAGAGATAATTCCGTTACATTTAAAATATTTTTTTCTAAAAATGTTTACATTTATTGGTGTATAAACTATATACATTTTTATTCACCTTATTGTAATACATGTCTAGTGACATCTTCATGTTATGTTTTCAATGTGTATCATAGTTGAGTTGGAATTGCATTCTTTAGAATCATTCTATTAAGTATATTTCTTATGGATTTTTTTAGACATGGTTTCTTTGAAGAACTATTTAATTTAGAGATGATAGACTCTAAAATAGAAAAAACATTAGAGACTGTTATTATGGCTGTATTTTTATCTATCGTGTATCATACAATACAAAAGCATTATTATGTTTATGGTTTATAGTTTAAAAAATAATCATGCCTCATAGTTCAACACTAATGATTATGCACAAAAATGAATTTAGAGATCTTTGTTGTGAGGTTCTTCCATAGTCATATATATATATATATATATATATATATATATATATATATATATATATATTATCACACATAATGATACATTGCTTCATATATAAATTTATACTCCTCAACTCAAAATCATCATCTGGCCATCAATGTTGAGATTATATGATCATAGTAAATATAAAATCTAATGCATATATCACTAAATATGATTACTAAATGATTTAAAAAAAAATTAATTTGTAGTAAAGAGTAACACGTTCAATGTGATGTCAAAAAGTAGAGATATAGGATGGCAGAAACTATATCATTATATATGTTTGTATTGTCAATCAATACCACCTAGGCAAGGTACTATTGTTTAGTTTGTAGTAATGAATATAACTTCAAAGTTAATCCTCCATTGGTTATCATGTGATAGTATATTGGAAAATATAGTAGATGAAATATGATTGAGTAATATAAACATAATTTATTGATGGAGCCTAACTTTCCAAAATTGAATATCTCACATCATAATAGTGGAAAGTTATAAATTTGTGATAACGAAGCAACCCCTAGTTTAGTGTCAAGTCATCTTAACCAATTCTCATTTGAAATGTAACATAATTATGAAGTCAAATGGTACCTACCTTTTAAGTGAATATCTATGAAAATTTCCAAATGAAAAGATTTGTAGCTTGGGACTTCTCATTAAATTAAGAAGCACATATAGACAATTATAGTCAAATACTCTATAACTAATTCAACAATTGATCAGCATTCTTTTTTTATGATGAAAAAGCATTTACATATTATAGTTATGTAAGTCATGTCTTCTCCATGTAACATTCCACAACCAAATGCAATCATGGACCAACCAATAACAAGCATATGTATTTTGATTGAAGGTCAATGCCATTGTTAGGCAGAACAACTACCATATATGCACGAACCCCAAACTATTTTTGTAATATTCATCCGTTCTTGTGGTAGGAACATATTTATAGGGATCCAACGTTGTGATTTTTGATTTTCCTTATAGGGACACACACTCTATCAACTAAAAGTATCCCTTGTGCGGTTGTGAAGATTAATGTGGATGATGATTCTTGTCAATGTAATCTTGCATTGATCTTATTATTATTATTATTTAGACATTGCACATATAATTATAATATTTAAAATTTCATATAATCTACAGTAACAAATTGTGATGCACCGTTCTGAGCATATTATCATACAAGTGATCTGCGGTTGAATCCCAAAGCTTAGAATTCACAAGAGTGCACTACCCCATTGAGTTGGTTATTTGATTTGATGTTACATAACAATGTAATATACGAGCATAAAAAATAATTATTCAATAAGCATCGACGTCAACATACCTCTTAGGAGACTCTATATACAAATGCCATTATTTTTTCTAAATTTGTACAAAGAGACAAATCCATGTTTAGATATTAACATATTAAATTGTAATGTTAATAGGCTAAATACAAAATACATGAGGAGTGTGGAAAATTGTAAAAAGCAACATGGCCTAAAATCAAAGAAAAATCTAATTCAAGCTGACTTTTCTGGAGAACAAAAGTAATCATATTTTAATGTATACGGAAAGACATAATTTTGGTATTGTACGACATATATGTAATCCAATAAACTTACATTAACTTGTAGTTGAAATATTGGTGTGACTATCTCTTGCTTTCAAGCTCCCCACGAGAAAGATGATTTGGTTGTTCAAATTGTAAAGGATAACATAAGCCAAACATACGGTAATCGTCTGCATGGAAATGAGTGTTAATAGATATATCTGCATGTTATACGAAATTATATACATATACAAAGTTAGCTGATATTCTGGGGTCACCTTGTCGATTGCCAATCATAGCATGAAACCGATTAGGAGATTATTATATAACATGCATATCTTGAGCCTGATTCACAAAAGGGACAGTGAACAACATATTCTTCATATTTGATTAGAAACTTATTACATACATCAACTACAATTCTCGGTGACGTCGTTGTAATCAAATATGAAATATAATACAAGGGTAACCTTTTTGTAAAAAATTGCTTTGTTGAAGTGAGCATTTAATGTCCACAACACCCACTACTATATTTTTGGCAAGTAACGTCACTGCCCATAGCGTCGTTTTTACTAGAATAACCGATCTAATAGACTATTGCATCGGTTTTATCATAAAAACCAACCTTATAGATTTCCTACGGAGAAAATTCGTTCGATTTTGGCTTAGCGCCTCGATCTATAGGGTTGGTTTTTTAAAATAACCGATGCTATAGGGTCTACAAAAAATACGGGCACCACTTTGGAACTCTAGAGTCGGTTTTTATATATAACTGACTTTACATATCCTGACCTATAGCGTCGGTTATACTGCAAAAGCGACCCTATAAGTCTATTACAAAAACGGTGTCCGGACTTAACCTATAGCGACGGTTTTTTAAGATAACCATCGCTATAGGTCAGGTCTATAGCGACGGTTATCTTAAAAAACTATCCCTATAGGTTAAGTCCGGGCACCGTTTTTTTAATAGACTTTTAGGGTCGATTTTTTTACAAAAAATTGACGCTTTAGGTCTTCTACATTGCATATATAAGTCTGATTGTAAGGCTTAGGTTTCCATTTGTTGCTGCTGCTACCCCCCCCCCCCCCCCCGTTCCCACTCCCACATCTGAAGAAAGGCAATGCCGCCTCTACAAAGGTGACCTCCCCCAACCATCTCCTCCTCCGAAAAGAGGCAAACTAGCGTCGCTTTCCTTGGACGAAGACACCCAAGCTTCTTTCCACCATCTTCGGCGATGATGACGCTCCTTACCACCATCTCCGGCACTGTTTTCCTTAGACGACAGTGATGCCTTAGGCGTTGCATCTCTCTTCGGTGCTTTCTTCCTTGAAAGGCGACGACGCCTTAGGTGTTGCAAGGGCCGTGCACATCTCTCTCCGGTTCTTTTCCTGCACAAGCTCCCTCACCGACCGGTTTTTCTCAAGGTATTGTCCTTGCCGCCTCACTCCTCTGTTTACGTCTTACTTTCAAGCAACTGACCAGGTAGCACGGTCGTACTGGGCAGCATGGTTGTGTTGTTTGCACGGCCGTGCTGTGCAGCACGGCCGTGTTGACTGAGTTTTAGAATCATCAAAATTCGTCAATTTTGAATTTGTTACTACTCCTATAAAATTGATATATACTGGCCCCTAATTAATACATTATAAAGGAATTGAATTGTGCATTTGTGTTGTTGCAGGTGCTATTGACTTGTTGTTGACTTGCATATATTTATTCTTCAGGTTACAAGTGAGGTATAATATTTTCATTCTCCCAATGTGCCATTTTATTTGACTAGTAAATCAACCAATAATAAAAATATGTATTCATTCATATCTACATTTTGTGATCAATAACATGATATTTTTATTTAGAATTTCTATTTTACCAACTAGCGTTTAATTGATAGGGGTATAAAGGCTTTTCGTTAAGGTGGAGGACAAATACCCACAAAATTAAAGACATTGACTTTGAAAAATGTCAAGGTAGCTACTTTGACAACTGCTTAGTCTTATATGTATTAATTTTCAACTCTTATATATCAACTGTTACATTCTTATCTCAACTCCTGTTTAAAGTAGTTTACTAACATTAAGTATAATTCGTTATTTGTAGTGTCCTATAAAAAATAATGATTGGGCTTGTGGCTACTATGTAATGAAATATATGCAAGCTAATGTTAAACAAGCATCATATGACATTCAGACTATAGATCAGGTAATAAAGAATAACATCATAAATTTTCAAGTGGTTTTAGTCATTTTATAAAATATTAGCATGTGCATTTTCTGTTACAGATCTTTACAACTCAGCCTTACACACTTGAGGACTTAAATGAATTCCGAGAAGAGTGGTGAGATGCTTTTCTAAATGAAGTCAATAAAACATTGGATTAAATATGTCAGCTCTATTTATGTATGTGGTTACTCTTTCATATTTACTTTTGTATCCGACATTTAATATCATCTCAGACTTGCAATCTATCATTTTGTAAATTATGATGTGATTATGTGTAACACAACTAAATATATGAATCATTTTTGTTATGAATGTTTGGTTTGGAATGGTGATGGTTGAGCATCAATGCTCCCCTCTCTCATAACCTGGTTCTTTTGTTCTTCTGTTATGCTACTATTTCTACAAAAATTAAAAAAAAAATTGCAACTTCTAGCGTCGGTTTTTTTTTAAAAACTGACTTTGTAGGTGACGTGTAGCACGGCCGTGTTGGGATATGGTTGCATGGCCGTGCCGCGTAGCATGACTGTGTTGGCTTCTGGTAGCACGGTCGTTCTGTGTAGCACGGCCGTGCCGCGTAGCACGACCGTGTGTGGTTACAATCTGTAGACTTGTAGCATCAGTTTTCTTAAAAAATCGACCTTTGAGGTTACCTCTAAGGTCAGTTTTTTTAAAAAACCGATGCTACAGGTCTACAGATTGTCAAACTCAATCTGTAGACCTTATAGCATCGGTTTTCTTAAAAAACCGACCTTAGAGGTAACCTCTAAGGTCGGTTTTTTAAGAAAACCGATGCTGCAGGTCTACAGATTGAGCTTGATAACTGACCTACAACCTTGGCCACAATTTTTTCTCATTTTTTACAGCATATTGGGTCGGTTTTCTTTAGTTAAAAAAATCGACGCTATAGGTCAAATTCTATAGCGACGACCACTTAGGAGTCGGTTAAAAAGGGACGCTACAGGCTTAAAAAAACCGACGCTACAGAACTATTTCTGTACTAGTGATCTTGTGCGATCAGGATAATTGTTCCAAACATGTATGATATAGAACACTCACATTCTTGTTTAACAATATGCACAAGCTTGCATCTTTGGTAAATGACATTGAGGACAAAAGATGAACGTAAAACTTACAAACTCAACCGCATATACAGAAATATATATAGACACCAATAGAAGACATACAGAATATATTGTTAGAAATAATACCACAACACTATAGGAATAATGACATTAATTCATTCCTTTTGATTTATGAGCTTCGGAAATTCTCCATGGTGGAGAATAAGGAATACCAATAGACCAGGCCGGCTTCCACATCATTACTTCATCATTTAAACAAATAAACAGTAAGAGTTAACAATCTTCTTATTATTATGAGAGGAAGTAGAAAGAAATACCAGCTTTTATAAGAAATATGAGTCCGAGACATAGGAAACCAAGAGTGACACCTGCAAATATTCCCCCACTCATTTTCTGTAAGGTACCAACAAATTGACATTTGTCATTGTTCAAGGAAGGGAGAGCCACAGTGGTTGATTCTTAAGGTTAAGTCAGAAACGGTTCTCTTGGGTGTGTTGTGTCCATAGCACAGCAGGGAGGCCTTTCACAACACGCCCAGAATTCTGTCACTTGATGTTCTTCCTGACAGGAATATAGTTGCAGGGAGCAATGTGGTCGCACTGAAAACGATGTAGTTGCTCCTTCAGGAGCCCCTGTCATCATTTCTACCTTTTGTATGGCGTCTACAATTTTGCTGGCATTCTTGTGGTGAACAAGCACCATCTGGAATAATACAGTAATGTATTAGTAGCAATAAGATAACCAAGCAGAGTTGTAGATGAGAATTGTGAGGCACACACAACCTGGCATAGAAATCCAGATGAAACACACATGAATATATGTTAGCTTCACGGAATTGAATGACGAACACATGTATGGGCATACTAGAATAGAGAACCAAAGGATTTCAGTGGTATAATTTTTTTTATAGTCTATATAAATGATGGGACCATAGATGCAAGAGGAAGGATAGTGGATGTTTCAGAAGAACGGATAGAAATGCATGCAGTTGCAGATGGTTTGAGAGTTTCAGAACTCAAGGCCCCCTCATCAGTACTTCATAATGATAACATTGCTGGCATCGACGCTCGTTGTAAGCAGCATCGTTGATCAGACATAGTGGATGGAAAGAATGTAACATATATTGAAAACGGAATCGATGTATGTAACAGATGGTTAATTTCTAAGGCAATATTGTTAGTTTCAACGGCCAGCTAGTGTTGATGACAGTGGCTCCCGTTAGTTCTCCCACACAGACGGTAGCCTTGAAATTGTACATGCAGGCTCGACCATGGATTATGATTTTCATTGTATATTGTATCTCGACATTGACTTCCATCTAAATTTGTAAAGCTGCTTCGCAAAGGAGAACATCACCCATTATTGTGATCACCCTCAATAAAGCCGCTTAGATCCTACTGATCGATGTTGTGCTGTGGATGGACGGTAGTAAAGAGTATCTGATAATGACAACTGGATTCATCATGGCATTGTTCCGTTTTCCAGATGAGTAGAAGAGACGAACCCGGCGGCGGATTCCTTCTGCTCCGTGAAAGTCAACACTTGGGATTAATAGTGTTTTCCCCGCTAGGTTACCAGAGGAGCACGTGCCTGTCACATGACAGGACGGAAACGACATTGACGCTTAGTATAGTAATAGTAGATTTTTGGGATTCCAAAAGTAGTCGGCTAAAAACTGAGCCCCAGTTCACATGTAATGATCAGTTTCCAATTCAAACATGCTATACTACTAATAAATAATACAGTACATATATATGCCCCCCAAGGGTCAATTATGGACTAATTTGATAGCAGGTAGTAAGTCTTCAAAATGTGAGTTGACTTCGAAAAACATATTATAAATTTAGAGTCAATCAAGCCGAAAACGACCTGACAGTCTGACATTGCATGAACTTTCCTCCTAATTTCCTTCGAGGCTACAATGTCCACGCTCCTAGTAAGTACAAATTAGTTGGCACACCGTCATCCTGATATATAGCATTCATTTCTTCTTGGAGCAGTCTCATCTCCATCTTCCCCCGTCCGCAACCCAGCCATGGACGATACCTCATCTCACTGGACGCTGGAACTGACTCTGATATCAGCGCAGGACCTCAACAACGTGAGACGCCTCCGCCAACTAAAGGTCTACGCCACCTTCGCGCTGTCCAACGACGTCCCAGGTACCACGCAGCGGACTGAAACCAACCTCACCGGGCTCCAGAACCCCACATGGGATCAGTGGCGTAGCCACGTAGTGGCCTGGGTGGGGAAGTGCCCTACCCAAACATTATAATTACATAGTTAACAAGGTGTATTTTGCTCATATTTTGTTCCAATTTTCAGTAGAAGTGATAGCACCCTCTGCTTCTCCGTCCCCACAAACGCCCCCAAGAGGGACGTGAACCTCGTCATCACCCTTCAAGCCAAGCGCACCCTCGGCGACCGACTCATCGGCGACATACGGATCCCTATCAAGGAACTCCTGGCCAACTCGGCATCGACCACTGCCGTCAGGAAGCTCAGCCGAGAGGTCATGACGCCCTGGGGGAGCCACAAGGGAAAACTCCACCTGTCCTACAAATTCAGCGACGCAGCCAACTCGCCCAAGACCAACATGGACTCGCCGGTCAACCCACACTTTAGTGACGGAGACGGCAACCTGCCTCCAGCCTCTGCGACGGCGCCGGTGATGCCGCCTGTCGGACAACCCGTGCACAACCCGCAGGCATCTCCCGAAGCTTATTGCGATGAAAAACATCCTGCCCCTGCCCCGGCCAATCCGCCCATGAAAAACACCCTCGGCCAGATCGCCATGACGGTTGCTGTTAATGTCATCTCGGAAGGGTTCAGCAAGTTGTTCAGTCAAGACAATGCAGATACGGACGGCGATGATGAATCTGATGATGCCGAGGTTTCCGACGGGTCCGACGAGTAGAGGAACTGCCTACTCCGAGTCCAGACTCTTCCGCGCCCATGACTCTTAGTATGAATTCTAGACGTAAGTACTGTTTTACAAACCCTTTTACAGGTCTATCAATGAAATCGTTTTAAACGCAAACGAAGTTGGATAGTCTTCATGCGCCTCTGTACTGGCGTTCCAGTTCCAATAGCCCTAGTAGCGGCTTCAATAAAGATGTATCCAGTTCCAATTATGTCATCATCATATTGCAACGGTAAAACAGCTCAGCCAAACATGTTACCGACAACTAATGGGCTGTGGAAATAAGAAATTTTGAATTGTAATGACAAAAAAAACATGTTAGAACAGATTTGGGCTCTAGATTTAGCTTTAACTCTTGTTTGGTTCGGGATTGGGATTCTATAGTTTGGACCGGGTTAGCCGGGATTAGTCACTAGGTCTGGATTGGGGTAGTTTGGATCCAGTCTGATTCTGTTTGACAACACAGTCTAATTCTTGTCAACTGGTCAGGATTGAGTCAGGATTCAGTATGATTCTGCTTGACTACCAGTCAGGATCCAGTTTGATTCTGTTTGACAACGTAGTCAGGATTTGGCTATCTTGTCCTATTCTTACATAACAGTTTGTCATATTTTTACAGAACAATTTTAAAAATAATGACCACCGTTGATTGTGCAATATAAGATTAAAATTTACTATAAATGTATAATTTTATACATAATTGATTATGTTTGTTGTTTTTCTTTTATGAATGAGTTGAGTCAAATTACTTTTATATCTATATTTAAAGTAAATATTACTTTAACCAAAATTGTGTGAATGCATGAGACATGTCTTGTTGTATGTATGTATACTTGTGCATTTTTATATAAATAGGTAAGTAACAAAATAATTGGCGATTAAATTTTTTGTAATACACAATATTCTGTTACACAATACAACATAAATTACACACAAGCGTCATCACAATTTGAAATATACAAAGGTCAAATGACGTTAGGTACTAATATGCATTCGCTGCACTCTTTTTCTATATTATTATTGGCTCCAATAACATTAGGTTGTTTGTCTGTCTCTATGATTATTGGTTGTTGTGCATGGTTGAGAGCTTCCCACTTGATCAAGTTGTTGTTGTATCGCCAGTGGGTAAGTATCGGGACTTGTCCAAAATGTGTGCGGAACTGCATCTACAATTTTTAACACTTTCTACCTTAACTTAAAGACAACCATGTTTATGTCAGTCCTCCAAGTTAATGTATGGACTTCTGTAAGGATATCACGCCAACCTTGATGTACATGAGGCCTATGCAAGCGCCGCAAGTAGTACTGATGACCTAACACTGTGCCGAGTGTGGCATCTGACCTATCATCCCACTAAAAATGATTCATTGTGTGCAAGAGTGTCTGTAGCATAGATTAATAACTATCAAACCAATATATTTGATAATAAATTAAGTGACATAAGTGGAGCCAATGTATTTGATAACAAAAAGTAGGTGATAGAAATGGATTTAAAATAATATAGATGCTTGATACATGTGCAACAAAGGATAAAATAAAATGTAATTAGATGTAAGGTACAATAAATTTTGTTCAATCAACGATAATAAAGTAAACCAAACATATCTGATTCATATTCTAATTGAAATACATATAAAAATAATTGTTCCACATAAATATAAAAGTAATCGTTCCACGGAAACTGAGAAAACATAGCTTACATCACAACTTAAATTTAAAAAAAAGACAATATCATGTCTAAATATTGGACAAATGCAGCATGGACCAACGGAGAGGAGACAAAAAAAGAACGACATGCCCTACAATTGCCTAGATCTAGAAACCCACAAGCAGTCTAAGATAGCGACCAACCACTGTGTTGCCTATTCTTCAGTGTTGAGGCAGGTGTTTGTTGATCCTAGGTAGGACCATCTCATTTGGCCCAACTTAGGACCTCGTTGTACTCATCCCATGACACATGACACTCTTCCTGCAAACTGTCTTATCCTTTTCTTTGACATTGTCTCAGCCAATCAAACAACAATGACAAATGATAAACTGGGTGAGTGACGCTGTCGTTGCTTTGTTCTGGGCTTGCATTTGGAAAATAAAACTGGGAAGACTCACAACACTTCTTCTTGTAAACAAGTTTTTCATTCACATATTTCTCTATCCTTGCATGTGACATCATTATTTTTTCAAACTTTGAATGCAACTTTGAAAATAAATTCAACATCTAAACATAATAGAAAAGTACAAGTCCAAATGAATTATGATAACAACAAAGTAAGGATGACAATAAGTTACACAAACTAGGAAGACAGTTAAGAGAAATTGAAATAAATAGTTAGTGTATTTGACATAAACGTCAACATATAGTGGTTCATAATCATTACAAAAATAAAAGTTGGCAAACAAATATAAATAAGTACTCGTTTGACCAAAGACCGATAGCAACAAACTAACGGTCACAATAATTTGCAATTAGTGTTCATAATCATCCGATCAAGTAAATTTTTAAATGCATCAAAAATAAAAAAAATGAGTGTTCCTAAGATGGTGAACAATTTCTTGCAACTTCATTCGTTGTCTTCACCACCTAATCTCGTAGTTGAATCATTGTTGTTTTCAATATTGTTTAGGTATTATGCAACGCCTAGGGGTAAGTGGGTCTAGTCATCTCAAAATTGTGTGGAATGATGTGTTACACGACCAATGGTTGAGAAGGTACAAAAACTCCAAAAATAAAATGATTTTCTCTAATGAACTCTTTCCTGAGGTACTGCCATCAAATTTGCACCTCACTAGGACATATGTAAGGCACCCCCATTATGTTTCAAAAGTCATGCCAAGCCTCCCTCCATGTTTGTCCAGTATATACTCCATTCACACATCTCCCTAGGTCATATTGGTTTCTCATCAAACCTTTGAGGACCATATTATGCTTTGTACACCATATGACATACGGCATCATGCCTTACCCAACCATAATTACAAATTCTGAATATAATATATTGAAATGGTAAGGGTTAATTTTACAATGGTGTGGACATAATATGAAAATTATAATGTAAAGATTTAATGTGAAAATATCTAGTGAAGCCATAAAATACTGACATTACGATAAAAAAGATCATACATAAAGTAGAAAGCTTATGATGTAGCTTTAACAACAATCAAACTCAGGGGTCCGATTGTAGGAAGTAAAAACAGATCATACATAAAGTAGTAAAAAGAGGTATTCTTACAACTTCATTTGTTTCTCTCATGACCTACTCCTAGAACTCCATTGTTATTGTTTTCAACATTGTTTAAGTGTTCTACAACTCCTGGGAGATCACATATTGTGCTACGGGATGGGGAGTCAATGAATTTGCCAAAAGGAAATGATTTTGTCTGATAAAGTCTTTCTTTAGGTTCTTCTAAAGGGTTTTCAACTGGTCCAAAGATATGAAATGCATCCCCGTTATGTTTAGAATGTAACACCATATCTCCATCCAAGCCTCTTGAGTATAAAATCCATTGACACATCTCCCCATGTCATACTGACTTCTCATAACATCAAGTAGGATCTGATCGTAATCTAGACGCCATAAAGCAAACACACCCATGGGTTTCCCAACCATATTATAGATGATGTATGTAATATATTTTGAATGTAAGGGTGTATATCACAATTATAAGTATATAATATGATTATTCATATTTAAATAACTTACACCCTCCTATGTGGTCTAGACATAAAACATTCAGCAACATTATGATAAAAATTAGCAACCTTATAATGTAATTCAAACAACATTATGATGAAATTAAGAAAGTTTACAATGTTAATAACATCCAACGATAGACAATTTAAATTGATAGGACAATCTAAATCTAACTCTGCCATTTAGCTTTATGGCATCATCAGAGGTGAAGGAATATCCAAAAGAAGACTTCAAGTTTCCTCCATCTTGTCAATGGAGATTTGTAGAACTTCATACTCGTACTTTTTGGAGGTGTATATATCTTCAGAGTTGTGATGGATTTTAACAAAGTCCTTATGTTCATCACTTGGCCCCACACTGACTTGCACTCGCCAGTTAGTAACGTAATCTCAACCTTCGAAGAATCAATTGTTGGGGGGAGATCGACTGCCCAATGGAAGTATCTGCATCGGTCTTTTCCCTAAAATATATTTCCAAGTTCAAGATAATGACAATGAATGTGCAACCTACACAAGAAGGGCAACTGATTTTTTATGGATTTACTATCACACCTAACCATTAGGACATATGTAATACATTTCGCTCGACCTTTCACTCAGAATACCAAAGTCATATAACCCTACATCCTCTATGTTAATCTGCAAGGCTGCAACTAAACCACTGTGAGACCTTGGAAGTTCAGATGAATTCATCGACACCTAAAAAAGATTGTTGATTAGTAACATAATGTAATGTTCAAAACATAGATTTCAAATCTAGTTTGAAGAGTATTTCGATAGGACAAGTTGATTGTTCTAACATACAAGTGAAGTTTATTTGGATAGATCATATTGTATTACAACTATGATGTATTGTATCCCTCTTCCTCTATTGAAGAGTCACTATCGGTCGGTGGGTTAAGCAGTTAAAAAGATATAGGCACCTCTTTTGCAGAGTTGAAATTTCCTCCACTAGCCTATCGGTGTCTACTCTTGTCGACCAGAAAAAATCTCATTGTTCAGACCAATGCTTGCATTTATTGTGTGCGTATACAAGTTGTCTTAGCAGTGCATCCCTAATTGTAGTAAGGGTTCCAACGGTAGGTTGTACTCGCTGCATGGACAACATCATACGATATCTGTTTGGAACAAGACCCCTATCACATTTAAAATATGGCCTATGGGGGTTGTTGTCTTCAAATCATCCATTTGCCACATCTGTGACATCCATGTAAACTCATACGGTGCATTGGAGGCCACATGGACACGACGACATTCCATTATCCATTTTAAGACAATCTAATGAACCATAATGTGACATTTATAATTAGGAGCCACAGAAACATTGTATGAAACAAAGATAACAAGGATTAGAGAACATGTTAAGTGATAAATGTCTTTTAAAATACTACAAAATTATAACAAATACAAAGAAAGGTCATCGATTTTCTCAAATTAAACCAGAAATATTTTCACGCAATACATCACCCTCCCGAGCATCGGCTTGAGTTGTTTGTTGGAGGGAACTCAAGTCGACCCCATTTCCTGGGAGGTCAGTTGGCAAACTTTGTTCTACAAAATCATCCATCATAACATCACCATCATTTTGGCATTGTATGAAATTGTGTAGAATACGATACGCCAATATTAGGTGACATTGTGAATGCACAGAATACATCACTCCATTTTTGGGTAAGAAAACCTCCTCTTCAACATACCAAAAGATCTTTCAAAAGTATTGCATAATTGTGCATGTTGGTGGTTGAATATTTCTCTTGTTGTTGTACGTGTGTCTGTTTCCCTGACACTCAGTTATATGGTAAGATGTGTTACGATATGATGCTAGGAATTGGCGGGTGTTGGCATAGCCTGTATCAACTAGGTAATACTTTCTAGTGGGTACTTTGAAATCACATGTGTCTGTGTTGATTGTAGGATCCTCTGGTCTACTGCAGAACTCTCCTATCATGTCAAGGCATACATAAACTCCATTGAGAAGTCTACTTCATCCATGACATTCAGTGAGACAGACCCTTCTCCATTTCAATAATGGTTTTGCTTATTGAGTCTAACCAGAATTGGGATGTGTGTCCCATCAATTTATCTAATGGAATCCTAAAACAAGATAGTTAATTGTTCAACTAACATTTTAATGTTATCATGAATTACCATTTTATGTAAAAAACTATTACCTTGAAGTAAGGGTAGAACCTTGGGCTCTCCAAGATGTGATGGTGCGACTTTGTAGTTGTGATTTGCATCATAATATATTCATGACACAAGCCACACACCACGTCCAATACTTCGTTGAACTTTCTGTTTATCGTCTCACCAGAGTGAATATAGTCCTCAGCTAAAACACGATTGGTATGGCCATGGCCAACCATCTAAAAGAAGTAGCATATAGCCTCGACGGATGAGACACATATACTACTATATCATAAGCCACGACTCTCAAGCTTGTCCATAAGGGCTAAAATTTTACGTGGATACATTCAGTACAGTTCATATGCCATCTATTCATGTCCATGTATGATAACAAAAACCTTTTGGTGACTGCTCCTAATACTAACTGACCTAGGTAAAAGATATATTATTTCATTGTTAGTGGGATTGTCTAGGATGGCAGTCGCTATTGAGTCATCTATTTCTCTAGCAATATGATTTTCTGGCCCAGACATGATATCCTAAATTTTTGTAACTAGGTCTGGTGTACGTGTGTGTTCAGTACATGCCATCCTGCCTACAATTATAAGGATGAAAAAACTAAGATATGATTTCTATAACAAGAATAAGATAACAACTCATGATGTGCATAAAAAAAACTACAATGAAATTAGATATGAATATAAAATTAAATAAGAATATCAAATTACACTTGAATATCAAATTAAAATATTCACTACAGATTTAAATTTTACAACAATAACCATATAAAAATCAATTTTATATGAATATCAAATATAAATGTTTGCTTCAGAATTAAACAACACAACAATAACAAAATGTATCCAATGTTTTCAAACTATCAAATAATACAACAAATAGCTGACTAATATTACTAATTATTAAAGAGTTCACAATGGAGTTTCACCATGGTGTGGAGTCTAACTAAGGTGTGTGACCTATGCTAGTCCTTCTTGTTCCAACATCATCAGTCAAAATATGACGCATGTATGACATACTTGATGTGTTTCTAAAAGCCCAGGGGGGGGAATGTGAAGTAATCCCAATGGAGACGACCCAAAAGAGGGGGGCAAGGAAGGTGGCGGTGTTGTATGAGAAAAGTAGGACCTTTCGTACAGGACTTGCAACCAGATCATAACTTTCTGTGGGGTATGTTGAAGGCTGAGGTAGATACTAAAGTTGGTTGACTTCTTCATGGAATTAACAAGAGTAGTAAAAACATGGATAGGGGCATCTAGGAAAATTTCTTGGAAATGTTGCAAAATTGTTGCAAACTCTTCCTTTTTAATGGCTCTACTGGCGATACTGGTGCCCAACTCATGCACCTTTACATACACCTTTGTAAATTTAGATACCACATCACTGGTTAGCGTACATCACTTAGGTGTCATTGATTCTCTCTTCCTACGCCTGTGACTAGGAGGAGTCCTTGTACCAATGGCTTGGTTTTCCATTTTGACATTGTTTCCCTCACTTTGAGTACCAAAATAGGTTGTGTCTGCTGCAACTGTGGTGTTATCCATATTCACTGGAGTATCGGAAGCATCCAAGTCGATAATAACATCATCCTCGGAGGCGACATCAGACGACAGTTGTTTGTCTACTGAGGACATTGTATGGTGGCCTCTAGCAATGTTCAGTCTCCCCATTAACTCAAAGTCTTGGTAATGATAGAAGGTTCGGTTAATTAACCTTTCTAGTTCCTTATTTCCCTATTGTCAAATAGTTTCAATTAGGAGGTTAAAATTAATTGCAAAACAAGTTTGGAATGTCAGTGTGTTATTCTACGTACCATAAGTGTTTCCTTCCACTTCAGGGTGTCTGTCACTAGCATCTTGTTCCTAGTCTCATCCCATCTAACACCACTCTTGTTGGTTACAAGCTTCAACATTGCAAATTCCTTCTTGAGGTTTTTCCACTGGGTTTCCAACTATTCCAATGTAATGGATGTATTTTCAATCCTATTTTGCAATCATGAAGTGTCTCCCTCCAAGAATACCTAGTAAACTACCCATCTATACTCCTACCTATGTCATACTTCCTCCTCAATGCTGCAACTAGAGCCTCATCAGACTCCCTCGACCATACAATCTGGAGCTTGGGGTCAGCGGAAGACATACTATCACAAATGTTGCAATAGAGAATGACATTAGGGTGTTTAAATGAAAAGTTTTTCAACGTAGATATTAATGCACATTCAGGGGTGCATCATAGTAGCACATCTACTACAATAGAACATGACATCAATTTAACATAATTTTAAATCCAGTCGACTATTTTAAACCTAGGTGTGTATGCTAAATATATATGAAGTAGGGTACAACCATTTTAATAATCAATAGTTAGAACTGTGATAATAACTATGTCAAATGATGAAAATATAGACAGTGGGCCAAGATATTGGATTGCTGACATAAAGTGCTTAGATTAATGAATATTTTATGTTGATGAGTTAGATTTCACAGATCTTTATTTCAGACTGAAGAATATTGTCATATAACATAATTCTACAGAGGAAATAATAAGAAATACACAAATACCGTATATTTGTTGTGTTAAACCCGGTTCAATTTGACTAGGTTTCATTTCAATTCATTTTATTGTAGCATTCTCCTGCCAAAGTTGGATTTCATACTGAAGAATAGTTTTTGTACAATAGTTGGAATTCAGACTGATACCTATTCACATATAACATAATTAAACACAAAAAAATCATAGGGAATACCCAAATAGAAGAAATTTGTTGTGAAAAATTAGGTTCAAGTTTGTTAGGTTTGATTTCAATTCAATTCATTTTAGTATGTCCCAGACAAAGTCAGATTTCAGACTGAAGAATATTTTAGGTTCAACAGTTGGATTTTAGACAGAAGATTATTTTTGTAAAATATAAATAAACACATAAAATCATAGGGAATACCGAAACAACAAATATTTCCAGTAGAAATTATGTCAAATTCATCAGAACCACAACTAAACAACCCATTCACATACAACCTCCCTCTTCCTCACTCAAATAATAATGATCATGACCCTGCACTGGACGTATATATTTGACCACTAAATAAATAAGTTTGATAAATGGAGGAGGTCCTCAAATCAGAAATCATAGAGCAACTCAACATAAATAACCACATACAAAAAAATTATATCCAGAGTTAAAGGGTGATCACACAAACTCAGTACAAATTGACATGGAGAGAACATAAGAAGGGAAAAAAGAGATTTTTTTTTTACTGATGAAACATGTAATAGTATCTGTAACATATAGCTTCAAGGGATAATGCAACAAAATTCACCACCATCACTGTAGTTTTTGTTATAAAATTTGACTCAATTGTACACACCAATATAGCACTCATGGACTTGACTGCAATCTAGGATGTCACAACCAAAGAATTTGTGAACATCATTAACCTTACCGTAACATAAAACTTTTTTGTTCTATCAATTTTTTCTACTCTTACATAGTTATATCTACTATTATTTATGGCTATTGCAGCATAGATGTTTGTGGTGCGTCTAGTGCTAATACAAGCAGGAATATCATAAAGTTTTCAAAGGAAACAAATCAATATTATCACTATTAAAAAATTGGACATAACTCACCTCTTTTGAACTTAACATTACAGGAGGAAACTACATTAAAGAATGGATACAAATTGCTATAATTGGACTAAGGACTGAGTTTATTATCAGATTTAAAAAATAAAAGAATACCATATTTTGTACATGTCATTCAAACATGTTATGTTCCCTGCTTCTTACATATTAAGCAAATGCAGTCGACATTGTCCAACCAAACCAGTAAATAATTTCAGAATATCATGCTTAGTCAATTATGATGTCACTGAAATTAGTTTGTCCATGTACTAGTAGCTATACTATCTAATTTTTCTTTTGTAGACTTGAGTAGTTGTTTGTGCACTACAATTTTGTTTACTTTTAGTGTGTGCATAACATCAGTGACTATTTAATATATGAAATTATTAATATACTTTCTATGCCTACGTTTTAGGCTTAACATCATAGTGAATTATGAACAAAATAATACAAGCAACTAGATCTATAAATTGTCTCTAGGTTAACCTCAATGTAATAAAAATGGTGTAAGTTGCCCAAATTAGAAGCTACTAAAATACTATATTTATTTAGTTAGGTTTTATAGCAGCAATGAAAGTTGAAATACTTATCCTATGAAGCTGAAAAGAAAAAATAAATCATATACTACATGCTATTTAAAAGTAGCACAAGCCTACTAAATATCAAATGTGCTAAAATAAATACACAAAAAACATGATTCCAACTATATATTAATTATTAATGGTATGTATTCTATGTATTGTTTGTGTACTAACATGAATATTTAATGTCGTTTTGTTTGTATAAATTGGTACCATAACAATATATATCTTATAGGGAAATAAACCAATATCGGACAAAATTAATATCAAAAAAATCAATTTGTGTATATTGGGTGTATCATAATTTGTTACTATATATATGTACCATGTGTATTTCCATTCTTATAAATGTGTTGACTGGAATATGTCATGAAATAACAACAAACATTCCAATCAAATGGATATGAATCAAATGCTTATCAAATGTGTACTATCTAAATGGAGGATAAAGTATTATGAATCAAATGCTTATTAAATGTTTACTATCCAAATGGAGGACTAAATTATTATGAACCAAATGCTTATCAAATTATGTTGGCATGCATTTGCTTCCTAGATATTAAATCACACTAGAGGAAACACGGATTTCAAATACCATAAAAATTATTCTCTAGGTTTTACAACAAATACACACTAACAATGAAGACCAGGAGAAAGTACACACATAGGTTTATGCCACAATAGGGATGAAAGATTTGAAATACAGGAAGACCAGGAACAAATGCACAATGATTTATGCCACAGTAGGGATAACAGATTTGAAATACCTAGTAGTTGCCAAGGTAGAACCAACAATTTGAGACAAACCAAAAACATCAACTGACGATCCCACCACGAATAATAGAAAAAAAAAGCAAAACAGAGGCACAAGATGAGTATAACAATCACATGAAATGGGGAAAAAAGCAATAGAGAGGGAAACGATGAGTATAATAGTCAGATGAAAGGAGAAAATATTTTGGATAAAAGTTAAAATCAAACAAGCAGACGGATTACCTCTTCAGAAATGATTGTAGATCTGAGTAACACGGATCGCTTGCAGCAGTTTCACCACAGACTTGGTGGATGATACGCAGGTGTAGGGGGACGAGCTCAAGCAAGAAATGGAGTAATATAAAGATCGTCAGCAAGCTGGAGGAGGACGACCTCGAGGTAGGGTTTCTTCTACGCCTATTTTTCGACAAGAAAGCACAACGTAGGAGGAGCAAATGGGAAAGAGGGGGTCAATGGCTTGGGGAAGAGGGGAAATGACATGACATGACATGGGCTTACAATACAAACCTTGCTTGCGACCTAGTTTTGCAAATACTATCCGCCACTTGTAGCTTGGTGGTGATAGAGCAAATTGATTCCTTTGACTATGACCTGGAAGACAGTGGAAGATGAATAGCTTCCATTCTTCAGAAGAAGTGCACCTTTATCATAGAGGAACAGTCACATCCACTGTGTGGCATGAGAAGACCATGGAGTGTGAGAGGGGCAACAGTCATGGGGGTGGGAGAGGGAGAGGGAGCGGTAGAGGGGTGAGATTCGAGATGAGGGAGATAGGGGAGTCAGTGGAGGGAGTCATGATTGTAACTTAACCCAGACCAGAAATTACAATCCCGCCTCTATCAAGACTGACTTGGTTGGGATTTGGGGATAATGGAATCTCAAAATGGAGGCGTTTTTGGATGGCGAACCAAATAGGTTTCTTCGTCAACCCGAACCGGGTTCTACTGACCTAGAGGACAAAGAAAAGCCCTAAATCGGATTGGTCCTGAACCAAATAGGGGCTTAGTGGTGGTTTCAATAAAGATGTCTCTAATTCTGATTATGTCATCATCATATGGTTATTATACGTAAACCCGTAAAAGAGCTCAGCCAAACATGTTGTTACCAACAACCACATCCTATTATGGGCTGCGGAAATAAGAATTTTTGAATTGTGATGACAAAAGAAATCTGTTAGGGCAGATTTGGGCTCTGGATTTACTGGTTGAATGTAATTATATAGTTATAATAGTCTTTTTGTTTGTTTTTGAGTCTAGTGGTTTTCTAGACATCGATTCTCTCCCCCTCCTTTTCCCCTTATTCCTTCTCTCCTCATTTTTGTTTTGTACTTTTATTCCATCTTTTGTTTATTTTTTCCCTTTTTTCTTTATTCCTCATCATCAGTTGGGTTTGAACCTGAGACCTCTCACTTAAAGTCTAAACAATTTGACCACTAAGCTACAAGTACTTCTTTAGTTACTAACATGGGAATATATATATATATATATATATATATATATAATCATGTGTTGCAGCTATTTCGGCGTGTCTGGTTGGAACACACTATCTTCTAGTACACTCCAGTTGGAATATACTTTTTTTATTTCTAAAAATACCCTGCATAAATTTGGACTACTCATTGATAATATGCCTCAAAGATGCCTGAAAGTTTTCATTTTTGTGACTGGGATTACTGCACATGCTGGAAAAAAAACTCTTTCAGTACTGGATCTTTTCTAGTTTCTAGGTTTCTCTATGCTTGTTCATCACACTAGGTTGTTCCTTCATTTTCTTTCTCTGATTCTCTTTGTTCACATTCATTGTATCAGGGTGTTTGCATGCTTACTTTACAGCCTTTTAACATTACTTTTTTTATTCTTTTTTATTTTGTTTCTATTTTTTGTTTTTGTTATCGGCCAATGGTACAAGTCAAAGAATGAGAGTATAAGTAATGCTTGAACCGGCACATTACACCGTGTGCCCTACAATTTTTAGCAACATATGTAAGACGAAGTTGACTGGGTAATGGGTTTGTGAGCTCATTGGTTCATCCCGATTGTCTTCTTTATTATTTTATCTCATTGCTCCAACCCTATGTGATTCACTAGAGAACTTTGTGTTTATTATTTTCTTTCCTTGTCAACCATTATGTGTGCCTACTTGATTGTACATGTCTTTCTGCAACCAATAGGCTTAAGCTATAAAAAGATAGTAATCATACTATTTGAGATGACACATGCATCTTGTACTCTATACAACCTGAAATAATAAAAGGGGAGGTTATTTTGATAACAACATCTCATATATTAGAAGAAGTTTGGTTTAAAGTTAATTGAACTTATCTCTTTTAATAGTTATGTGTAAATTAGTAGGAGTGTGAATTTTGAAGACATCTAAATTAGATGTAGATTTGAATTTTGTCGATCTTGGTTGACATTTAATTCATCGACTTATTTAGTCCATTAATTTTTTATAACATTACGAATCATGTTTTTTATTGTTTAGAATGATCAAGTCATAAATCCTTCACGATCGCATTTTCTTCATAGTACGTCTCCGGGAATAGACAATTTTCTTCTGGAAATCCTGAAATAATCAACTGTAACAACTTTGTGGAAGAATCGTTGGACCATCCAGATTCCTCCTTTAGAAATAGCAAGGCAACCAAATACGATAGCTTAGAATGACTTGTGCAACCTCTATAGAGTGGTTGATCCACCTCTTTTAGTAGCTTGTAAAATATTTGTGCATCTACATTTGTAGGTTCCTCTGTAGCTTCAGTAGAGTGGTCATTTGTTGTGTCACCCATACCAAACAAATCCTCCAGCATCTGATGCATATTGTCGGTGCTAGGCATGTTTGGTGCCACAAAAAGATTGCTCCTACCAATCACCTCCCCATGAAACGTCCAAACATCATAGCTATGCACAAATCCTTTTTGTAATACATGTGAGAATACCTCCTCCTCTGTTTTAAGGTATCTGTTCAAACATACCTTGCAAGGACATATTAATTTCCCCTGTCTAGTTGGTCTTTGATGGATAAGAGCAAACTCAATGAACTTTCGTAACCCTGCCTTGAATACATCACTTCGCACTCTGTTCCCAATATACATCCAACTCCGATCTATTAGAAAATCCATCTACATGAAGGAAAATATATAATAAGTTAAGCACGCATTACAAGAAATGTATATATATATATATGCAATTCAAATAGTATATTGATTATATTCCTTTCAGTCTATCTAGGTATTTATATTCCTTGATTATATATATATAAATAATCGAGTAACCTGATATAGGTCTGGAGTAGTAAACCAAAGTCAATCTATTCTTGGATTTAGAGGAATCCACTGTCTATACGGGATAGGCATATTGATAATTTTGAAATTAGAGTTGGTGAAGGTTGTAACACTATGATTTGGATTGATCCTTGGTGTTCAGGAGGTAAAACTCTTTCTAATATTCTAGGTAGCCATTTCTTAGCTAGATTTGGTGATCCCTCAAAGAAAAGGAGGCAACCAGAAACCTGAATACTAGATCCGAGCTTAAAAACAGCTAGTGAGAGGGGAGCATTAGACTCAACCGTCACCAGGAAAAAGCAAAACAAACTAGTATGCTAGGCCAAGAGAGCAGATCTCACATCCAACATCCCCAGAGGATAAATCACAAATCAAACCACAAATATTCATTTTTATAAATATGGTCTTGTCACAAATCAAATGGTCTAATATGGTCTAGGCCTAAAATAGGAGTGGGAATGATCTTGAATAATAACCCAATTTTTTGTAGTGAATAACGAATTAATTAAAATGGAAATAATTAGTTATTTCTCTCTATCTCTTATGTTTTCTTTGCATTATAGTTGCTTTCATGAACTCATTGTAGTGTAATACATGGAATTGACTACTCTGGATGCACATCTATCAAGTTTTTTATGTTATTGAGTTCTACCAAATTAGTGAGTAGTATGAAATTAATTGTGGATTTGTTCCACTATGTACACATGTCTTAGTGGCTACTCAGTAGGTAGTCCTTCTGTACCCATTATATAGCTCATATGGTATGACTTCTTTGAATGTATACTGGATGTGTCTTGCAAAGCCATTTGTTGAAAACTAATGAGGAGCCTAGGTATATGGATATATATATTCGTGCAACTAGTTAACCCTAGGATTTGGATTGTGGATCCTTGACTTATCTATATGGCATGACACATTTATTGTTTCTATGAATTTTAATTTTTTTTACCAATTATTTTACATGACAAAGATCAACGTGTTTGATAACTCATCTTAGAAGGGTACATGAATTATTTCCTTATATATTTTGCAGTTCAATATGATAAATAATTACGATTTTAATGTATACCATACATGTTCATATTTTAGAAATTGAGTGGATTTTATCCACTCATTGAGAAAATAGATTAATATAAAATCTACTCAAACATACTATGTCAGATGAGCTACATATTAGTCAACTATTTGAGAAACATATGATCAAAACAAAGATTGACTGACCATTGCAACAAATAGGTGACCTTTGGGGTTGTGCTAGCAAAAATATAGTGTTTGGATGCAAAACACAATTGAAGTGGAATTGGTTTTAAAGGATTAACCTTGATCATAGGTACCTCAAATAACCAATCCATCCTGGAGAAATGTAAACAGAGAGAAGGAGAGGATACCTGGAATTTAATTGAACTATTTCATTTGAGATAAATCCATTGTACTCTAACAAGTTCACTTTTGTATTGTTATAATTGAGCTATTTTGTTTGATATATGCCATATTAGTAAAGGACACTTTTGCCTAACTAAACCATTTTGAGATTAAACATGAATGTTTTCCAAAATAGACATTTCATTATGGCCTTATAATCAATAACATGTGCTATTAAAGGTGTTTGTGATGGCTATTCAATTTGCTTTTGACAAACTAGTTAGTTTTTTAATACCATTTTCTATAGTTTTAGGCATGTTGTGATTGTTTTTCTTAACAAGTGTATCTTAATGTCAATAATTCTTTTGTTGTTGTGATGGTAATACACAATTTTTGACATCCAAATATATATAATTTTTTATTGGCAGACCACATTATGGATGATCCATTGGTTGAACTACACCTTCTTCAATATGCCCCTAGTTTTGACTCTGATTTTCCATATGGTATCAGATATTTGTAGTGTGCATTAAGTCTCTCTTTTTGGATGTCTATAGTTTTGTGGGTGAGAGAGGTCATTTTTTGTTCATTCAATAGTCCTGAACATCAACTTTGAGCAAACCAAATCATGACATTGAGTGTTCAATACCAATTGTTGGGCATACATGTGACCATGCATTGTTAAGTATTAGCCAAATTGTCAACAATACTTGTGGTCCATAGTTAGAGCTATCCCTAATAGGGTCTGATTTGCAATTGGTATGCCTTTGCTAACAATTTTGTCCATGTTCAGTACACATACAAATCCATTTTTATGGTATTGTAATTTTATTATGTACAGAGGTGCGCCACTTTAGAACTTGTCATTATACTTTTATCTCTGATTTTCCATACGGTAATCAATTTTTTGTGGTGTGCATTAGGTCTGTATTTTTGGATGTCTTCACTTTTTTGGGTGAGAGAAGCGATTTTTAGTACATCCTCTACAAGTTATTTTGGATATAGGCCTTAACATCAAGTTGACCAAACAAATTTTGCCAATGGGTATTTGATACCAATTATTTGTCATACTTGTGACCATGCATGGTTAAGTATGAGCCCATTTGTTGGGAATACTTGTGTTTTGTACTTAGACCTATCTAAAACAAGGTCTCATTTGCTATTGGTATGCATTTCTAAACATATAGTCCATGTGTAGTACATGTACAAATTCATTATGATGGTGTTGTGATTGGATCATGTAAATGAGGTATGCCCACTTTAGAACATGTCATTATAGTTTAATGAACATCAATTTTTACAATATTAATTCATACATTGTATGTTCAGTACAAATACCACTTATTGTGAATTAGTTTACTATTGTTGATAGGTCATCGATAAGTATTAGCTCAACTCCAGAACATGTATAATCGTTACTTTTTGTGGTTAGTTGATTAGAACTAGCCTTAATTGTACTCATGTGGCTACTTTGAATACATGTAGGTGTTAATTTGAACTGATATACATGCAGCTAACTGCCTGAACTTGACATTTTTGGATGTTAGAATTTATTATGATATTAATCTAAGTATAGTTCATTTTGTATAGTTAAGTATTATCTCAACTGATCCATCTCTCAATAGAGTTTTAAATCCATTCCTAATTTGGAACATGTTTCAGTATGTTCTGTAAATCATTGTGATCATTATATCGGGTTCATTTAAATGAGCTATGCTATTACTTATGTATGTACATAATAATGATGTTGAAACATTGGCACATGTCAATTTTACTCAAATTTGATTAAATTAATCAATGAAAATGACACATGTGTATTTTCCATTTCATATGACTTTCCCATATATATTCCCTTGTTTAGTTGATGTACAAGTTTTTATAAATGTAAATAGGAGTGGGAATGATCTTGTCTAATATGGTCTAGGCCTAAATCACAAATCAAACCACAAATATTCATTTTTTTCATACCATACTAGATTGTTGGTGACGCTAGATAAGACCAAACAAGACTGCAACTTTTTTATTTGGTTAGGATTGGCCTTGTCTCAAACCAACACTAATCACTAGAACGCTAAAAGCTAGTCAAGTTTTGATGGGAAGAAATATGCTTTGTTAGTTTTGAAGTCAAATAATTTGTGATACGTTAGCTTATGTGTTATAATTTGAGAACCTAAACCAAATATTTCCTATATATAATTTGAACTTAAGCACATGTCACATGGTAATACCAACAATATAAACAAGAGTAGATGCAGCCATATTCATAAAGAAAATACTGAAAGGCATATTATGTATCTAAAATGTGCAAAATTATGTATCTATTATGTATCTTCGAGAACACTTCTAGCAGGGGGACACAGACTGTCCCGACCCAAAAGCAACCCCATGGAGGCTTTCGTCTCCATCGGCACTACCCGACGCCTTACAGTCTGACTCCAAAATAGCCGGACCTGGATTGGATCTTTGAGGCAAAACCTCAAACACCTTACATGCATCTTCCACCACCACGAACTTCTCCCCCTCCCTGTCAGAACCCCGTGCCACCTGATCAGAGCAGTAGGGCTTCTCCAAGCCCTCAATCTCGCCTTGCCCCTCCGAGCAACACCCATCCAGGATGCCCACCCCCGCATCACTACCATCCCCACCTGTAATAGAAGAAGGGGGAGGGGACATGCCTTCTCATGAACCTCCATGGCAGCACACACCTTAGCCGTCCGCCCGCCATCAGCAGAGTCACGACCCCCAAAATAGACCACCAGCCTGGCCACATCCGAAGGCATCCAAGATATCCCACCCTCGCTACAAATGACACCATCCCCTGGCTACTCACGACCCTCTTCTCCCTCCCTTCGCCCAACAACCACCACGATGACGCAGTCACCTACATCCACGATCTTCACCAGAGCTCGTGTTGTGGAGAGATCCCCCAAACGCTCCCAATCCTCCTGAGCTGCCTTGAGTTGGGCCCTAAATGTCTCTATGGACTCGATTAGGGGGTGAAGGGAGGAGAATAGGGAAGGAGAAAGATGTTGGAACCTACCTTATTCAGCTGCGATCACAACAGTCGTACGGCCTGTCCAAACCAAGATTACGGCCGTCCAAGCAAAGAAGACGGATCAATCCTCGACGGCGGCGGAGCAGGACCTAGTGCCGCACGGATGATCCTTTACGGCGGCAACCGATTCCTTGTGGCGACGCCGAGAGCGCAGCCAAACTGGAGCGGGAGGGACGCAGCGAGCGCAGCCAAACAGGGCGCCTGCAGGTTTTTGCGGGGGTTTTGGGAAAGTTGTGGAGGGAAACTATGGCCCGTATGGTGGGAAACAATTTTTCATGGAATGGGGGAGTGAATAATGAAATTGTGAGGGATTAGTGTCCCTCAAAAAGGTCTACTTACATTAAAAACACGCTTGAGGGATTCAATCTCGTATTTGAGGGACAAGTCCTCACAAATAGACTCTATTATTCACGGTTCTTGGTTCTTCATAAATGTTCTTGAATAATAGCCCAATTTTTTTGTATTGATGTCACCATTTTGACTAAATATTTGACTGAATACACTATATAAAATCATATGACTCAACATCCCACCAAGATTGTACATCAACCGGTATTTTCCGTATTCGATTTTTAATCAAATATGCTACAGGGCTGATTACATATTTATAATCACACTTATGTCCTGAGGAGATGAGGTATACCGCTCATGCTCCAACCAACCACCGCTTAGTCAAAATCGGTACCATACAAGGTCAATGAAAAAGTTGTTTGCCAAGACCTCACCTGTCTCGGTTAGTACGAGACTACTGGTAGGACATCTTGTGTCAACTGTAATTAGCTTACCAGGGTATACTGATATCTTTGCTTTAGATCTACATCCGCTGCATGCACCCACTTCAGGGAGATTTCAATTATCCATTCCCAGACTATAATAATAATGAAGATTATAAATCAATTCCTCATTTGGTCGGGAGATTCACATATCAATCTTGTTATCAATTAATGAAGAAGAATGTACACGTCAAAACTCCATAGTTAAGCGTGCTCAGCTTGGAGTAGTACTAGGATGGGTGACCAGTCGGGAACCTGACCCCGACTTTTGCGTGAGGAAAAAATGCACCGTTAAGGATAGTGGTGGTCTGTGAGGCCATTCGTCATTCTTGAAACTCTACTAGAGCCTTGGGTAGTGGGCCCGAGTTTTACAAATGGTATCAGAGCCAAAACCTCTCCAATAGGTGGGGCCCATATAGGCATAGCATGCCAGTCTTTGAGCCGTGCGGTCCAGGCATGTTGGAAAGGGTTGTCCATGGTGATGTAGCCACCCTTACGCTGGTATTCTGTGATCGGGAGTTGGGTGTCCATGAGCCATTCTGGGGCTGCACTGAAATGGGGCGATGTTGTGAGACAATATAGTTGAGCCTTGATGAGGACGCCAAGAGTCTAAGTGGTAGAGATTGTAACATCCCAGGATTTGAAGCCTCTGATAAAATGATCTTATAAGGAATGATTAGACTACTCATATCACCAAGGTGTACCTCCTTTTTCGGGAGTCCATCACTAAAAAACTCCATAGTTAAACATGCTCAGCTTGGAGTAGTACTAGGATGGGTGACCAGTCGGGAAGTTGACCTTGACTTGCACGTGAGGAAAAAGCACGCATTTAAGGCTGGTGGTGGTCTGTGAGGCCAGTCGTCATTCCTAAAACTCTACTAGAGCCTTGGGAAGTGAGCCCGTGTTTTAAATGTACTGACTGTGAATGATGTAGATGAGATTTGTCCCTCCTACATGGATTGAACATTTAGAGGATGACGATTCCATTCCTCGAGTTCATTCCGGATATCAAAGATAAAAGAATTGTACAATTTCCACAACACCTTACACAAACTATAGGTTGAAGTTGTTCTCCAACTTTTCATTCACTTGGGTAGCACTGACGTGCGATTAGGTACCATTCTCTACTTGTGATGTTATAAGTTAGTTATGGACATACATTGCCAACGTGTGTGATACCTATAGGGCCACACACTTAAGAACTTATCTAGAAGAGGAGTTTAATCATGAAAAATGATTGGATTGGTTATTAAAGTGTTTAGGTATTCAATTCAAACAACAAATAAGCTGACTGGACTGCCAACTGATTGGCTCACCCAATGAGACTGTCTTTTGGAGTGTCAGGTTAATTGGAACTAAATTGGTTGAAGTCCTGCACAAAATAGGGCACTAACTGATCGGCTCATTGGGTGAACCGATCGGTACGGGTTGAGCGAGACGACAATTCACCTGGCTAACCAATCGGCTCGGTTGTGTTGGCGGAAGGTTCTAGAGACTTTCCTAAATTTGGGAGAAAGAATACTTGTTTCACTTGTTCAATTCGATTGATACAAGAATTAATGAGTATATTAATTGATAACGATTTTTTCAAATTCATGCGCAATTAGGAAACGAACAAAATGATTGATTCGTGTCGTAAAACGACCGTCTCGCATGTGAATTGAGTAGTTTGGTTTCCAACCGACCATTTTGGGATTCACAAGTTGTGAAAATTCATGATCTTTCGGTCCCTTCCACTCCTACACAGATTGAGAACCCAGACCCTAACCTCGCCTATAAATAGAGGGGTATTGGGGACTTCTCATAACACAAATCAATTGCCTCGGATAATTATTATCCTCTCCAGTTGTGGTAACCAATAAAGAGCTCAAACAAGTCCTACACGCTAAAAGGAGGGATAGATGACTTCTTTAGAGGCGAGGAGGTTGTTGTCTGCTGTTAGGAGGACAACGTCAGCTTATAGTTCAGACGAGACCAAGAACTGCTGCATACGTTGTTCGAGTGTGTTGTTCGTGGTGAAGACTGAGAGTTGCATAGACACCATCCAAAAGTAACTAAAAGATAATTGCATTACAATGAGTTGTAGTCGTTAAAATTGCTCCAGAACCGAGTATAAACTCATTAAACCATCTTTTCCATTTCACAGTAGTTGATGTGATCTTGTTATTATGGGAAATATGAATAGAGAAAACTTTTATTTCTGTTAACTTTTGTGTATTTTCGTACAGATATTAGCAACAATCTTGACAAGGAGAGCATGAATGGGAGTAGACATAGTACATAGAATCATGTGAGTGATGTCGACACGCTAAGTACGACAAAGCGACTTCTCTCTGAATGGCATATAGGGATGCCACTTCTAGTAAGAAGAATAATACAGAGATGAGAAGCTCGATAAGAAACCAGACCCTTATTATTAGAGTTTTTCCCAAAAACTCACTCCCTTTTCCCATAATTCCAAAAAATAAACCTCCCTTTAGATAAATTATAGGCAACCCCCTATTGCTATCCTTTTCATCCACCTAGAAAAAAATGCCAATATTACCCTTTCCATTTCACGACATCTTGTATCCAGCTCATTTGGTTGTACCTATATTATGTACTATTTTTTGTATTGAAACATAAAAGTAGGCTCTTTATATAATGGTACATAAATAACTACATATTATACAGTACGTCAAACCGGTTGTAAGGTAAAATAGCTAACATGCCTTTATATAGTACTATATAATATATGAATAAAATATTTGTAAAAGTAGACTAGACATTTTATATGTTGATTTATTGGAGTACATAAATACAATACACTACCATAGAAATGGCTTATGAAGTCACTTTCCATGCGTCGGTTATTAAATAAGAACCGACGCCTAAAATCTACATCGTCGGTTTACAACACAAACCGACATATATCGTATACGAGTGGCCAGACACGGGTATCGCTTTCTATTTAGTGTCGGTTCTAGAATAAACAACCGACGCCTAAAGTAGCCCGCAAAATCCAATTTTTTCGAGCAAAAAAAATTGCACCAAAGTATCAGATACAATGTCGGTATTTTACCTAATAACCGACATTGAATGAAGATAAAATTTGCGCCAAAAGTTACAATATGGGCGTCGGTTTTCTTAGAATAACCGACACTGATAAGGGTGTGCGCGCCGTCCCCGCCAAAAAAATTAGGGCAAAGGAGTGTCCAATTGATGTCGGTTGTCTTTTTATAACCGACGCCTAATAATAAAGGTGTCGGTTGTTATGGATAACCGACGCCGTTTAGTAACTTAATAGCCCCCACGCACAACGAACTCTTTCCCCTTTCTCTTCTGTTTCATTGAGATCGATTTTGCTCTGACGATTCCCGACCCTTGCTACGTCGCCGCCACCTGCTGCTGCGTCACCTGCCGCCTGCCTCCGCGCCGCCGCCTACTGCTGCTGCAGCTGCTCGCCACCGCCGCCGCCTACCTCTCTTTCTCTGCTCACCGCCGGTGCCCTCTCCTTCTCTGCTCGATGTCGGCGCCTCTCCTTCTCTGCTCGCCTGCCTCCGCGCCGTCTCCTGCCACTGGTGTGCTCACCGCCGCCTCCGTCTCCACGCTGCTACAAACAGTAGGCCCTCCTTTCTTCATCACTGGTTCTCTTGCTCTTCTTCTTCCTTCTCCCTCTCCTTACCAACAACAACCACGGCCATGTGGGCTGGCACGGCTGTGGCTGTGTTGGCCGACCACACGACCATGTGGTTGGCCAACACAGCCACGGCCGTGCCAGCCCACACGACCGTGGTTGCTGTTGGTTATTACTCTTCTAAAATTATTCTTATATTGTTGAATCGGGTCAATGACCACACCTGCTATTGTGCCTGAATTATGACATGTATGTTTGTACAAAGTGAATCTTATCACTCTAATTGTGAATTATTGCATGTTTGAAACTATTGAATTCTTGATTTATTATTTAATAATGCTCTAATTGTGAGTGATGCAATGTAAGTGAGCAAATACATGTAGTGGATATGTACTCATTAATCTAGAAACCCATCCAAGATTTACTCATTAGGAGTAAATCTTGGATAGTCTCCGGTTTGGGACTGTTCTTGAACACCTAATCTCACTTAGGATGTAAGTGTATAATGTGTATTGGGTTTTCAAGAAAATTTTAGTAGCATTTCCCCGTTTGTTCTCTAAGTACATATGTACTTGGAGAACAGTGGGGAAATGCTGCCGAAATTTTCTTGAAAACCCAATACACATTATACACTTACTGGTGAGAATATGTGTTCAAGAATGGGATAGGTGGTACACATTTATTGTATATAAGAATGACATCACATGTATTTGTTGGCCTAGAAACCCGTACAAGATTTACTCATTAGGAGTAAATCTTGGATAGTCCTTGGGTTGGGACTATTCTTGAACACCTAATCTCACTTAGGATGTAAGTGTATAATGTGTATTGGGTTTTTGAGAAAATTTTGGTAGCATTTCCTCGTTTGTTCTCTAAGTACATATGTACTTAGAGAACAAACGGGGAAATGCTACCAAAATTTTCTCAAAAACCCAATACACATTATACACTTAATAGTGAGATTAGGTGTTCAAGAATGGGATAGGTGGTACACATTTATTATATATAAGAATGACAACACATGTATTTGTTGGCCTAAAGTTTTAACCATGCAAAAACTCTAATCTGTTAACCCTAGACCCTAATCTTATTGTAATATATACTTGTTTTCTCTTTGATCATAGAATGGATAGATCATTGATGTCCATTCACAATCGTTGCACCCCAGAGTTTATTTCTGGTCTTGACCAGTTTATTAGATTTGCCGAGGAACATAGGAAACAACCTGGTGATCGGTTCTACTGTCCATGTAGGCATTGCGGTAACAACTTGAAAGTCAGCATTGGTAATGAAATCAAAAGTCATGTCATGAGCAACGGGATTGTACAAGGCTATACAGAATGGCACTGGCATGGAGAGATTTCAAACCCGAAACCAGTGGATGTCAATAGCAGTGCTTGTGTGGAAGAAGAAGTTGCCTACAATGACGTAGATGCGAATGAACCAGTTCCAGTAGAGATCGTTGATGCGATGCTGGATAGCTGTGGGGTAGAGCACATCGATCCACCTCCCATTTTTAGAAACATTGTGCATGATGCTGAGATATCATTATACACAGGTTGTACTAAGTTTACGAAGCTTAGCGCTGTGTTGAGATTGTATAAGCTGAAAGCTAACAATAGATGGAGCGACAAAAGCTTCACGTCATTGTTGTCTTTGTTGAAAGAAATGCTTCCTGAAGGAAACGAGCTGCCAATCTCAACATACCAGGTAAAGCAATTGTTGTGCCCAATGGGAATGGATGCCAAGAAGATACATGCATGCCCAAATGATTGTGTATTATTTCAAAAGGACTATGTGGATTTGAAAGATTGTCCAAAATGTGGTGCGTCACGGTATAAATTGACGACTTCGGGGGAGTCCAAAACTGGTTCTCCTGCCAAGGTGATGTGGTATCTACCTATAATATCACAATTTCAACGCTTGTTTGCCAATCCGATAGATGCGAAGAATTTGAGGTGGCATGCAGATGTTAAGAAAAATAATGATGGGATCCTACGACATGCGTCTGATTCCCCACAGTGGAAGAAGATTGATCTATTGTACCCTGAATTTGGTGAAGAAGTCAGGAATCTAAGACTTGGGCTTTGTATAGATGGGATGAATCCGTACGGGACATTGAGCAGCCAGCATAGCACTTGGCTAGTCATGCTTGTTATATACAATCTTCCTCCCTGGCTGTGTATGAAAAATAAGTACGTAATGTTGCCGTTGTTGATATCGGGCCCTAAACAACCCAGAAATGACATCGATGTTTATCTTGAACCTCTGATTGATGACTTAAAGAAACTCTGGGGTGAAGGTGTGATGACCTAAGATGCTTCATGAAGAGAGACATTTCATTTGCATGTTATGCTATTTTGCACTGTTAATGACTTTCCAGCATATGGGAATTTTTCTGGATATAGTGTCAAAGGAGCTAAAATGTGTCCTATATGTGAAAAGAACATTGATTCAACAAGACTAAAACATGGCGGTAAGACTTTGTATCTCGGTCATCGAAGGTTTCTTGCAAAATTCCATCTGTATCATAGGAAGCACAAAGCATTCAATGGATTGAATGAGGAACAGAGTGCACCTAAACCTATACCATGGGAGGTTGTTTATGAAAGAGTAAAAGACTTTGTCAATGAATTTGGTAAGAGATCACAATGTACTATGGCCACATGGAGTGACAAATCTTTATTCAAGAAGAAGCCAATATTTTGGGATCTTCCTTATTGGAGTTCTTTGACAGTCAGGCATTGTATTGATGTCATGCACGTTGATAAAAATGTCTGTGATAGTGTCATTGGTACTTTGTTGAATATACCAGGTAAGACTAAAGATGGGATAAAATCCAGACTGGACCTATGTGAAATAGGAATAAGGTTAGAATTAATAGAATTTCGTGAAATGGAAAATCGGAGAACATACTTACCTCTCGCTTGTTACACATTGTCTAGAAAGGAGAAGAAAGCTTTTTGTGAATGTTTGGTAAATGTTAAGGTGCCACAGGGTTACTCATCCAACATCCATAGATTGGTATCAATGAAAGATCTGAAGTTGATAGGTCTTAAATATCATGATTGTCACACTCTAATGCAACAAATATTGCCTGTGGCAATTAGATCTATATTGCCAAAGCATGTAAGGTTTGCAATCACCAGACTTTGTTTCTTTTTCAACAGTTTGTGCAACAAAGTTATTGACCCTGATACTCTCGATAAATTGCAAAGAGAAGTGGTTGTTACCCTATGTCAGCTTGATATGTATTTTCCTCCGTCGTTCTTTGATATCATGGTACATCTTGTTGTCCACTTGACTAGGGAAGTGAAAATGTTGGGACCATCTTTCTTGCATTGGATGTATCCCTTTGAACGATACATGAGCGTTTTTAAAAGTGATGTTCAAAACCGTTATCGGCCTGAAGGGAGTATTATCGAGGGTTATGTGGCGAGAGAGGTTATGGATTTTTGCAATGACTTTCTCAGTGGTAATGACACTCCTGATAATGACAAGAATATTAACAAGCAATTTGGCAAAGGAATTTTGGGATCACGTGTGAAAGTAATCAGCCGTGAGAAGTTGGAACAAGGCCACTTACATATTTTACACAACATGGACGAAGTGAACGTTTATATCGAGGAACATACCAATTTCATCAAGAGACAATATCCTCGAGCCAATACAATGTGGCTTGCTAGAGAGCATAACAAGACATTTATTAAGTGGTTTGAAAATAAAGTCTTACATCAACTATCTCAAACACCAGATGATATTACTGAAACTATCAAATGCCTCGCCTTTAAACCAAAATTGACTGTTATGTCTTATGAAGGGTATGACATTAATGGATTCACATATTACACAAAGTGCCAAGATGATAAGAGTGTCGTCCAAAACAGTGGGGTCACCCTTGAAGCATCGACTATGTTTTTTGCAAGTGCAAAGGATAAGAGTCCACGTGAAGCTAAAATGTCATATTACGGTGGCATTGAAGACATATGGGAGTTTGACTACATAGATTTTAGAATTCCTCTCTTCAAATGTAATTGGGTTGATAACACCAAAGGAGTTATAGTGGATGAATTGGGTTTCACTTTAGTGAACTTTGAAAAGATTGGCGAGAAGGGTGAACCATTCATATTGGCATCACATGCGAAACAAATATTTTATATCGATGATCCTGCAAATGATAAATGGTCGGTTGTTCTTCATGGTAAAATACATTTCATTGAAGATCCTATAGATGAAGAACAATACTATGATAAGTATGATGACTCCAGTCCATTCTCAGTTGGGTTGCCAACACCAGCAAATATTGAAGCTAATGATGACTTGTATGTGCGCGGATATCACAATGAATGATTGTTAATTGATAAAAAATCACAATATTAGAGGCATGTTTATATTTTTTTATATGTTTTATTTTTCTGAATGTGAACTTTACAATGTGAATGTGAGCTTTACAATGTGAATTTTACAATGTGAATTACTTTATAATGTGAACTTTACAATGTGAATTACTTTACAATGTGAATGTGAACTTTACAATGTGAGCTTTACAATGTGAACTTTACAATGTGAATGTGAACTTTACAATGTGAATTTTACAATGTGAATTACTTTATAATGTGAACTTTACAATGTGAATTACTTTCCAATGTGAATGTGAACTTTACAATGTGAGCTTTACAATTTGAATTACTTTACAATGTGAACTTTACAATGTTAATGTGAATTTTCATATGGCTGAGCATTCAACTGATGACCGTTCGGATGATTACCGTGAGGGTGAGGACATCAATGCGCCACCTCACAATGTAAGTTTTAAAAATATGTCATATATTTATATCTATATGTCCATTTATAGTTATATCTTGTAAATGTGTTTATTTTGACAAATTTTAGGTTGATGATGCACATGTACCATCTGAAGCACTTGAGGCACTTGATTAGCAGCACCAAAAAGTTGACAAGAGAAGGGGCATCAATATGATGAAGAAGTTAATAGCGCAAAAGGGCAATGGACCCAAACTTGTTGTGGATTTTAATAATGCAGGAAATGCATCTGGTGTGAATCACAATTCATTTGTTTCATATCTTGGGTATGTTACTCGTAGCCATTGCGGTTGTAAGATAGATTCTTGGCATAAAGTTTCTAAGGAGAAGAAAAACGTAATATGGAAGGATTTATGCATGAGTTATTATTAATTTGCAATTCGATTTTGTAGATTACTAATTTTTTTGGATACTAGTTAATAGCAATTCTATTTTGCAGAGTATATTTGAATTGGATGAAAAGTTGCATCATAAATGTGTGATGCAATACTGTGGGAGAGTCCTAAGGAACTATAGGACAAATCTCACCTGAGAATACATAAAAGAAGCTAACAAGAGGAAGAAGATAGCCACTAAATAGTGGAACTTCCTAGACAAAGAAGAATGGGACACATTTGTTGCTTCAAGACAAACTGATGAATTCAAGGTATTAGGCGTCAGTCCCAATCTCATTAATATATGTTGTATTCACCTATTCAAGATTAAAATTTACTATTACTAACCAAATCATTAATGTGCATACTAACTAGGCCCTCAGTGAGGCACAAAAATCAAGGCGTGCACTGAATGTGCATGACCACACAATGGGTCCAAAGGGGTATGCACGCATTCGCCAAAGACTACAGTCTGAGGCTACTGCTCAGTCTGCTGCTACTCAGGAGTCCTCCACTATAGGTAGCACACCTCTGCCTCGCCATGATGTCTGCATAGCTGGGAGGCAAAATAAGAAGGGAGAAATAAGGAATCCCACAACTGCTGACGCGACTGCAAAAATGGTAAAATACAACTCTTACAGCAATCGTTCAAATATTGATTATTTGTGGTGTTTACTTAATTACAAATTTTTGTTTTGGCGATTAGCGGGAGCTGCCCAAGCTGAGGAAACAAGGCAAGTTCATCCTAGAGGGCACAAGGGATGAATTGACAGTTGCTCTGGGTAACCCAGAGCATCCTGGATGTGTTAGGGCTGCAGGCGTTGGTGTGGGCATCAAATCTTTTTTTGGGCCATCCCAGCGCAAACATGTCCCAAAAGTGGGACTTTCACAAGAAGAGGTAACATATTCTTTCTTTATAATATTACTGTAAAAAGAGAATTCAATAATTAGAAGCTAACGTTTCTTTTATCCATGTATAGGTAGATAAGCTAGTTGATAGGAAACTCGAAGAAGCACTGAAAAAGTAGCAGGCATCTCAGACTACCACTCAGTAGACAATACCTATTATAGCATCCCGCTCTACTCCTACTACAGAGGTTGGGAGTAATCCTATAGACCTACCACCTAGCACATCCGCTGTAAGTATTTTTATGACATAGTAAGTAGTTTTTTAATTCAAGATGATATGTTTTCAAGATGATATGTATATATGAAATTGTAGTCGTTTCAAAAAAAGATGATATGTATATATGTATATAACATTCTTTAAACAAAAATTTGTAGGGGTTGAAGCCATGTCGTCTAAAAAGTAAAGAATATGTCGTTGCAGAGGCGTCGGCTTACCCATCCCTACCAGGGGAAATGTTTCACGGGTCTCCATTACCAGCTGGTTGGATTCGTGTGAGCCCGGTACATATATTCTCCAAGTGGATGGATCTTCCATTACCATATGCCCACCCAGATTGTGAAACGCTTGGTGAGGCAGAAGGCGGAGTGATATTGTGGCTAAAAGCGGATGTCCTCTTTACTAAAACTGTATGCTAAATTTACATTACGTTAAATTGTTAGTGTGTGTATATGATGTCAGTTGATCTGAAATTATATATATATATACAGGTTAAAAAGAAGACACCCACAACATCTAGGCCTCCACCTCCACCTCCTACATTACCCAGTTGGGTTCCACAGGACCTACCTGTCCTGTTAGGTCCTAACTGTAGGGGTATGGCAATATGGTTAGGAGAACATGATATAAATTGCCCTATACTTGTTTCTATAGATTCAGATGTTGTAGGTCAATCATACGAAAGCAAACTATTTATACAAGATATTTTGGAGTTGTTTCGATATGATTGGATAAATACATCTGTGATAGAGCTATGGATAAGGTGAGATCTTCTTTATACATCCATATACCTTGTGTAGGATCTGGTGATCTGGTTTCTTATTTATTAATGCATACGTAATTAATACATATTTTGCAGCTAGTTAGACAAGATATGTGCAGATTTTACATTCGAACATGTAGGATTTTTGATTCCATCTTTGATTAGTCTAGTAGCTAAAGACCCTCCGTCAGTTCAACAATACTGTTGTGAGGCGTTTACAAATTTTTCTCAAAATAAGAAGACGGTGATAATAGCTCCATTCAATGTAGAGTAAGTTTACTTTGCTTATTATAATTTGGACTTAAAAAATTACATTTTTATTGTGGATTTTGAGTTATTAATTTTTAACTTTTTTACCTCTAGTGGTATGCATTGGGAGTTACTAGTTATTGTCCCCGAGACGTTCACTATCTATTATCTAGATCCTAAGGGGAGTAAATTGAATTCAAAATATGGACACATAATGAAAATAACATTATTCCGGTGAGAAATATTTCATTTTCATATCCGTTAACATATGTTATTACATTACTATTTAATTATGCAATGTACTGTGTTACATTAATATGTAGGGGTTTACATGAGTTCAAAAAGGTTGGAGGAAAGGTCCCCATGAAAAAGAACCAGCCAATAATTTGGAAGAACGTGAAAGTAAGTTCCCGACTGCAATATATGTATATATTATTTATGTGAACAATGCTTAATTAGTAGTATTTTTTAATATTTTGTATGTTTGAATTTATAGTGTGCTACACAAGACAACAGATGGGCATGTGGATACTATGTGATGCGATTTATGCACATGATTATCAAATATGCCGCAGTGGACACCGATACTATTCATGAGGTATTATATAGTCTCATTAGATAATATAAAATATATCAATCTTATTTATAGCTCATTAATTATATATATACATCATTCCCTTTACAGGTGTTTAAAATTGACCACACTACAGGAAATACCTTACCAGATGTACATGCTCCCTATACGACGGGAGAATTAAATTAAGTAAGAGAAGAATGGGCAACAACCATACAAGTAGTGGGGGTTTTAACATATAATTGGGATGTTGATAGCGAATAATGACTAAAGAATGATATTTTGTAAATGAATTTCTGAATTATAATATATGTGTGAATGTTTCTACATGTCTGGATGTTTCTACATGTGTCTGAGTGAAAATGAATGAAACTGTTGGTTGCTATATGAATGTTTCTACATGTGTGAATGTGAAAATGAATGGAACTACATATTGCTAGCTACATGAATGTTTCTAAATGTGTGAAAATCAAATGGAACTACAGGTTGCATTGCTAAATGTGTGAATATTTTTGTTGTTAATTTTGCAGGTTTGTGGCCTGTTGTTGGCTGATATCAATGGACGTCGTAAAACCTATAGTTCATAACTAAACTGCAAGTTTCTCATCCTGCAACCAACCATACAACAGGTCTGCAGACTGACAGAAAAAAAACAAAAAACAGGCGTCGATTATTTGTATAAAACCGACGCCACATAGTTACAATGTCGGTTTCTACTCATAACCGACGTCTATTTCCTTAACACCACGGCCGTGTTGGCCAGTACGGCCGTGTTGGGAGTGCACGGCCGTGGCAGCGGACCAGACACCACGGCCATGTTGGGAGTGATATGACGTCGGTTTCATCTAATAACCAACGTTGATAGTGCCCAAGATGGCTCCCTTCTGTAGCGCGAAGGTATATGGCGTCGGTTTCTTATCTAATAACCGACGCCTATAGTGCCCTGCTGGCGTGTTTTTGGTGGCGCACGAAGGGTTTTGGCGTCGGTTTTTGAACCGACGCGTAACGGCTGGGCTTTTAGCGTCGCCCACATAGGTGTCGCTTAGAAACCGACACTAAAGGCCTTAAATAACCGACACTAAAGGTCGGTTATGTACTAGTGATAGTATAATATATGCACATGTATAATTTGCATCTGCTCCGCATTCTCGATTAAAAATGAATTAAAGGTAAAAATGAGTATGTTGTATAATCGTAGTGTAGTGTGGTATGGAGGATTTTCCATAATCTTATTTCAAATTCGAGACTAATTTTTTATTCACGTATGGCTAATGAACATTTGTCCACAAGAATTTAAGGAGAGAAAAAAAAACTAAACATGCATGCACCATTCTAGGTCGGATACGCATGGTATTCGACATCTTTATACACTATTGATTTTTCTTATAAATTTGTTTTAATTGAAAGTAAATGTTTTAAGATATATATATACAGACATTTACTCCAACATTGCCTAGTTTTAAAATGGGGCCACCACCTATATATGAAAAGCATAGTGCACAAAAGACTAGAAAAATGTTGAATATATCTTGGCAATGTTTCACAAAGATTAGAGAAAAAGTTTAGAAAATATCTCGAATACACACTGCACGCACATACTCATTTTGTCGGGTCAAATTGGGCTTGTCGGGTGATAATATATCTTCATACGACAAAGTCTTATGACGAATTTACAACTATAAATAATCGATACATTTTTGTATTCGATGCAACACCTTGGTGATATGGGTAGTCCAATCATTCCTTATAAGATCATTTTATCTGAGGCTTCAAATCCTGGGATGTTACAGTACCCATGTGTCACAACTACCCAATCATCACCTTTATGGTAACCCTTATTTCAAGATTACGTTTGATAATGTCAAAGTATACCGAACGACATGTGATGAGTGTAGTGACTTCAGGTCTAAGAATCACAATTACCACCTTCACTATGAGAGATGACTATGACCACCTATGATGGTTTCCATATGTCACTCTCAAGGGGGGTCTATCCAATACACTATTTCCGAACATGTATCCGCGCGCTTTATTTGATATGCCATATCATGACTAATGAGATTCTGTCATTTACCATTCCACACTCCAGTCTTATGTGTTACTGGTGTCTATCTACCTTCCACATTAACCACTGACTAGGGACACAACAAGAATGTACATACTCTTAGCATTCATATGATTTCATTGTTCAAATCTTGTACTTGAAGACATACATCATTTAGTATTGTCATTCTTCAGACATTCAAAATGTTTCCTCATTATCTCATAACTGAGTGAAACCATAATCAATTGAAATTTTGCCTTTATGATTATTAATCAAATCCTTTATATTATATGCCATGTCAATCATCATATGATTGGCTCACTGTGCATACCTTACAATAGACTTCCACTTGCACTTAGAGACAATCACCCATGAATCTCATTCTAAATGATCTAAACATACCCACCATGTTTTTGCTCCACAAGTGCTAATCCAATGGGTTAGCAACATTTTGATATTAGTTAGTTTATTATATGTTTCTTATCTCTTCACTATGAGATAAAACCACCATAATATGGTATTTTATATTCCTTGCCTAACAAGTATCTCCATTGTTGTCACAGTATCACTATCGAGTCATCAATGGTTGGAACATCTATAAGTTCATCATATGAACTTCTAGATCCATACAATATCACTCTATGTTCATAAGACAGGTATAACTGGCTTATATTGTAGAATATAATTAATGACTATTAGTTCAGAACTCTTCCAACTAACAACATTTTTCTTTTAAATCAAACATATGTTATTGCGATCACTTTTGTCATATCGGAAGCTTGCAGCGAAGTAACCCTTTACGCCCAACTCTTCCTTTATTGCTATTTCTATCAATCTATCCTTAAGTACTTCATAAGTACTAATGGATGTCCTTTTAATGATATTCCAATAACCTTTATTGGAATTTAATATCATATTGTCATGTCTAATACATACTAGATTATATGGGATAAGTACATTTGTAGCATTCATGATAAATCCATTTCTATAGCCTATGACATCTTAATCATGTCCTTTCCGTTCTTCACAAGAATTGGAACACATGGTTCATGAGAGACTAATCTGGATTCTCTCTCATTGAATCCTTCCATATTGAACTCTTTCAACACCTTGCTATTGCGCGTGCTTAAAATTGCGTTGTGAAACTTTCAAGAATTATATCTATAGGTCTTGATACCAATGTCATATGATATTTCACCTAATCCTTCATTGCTAAAGATGTTTTCATGCCAACTCAAATATTGAGACGTTATTCCTCAACATATGTGGAATATTCATATATGCTCCCACTAAATCTTTTGCAATCATATATTTCATCTTTTGTCTTGATTCATGTCAAACTCTTTGTGTGGTGATAGACCCCAAGCATCGGATAATGATTAATGCGGAAGAAAACATTAACAACAGATATTGAAAATCACTAAAAATTAAAACCATTTACAAAGAGATCCATTTCCAGGAATCTTTTATAATAAGAACCAAAATATTATATATACATTTTGGTCCACAAAGTACACACCATGTACCTTCTCTCTCGAGGATTACATACAATAGTTGCTCTGTTAAATCTACACATAAGAAACATAAAACCTCGAGGCATGAAATACCAAAATCTCAGATCGATCATAAAAGCACTCACTACTGACTCCAAGGACCTGAGAGTACAGAGACAACTCATAGGACTCATATCTACAAGACACGACAGTCAGTATCTCCACCTGAGATGTTACTACTATCCCTGTTGCTGCTGCCTTCCCTTGCTGTAGGGTTTCTACCTCCCCGTCCTCGTCCACCTAAATAGGTTGGATCCCATGGGGGTGAGACAATTGAAATTGTCCCAGCGAGAGATATAACTCTCCACCAGAAACATTATTATTGCAGATAAATAGTAATAAACTGAACAGATGAATCTCTATTGAACAACATCATTTAGTCATTATTAAGAAGAATAGAGCAATATCATCTTTTAAAGCATTACAACTATAAATGATAAAGCAGTGAATCATCTATTCATTTTAATAAAGAATATGAAGAACATGTATAACATCTATCCATTTAAGATACAATAAGAAATGTAACATAAACCAATGATTTCTATAATTCATCCTTAAACAAATATGCCACATAGATGATTACATTTTACAATCATTCTTATGCCCTGAGGAAGTGAGCCGTACCGCTCAAATCCAACCTTCGGTTGTGAAACCCAAAGCCGGTGCCATACAAGATCAAAGGAAGAGCCGAACTCCTCGATCTCATCCATCTCGGTCAGTGCGAGACCACAAGCAGGACTGCAGTCTCTTGCTTAAGTGACCTCAGTCACAGGGTTAGCTCCCATAGGCAACCCATCCTCTAGCCCACCTTGGTACAGGTCCTGACGCTAGTAAATCTGAGCCACGGGCCAATTCACCGTGCTCTCTAAGCCATGAACACATTCATGCTCCATCACACTGAGCCATGGGCCTGTTCACCATGCTCTTAAACATATCTTGAGTCTACAACCAAAGTAGCACTCTAATCCTCCTATTTTTGGCTTGGAGAAACCCCACATATTCAACAATATACGCTCCAGATTAACCAACAGGAAAATCCGTTTCACCATCACCAGCTACTGACGATGATGGATCTATGGCCAGGGATCTACATGATAATATTCCACTTGATTATTTAAGTACATTCTCATATTCTTTTGGCATCAATCAAGTTTTCAAACAAGAATTATTATGAAAAATGCTACAAAGAAACAATACTCCTATCAAGTACTTTTCAAAACTTTATAACACATTGGGATCTCAATCCCTTGTCTCATTACTGGGAATTCACATCCCTCACAACACCATCATCATGTTTGCTGGATCTGGGTATTCAAACCCTTAGTTTATCACTGAACATGGTTACAACTATCAGGTAACAATTACCTCCAGGTCATCTGACCAAGATATTCATGATACTTGTTACACAAGCATCTCACATAGTTCACCTGGCATATTCAAATTCTCGTCACCTCTTACTCGGCAAAAAATAAAATAATGGCTCACAAGGCCCATTAACATCATAACTCATACCTAGTTATGCTCATCATCTCATGATACCTACATGGTTAGTATGCTTGATAACAATCATATCAATTACATATCAATATTATGCAATACAGAGATAACATCACTATTCCCTCATTAGGGTTCAGGTTTCCCATCTTTATCAATTAGGGTTTCTCATAACATCACCATATATTAGGGTTTCACATATCATCACCCTATATTAGGGTTTCACAGAACATCACCCTATATTAGGGTTTCACATATCATCACCCTATATTAGGATTTCACATAACATCATCCTATATTAGGGTTTCACATAGCATCACCCTATATTAGGGTTTCATATAACATCACCCTATATTAGGGTTTCACATAACATCACCCTATATTAGGGTTTCACATAACATAACCCTATATTAGGGTTTCACATAACATCACCCTATATTAGGGTTTTCACATAAAATAACGCTATACTAGGGTTTCTCATCTTTATCAATTAGGGTTTTTTATGATCACCTCATTAATCCAAATCCTAAATCAGTGCTTCCATTGAAATCAACCTTGAGATACTCTTCAACCACTTATGGGGTTATTAATTCTTACATGATTAGAATCAATTGGACCTTCAAACGGTCTTGAGGTCACTTGACCTTCAAACAGTCTTGAGGTCACTTGACCTTCAAACGGTCTTAAGGTCACTTGACCTTCAAATGGTCTTGACGCCACTTGACCTTCAAACGGTCTGAAAAATGTTAGACCTTAAACGGTCTTGACCTCTTACTCATCAAATGGTTGGAAGATCGTTAGACCTTAAACGGTCTTGACCTCTTGCTCATCAAATGGTTTGAAGACCGTTAGACCTTAAATGGTCTTGCCCTAAATCCTTTAAATGGTTTTGAAGACTGTTAGACCTTAAACGATCTTGACCTCAACATCCTTAAATGGTCTGAAGACCGTTAGACCTTCAAACAGTCTTGGTCCAATCCTTCAAACGATGTTGAACCAATTAAACCTTCAAATGGTCTTAGACCAATTGAACCTTCAAACGGTCTTGGACCAAACCTCCAAATGTTCTTGGACCAATTGAACCTTCAAACGGTCTTGGACCAAACCTCCAAACGGTCTTGGACCAATTGAACCTTCAAACGGTCTTGGACCAAACCTCCAAATGGTCTTGGACCAATTGAACCTTCAAACGGTCTTGGACCAAACCTCCAAATAGTCTGAAGACCGTTAGACCTTAAATGGTCTTGATCCCCAACACCTCAAATGGTTTGAAGACCGTTTGGTCAAATCAGAGTTGAAACTGATTGAACCTAATTTAAGGTTTTGACATCAATTGATCTAGGGTTTTGACGCCAATTGAACTAGGGTTCTGAAATCAATTGAATTTGATTATTTGAAGTCATTAGGTCATAAGATAAATTGATCCTTGAATCCATTGAAACTGTTTGGTCTCTAACGGTTTGAAACCATTTGACCTCTAACGGTTTTGAAACCGATTGGTCACCAAACGGTTTGAAACCGTTTGGTCTCTAACGGTTTGAAACCGTTTGACCAACACAATGAAACCGTTTGTTATTGATATTCTTGAGGTGTGTGATAAGATGATTTCATCATCATCAAGCTTCATACCTTCGAATACTACTGTAATATATATGAAGAATTCATCAATTGTTCAAGAAGAAAACAAAGATCAACATATGATGAAAAATTGAAATCAATAATAACATTGATGGGTTCAAGTTATATAACCTGCCTTCAAAGTAGCTTCAAAGCTTCAAGCTTCACGTATCCAATGGTGAAAGAAGCTCCTTCAACTATCCAGGGCTCATTTCCAACTCTTTGGATGCAAATGATAGCCAAGGTTGAGCATTGGATGGAAGAAAGAAGAAAATCAATGTTGAAATCCAATTTCAACCATCAATTCAAGGTTGAAGATGATCATGGAGCTTACCTTCAGCTGAACATTTTCCTCCTGCTCCTAAGCTCCTTAGTCTTCGGCCAAAGCAAGGGAAAGAAAGTGGTTTGCAAAATAGCCTTTTAAGTAAGGAGAAAATTGAATATATGTAATTGATTTTCTAGGAGAGAGAAAGTAGGAGAAAATCCATCCACTTTCTTGCCAAATGCCCCCTCCCTTCCTTGACTTCGAAGCCATCTTCCTTGCCCTCATTTTCCTTTCATTTATCCTTGAATTAAAAGCAACTACTTAAGCAACCTAATTAATATAATACTATTATCCATTTTTAGTGGACATTACTTTTTAATTAACAAATGTGAGTGGGTTTCTTCACCTTCTTAGGATATTTCGATGCTACTCAAGGAATTTGGACGTCCTTTAACTTTAGGATTTCAACCACAGAATTTTTAGTTGATGATCACTTCAATTAATATATTTATTTTTGCTACAAAATAAATTAGGGTTTCAATTATGCTTAAATCTTGATTATTTTATTATCATGATTATCTCTCCTCAAAAGTGGTTCAAACAAGACACCCCTTTCTTTTTATTTTCTCTAAATGATACCAAGAAACAATAGGGACATAATAGAAGTGGTATTTTACATATTCAAACCTAGAATTTGGGTAATTTGCAAATTACACCAAAACTAGTTATTTAATACACAAACATTATTCAAACAAGCTCCTTCTTGGAACTTAGGCTTGTGGAAGCCATACCTCATCATCATTCTCATTCTTATGATGTTATATCACTTGAGGAACATTTATCATATAAAATTTGCAAGGTAACCCCTTAAATTGGGTAAATTGCACTTTAGTCCAAAATAGGTAAAATATTGTTTCAACATTATTCAAATAGGACCAAAATTGAAATATAAGCTCTCCTTTTGTGTTAATTACTTTTCAAAAGCTAAAGACAAGAATCTAAATGACTTACTTAAGCAAAACTTCTAAGGTTAAGGCATAACCCATTTCAGGAATGTTACAACTATCCACCCCTAACATGGATTTTGTCCCCGAAATCATCAAGAGAAAAGAGAAGGGTACTTCCTCCTCATCTCTTCCTCCAGCTCCCACATAGCTTCTTCAAAGCCACGAAGATTACAAAGAACTTTCACAAGAACTATGTCTTTCTTTTTTAACTTTTTGATTCTCCTATCAAGAATCATCATTGGTCCTTCTACATAGGATATATCTTCATTTAACTCTACCTCCAAAGGTTGCAAAATTAACTCTGTGTCAGGATGACACTTTCTCAACATGGATATATGGAATATTGGATGCAATCTGTGTAGTTCAGGTGGCAACTCCAACTTATAGGCCACCTTTCCAATGCGTTCAATGATTGGATAAGGCCCCATAAATCTAGGAGCTAACTTACCCTTCTTTCCAAATCTAAGAACATCTTTCCAAGATGAGACCTTGAGATATACTCTGTCCCCAACTTGGAATTCTAAAGGTCTTCGCTGTTTATCAGCGTATGACTTCTATCTATCATGTGCAACCTTTAACTGTTGTTGTATTACTTTAATCTTTTCGGTTGTCTATTGCACTAATTCAGGACCCAAAAGTTGATATTCCCCTATTTCATACCACCATAATGGAGATCTACAACGTCTACCATATAATGCTTCATATGGTGCCATATCAATACTGTGCTGATAACTATTGTTGTAAGCGAATTCGATTAAGCTCAAGTGTATATCCCAACTTCCTACAAACTGAAGGACACGTGCCCTAAGAAAATCCTCCAAAGTTTGTACAGTCCTCTCATATTGTCCATCTGCCTGTGGGTGAAAGGCAGAACTAAACCTTAACTGCATACCCAATGCTTTATGTAGTTGTTCCCAAAAATGACTCGTGAACTGGGGACCTCTATCAGAAACAATTGTAGCTAGAACCCCGTGTAAACACACTATCTCATCTATACAGATCTGTGCAAGTTTCTTAGCAGTATAGGTTGTTTTGACAGGAAGAAAATGTGCTGGCTTAGTCAACCTATCAACTATCACCCAAATGGAATCATGACTTTTGGATGTTCTGGGTAAACCAACCACAAAGTCCATGGTTACGTGATCCCATTTCCACTGTGGTATGGGTAAAGGTTGCATTGTTCCTGCGGGTTTCTGATGTTTGACTTTGACCTGTTGACACACTGGACACCGCATAACAAACTCATCTACATTTTTTTTCAAACCAGACCACCAATACATATCTTTCAAGTTATGATATATTTTGGTGCTTCCTGGATGCATTGCATACATAGATGGATGAGCTTCTTCCATGAATAACTTCCTTAAGTCATTGGCATCAAGTACTACCATTCTACCATGGTAATAGACTACCTCATCATATGACTCATGAAACCCATCCTGTTTCTCACCACCATTCTCTGACCTGATCTGCTGAATTATAGTATCAGTCTGTTGTGCCTCTTTGATCTGTTGTTTTAGAGTAGGTTTTATGTGCATCTCAGCTAACAGTCCATCTAACAAGGATACTTTAAACTATACATTGTTTTGCCTTAAAGAGACAAACATGTCTTGTTTAAATCACACTAAAGAGTTCAACTATGCTTTGTCCATGGCTGGTGATAATGATTTTCTACTTGGTACATCAACCACTACATTAGCCTTTCCTAGATGATAATCAATTGTACAATCATAGTCCTTGATTAACTCCATCCAGAGGCGTTGTCTCATGTTCAAATCATGATGTGAAAACACATAGTTTAGGTTCTTGTGGTCCATGAAAATTTGGAATGTCTCTCCATAGAGATAGTGTCTCCAGATCTTCAACGCATGAACCACAATAGCTAATTCTAGATCATGTGTTGGGTAATTTTCCTCGTGTTTCTTAAGCTGTCGAGAAGCAAAAGAAATCACTTGTTTATCCTACATCAACACACATCCTAGACCGTTCTTAGAAGCATCACAGAAAACAATATACCCCTTTCCCTGCTCCGGTAACACTAACACAGGTGCACTGGTCAACCTTTCTTTCAACAACTGGAAATAATGTTGACACTTGTCATTCCAGACAAAAGGAACCTCCTTCCTGGTCAACTTGGTTAGGGGTAATGCTACATAACTGAAGTTCTTAATGAACCTCCTATAGTAGCCTACCAATCCTAGAAAACTATGTATCTCTATTGGTATCTTTGGCTGTTCCCACTCCAAGATAGATTCTACCTTTTTAGGATCAACACGGATACCTGAGGTAGATATTACGTGTCCTAGGAAAGACACTTCTGATAACCATAATTCACACTTGCTAAATTTAGCATATAACTTGTGCTTTCTCAGTAAATTTAGGGCCTGACGAAGGTGTTGCTCATGTTGTTGAGCATCTTTAATGTAAACCAGGATGTCATCTATAAAGACTACTATGAATTGATCAAGGAATGGTCGGAATATTTTGTTCATGAGTTCCATGAATGCAGCTGGTGCATTGGTTAGTCCAAATGACATAACCATGAACTCATAGTGACCATACCTTGTCTTGAAGACTGATTTAGGTATGTCATTCTACTTGATACGTAACTGATTGTATCCTGACCTCAGATCTATTTTAGAGAAGATAGTTGCGCCACACAACTGGTCAAATATGTCATCTATCCTTAGCAGAGGATATTTGTTCTTTATGGTTACTTTGTTTAGCTGTCTATAGTCGATGCATAATCTCATAGACCCATCTTTCTTTTTAACGAAAAGAACCGGAGCACCCCATGGTGAAGTACTTGGTCGAATAAAACCCTTTTCAAGCAACTCCTGTAACTATTTCTTGAGTTCTGCCATCTCAGCATGTGCCATTCTATAAAGTGTTTGAGCTGTTGGTTGTGTACTCGGGATTAGATTAAACTCAAAATTAATCTCTCGGGGTGGAGGAACACCTAGAAGTTCCTCATGAAACACATCCTCAAACTCCCTAACAATCAAAACTTCAGAAAGACTAGGACTCTCTGCCCTGGTATCTACCACATGTGCCAAGAATGCGACACATCCTTGTCTCATCAACTTCTCAACTACCATAGCCAATACTAGATAGGTTGGAAGAATCTTTCTGTCCCCCTAAAACACCCATGTATCACCATTGTCTGTGAACATAGCCTGCTTGAAATCATAATCCAAGACAACCTTATACTTTTCTAGGGTGTCCATCCCAAGGATAATGTCGAACCCGTGCATATCAAGTGGTAAGATCCACCTGAATTCTATGTTTTGAAAAACAAAGAACACAGGGAGAACATACCTCCTACAACACTGTAGATCCAACTAATGGAGTTTCTAATAACAAATTATCTACTCTATGACTGACAATCATATTGCAGTCATGAATCACTTCTCGAGTGATAAAAGAATGTGTAGCACCCGGATCAATCAAAACAAATACAAAGTAGGATGAAGACATATCATAATGAAATAATTCCATCTGACCTGTCACGACTCGTGGGTTAACCACTACTTTCATCTGATTCATAGCATAGAATCTTGCCGTTGCTGGTTGTCGACTACTTGCCCTGTTGTTGGATGTAGATGAGCCAGATTGGGATGCCTGTCCACATCCTCGAGTACCACTTCTAAACTATCGCTTTTGAGAGCCTTGTTAATTCTGCCTCGGTGGCTGGGTTACACTCATGTCTCTAACTAGACAATCTTTCATCAAATGTCCCATCTTCCCACATTTATAACAAGCTCTATTCTCCTGCTGTGGTCTAGACGGTCCTGTTACTAACATTGATGCTGAGCCGTGGGCTCCTTCTAGTGGTAAACTATGACCTCTACCCTTACTGGATGTCCACTGTGTCTGAGTATTAAACCTCAGTGGTGCTGTTGGTGCAGAAAACCTTAGTTTCTTAAAACTTTTGGACCTCTGTCCTTGGAACTGGGTATATACTTTCTTACTGTTGGCCTGACGCTTCTCAGTCACGAACCTTTCTATCCGCCTAACTGACTCCACAAAGGTGGAAAACCTCTCTCTATTCTCTAGAGCAGATACTGGTGTGGTTAAATTAGCGTTTAAACCCTTCTCAAAATGCCGAATCCTCTCCTCATCTGTAGCAGCCATATGCAGACAGAACCGTAAAAGCTCCATGAACTTAGCTTCATACTCACTAATGTTCATCGGTCCTTGCCTTATCTTCTCCAACTGGGAGATCTTATCATCCAGGTAAGTGTTGGGAAAATATCTAATAACCTATTCACGTCGGAATTCTTCCCATCCGACTTCAACACCTGGCCTTTTGCCTTCTTATATGGTCCACCAATGGCCAACACTCCCCTTCAACAAGTACACCACATGCCTAACCTTCTCAGCTTCACGGATATTACGAATTCTGAAGGCCTTTTCCAGTTCAGTCAGCCACAAGTCTGCATCTGTTGGGTCAGCTGTACCAGCATATTCAGTGGCTCCTACCCGGTGAAGCCTTTCAAAAGTCTTGCCAGCTCCGTGTTCCTCATTTAGAACTGGTGCCCTAGGTGCAGGTGGTGGCATCCTATCTGCCATGTGTGTCATAGTCACCATGAACTGCCCAAATAGAGCATGGAAAGCTGGGTTTCTAGTGTAGCTTGGTCAAGCTGAGGATGTTCGGGTACTAGTTCTTCTCTATCCCGATCCCTTGCACCTCCTCCTGGTGCAGCAACACTGCTTTCAGCAACATGTTCTTCATGTGAACCAGCCATCTTCAAGCTTTACTTCTTCTCCTAGGAGTAGAAGTCACTATCAGATAAATTGGAAGACACTAGAACAGACTCAACGACCTTAATCCTATGTCTCTGTAGACTCAACGAAATTTAAGCTCTGATACCACTTAACTTGTGATGACATACCCCAAACATCGGATAATGATTAATACAGAAGAAAAGATTAACAACGGATTACTGAAAAATCACTAAAAATTAAAACCATTTACAAAGAGATCCATTTCCAGGAAACTCTTATAACAAGAACCAAAATATTATATATACATAATAGTACACACCATGTACCTTCTCTCTCGAGGATTACATACAACCTTTGCTTTATTAAATCTACACATAAGCAACATAAAACCTTGATGCATTAAATGCCAAAATCTTAGATCGATCATAAAAGCACTCTCTACTGACTCCAAGGACCTGAGAGTACAGAGACGACTCATAGGACTCATATCTACAAGACACGACAGTCAGTATCTCTACCTAAGATGTTACTACTATCCCTGTTGCTGCTGTCCTTCCCCTGTTGTAGGGTTTCTACCTCCTCATCCTCGTCCACCTAAAAAGGTTGGATCCCATAGGGGTGAGACAATTGAAATTGTCCCAACGAGAGATATAACTCTTCGCCAGAAATATTATTATTGTAGATAAACAATAATAAACTGAACATAGGAATATCAATTGAACAACATGATTTAGTCATTATTAAGCAGAATAGAGCAATATCATCTTTTAAAGCATTATAGCTATAAATGATAAAGTAGTGAGTCATCTATTCATTTTAATAAAGAATATGAATAACATGTATAACATGTATCCATTTAGGATACAATAAGAAATGTAACATCAACCAATTATTTCTGTAATTTGTCCTTAAACAAATATGCTACATGACTAATTACATTTTATAATCATTCTTATGCCCCGAGGAAGTGAGCCGTACCGCTCAAATCCAACCTTCAGTTGCGAAACCCAAAGCCGATGCCATACAAGATAAATGGAAGAGCCGGACTCCTCGATCTCATCTGTCTCGGTCAGTGCGAGACCACAAGAAGGACTAGTCTCTTGCTTAAGTGACCTCAGTCACATGGTTGGCTCCCATAGGCTACCCATCCTCTAGCCCGCCTTGGTACAGGTCCCGTCGCTAGTAAATCTGAGCCACATGCCAATTCACCGTGCTCTCTGAGCCATAAACGCATTCATGATCCATCACACTGATCCATGGACCCATTCACCATGCTCTTAAACATATCTTGAGTCTACAACCGAAGTTGCACTATAATCCTCCTATTTTTGGCTAGGAGAAACCCCACATATTCAACAATATACGCTATGGATTAACCAGTAGGAAAACCCGTTACACCATCACAGCTACTGACGATGATGGATCTATGGCCAGGGCTCTACATGATAATATTCCACTTGATTATTTAATTACATTCTCATATTCTTTTAGCATCAGTCAAGTTTTAAAACAAGAATTATTATGACAAATGCTACAAAGAAACAATACTCCTATCAAGTACTTTTCAAAACTTTATAACACATTGGGATCTGAATCCCTTGTCTAATTACTGGGAATTCACATCCCTCACAACACCATCATCATGTTTGCTGGATCTGGGTATTCAAACCCTTAGTTCATCACTGAATATGGTTACCACTATCAGGTAACAATTACCTCCAGGTCATCCGACCAAGATATTCATGATACTTGTTACACAAGCATCTCACATAGTTCACCAGGAATATTGAACTTCTTGTCACCTCTTACTAGGCAACAAATAAAATAATGGCTCACAAGGCCCATTAACATCATAACTCATACCTGGTTATGCTCATCATCTCATGATACCTACAGGGTTAGTATTCTTGATAACAATCATATCAATTACATATCAATATTATGCACTACAAAGATAACATCACTATTCCCTCATTAGGGTTAGGGAGTCCCATCTTTATCAATTAGGGTTTCTCATAACGTCACCCTATATTAAGGTTTCACATATCATCACCCTATATTAGGGTTTCACATAACATCACCCTATATTAGGGTTTCACATATCATCACCCTATATTAGGGTTTCACATAACATCACCCTATATTAGGGTTTCACATAGCATCACCCTATATTAGGGTTTCATATAACATCACCCTATATTAGGGTTTCACGTAACATCACCCTATATTAGGGTTTCACATAACATAACCCAATATTAGGGTTTCACATAACATCACCCTATATTAGGGTTTTCACATAACATAACCCTATACTAGGGTTTCTCATCTTTATCAATTAGGGTTTTATGATCACCTCCTTAATACAAACCCTAAATCAGTGCTTCCATTGAAATCAACCTTGAGATACTCTTTAACCACTTATGGGGTTATTAATTCTTACATGATTAGAATCAATTGGACCTTCAAACGGTCTTGAGGTCACTTGACCTTCAAACGGTCTTGAGGTTTCTTGACCTTCAAATGGTCTTGAGGTCACTTGACCTTCAAACGGTCTTGAGGTCACTTGACCTTCAAACAGTCTTGAGGTCACTTTACCTTCAAACGGTCTGAAGACTGTTAGACCTTAAATGGTCTTGACCTCTTGCTCATAAAATAGTTTAAAGACCGTTAGACCTTAAACGGTCTTGACCTCTTGCTCATCAAACGGTTTGAAGACCATTAGACCTTAAACGGTCTTGACCTAAATCCTTTAAATGGTTTTGAAGACCGTTAGACCTTAAACGGTCTTGACCTCAACATCCTTAAACAGACTGAAGACCGTTAGACCTTCAAATGGTGTTGGTCCAATCCTTCAAACGGTCTTGAACCAATTAAACCTTCAAATGGTCTTGGACCAATTGAACCTTCAAACGGTCTTGGACCAAACCTCCAAATAGTCTTGGACCAATTGAACCTTCAAACGGTCTTGGACCAAACCTCCAAACGGTCTTGGACCAATTGAACCTTCAAACAGTCTTGGACCAAACCTCCAAACGGTCTTGGACCAATTGAACCTTCAAATGGTCTTGGACCAAACCTCCAAACGGTATGAACACCGTTAGACCTTAAACGGTCTTGATTCCTAACACCTCAAATGGTTTGAAGACCGTTTGGTCAAATCAGAGTTGAAACCAATTGATCCTAAATTAGGGTTTTGACATCAATTGATCTAGGGTTTTGAAGCCAATTGAACTAGGGTTCTGAAATCAATTGAATTTGATTATTTGAAGTCATTAGGTCATAAGATCAATTGATCATTGAATCCATTGAAACTGTTTGGTCTCTAACGGTTTGAAACCGTTTGACCTCTAACGGTTTTGAAACCGATTGGTCACCAAATGGTTTGAAACTGTTTGGTCTCTAATGGTTAGAAATCGTTTGACCAACACAATGAAACCGTTTGTTCTTTGTATTCTTGAGGTGTGTGCTAAGATGATGTCATCATAATAAAGCTTCATACCTCTGAATACTACTGTAATATATATGAAAAATTCATCAATTGTTCAAGAAGAAAACAAAAGATCAACATATGATGAGAAACTGAAATCAATAATAACATTGATGGGTTCAAGTTATATAACCCACCATCAAAGTAGATTCAAAGCTTCAAGCTTCACGTCTATAATGGTGAAAGAAGCTACTTCAACTATCTAAGGCTCATTTCCAACTCTTTGGATGCAAATGATAGCCAAGGTTGAGCATTGGATGGAAGAAAGAAGAAAATCAATGTTGAAATCTGATTTCAACCATCAATTTAAGGTTGAAGATGATCATAGAGCTTACCTTCAGCTTGGGAAACGTTTTTCTCCTGCTCCTAATCTCCTTGGTCTTCGGCCAAAGCAAGGGAAAGAAAGTGGTTTGCAAAATAGCCTTTCAAGTAAGGAGAAAATTGAATATATGTAATTGATTTTCTAGGAGAGAGAAAGTAGGAGAAAATCCATCCACTTTCTTGCCACATGCCCCCTCCCTTCCTTGCCTTCGAATCCATTTTCCTTGCCCTCATTTTACTTTCATTTATCCTTGAATTAAAAGCAACTACTTAAGCACCTTAATTAATATAATGCTATTATCCATTTTTAGTGGACATTACTTTTTAATTAACAAATGTGAGTGGGTTTCTTCACCTTCTTAGGATATTTCGATGCTACTCAAGGCATTTGGACGTCCTTGCACTATAGGATTTCAACCACAGCCTTTTTAGTTGATGGGCACTTCAATTAATATATTTATTTTTGCTACAAAATAAATTAGGGTTTCAATTATGCTTAAATCTTGATTATTTTATTATCAAGATTATCTCTCCTCAAAATTGGTTCAAACAAGACACCCCTTTCTTTTTCTTTTCTCTAAATAATACCAAGAAACAATAGGGACATAATAGAGGTGGTATTTTACATATTAAACCCTAGATTTTTGGTAATTTGCAAATTACACCAAAACTAGTTATTTAATACACAAACATTATTCAAACAAGCTCCTTCTTGGAACTTAGGCTTGTGGAAGCCATACCTCATCATCATTCTCATTCTTATGATGCTATATCACTTGAGGAACATTTATCATGTAACATTTGCAAGGTAACTCCTTAAATTGGGTAAATTGCACTTTAGTCCAAAACAGGTAAAATTATGTTTCAACATGATTCAAATAGGACCAAAATTGAAATATAAGCTCTCCTTTAGTATTAATTACTTTTCAAAAGATAAAGACAAGAATATAAATGACTTACTTAAGCAAAAATTTTAGGGTTAAGGCATAACCTAGGTCAGGGATGTTACACTTTGACTATCTTGTCAAGTCAAAAGATCCCATCCTTGAGATGCTTGTTTCAATCCAAGATTGAACTTTATAGTTTATAGACTTTGTTTTTTATTCATGGAGTTTATAAAACCTTTATGTTGTGTCACATACACATCTTATCATATATTTCGTTTAAGGAATCCGATTTCAATCTTCATATGCCAAATCTCATAGTCTATTTTAACAACAACAACAAGCATGGCAATTGGTAAATAATTTTTAATCATGTTATACATCTTGAACCTGTTTAAAAAAAAACTTTTCAACCAATTCATACTTTTATGTTTCCCATGTAGGTCCTTGCAACAAGATCCTATTGTACCCTTTAGGTATTACCCATTTAGGTGGTACCACCAAGGTCCTAAATTGTTAGCTTACATGGATCACATAATGTATTTGAGCTATCACTCAAATTATGGTTCTCAACAGATTCTAGTTGATTCATTGGCTCATCCTTTTATGACCAACCTATCAGTGTTGTTGGATTGACAATTCTCCAATCTCGGACATATTCTACTAAAACTATTTTGTTCTATGTCATATGATGAACTTGCGATTGCACAACAACTTGTGATTCTCTTAGTTATCATTGCACCTCTTTGTTGACCTCAAACATTTTGAGTTCTACTCTTACTCCTACTGATTATTTAGGAACTTAGTTATCCTATTAACAAAAAAATTTTGTTATTGGATTGGGATTAATACTAACATTCAATAGTTATGGTTTGTGGATAAACCTTTTCAAGAAACTACTTTCTCAATGTAGGTTTCAATCCTTTAGACATATTGTGACATTCCCATATCATATCATATCATATCTTTTTTTTTGGGAAAATCGAGTAAACTTTATTCATCCTGCTCTCGGGTTGCAGGCTAAATTAGCAGACCTTACAGGTACATAGCATGCCCGTTGTTCCTCCCAGATCTTAGCTGGTATGAAGTCAGGGCATTGACTCCAGGTTACCGACTCTGTTGCATAACGGACTGCCCATTTGGCAAGACAATCAGCCATTACATTCGATTCTCTTTTGACAAAGAGGATTTGAATATCGGGTTTTTGTGCCTTGAGGTTCTCAAATCTAGTGACAAAAATCTTGTACTTGGCCATGTCGATTTCTCTGGAGTTCAGAATTGACCATGCAAGTTTGCTATCAGTTTCCAACAAAACATGTTCTGGTCTATGGATTATAGCTTCGAGACCTCTACATATTGCTAGTAGCTCCACTTCTAGGATCTGAAGACCGCCTGCCGGCTGAGCGCCGCCCACTAGCCACTGCTGGTGTGCATTCCTGACAAAGAAACTTGTTGCCCCCGTACCTGAACGTTTCCGAACAGAACCGTCGACATTGATTCTGATAGTGTTCTCCAAAATTGGAGGACACCCTTCTTTTGTTGTACATTTGGGCATCGGAGTTGCAGGTCTGAAGGCTTCCATACTGCAGTTGATATGGGACGAGATGTTTCTTATAAGGACACTTGGGGGACATTGGATGCCCTTGAAGAGGAATTCATTCCTTTACCTCCACAGATGTTCCACCATCATTGCGAACCAGGTTGATCAGGACCTGCTCACCATTTTGTGATTTAGGTTATGGGAGAACCACTCCAGCAGGGAGTTGCCTGGTTCAAACGTCACCTTGTAGAACCTGATAATACTAGCTCGCACCTCCAGTGCGTATGGGCAGTCTATCAGAATATGGATGGATGTCTCGCTGATGTTGCCGCATCTGGGATAGTTATCGTCTCTGGTGAAACCTCTCCTTGTCCGGGTTGCATTCGTCATAAGACTGTCATGTAGGGCCTTCCATAGGAACACTTTAGTTCATTGTGGAACCGCCAATTTCCAGATCGTGGTCCAGTTACCAAGAGATCTAGTGCATGCGTTGTTTAACAAAGTTCTGTAATAATTCTGAGTTCTGAACTGGCCGTGTGTGTCATCTAAATGGCACCATACATCAGCACCTCCGACCTGAGAAGGAGGGATCATATTGAGTATTGTTTCAGCAGTAGCTTCTGTGAACCAGTGGCGGATAAAGTCTGCATCCCACTCCCCATTCAAGGCCATGGATGCAACCTTTAGATCTTGAAGCTCGTCAGGAATCGTTTTATGTGTCTTCAGAGTTGGTGTGAGGTGGCTTCCCACCCACTTATCATGCCAAGCTGAGGTGGTGTTACCACTGACAATAGCTTTGGCAACTTTGTCCATGACCTTGCTCCTATTATCCACCATGAATTTCCAAAGTCTCGATCCTGTGGTTCTTCTGTATCCTTACTTATGCGAGTATTTGTGCTCCATAACCTCTATCCATATATTACCTTTGTTAGTGTAGAAATCCCAAATAATTTTTGACAGCAGGGCCTCATTTTGCAGTCTGGCCGGTTTTATACTCATACCCCCATTTTTTGGTGCTATCATCTTCTTCCATGAGACAAGGATGATACTTTTATGAGCATTCGACCCACCCCATATGAAGTTGTGTATAGTTTTGTCAATAATATCACAAAGGGAGACAGGGAGCAAACTGGATTGCATGATATAAGAAGGCATAGCATTGAGAGTGGATCTGGCTAGCGCCACCGTTCCAGCTAACGATAGTGCGAGTTGTCCAAGAACTCATACGCCTATCCATCGCATTGAGAAGGTCAAGATACATCGTTTTTCTTGCGTGTTTATGGAGCATGGGTACCCCAAGATGTTTGCCTAAGTCCTCGGTAGCTTCCATCTTCAGAATTCTTCACACCCGACGTTTCGTAACCCGGTTGATATTTTTGGAAAAATATACAGAAGATTTCTCCATTGACAGCATCTTCCCAGAGGCGGCGCCGAACCGTTGGAAACACTGGTTGATTAGTCGAGCTTGTTCCATCGATGCCTCCCCAAATAAGGTGATATCGTCGGCAAAACATAAGTGTGTCAGCCTAGGACCCCGACGAGTTATGTGCAAAGGTTTCCATCTGCCTTCTGCCTCCAGCATGGCGATGCCTTGGCTCAGACGCTCTAGACAAAGAACAAACAGATACAGGGATAGCGGGTCCCCCTGACGGACTCCCCACGAAGCCTTGAATTCAGGTAAGGTTTTTCCCCTCCACGCAATGGCAATGTTGCCGCTGGTCACAATGTTCATTATCACTGTGATGATGTGTGCTGGTATAGGTGTTCTCTGTAGGGTGTCGTAGATGAAGCTCCAGCTCATTCTGTCATATGCCTTAGCCAGGTCCAGCTTTAGGATCATGGTTTTCTGACCATTGTTCTACATTCTCATGGTATGAATCACTTCTTGTAGAAGAATGGTATTGTCCGAGATTCGACGCCCCGGGATGAAGCTCGTCTGGTTCGGCGAGATCCAGTCGCTCAAGAAGGGTTTGATCCTCTCCACTATAATCTTAGAGACTAATTTCATGCTGACATTGTTTAAAGCAATAGGCCAGATATGGTTACAATGCTCTGGCGTAGTGTTCTTTGGTATCAACACTAAGGTGGAGGATGCCATCGAATTTGTATATGCTAACCTATAAAACACTTAGAGATGGTTAGTTTTAAGGAATGTTTGATGGTGTGCCAGTTCTTCTGTAGGAATCCGACATCAATGCCGTTAGGGCCCGGTGCCTTAATCAGGTTCATTCGGTTGAGGACCTCCAGAATCTCATCTTCATCTGACATACAAACAATCCACTGGTAAGTCGTGGGAGCCCAGGAAGGGAAAGCCCCCGGATAAGTTATGGTGGCCTATTTTGTGGCGGCGGGTCGATCGTCCATGAAGAGTTTTTGAAAGTGATCCCTGAACAACATCTCTAACTCTTTATCATCTGCAATCCATTATCCTTGCTCGTTCTTTAGTGTCATAATCATGTTTTCCCTTCTCTTCGCCTTTACTAGAGATTGGTAATATGATGTATTGGCTTCCCCCATCTTCATCCAATCACATCTAGATTTTTGCCTCCATTCCGCTTCCTCTATTGCAAGGATGTCCATGTATTCACACTGGAGCATCCCTATTTTCCGGTCTAGATCCTTGCTATAGCAGGTACTCAATTCTGTGTGTTTCTTAGACAACTTAGCTAGAAGATGGTTCTTTTGCTTCCTTTCCTCGTTGTCCCAATTGTCGGCTGCTGCCATGAAAGCGGTGGCTACACAGGTGAAATCATATTCAGTGTCCCACCTGCTACAAATGAAAGCAGAGAACGAGCCCCGCGCCATCCATCTGGTACTGGTTTTGATGTGTTTCGTATAGGTGATTTTGTGTTTGTTGGTCCTCACCAGAATCAGTGCATGGTCCGATGCAACCCTCGGTAGAACTTCTACATAAGTGTTTGGGTAAGTATCGATCCATTCTTGGTTTGCAACGACATGATCAAGTCTTTCTTGTAGGCAGCCCCGCTTGAACGTCATTCTAGGTCTGGATGCTCTGAGGTCCTCTAAACCAGACAACGCCAGCGCCTCAGCGAACTCCCTACAACTGGATAGGTTGACATGGACACTGTCGCTCTTCTTTTCAAGTGATAGTGTGGCATTGAAATCGCCTAACACCAACCACAACAACGTTGATGCTGACGCTAAGGTGTTAAGATGATTCCACATGCATTTCCTTCTGTGTTGTTGGGGGCTAGCATAAACGAACGTGATGAGGATGCTTTTGTTAATGAGGCAGTGGATAAATTGACGATGCAGAGCCAAAACCTCCACTGTTCCTATACTTCGACGCCATAGAACCCAGATACAACCGGAGTAGCCCACCGCCTCAACCCGGTGAGAATCCTCGAACTGAAGACTCTTGATGATGTTGTCTGCTCTCGTACCACTTATCCTTGGCTCTAAAATTGCTAGAATATCTATACTTAGAGAGTTCTTGTATTGACAGATTGCATTTTGAATGTCCTCTTTACCAATTCCTTGGACATTCCATGCATCATAGATCATTAAGCAACGTTGCTTGTGCCGAAAGGGTTAGCTTCCTCCTCTTCCGTCAGGTTGTCTCCCTCAGGATGTTGTTTTTTGCCCCTCTTTCTGGATCCCAGTTTCAGTCTTTCCGACGTGGCACTAATTTTGTGGTTCCTGAGATGGATGCCCACCGAGCCTCCCCCTTGTGGAGGGTTTGGCCTCTGACCTGTCTTCCTGTTGTTTCTTAGTTGCGGTGTATACTGCCCGAAGCAGAAAGAGAGGTTTTGCATAGTATCTCCTCCAATGTCAGTAACCACTATAGTGTCACCCTCCGCTATGTCTGTCACCTTGTGATTGTTCTCCTCTCCTCTGGCCGGGCTAGTAGCTTGTCTATTGGGTGCTGTGGTGCTTGATGTGTTGGACATAAGGCTTGGTGGTTGCCTCTTCAGTTGTGGTTCATGAGGTTGAGAGTTCTTCTTCGAGGTCTCCTTTCTCGCCCTCTAGTCGATTCTAGTAATTTTGTTGGCCGCATCTTGCGGGTTGACCTACCCAATGTTCTCCTCCTCTTCAATCGATAGGCTTTCAAATCTGTTGCTGGGGGGGGGCAATCTTGCTGTGATGGTGGTGGCTTCCGTGGTCTGCGTTTCATGGGCTTTGCATGTAGGGCGTTGGTGAAATCGCCGAGCGGCACAAGCATCACCGGGTTTTCCGCTCCTCCTGCCGTTGTGGTTCGTTTGGCTTCCGCCTCTATGTCTGCCTTCGTCTTGCACATGTCCTCCTGATGCCCGATTCTTCCACAATACATACAGTAAGTAGGTAAATTCTCGCACTCCAGCAAGTACCTCTCGTCCTGGATGATGATTGAGGTCGTGAGCGGCTTGGCGGTGTCCAGCTTCACTGCGACCCTGGCGAATTTGCCTCGTCTTTTCAATATGGTATTATTGTCTACCTTCACCGTAGACCCGATGGAGTCTCCCACCTCCTCTAGGATCCTTTGCTGATACAGGAATATGCGGAGTTTCAGAATTCTAACCCAAGCCACAACGTACCTTGGGTTCACGTCAGACGGGGATAAGTCTGGGTCCCAGGGTTGCACCGACAGGTATGACACCATCATCGTCCACGGACCTCCCGTTAAGGCCTTTGTATATTCGTCTTCACAAAGAAGTTGCACCAGGTAGTAGTTGTTTTCAAGGTCGATCAAACTCATGCTTCCAATCGAGTTCCACATTCCCTTGATGCACGTCTGTAACGCCATGAAGACGACATCCTTCCCCAACACCTTAACGATGATAGTCTATCACCACGGCTTCATTAGCATGTTATACTTTCCCATATTGATTTCCATGTGTGGTGTACCGTCCTGCATCTTGATTTGGATGTCCTCCTTGTTTAGTACAACCTCTGCATCCTCAAACCCCATTATTGTCCTACAGTTTCCTTTCGTGATGTCGCTATATGAGAGGGAGGTGCTGGTCTCCATGCAATTCTGGGTTGACGTGCTCGGGGGGCTGGGCTGCTTACCCCCCTACAGACCAGGAAAAGCCGCCGCGTCTAGGGTAGCTCTGTCCATCTCCATGTTGGAGGTTGGTTGTTGTTGTTGCGGGTTGTGTGTTTCCACGTACGATCCGTATTGGAGGTTGATCCCCACGTTCTGGAGAGCATCGGTGGTGACAGGGGGACAGTGCGGAATACCCCCTTCGGTGTTATCAGCGGGTTGAACGGAGGGAATCGCCTCGCTATCCATCATCATCGGTTCCTGGGCTAGCTCCCGAGTCGATGTATGTCTAGGGTCCCAAACATCTGGGGGCCTAAATCCCCGCCCTCCCGCACAACCGTGGCCGCCACGACCTCCGCCTCTCACCAGACATCCAAACCCTACCATGAGCTATTCAGTAAAAAAAAGGTTATTACAAGGTATAGGGGTTTCACGAGTTATGGCATATCATATCATATCATATCATATCATATCATATCATATCACATCATATCATATCATATCATATATGATGTCTTATAATTTGTTCAGATGGTACATTATTTAGTGATAGGTATATATTTATGAGGATATAAGAAGATTAGATTAATTGATAATCATATCATTACTGATCATGGTATTATTCCATCATTCTGACATATTGTCATGTTCAAATGGATTTGACTTGTGATACACTATCACAATATTATCTTGAAGATTCTCAAGGTATTGATATAAAGTATTTCAATGTTTGATATCATCAAAGTTTCTTAATACTTTTATCAAATTTATACTTCATTTATGATCTCCTTGAACACTTCAAGAGATTTATGTTGCTATTTTACTGAGTACATATCATCATATTACCAATAAATTAAGTATGAGTGACTATCTATAACATTCATTCCATAAGATTTTCATACATCATATGTATGATGTCTAGTGGAAATCCTATCCTCACATTACACTTAGTGAAGTATGTTATGTCATGTTGTGCATAAGTAAGACTTGCATATTTCCTTAGGCTCAATAACCAAGGGAATCTATATTAACATCAATATGTATTCTAGATATGTATTTCTTATATATACATCCAAGGTGACTATTCTAATAATCGTTTGGAGTTATCAATTATAATCCTTTTGTATTAACGTTATAAACATTCATCAAGATTCTTTAATTCAAAGACCATTAGACGTTTGGGTGTTGCCATAAAAGATCATATCTTTTGAAACAAAAACATCAACAACTCATTTTATTGATTTACCATCCTTTTCATACAAGATGCTTAAAGTAATGTTTCTATTTTACTGGCATAATGAAATAAGATTTTTACTAACTCTATTACATGCCCATTGGGCAAAGATAAATTTAAGTATAGACTAAAGCTTCAACAACTCTTGCTCTGCCATGTCCATCTTTGTCCTTTTATGAAGTTTTTTACTTCTTGTCAGATCCTGCACATCAAGTATGTCATATCTCTATTTGGTATCATATACCAAGAACAAGTAATGAAATTTTATCTTATAACATTTATACCTGAAGTGGAGTCCTGAATGTGTTCCTTCTTCTTCTTCTTCTTCTTTAGTTCCTCAAATTAGAGTGTTCAATTTCTTTTCCAATGTCCAGACTGGTGACAATGATGACAATCACCTTTTTTCTTCACTCCTCACTTTACCGTGAGACATGAAGACTTGTGATTCTAGCCAGGTTTAGAACTCTTCTTAGCTTTGCCTTTGCCTTTATACTTCCCCTTTGTCTTACTGATCATCATCACAAACTTAGGCTTGTCTTTCTTCATTTGTGCCTTACTTGTTCTCCACATGCTCAACAACTCTGTCCATAGCTTGTCAAAGTCATTCATGTTCTAGTTCATGACAAACTGACTGTATGACTCTAGAAGGGACTATAGAATCACGTCAGTGGCCAACTCTTGACCCAAGGGGAATCCCAGTTGAGATAGGTTCTCCATATACCCAATGAGCTTGAGTATATGAGGACCTACTAGGTCTCCTTCTGCCATGTTGTACTTGAACAACACCTTAGATACATCATATCTCTCTGGTCTTGCCTGATCTTAGAACATATTCTTGAGATGTGTGACCATCTCAATCACATCCATGTTCTCATGCTGCATCTGGAACTCATAGTTCATGGAGCATATCACCATATATTTGACATCCACAACATCTTCAATATGCTTCTTGTAAGCATCCCTTTCATCCTTTGGTGCATTGGGAAGGGGTTCATCTGATTCTGCCATCTCCAGGACATAGAGCTTGCACTCTTATTTGAGAATGCTTCTGAACATCCTAAACCAGTCATGAAAGTTGTTCCCAGTTTGTTTCTGCTTTTCAAGGACTGATCATAGAGAAAAGTAATTGTTGTTCATTGACATTTGGTTCTATAAACGAATTTGTAATTTTGTCAAAAACTCATTTTTTATTTTATTTGATTAAAATTTGATGATATTGATTAGTTCTTTAATTAACTATCACTCTCATTATTTTGATCAAATTGACAACCCCCAAGTATCGATTCAAAAATTTACAGTGAATATTTTTCTAATGAGCCAAGATCCAAAATGATTCAATTATCATCTGACCAACACCGTAATAAATAATCAACCATTAAGGTAAGAAATGTTTGCCAATTGCATCATATACAATTCCTGGATACATAATATGCACAACTCCTTGCCATAATTATCTATATGCCTCTGGGCCCTGACACTCTAAGAATCACTAGTTAAGCCTGACCCAAAATCTGAAACGATAATAATGAACCCCTCTTGGGAGAAACCTACATTATTACCATCACACTTCCATGATATAGACGGTGCACCATTCTTGGGCATAACCTATGCTTGATCAATCAAGCTTTTCATGTGTGCCACTATTCGAAAGCATCTTAAACTTAATATGTTTGATTGAGGGATTTATATATATCATATATATACATATACTTTATTCACCACATATATATTACATATTATATACATGCTATATCCCATAATGTAAACATGCAATGTAAAACAAAAGCAATGGTTATGGCTATGCATACTGTAATTCCTTGGAGCCACAAGTCGTTTGGTACACTTTGACATCATCAAACGCAATCTTGAAATATGGGTTGTTATAACGGTGATGATTGGGTGACTGTGGCATATGAGGTCTGACTGTGAGTGATATATATGTGATTTATCCCTCATACTAGAGTTTGATATCTTGACCACTTGATAAGTGAGACTAAGAATGGCATGCACATGCACATGTGAATCAATATATGATATTGAGGTCACATATATCTCAAACAGTCTGATATTAGTTCAAGAAACATGGATTGAACATTGTCAAGGTGATGTTTCCATGCCTCAAGTTCATTCTGGATATCAAAGATAAATGTATTATACAATCGCCACAACACCTTACATATATTGTAGGTTGAAGTTGTTCTCTAACTTTCCATTCACTTGGGTAGCACCGATGTGCGACTAGGAACCACTCCTTGCTTATGATGTCATAAGCTAGTTATGGACATTCACTATCAACGTGATATGAGACTATAGGGTCACATACATAGGAACTTGTTAAGAAGAGGAGTTCTATCTTGAATAATAATTTGATTGATTAGTAAAGTGTTTAAGTATTCAATTCATGCAACAAATTAGTTGAATGTGATACCAACCAAGCGACTCATAGGGTGAGATGACTGTTTGGACTACCAAACGATCGACTCAAGTGTTGAGATGGCCGTTTGGATTATAATACTAATTGGAATTTATTTGGCTAAAATTCTGCATGAATAAGACACCAACCCATCGGCTCACTGGATGAACCAATCAGATCGGGTTGAGTGAGATGATCAGTTTACCTAGTGAACTGATCCACTCGGTTGGGCCGAACAAAGGTTCTAGTAGCTTTCTGAATTCATGAGAAAGGTTACTTATTTTACTTGTTCAATTTGATTGGGACAATGTATTAATATTTGTATTAATTAGAAACAATTTTTCCAAATTCATATACAAATAGGAAATAGGTGAGACCATCATTTCAAGCTGCAAAGCGATCAGTTCACATGCGAGATGACCGTCCAGTGTGCATACGATTATTTTGAGCTTCACAGGTAAATTCAAGATCTTTCGATCCCTTCCACTCCTGTAATGGTCAGGAACCCAAACCCAAACCCCTCCTATGAATAGAGGGGTACTAAGGGCTTCTCAAAACACAATGCAAATAGTTCAGAATAAGTTTCTCTGATAATTATTGTCCTCTCTGGTTGTGGCAACCAAGAGAGCCCAAGCAAGTCCTACCTGACTAGGTATGGATAGTAAGGGAGAGAACAACTAAGGATCATTGCTATGGGAGATCAAGTTGGTGACTAGCACATCAACGGGAGGGACAACTCCTTCCTGTCTATTCTAGTTTAATGACAGGAGTTCTAGTTGGTCCATTTGAACTACTCTACATGCATGAGTCCTTTGGCTGCTTCTAGAAGGGCAAAGTCAATTTGTAGTATGAGGCAAGACTGCAAGAGCCACTATAGAAGCTGTCCTGTCTGCTGTCTATGGTGAAGATCGAGAGCTACTCAACCACCATCCAAGAGCAACTAGAATTCAATTACACTGCAACGAGTTATTGTCACTCGACTTACTCCAGGTTCAATTATAAACATGTTAAACCATCCCTCCTATTTCATAGTAGTTGACGCAATCTTGTTGTTATAAGAATATAAATAGATTAAAGTTTTGTTTCCACTGCTATACTCTGTGCCCGTATTTTCCAACTGTGGTATCAGAATCACATCAATTTACTATGTTTGGGATAATGAATATGATCGGATTTTGGTTTTCATAGTTTATTTATTGCATACGATGTGAATACTTAAACTGTCCTCATATGCATATCCAATCAAACACCACATATTCCCAAGCTAATATATATATATATATATATATATATATATATATATATATATATATATATATATATGTATATATATGTATATTCATGACATGATATGATATATATGCAATTTACAAACGTCACCCTATATATATGACATGATATGATATATATGCAATTTACATGTGTCACCTTAAAAATGGTTTTGATGGTGGATGTGTAACATGGTTATGGATGACAACCCTATATCTATGAGTGGTTGGATGGTTTATTTTTATTCCTATTTATCTTGATCTGCGTGCCAAACCTCTACCTCCTTCTTCCCAAAGTAAAATTAATTCTTTCCTACCTTTGCTCCACTCAAATGTAACTCGAGGTTTCTCTCTACCATGTAATAATTTAATAGCAACATGATAGTTTATTTTCTTGCTACGACAAAAAAGATGATCATCACCAGATGAAAAGACCAGTTCATGAGACGAGCCGACCGTTTGGAGGACCATGGAGGGCAAAATGATGGACCTAGACGACCTCCCTATGGACTCAACCAACTGCTTGGAAGGAGTCCAAACATCGGTTGGATAGGAGGTTAGATGGATGATCCATACAACCAACCGACCGACTAAGAGGTGAGACTACGGGTTCAAGGGTTGAACCAATCTACCCAGATTGGCAAGCACATATATACAATAATGGCAGGTTCATGCATGTGATGTGATGTTAACCTAGGTGGTAGTAAATTGATGGAGCTTCCACTCGCGTGGAATTTCATGCCCCACTAAAAATCCTAAAGATAGTAAGTCCTTAGGTTTAGCCTTGCTTATACTAGGTTAAAAATCCACCCATGTATGCTAAGATACGTGGAAGTCTCATCGCAGTATAGTTAAGGGTCGAATCCACATGACAACGGTCTTGTTGGCATCAACAAGATGGAAAACGTTAGAATTTCACTTAACTCCTTAATAGTTGATATTTAGTCCAAAGATTTGATTTGGTTGTTTTAAACTAAGTGCAAGTAAAGTAAAAGCGAGAAGGTAAATTTAAGGTTGTTAACAATGATAAGAAACCACTAGGATGTGCTCAGTTTTCACCACCACTATGCATGGATCAAAACATGCATCATAAAAAACATAACCTGCAATAAGAGTTTAAACAGTTAGTATCTTTGTAGATTTAGTTTCCTTTCGGAGAACTAACTACGAGAAGTGTGGGAATGTTGCAATGCCAGCCATCCCCGAATGAGTGGTCACCTACTTTACATCATTCCCTTCACAAAGTGTGTTCCTCGACTTATCAAGGTTGTACTTTCATACGTCAACTGATTCCATTTCATAGTATGAAAGTACAACAATGGAAGTGAGTTTACTCCACTTCTTTAAAAACACTCCTAGATACCGAAATAGATGCATGGTGGATACATGCATCAAGAACCAACATTCAATCGAGATTCGAATCTAATAGTACAAACGTAGACAATTCATACTAAAAGATAAAAGATAACACAAGTTGGTGATCAAGCAACAATCATTTGTTAAATGATTGATGTCAAACTGAAAGAAAAGTATATCTCTATTGCAAAAATATGGATTACATTGCATGAAATGAAAACATGGGTAGCGGGGCTACTCCCCGCACCCTAGTGAATGAGACTACTTGCTCATAGCAAAGACAAAGAAGGAGGTGAGAAGAGAGAGAGAGAGAACGTCATCCCCACAAAGGAGAGAGGAAAGTCAACCCCTTGGAAAGAGAGAGAATGACAATCTTCACACTTCAAAGGTTGCTCGATGATGAGGTCTCCTCTTCCCACCTTCTTTGGCGATGAGAGAGAAAGTAGCTTCAGGATGGAGTGTGGATCTCAGACCCGCAGCCTTTGGGCGGAGGATGGAGGATGAAATAGCTCTTGAGTAGTAGAGGCAACCTCTCGACATCTGAAAAATTCCCCCTTTGGAAGGACCCCTCGGGTCTTATTTATAGGCTTTAAGTGGAGTCCAAACGGTTTGGGCAGTTTTGGGTCCAAACGGTCTTGAAGACCGTTTGGACCCTGAGACCATTTGGGCTCCGAGACCGTTTGGACTCCAAGACCATTTGGACCCTGAGACCGTTTGACTCCATGCGGTCTCAGAACCGGTTGGCTTCATGCGGTCTTGAGACCGTGTGACTCCATGCGGTCTTGGGACCATGTGACTCCATGCGGTCTTGGGACCGGTTGGCTTCATGCGGTCTTGAGACCGTGTGACTCCATGCGGTCTTGGGACCGTGTGGCTTCATGCGGTCTTGAGACCGTGTGACTCCATGCGGTCTCGGGACCGGTTGGCTTCATGCGGTCTTGAGACCGTGTGACTCCATGCGGTCTCAGGACCGATTGACTTCATGCGGTCTTGAGACTGTGTGACTCCATGCGGTCTTAGGACCGGTTGGCTTCATGAGGTCTTGAGACCGTGTGAGGCTTTTGTGAATTTTTTGTATCTTTTCTGTAAGTAAAAAGAAAGAAAAGTTAATCTGACAGTATATTTGTAATAAGAGAGGAAAGTTAAGGATTCTATCTAATTTATCTAAGAAAGAGTATGGAAAAATGAAGGAAATAACTAAGATAACGTCACAAAATTGGAGGTTATCACCCCCCTAACTTAGAGTCTAGCTTGTCCTCAAGTTAGATAGAGCTGAGGCATGTAATGGCGAGGTGATTTTATTTAGTTAAGACTTCCATACTCTTTCTTAAATTCTAAACTAGAGATCTCCTAAGGTTGTATACGAGATTTTTGCTTGCCTTAACTCTTTCAGGTATTGAGAGTTGCTTGGATCTCAGGTTTCTTCCATATCTCGTAGCCTGCATTGGGACCACTTTTTGTTCTGTGTATGTCGTTAATTCTAATCGGTTTTATACTTCTCTGAAAATCCTACCGGAAGCTAGAGTGGGTATGAGGGTTGGCTAAAGGATCGATGTGTATCTCCCCTTTCATGTGGGGGAGGGGTTGTCTATGCTTTTAGGATCTCACTACCGGGCACGATACATCTGCCTTTGTGAGGGCAGCTGAATGTACCAGCCGGGTGAGTCCTTTATGAACCATTCATATGTTTGGATACCTTAGGGTTTCACTACCGGGCACGACACATCTGCCTTTTTGAGGGTGGCCGAATGTACCGGCCGGGCGAGACCTTTATTGGTTCGTCATATAGATCCTTATTCATGGAACAACTCTCATAGTTTTATTCAACACTCTGGCTTTTATTCGTAAACTCATAGGCTTAGGATTTGGGTGTTTAGGAATTTTGGTTTGGGCGGCCAAGCCTCTTTTATTTGAAGAGAAGAAAGCTATTCTTAGAGTTGCTCGACATGCACTTATTTGGTTTCTACTAGTGGTCCACTTTGCAAGGCTTCATGATTTGGATGTCATCTGATGTCCCTCCCATCCTTGAGAGTGTTTGGCTTATTTCGGCCCTGATGTTGACCTGTGGAAAGTCAGATGTAGAATTGAAACAAAAGCATGAAAATCGAGTAAGATAATTTAATAACTCATCGTTACATGTATGTGTGCTATTCTCATTATTAATCTTGAGGACTACTAGATTCTAAAGTTAGGTGGGGATGACTTTGTTCCAAGAGGGATGTTATTCTTCATGAGTAGGATTTATTATCGGGGAAGAAATTTAAAGCAGAAACTAAATGTGCAAAGAAAGCTAAGAAAATTTTTGTACAAATTGGAAAAAGAAGATTGATAGGGAAGGATTACAAATGATACCTCTCCCTTGTCCAGTTACTCCCCCCTAACTTATCACTCACTCTATCCTCAGAGTGTCAAAGTGATAGGTTGAAAAGTACAAGGACAAGGGCATCAAGCGTCAGTGAGTCCTTTATTAGCGCCATGTGTGCGAAGGAGATTAGCAGCGAAATTTCCACGTAACGCGTGGTAATACACATCTGTCATGTCCTATACTGGTCTTCCAAGGACCATGATGGTGTATATCTAGTAGAGGACGTGGAAACCACAATCGTTTGACTCGTGAAGCTGCTGGGGGCATTTGTGGCTGAAGGCAGGGCGATGAAAGTGTTCTTTGCCGTACACCCTTGTGTGCTTGCTCAAAAGATCGTGTAACTTGTCGGCACACTCCTTTGCCATCTCCTATGTAGGCGTTCTTAGTGTCGTAGTGTATTGTGTCTGATCTGGATTGTACTGGCTGTCAGAACTGTTGTAGATAGTAGTCGTTCCTTCAGGTAAATTAGTTGCTAGTAACATCTAATGTTCTTGGTGAAGGAAGGGGAGCATGATTAACTTTGGCGTTCTATGTTGGAGGCAAGAGATAAGTGCCTCCGGCGTTCCGAAGTTCTTTAACCCTAAGAGGTCATCCCTCATGTAAGATGACGCCATGTAGACAGTAGGGTGATTCTGTCTGAGTAGATATTGATAAGCAGTCATCAGGCTCACGGACAGAGACCCTTTGAGTTGTATTGTCTCACAGAGGGTATCTGCCATGACCAAAATGTCTCCGGCTATAAAAATGAGATCATTTGTTTCAGCATGTAGCCTAGACATAATGAGTTGGAGTTCATTGTCAGGGAGACTCTTACAAGCTTCTAGGTCAAAATTTGGAAACATTGGTTCAATGGCAGATAGCGGGACCATTTGTGTAGGTTTGTTGATGATGGCTCCCGTTATCAAGTCAGTGTCCCTTTTATCTTCCGCCAAATCAAAAGATTAAGGGTCCCATGGTTTTTTCTCGGGAACCATGGCGGGCTGTTTTTGCTTCTCCAACTCCTTTAAGGTTTGCCGGAATGGTTGTTTTTTAGGACGTTGGATGGCCGAGTAGAGATACTGAGGCACGTCATCTGGCGCCATAGTAGGGTCCTTGAAGAACCGTCTATCACAGATGAGCTCCATGGCGTATCGCCCTCACAGAGAGTGAAAATCTTCTATGGCCAGCTCGGTGAAGGGGACTTGTTGATTTAGCGCTTGTATGTGGCGTATAATGCAGAAAGCGCAATCCCGAGATCCTTCAATTGCTTGGACTTGTGGGTTTATTATTTGCAACCAAGGTTGGCTCCAACCCTGGTGGAGGGATGGGCATGCGGCCCAGATTAGTTTTAGAATCCGTAAAGGGATGCACCTTGCCTCCCCGGATTCAATACCAACAAAATTGATTATTCCGGCTCTTAGCTCATTGGCGCAACAATTGTACACCTTGGCGTCTCGAGCTACGGTGTCCACAATCATTAACAGCCAGTGGCCGGAAACTTGAAATGGCACGATTATATAACGTGCCTTTCTTGCTATCCCTCTATGCTACCGCTCGATGGATTTGGTTTGTAGTTCTTTGTATAATAGACTCGTTTCTAGAGCAGGTGATGCGTTGAGCATTGGTTGCTACCACTTTGAGCTTCTGTAGGTTTCAATAGAATTGGCAAGGAGAACACAGAAGATCGCCATCTTCACTGTTGACTGGGGGTCGGAGGATGGTGCAGAAATCTTCACGTGTCATCTTGCACTTGGTATTTGTATTTTGGTAGATAATGTCCCCTCCTTCTTTGGCATCATCTATTATAGTGTTTAGGATGAAGATATCCTGAGCATCTAGGGTAGAGATGGCTACCATGTCTAGATCGTATATTTTGTGAGGTAGAGGTGGCGGCGGGGGAAGCTCTTACGGAGAGGGGGGGAAGTCTGCTCCAAGTTGTCTATATAGTGTTGCAGATCTTTTTCTTTGTCGGAGTCAGATGCAGAATCAAGTTCTTCATCCGTATCTAAGCTGACTCTTTCTGATTCTTCCTGTTCTGGGGGTAGGGGCACCGATTGTTCTGGTGCAGAGAAATGTTGAGCTGCTGATGCTGCTGGGCTATTGCTAGTTCCCAATAGGCATTGATGGAACTCAACAAAAGCTGTGTCTTTTACAACCTCTCCCAATGATCCCATTGCTGAATAGTCAAGAAATTGATCCCCATATGACATGTTAACGTTGTCATTGTGAGTTGGGTATTTGGGATCTTTGTCACCTTCTTGGTGGTCTTTCTTTTGTTCTGGCTCTGCCCCTCGGCTGGGGCCCTCACCAGCATTGTCTGTATCATCAGATTTATTGTCTGGGGAAGTGCTATTGTTAGAGTCGTCCAAGGAGTCAAAATCGTCATCCTCATCTTCGTATTCCTCGCCTTCTTCGTCTACTGCCTTATCTTTGATGTGCTGTTGTGTAGTCTTTTTGCACTGCCGATGGGTTGCTTGTAGCTCATCAAACACCACTTGCACATGCTCGTAGGATTCGAGTAGTGCGTCGTGTGTTTCCTTAAGATCTGAGTATCGTCCCTCGGCAGAGAGGAGTCACGATGTAAGATCTGTCACTTGAGCTCGTAGTTGGTTAAGCTCGTTGTTTGCTGACTCCTATTGGTGACTGTGGAGCTATGTGAGGGTGTTGTCGATGTCATCCAACCATGTTCTTAAAGTAGTTTGTTGCTTCTTAAGCTCGCGCAGGGTCTCAGGCAGAGGTTGAGTCTGCGTAGAGATCCTATCAATTTGCTTGGCCATCGCTTCTTGCTGGCTTTTTACTCCAAGGACCAGCTCGGGCAACTTTGAAAAACACTAGAGGGGGGGTGAATAGAGTTTTAAAATAATTTTAACAATTTATTAAACTCAAACAACCACAATTGCAAATTGGAAGAAGGAGACAGGTGTTTAGAGTGGTTCCAACTTTAGCAAATACTAAAGTTGTCAGTCCACTACCCGGTTGCTTACCCAACCAGGATTTTGAAAGTATTTATTTTATTACCTTCTCAAGGATTTATACAAAATACAATACTTTCCTTTACACCCTTTGAACATCCTTCACTTGAAGTAGGTGCACCAACTATGAGGTAGCCTTCTTGAAGTAACTCCAAGCTCCCCCCTGAAGTAGCCTTCCTCTCTAGAAGTAACCTCTCGTTGCACCAGCCTTCTGAAGTAGCTCAAAGTCACCTTCTTCACCAAGAAGATCTCCACCCTCTCCAATCAGCAGCCTCCAACCTAGGAGTAGCAAGGAGAGTACAAACGGTAATAGAGAACAAGAAAGGAAAAAGGAAATTACAACTTATCCTTTATAGCCCAAGGCTTGATTTGCCTAGATCAAGCGTATAGATCTCCTAACCAAGTGTATGGACTTGTGATTGCAGTGGGTAGGAGATACTAGCCTATAGGACATGAATTTTGAGCTAAGGAAGGAAATGGCCAATTGTCACAATGCTCAAATTGCTCACAAAAAGATTGCTCAAAGTATGCTCAAGGATTTCTCAAGTGTAACAAGTGAGTTTGAGTGTCCTATGGCTTGTCCTATTTATAGGAATGGCCTAAGGATGCTTAAGGACGTTATAGACAACTTCTATGGGTTTCTAAGTGCTTAACTAGTCGTTAGGTACAAGTTTGTTGCTTTAACAACGGCTAATTAATTAATTCTGCAGTTGCTGTCAGAGACCATCTCGGTCGAGGAATGGTCGACCGAGACACCTACTCGGTCGAACTTTTGTCGACCGACAGGCTCTCTGGAACAAGTGTTTTGCAACGTTTATCTCCAACTGCCAACTACCTTGTCAGTTGTGTCTAACGGCTACTTTGGATCTTTCTCGGTCGAGAAGATTGTCGACCGAGAGTGTCTCGGTCGAGGAGTTGGTCGACCGAGATTGATCTTGTTTCAATGTTTCAATTTAGGCACTAATTATATGTATGAGTGTGCAAATGTAATCCTATTTGAAGGGGATGACTTATCTAAATGTGGTGTTTAGCTAGGGAGAATCTAACGCTTGATTTACATGAAATCTAAGTACTTGTACATTATATATTTGTACAAGTTTTTACAAGGCGATTACATTTCATGAAAACATAAACATGTAAGCATATGGATTTCCCTAGTTACTTTGTCATCCACCTTAATCCTGCACACTCAGGTAGCTTGTTAGATCAATAAGAATGAAATGTTTGTCATAATCAAAACAAAGGGATTTATAGATGTCCATTTAGCCAACAATCTCCCCCTTTTTGAAGATGACAAACATTTCCAAAAATATAAATAAAGGAAATATAAACCATATGAGTTTCATACCTTTAGATTACCTTTTGTGGCTTTTCCTCTTGGTTATAAAATGTGTGCTTATTATTCCCCTTGAATTATGGAACATGAAATCCAATTCACTAGGGAATATAGCAACTTTCAATGTAAAGCCAAGAGTTTATTTATGAAACTCATTGATTGAGTGTTTCTAAGTTTTAGTTTTATATTTATTTCTCCCCCTTTGTCATTTCAAAAAGATATCCGTTAGAAATAAAAACTCCCCCTTAATTAGATGTCCCATCAAATCTAATGAAAAAGATGTCCATTTAAAAGCCAAAATATCATGATGCAAGTAAGAGTTTTTGTTTAAGTAGCACAAATATCAAAGAAAACATCTTCCAAAGGAGTGATAAGCAGTTGCTTCTTAATTTTGTTAGATTGATCTAGTGGAAGCGGTTTTGTAAAAATATCAGCCAATTGATCTTCCGTATCAATATGATGAAGGGAAACATGATTCTTGGAGATATGATCCCTTAAAAAGTGATGACGGATTTCAATATGTTTAGCTCGGTTGTGTAAAATAGGATTGTGTGCTAAGTTTATAGCGCTCGTGTTGTCACAAAAAATAGGCGTAGATGAAAGAGTAAAACCATAATCGTTTAATACTTGTTGCATATAAAGCACTTGAGCACAACAAGACCCGGCTGCCATATATTCAGCTTCAGTTGTGGATAGGGCAACCGTATTTTGTTTCTTGCTAAACCAGGATACTAAAGCTCTCCCTAACAAGAAACAGCCACCACTAGTACTCTTGCGATCAAGTCGACAACCAGCATAATCCGCATCAGTATAAGCTTTAAAATCCAAGGATTGTCCTTTTGGATACCATAAACCAAAACAAGTAGTGCCGGCTAGGTAACGAAGAATTCGTTTAACTGCTAGAAAATGAGAGTGCATAGGTTGTGATTGAAATCGAGCACAAAGACCAATGGAAAACATAATGTCCGGTCTAGAAGCAGTTAAGTAAAGCAAACTACCAATCATGGCTCTATATAAGGAATCATCAATAGGTTCCCCATTTTCATCCTTATCAATTTTAATAGAAGTAGCCATAGGAGTAGTACCATGTTTGCATTGATCCATCCCGAAACATTTTAAGAGTTCTTTAGTATATTTTTCTTGGCTTATGAATATTCCGGCAGGTGTTTGCTTAATTTGAAAACCAAGAAAGAAAGTTAGTTCACCCATCAGGCTCATTTCAAATTCTTTTTGCATAATGTCACTGAATTGTGTGCACAATGAATCATTAGAAGCTCCAAAAATAATGTCATCAACATATATTTGCACAACTAGGAAATCAGATGTATATGTTTTGAAAAATAAAGTAGAATCTGAATTTCCAATAGAAAAATTATTATCAAAGAGATATGTCTTGAGCCTTTCATACCAATTCCTAGGTGCTTGTTTTAAACCATAAAGTGCTTTCTTAAGTTTATAAACATAGTCACCTTTTTCCGGTATTTCAAAACCAGGTGGTTGGGCAACATATACTTCTTCTTGAATAATGCCATTTAGAAATGCACTTTTTACATCCATTTGGTAGAGTTTGATGTTTTTATGTGCAACAATAGCTAGTAACATTCTAATAGCTTCAAGTCTAGCTACCGGTGCATATGTTTCATCAAAATCTATTCCTTTTTGTTGATTATATCCTTGTGCTACTAACCGAGCTTTATTCCTTATTACTTCTCCTGCCTCATTTAGCTTATTCCTAAAAACCCATTTAGTTCCTATGATGGTTTTATCTTGTGGTTTAGGAACTAAATCCCATACATCATTTTTAGTGAATTGATTCAATTCTTCTTGCATGGCTATTATCCAATAATCATCTTTAAGAGCTTCAGATATCTTTTTAGGTTCAATGATAGAAACAAAAGCCATGTTTGCAACATCTTTGAAGGAAGACCGAGTTTTGACTTTATCATTAGGATTTCCAATAATAAGTTCTTGAGGATGATCCTTAATAAGCCTAGGTGTAGGTTGTGGTTCAGCTTGGTGATTATTTGTAGTAACTCTCTCACTATCATTTGGTATGTTTAAATTTTCGAATTGATTAGTGAGATCTATGATTTCTAGATTTTCAGATTTGGTCTCTTCATGAAAAGAAACATGAATAGATTCCTCAACTTTTCTAGAGATAGTGTTATATACTCTAAAAGCTTTGCTAGAAGTGGAATATCCCAAAAAGAATGCTTTGTGTGATTTAGAGTCAAACTTATCTCTATCATCTTTGGTATTTAAAATATAGCATGTGGAGCCAAAAGTATGAAAATAGTCAACTCTAGGTTTCTTAGAATGTATTATTTCATATGGAGTTTTCTTTAAATGAGAGTGAACAGTTACTCTATTTAACACATAGCATGCAGTGTTTACAGCTTCAGCCCAAAAGGTTTTGGGTGTGTTGTGTTCAAGCATCATAGTTCTAGCCATTTCTTGTAGTGATCGATTTTTCCTTTCAACTATACCATTTTGTTGTGGGGTGCGTGGAGCAGAAAAATTATGAGTGTACCCTTGAGATGTACAAAATTCTTCAAATGTATGATTTTCAAATTCTCCACCATGATCACTTCTAATGGTACATATTTTGCTTTGTAATAGATTTTCAATCTTGGAACAAAATTGTATAAAAACATGAATAGTATCATCTTTAGTTGCAATAAAGTGTACCCATGTGTATCTACTATAATCATCAACAATAACAAAACAGTATCTTTTACCACCAATAGATTGTGTCCTCATGGGTCCAAATAAATCCATATGAATTAATTCTAAGGACCTACTGGTGCTAAGTACATGTTTTGGTTTAAAAGAGGTTTTGGTTTGCTTTCCCATTGTGCATGGTTCACAGTTTTCAACTTGATCAAAAGATAAAGTAGGCAATCCATGAACAAGATCATATTTCACTAACTTTTTAATAACATGTGAACTAGCATGTCCTAGCTTTTTATGCCATAGTTGTAAGGTATTTTCATTTGCAAGCAAGCATTTTCCCACTACTGATTTCATAGAGTTAGGTTTAAGGATATAAAGATTTCCAACTCTATTTCCTTCATAAACAACATTTGTAGTGTTTTCTATCAATAACTTGCAGCAAGTTTTGTTAAATAACACATCATAACCACTATCACATAATTGACTAACACTTATCAAATTATGGTGCAAACCATCAACGAGTAGAACATTCTTTATTTTGAGGTTTGTACCAACATTACCTATTCCAACGATTTTACCCTTACCATTGTCTCCAAAGGTGACTGTTCCACTTTTCTTTTCTTCAAAGGTTTGAAATGCATCCTTGTTCCCGGTCATATGTTTGGAACATCCACTGTCAACCACCCATTCCTGCATTAAAGTGTAGATTGTGGTACCCATGTGATGATCTGATATGGTTAGAATCATTTAAGTACAGATTTGTATAAGAGTTCTGAATCAGAAATCCAGTTGGTCGACAATTGTTCGACCGACATCTGTCTCGATCGACTAATTGTCGATGAAGAAGATTACTGTATTACAAACAAAGACACACAGAAATTTAGCTCGGTTGACCAATTTTCGACCGAGATAATTGCTGTAAATTTTGATATGTTACAGACATTCGGTCGGTCGACAATACTTCGACCGATTAATGGTTCGATCGACAATACTTCGACCGATTAAGTTTCTGTTTCAATATAACAGTGCAGAAAATTAACAATATGCATGAAATCTTTTGTTTAGTTGAGGTAAGACAATATAAATAGCAAGATGGAGCGTTTGGCCATATCTCAACTAAATTCCATTTGACTCTACTAAGTTTGAGGTTTTGGGACCCAAACTAATTCGGAATCCTTAGTCTTATAAGGGCATGAAAAAGAATAGTGTCCAAGACGTAAACAAAAATGGCAAGTAATAGAATCAACTTCATTTCTCTTTCTAGCCATTGTGTTCTTGGGTACAAACATAGTTTGAGTTCTTTTGGGTTGATTTTTCTTTGAAGCATATCCCAAACCTTTTCTTCCATTGAAAACAATACCAATGCTTAGAATGTTATCAAGTATATCTTTTCTTCTTAACTCATAAAGTTCTCTTTGCAGCTGAGCAATGTCATTCATTTTCTTGTGTAAATCTTTTCTTGCTTGATCTAAATCAGATAGCAATGAATCTCTTTCTTTTACAACATTATCATAGTCTAGATGGTTACACAAAATAGGTTGAGTCTGAAAATCTTGTAGTTTAGCTAACAATTCAGTCTTTTCTTTAGAAAGAAGATCAACATTTGTTTCTAAAGTGAGTAGCTTTCTAGTGCAATCATCTAAAGATGTTTTTAAAGACAAATTCTCAAGATCAATGTTGTTCTTTTCAGAAGAAAGATTATCTAATTTAGCAATTAGCTCATCATTTGATTTGATAACCTTCTTTAGTTTCTTCTTGACATCAACATACTTATCATGAATTTATTGTAGACTAGTAACTAACTCTTCTTTAGGAAGATCAAGTAGGCTTACCTCTTGAGAGTCTTCATCATCTTCTCTTGCCATTAGACAATCCACCATTGCTTCTCCGCTTTCACTGTCACTTGACTCGTCCCATGCAGCTTTATAGGCTTTTTCTCCCTTCTTCTTGTGTGAGCTTTTCTTTCCTTTCTTTGGTTTAGGACATTCATTTTTGAAATGCCCTTTCTTCCCACATTCAAAGCATCTAGGAGGGGTAGAAGAAGAACTGGAAATTTTGTTAGATTTAAATCTTTTGTATTTCTTACCATTGACTATCAAGGCTTCTTCTCCTTCTTCTTCACTTGACTCCTCACTTTCTTGTGTGATGACCTTTGAAGCTTTTAGAGCCACATACTTCTTCTTTCCTTGTTGAAGTTCACGTGCTCTTCTTTCTTCCTCTTCTAGGGTTGCTTCATGAGCTTCTAAGTTGCCAATAAGTTGCTCCATTTTCAGTCGAGTGAGATCGTTTGCTTCTTCAATGGCTGTCACCTTTGGCTTATATTTTGGAGGAAGTGAACGAAGGATCTTTGATACCTGATCTTCTTCAAGGACAGGTTTTCCTAGGGCACTTAAACCATTAACAATAGTAGAGAATTTTGCAAACATTTCACTAATTGATTCATCAGGATCCATACGAAAGTGTTCAAACTTTTGTTTAAACATGCTAATTTTGGAATTTTTGACTTGGACTGTACCTTCATAGGTTATGGATAGTCTATGCCAAATATCATAGGCTGTGTCACAATTAGATATTCTATTAAATTCTCCTACTAATATAGAACAATATAAAATGCTTACAGCTTTTGCATTCATTTGAGCTAGCTTTACCGTATTTGCATCCCATTCTGCAAATTGAGTTTGAGGGAGCTCATATGGGGTTGACACCATTCTCCATAAGTCCCAATTGATGCCTTGGAAGTAGAATTGCATCCTTTTCTTCCAATATTGGTAGTTTGTTCCATCGAACGCTGGAGGCCTAGCAACAAGTGTCCCTTCAAGGTTAAGGTTGTTGAGCACTCCGTCACCCATTTCTTCAAGACCTTGTTAGGGTTCCTTGAAGCCTGCTCTGATACCAATTGAAAAACACTAGAGGGGGTGAATAGAGTTTTAAAATAATTTTAACAATTTATTAAACTCAAACAACCACAATTGAAAATTGGAAGAAGGAGACAGGTGTTTAGAGTGGTTCCAACTTTAGCAAATACTAAAGTTGTCAGTCCACTACCCGGTTGCTTACCCAACCGAGATTTTGAAAGTATTTATTTTATTACCTTCTCAAGGATTTATACAAAATACAATACTTTCCTTTACACCCTTTGAACAGCCTTCACTTGAAGTAGGTGCACCAACTATGAGGTAGCCTTCTTGAAGTAACTCCAAGCTCCCCCTTGAAGTAGCCTTCCTCTCTAGAAGTAACCTCCCGTTGCACCAGCCTTCTGAAGTAGCTCAAAGTCACCTTCTTCACCAAGAAGATCTCCACCCTCTCCAATCAGCAGCCTCCAACCTAGGAGTAGCAAGGAGAGTACAAACGGTAATTGAGAACAAGAAAGGAAAAAGGAAATTACAACTTATCCTTTATAGCCCAAGGCTTGATTTGCCTAGATCAAGCGTATAGATCTCCTAACCAAGTGTATGGACTTGTGATTGCAGTGGGTAGGAGATACTAGCCTATAGGACACGAATTTTGAGCTAAGGAAGGAAATGGCCAATTGTCACAATGCTCAAATTGCTCACAAACAGATTGCTCAAAGTATGCTCAAGGATTTCTCAAGTGTTACAAGTGAGTTTGAGTGTCCTATGGCTTGTCCTATTTATAGGAATGGCCTAAGGATGCTTAAGGACGTTCTAGACAACTTCTAGGGGTTTCTAAGTGCTTAACTAGCCGTTAGGTACAAGTTTGTTGCTTTAACAACGGCTAATTAATTAATTCTGCAGTTGCTGTCAGAGACCATCTCGGTCGAGGAATGGTCGACTGAGACACCTACTCGGTCGAACTTTTGTCCACCGACAGGCTCTCTGGAACAAGTGTTTTGCAACGTTTATCTCCAACTGCCAACTACCTTGTCAGTTGTGTCTAACGGCTACTTTGGATCTTTCTCGGTCGAGAAGATTGTCGACCGAGAGTGTCTCGGTCGAGGAGTTGGTCGACCGAGATTGATCCTGTTTCAATGTTTCAATTTAGGCACTAATTATATGTATGAGTGTGCAAATGTAATCCTATTTGAAGGGGATGACTTATCTAAATGTGGTGTTTAGCTAGGGAGAATCTAACGCTTGATTTACATGAAATCTAAGTACTTGTACATTATATATTTGTACAAGTTTTTACAAGGCGATTACATTTCATGAAAACATAAACATGTAAGCATATGGATTTCCCTAGTTACTTTGTCATCCACCTTAATCCTGCACACTCAGGTAGCTTGTTAGATCAATAAGAATGAAATGTTTGTCATAATCAAAACAAAGGGATTTATAGATGTCCATTTAGCCAACAAACTTTTTGTAGCGGTCATCGATGTGATCGACTTGCTTGGCCACTACGTCATGTCGTTGCTGAATACTTTGGAGGATGCTTGGCAAGATGTCGTTCTGCTCGTTGATCTTGGAGACCTGTTTAGAAATACCCTACACACAAGAAACAATAGATTGCATTATGTTAGAAGGGTCGGTGAGGAGGTTTCGGATGGCGTCAAATTGACGTCCGAGTTCCTCACCGACATTTGTAAAAGGGACCCCAGATACGGAAGGGTGGTATGGCTGGGGTCGGGGTGGAAGGGTGGTAGTGTCTTGTGAAAGGGACACTATTGAAGGTTCCACGAACTGCGTAGTGACTGTGGATGATGTCACCAGCGGTGTCGGGGTGGTGGCGGATGAACGAAATGGTGATAGTCCTGGCGAGAATGGTGGGACCGAGAATGTTGAGGGGAAAATGGTGGAGATGGGAGCGGAGGGGGTGAAGTCGGGCGTTGAAGTGGAGAATGGGATGCCCGAAGAGAAAAAGGTTGGGGTGGAAGATGTGGGTGGAGGTGTAGATGTGAGGAAAGGGGTTGTTGTTGGAAGTGTTGTGGAGATTGGTTGGAGAGGGGTGGATGGTAGCGTGGTAGGGGTGGTGGTGGAAACAAGCTCAACATCTAGATTTTTAATGAATGAGTCTAAAGAGGAGGTGGTGATGTTTTTTTTGAGGAGGGGCTCTGCCTCTGGATTTGGCTTAGATGTCAGTGTCCCCGATAGTTGTTGTAGTTGTAGACATGCCTTAGATGGTCGCTTTACTGGTATTTTTATTACCCTGGCTGTCAGGGCGGTAATACTGAGATCTGTCTGGCCCGCTTTAGTCTTCTTCTCTTGTACTTTGACCGGGGCCAGGATTTTGGTAAGCTCTTCGTCAGTGAAGAGGAGATTTTCTTTGTCATAATCCACAAGCTTCGTAAGCGGTAGCATAGTTCGGGAAGATCGTATTGTGGGGCATAAAATGTAGTATAATTTCGCATCCTTTTCCTTGATGACAAAAGAGTTCTTCAAGGTTTGCTCATTAGTAAGGATGTCGCCCTTGATCTGCATGCATCGAGGAAGTAATCTGTCCATCTTGAGATATTTGATGATGGAAGTTATGTGCCCGCCCATGTAGATTTCTTTCCCTATGGAGTAGGCTGAGAATTTTTGTATCATGTGTCGGCCAATGTTGACCGACATTCCATGCAGAATGGACCATAGAAGAAAAAGGTCAGCGGTTATAACATTTCCTCCCTCCGTTCTGGGGAAGAGTGCACCAGTGAGAATTTTGTGAAGCATGCGCACGAACCCAGAATAGATATTGGAGGCTTTGCATGTCTTTTCTTCATAATCTGGGATCCCTGTTAGGGTTTTCCAGAAGCTGTGTCTATTGAATTGGGAGTTTTCCATGCCTACAGCTTTGGCCTTTTTTATCTGCTCCGGGTTGTCTATGAAAATTTCGTTCAGAAGATTTTCTGTTATAACAGCGTTGTTTCCAAAAAGTTTGGTGACCAGCCTGCGGTCACCTCCGTCCCTTGCTCTGTGCATAATGTCTGTTGCTTCTTTGGTGAGATGTGTAGATAATTCTGTTGTGGGTTCGACATATGAAATTTCGGGGACAAAGTAGAGTCTGGAGAGATTAGCGTTTTCTAGCATGGTGAGGATTCTATCATAGATCCCCATCTTGAGCAGTACGCTTGAGCAGACGAATTTTGTTGGTTTTAGTATTTTGTCGATGGAGGGGAGGGTGTGGATGTAAAGGTTTTCTGGTGGTGGTGCGGTTGTGGTGAGTACTGAGAAGACGGGGGTAGTGGTGGTTGCGGGAGTGGTAGTGGGGGTGGTGGTAGCGGTTGATGGGATATGTCCTGTTAGGGTTTGTTCCCTAGCAGTGGCGGGGCGGACCTGTTTTCTTGCCCGCTTTTTTGGGGGTTGTTCGGTCGTAGCTTCTTGGACCTTTCGTTTCCCCTTGAACTTTTCAGCTGGGGATTCTTCCTCGGAATGTGGCTCGTATTCAGAGCCTTCATCACTGGAAGAATTTTCTTCCACTTCTTCTTTAGGCTCCTCAGCTAGACTTTTGTTGATGCGGTCAATTTCACACAAGATCGGTATGATGTTGACCTTTGGTGGGGCCTTTCCAGTCTCGTTTTAGTTATCTACGATCTTTTGGAGCCTGGCTCGGTCCTCTATTAGTTCTTCTATTGTCCAGAAGGGGTTGTCAGCAGTTCCAGCCATATCTGAAATTTTACAAAAAATCATGTGTTAGAATGTTTTGGATTGGCAATGATAAAAAAATTATTTAAAATTATGGTGTGCATGTGTTAATGTTTTTGTTTGGGTTTTGGGTTTTAGAGGAATTCAAACAGATCAAATGGTTTTAAGACCGTTTGTCTCCAAACGGTTTCAGGACCGTTTGGCTCCAAACGGTTTCGGGAGGCTCCAAACGGTTTCGGGACCGTTTGGCTCCAAACGGTTTCAAGACCGTTTGGAAGGTGGAACGTCGGGGGTGCAGCGGATGGTGGAGAAGTAAAATCGGTGGTGATAGAGACGACAGAGTTAGTAGAGATGATGGTGGCGATGGAAAAGGGGGCCGCGTTGGTGACGTAAATGTCGGTGATAGCAGAAATGGAGGTGGTGCAAAAACGGAAGCGCTGAAGATGTGGCATGCTGGTCTACCTTGTAGCTGCTGGTGAAGATGACGACGGCGATGCGAAGGGCGGTGGTAACTGAGGTGCAGTTGCCGTGAAGACACACAGAAATAGGAGTGACAGTGGCGGAGAGAACCTGCGTCGTGAGCTGCGCGGGTACAAGAGCAGGGGGGATGAAACAGTGGGCGCGAGGGTTTAGAAATCTTGAGAATCCAAAGAAAGAAGAAGGAGAGGGGGTAGGGTTATATTTATAGGAATCAGGGGTTGACTATACAAATTCCCTAGGTTAAACGGTTTGAGACCGTTTGGGATCCAAACGGTTTCTAGACCGTTTGGCTCCGAACAGTTTCTAGACCGTTTGGCTCTGAACGGTTTCAGGACCGTTTGGCTCCGAACGGTTTCAGGACTGTTTGGCTCCAAACAGTTTCTGGACTGTTTGGGGAAGGCTTAGGTTTTTTATTTTTATATTTTTATGTTTGTTTTGGTTATGTGAATTTTTATATTTTTAGATGATAAACTTAGGTTAAACGAAAGGAACAGAAAACAAAGATAAAAGATAAACGGCGATAATCAGATCTTGGGTTGCTTCACAAGTAGCGCCTGGGTTTTACGTCACTGGCTCGACGAAGTTTTGATTTTGTTATGGGGATATTGTGGGGTCTCTGATCTCAATGGTCTGTCTCGGAATTTTATCTGTAGGAGTATAGTATTTTTTCAGTATATGGCCATTGACTGTCCTTTCTCCTCCATTGTCATCAACAATTATGATGGCTCCAGTTGGGTATATATGCTTGATAGTAAAAGGCCCATACCACTTTTTACGAAGTTTCCCAGGGAACATTTTGAGTCTGGAGTTGAAAAGAAGGACTTTGTCTCCGATGGCGATGCCTTTTCTTTTTAGATGGCCATCGTGCCACATCTTGGTTTGTTCTTTGTAAATCCTGGCACTTTGGTATGCGGTCATTCTGAGCTCCTCTAGTTCCTGCAACTGTAGTTGTCTATTTTCTCCAACGCTTTTAAAATTGAAGTTCAGCTGTTTAATAGCCCACCAAGCCTTATGTTCTAATTCTACTGGGAGATGAAATGATTTCCCATATACCAAACGGAACGGTGTTGTTCCAATTAGCGTTTTGTAAGCTGTTCGGTAAGCCCAAAGGGTATCAGAAAGCTTGGTGGACCAGTCAGTACGGTGTCTGTTGACGGTTTTTCTCTAAGATAGCCTTTAGTTGTCTATTCAAAACTTCAACCTGACCACTAGTTTGTGGATGATATGGCGTGGCAACTTTATGGTTGACTCCATATTTCTTTAAGAGGGCTTCAAAGCTTCGCTCCAGAAAATAGGTTCCTCCGTCGGATATGACAGTTCGGGAACTCCAAATCTGGGAAAAATGATATCTTTAAACATCTTAATGACTGGTTTGGAATCGCTGGAAACTGTGGGTATAGCTTCTACCCATTTCGAGACATAGTCCACAGCGACCAGTATGTAAGAGCATCCATATGAAGAGGGGAAAGGACCCATATAGTCTATCCCCCAAACATCGAAAATCTTGATCTCCTGCCACATAGTGAGAGGCATTTCGTTTCTTTTTCTTATACCACCGGAGAGTTGACACTTGTTGCATGATTTTTCAAAATCATGGGAATCTTTTGCTATTGTCGGCCAAAAGAAACTCGATTGTAGGACTTTCATGGTGGTCTTTTTTGAACTCATATGTCCTCCAGTGGGGCTGGAATGACAATGTTCTAGGACATGAGTAATCTCTTCTTCAGGTAGGCAGCAGCGGAAAAGTTTGTCTGCACATAGTCAAAAGAGATAAGGTTCATCCCAATAGTATTACTTGACATCATGGAGGAATTTCTTTTTGTCATGGTAAGAGGCAGAAGGGTGAATGATTCCCGTAGCCAGATAATTTACTATGTCAGCATACCAGGGGAATCATGTAGTAATTTTCATTAGCTGGTCATCAAGGAGGGAGTCTCGGATAGGCACTTTATCATCATCCTCGACTTCAATACGGCTGAGATGATCAGCGACAACATTTTCCACTTCGCTTGTCTTTGATTTCCAAATCAAATTCCTGAAGCATCAACACCCAGCGGATAAGTCTGGGTTTTGCGTCTTGCTTCTGAATTAGATATCGTATGGCGGAGCGGTCAGTGTAGACGATGACCTTAGCTCAAATCAGGTAGGAGTGGAATTTCTCAAACGCATAGATGACAGCTAAGAACTCTTTTTCTGTAGTGGTGTAGTTCTTCTGTGCTTCATCGAGCGTTTTGGATGCGTAGTATATTACATAAGGTTTCTTGTCGATTCTTTGCCCTAACATGGCCCCGATGGAATAATCGCTGGTGTCACACATGATTTCAAAAGGTTGTGATGGGTGCAGAGACTAAATCATTTTTTAGAGTTGTGAAACTTTGTAAGAATTCTTGATTAAAATTAAACTCGGTGTCTTTGGTCAGTAGTTGGGTCATGGGTTTTGCTATTTTTGAGAAATCTTTAATAAATCTTCTGTAAAACCCAGCATGACCCAAGAATGCTCATACTTCTTTTACGTCTTTTGGCGGTGACAATTTTGAGATAACATCAATGTTTTCCTTGTCCACCTCAATCCCTCTGTCACTCACTCTATGTCTGAGGACGACACCTTCAGTTACCATAAAATGGCATTTTCCCCAATTTAGGATGAGGTTTGTTTCCTCGCATCTTTGTAAACTTGTCCAAGGTTGAGTAGACAGTTGTCGAAAGAATCTCTGTAAACTGAAAAATCATCCATGAATACCTCTATTATAGATTATGTTAATCCTACAAAAATAGCAGACATGCACCTTTGGAAAGTAGCAGGTGCGTTGCACAACCCGAATGGCATTAATCTGAAAGCATAGGTCCCAAAGGGACAAGTAAAAGTAGTTTTCTCTTGGTCTTCTAGGTGTATAGGGATTTGGTAGAACCCGGAATAACCATCTAGATAACATAAGAACTTTTAATGGGCTAGGCATTCAAGGACTTCGTCAAGAAAAGGTAGAGGGTAGTGATCTTTTCGCGTTGATTTGTTTAATTTCCTGTAGTCGATACACATCCTCCACCCCGTCACAGTCCTTGTAGGTACTAGCTCATTTTTGTCATTTAGCACGACATTGGCTCCTCCCTTTTTGGGGACCACTTGGACAGGGATGACCCATTGGGAATATGAAATTGGGTAAATAATGCCGGCTTTTAGTAGTTTGAGGACTTCAAGGCGAACCACCTCTTTAAGATTGGGGTTCAGCTTTCTCTGGTGCTCTCTTGAAGGTTTGAATTCTTCGACCATGGGCAGTCTATGCATGCATAAGGTTGGGTTTATACCTGTCAGGTCAGTTATTTTGTACCCAATGGCTTTCTTATGTTTCTTTAACTCAACGAGAAGCCTTTCTTCCTGGCCTTTCGACAGAGTGGAACTGATGATAACTTGACATAATTTTTCTTTGTCCAAAAAGACGTGTTTAAGTCCCGTCGGTAGAGTCTTCATCTCGGGAGCCTTGGGTGCTTTTGTTGCTTCTAAAATAGTGACAGATTTGAGCTCCTCAAAGGTGGTTGTTGGCGATTCTTCAGTTTTCTCTAAGTGTTGCAAGCATTGTTGGACCAATTCATTAGCTGAGAATTCGAATTCTGGATTTGTTAGAACATTCTCTAACTCATCAGATGCCTCAGATATTTCCAATTGGGACATTTGATGTATTGCATCTAAGAGGAAAACCTCCTCTTGAATGATGGGACCTTTCATGTTGTTGAGGACCCGAAACTGAATTGCTTCTTTTCCCAATCTCAGAATGATTGTGCCAACTTCAACGTCAATGAGCGCTTTGGCGGTGGCAAGGAAGGGTCTGCCAAATATTATTGGGTATCTTAGATCCTCCTTGATATCCATAATGACAAAATCGCATGGGACATAGGCATCTTTGCCTATCCTGACTGGAATGTCTTCAATAATTCTCGGGGGTGCAGTGATAGTGGAATCAGCTAACTGAATTGTCATCATTGTGGGTAGCAAGTCAGTGAAACCCAATCTTTTACACATGGAGTAGGGCATAATTGATATGCTAGCCCCTAAGTCAGCTAATCCCTTTTTGCTCGAAGTATTTCCAATACAACACTGAATACCGAAGGAACCATGCTCCTTCTTTTTCTTTGGCATCTTATTAAGAATGATATCGGAGGTTGTTTGAGCTAGTTTGATGGTCTCTTGCTCCTCAGTAATGTACTTCCTTGATAGCAAAGTTTTCAGGTATTTAGCCCAAGCTGGTACTTCAGAGAGGGCATCGAGGAGCGGGATGTCGATATAGAGTTTCTTCATTGCCTCCTTGAATTTTTGGAATCTAGTGTCCATCTTAGTCTCTTTCAATCTTACTGGATATGGTATCCTAGGTTTATATTGCGGGACCTCTGACTCCTTGGGGGCTTGTTCCTTTTCTTTGCTTTTTTCAGTCTCTTCAGAATTCTCATTTGCTAGATTCGGGCTTGCATTTGGAACAAAGACATGTGTATCATCATCATCATGAGTAGCTTCATGAAAGACACGACCCGATCTTGTAGTGATGACATTCAATTACTTTGGTCTATTCTGATCGTGTCTTGGGTTCGACTCCGGTTGGCCAGCAAAAGTACCTGCTGGTGGTTTCAATTGGGTAGCAATTTGTGCTAATTGAGCCTCTACAACCTTCTGCTGAGCTTGCTGATTAGTGAGCATAGTTTGTTGCGATTGTAACATCTGCCTAATCATAGTTATCTCATCATTTGGCTGGGAAGGGATATTTTTCTGTTGAAATTGTTGTTGACCTTGATGTGGCTGTTGTGGAGGTGGTGTTAACTCAGGCTGCTGTGATTGCTGAAGTTGAGGGGGTAATTGTGGGTGCAGAGGAGGATGGGTGTATTGATAGTAAGCGGAGGGATTCCTTTGGTAGTTGGATCTTGGTAGGTTATTTCTAAGGTTCCCTTGATTTTGGTTAAAGTTGCTTTGAAATCCTGGTGGCAATCTATTAGAAGATCTGCCTTACGTTTGATGCTGCAGGTTGGCAGTCCCGCATGATTTCCATATTGAAACTTGGGGTGGTTTCTTGGTTGACTTGGATTATAGTAAACTTGTCCCGGTATGGAATGAATGGAATTAACTTGTTCGGACATTTGATCTTCAGGTAGTTCGATAATTGGTTCATACTGCTGTTGTGGTTTCATATCCATCATTACATTATAAAGTAACCCACATGACAACGTGGGGTGATTAGATGCGTGACATGCTTCACAAGTCCCTGTAGCAGCTTTAACTTGCTGGATTTGGGGTTTTTTCTTCTTATCATATTCTCCAAATGTAGTTTCAAGTGCGTGCTGTTTGTGAGCTATAGTCTTTAAAGCTTCGGCCATAGCCTTAATTTCCATTGATTCCTCATCTTTATAAACTTTGAGGACTCCTTTACCAGATGATCATCCCCAATTGGATTGGTTCTCAGCTCCAAGAGTAATGCTTTTCTGAGCATCTTCATAGTTATTCCTCATGAAATTTCCTCCAGATGAGGAATCCAGAAATTGTTTGATATCATCACTCACTCCCCTATAGAATGTTTCTATCAATTGATTTTGGGAGATACCATGATGGGGGCACTTCCTTAGAAGCTCCTTGAATCTTTCCCATGCTTCTGTGAGCGTTTCTCCAGGAAGTTGGGTGAAGTGGTTAATCTGTCCCCTAATTTCATAGGTCAATGAAGGAGGGAAGAACTTCTCCAGGAACGTTTCTTCCAAGGGATCCCAGGTGGTGATGATTGGCTCCCTATCAAGAGAGTTGTACCAACTCAAAGCCCTTACAGATAGAGTGAAGTGAAAAAGATGTTGCATTATTGCGTCGAAGGAAACTCTGACTTGTGGAACAAGTCGAAAAAGTGCCTTGAATCTCTTCAAGTGATCCATGCAGTCATCTCCAGAACTACCGGAGAATGAAATACCCTGCATGATTTGAATCCATTGTGTCCGGATCTCAAAATGAGGTATGTTGATGATTGGTGGCCAGACTGGGTGATTATCTTTATAGTTCTTTGGGACGACATAGTCTCGCAGTTGCTTGTTCCTTAGCTCTAACTGGGTAGCTTCGTTTTCAGCTCGGATGCGGGCTTGTTCTTCAGCTCAGATCTCCGCTTGGATCTGAGCATGAGTGTCAGCAATAAGTTGTGCTCTCTGAGTGGCTATGGCAGCGTTGACCCTTTCCATAACTAACACAGCTTGTCGTTGATCTTCAACCATTTGCCTGGCTCTTTGGCGGTTAAGTCTGATGCGGCAGTGGAAGATTCTCTCTACCTCAGAGTCATACTCTGGATCAGGGGAGAATCTGAGATTATGCGATGGTTGCATACACGTCTTCTACCTCAGTAGAGGAAGAAATATACTTGTTAGATGATGCGTAGGGTGTGATGAAATCAAGAAGATATGGAGTAATGTTTAAAGAAAAGTGAAAAACCCTAACCAACTAGAAAGATGGTAAATGAAATTAAAAGGTACCGTTGTCCCCGACAACGACGCCAATTTTTTTATGGTTCTTCCACTCGCGTGGAATTTCGTGCACCACTAAAAATCCTAAAGATAGTAAGTCTTTAGGTTTAGCCTTGCTTATACTAGGTTAAAACTCCACCCACGTATGCTAAGATACGTGAAAGTCTTATCGCAGTATAGTTAAGGGTCGAATCCACATGACAACGGTCTTGTTGGCTTCAACAATATGGAAAACATTAGAATTTCACTTAACTCCTTAATAATTGATATTTAGTCCAAAGATTTGATTTGGTTGTTTTAAACTAAGTGTAAGTAAAGTAAAAGCGAGAAGGTAAATTTAAGGTTGTTAACAATGATAAGAAACCACTAGGATGTGCTCGGTTTTCACCACTACTACGAATGGATCAAAACATATATCATAAAAACATAACCTTCAATAAGAGTTTAAACAGTTAGTATCTTTGTAGATTTAGTTTCCTTTCGGAGAAATAACTATGAGAAGTGTGGGAATGTTTCAATGCCAGCCATCCCTGAACGAGTGGTCACCTACTTTACATCATTTCCTTTACAAGGTGTGTTCCTCGACTTATCAAGGTTGTACTTTCATACGTCAACCGATTCCATTTCATAGTATGAAAGTACAACAATGGATGTGAGTTTACTCCACTTCTTGAAAAACACTCCTAGATACCGAAACAGATGCATGGTGGATACATGCATCAAGAACCAACATTCAATCGAGATTCGAATCTAATAGTACAAATGTAGACAATTCATACTAAAAGATAAAAGATAACACAAGTTGGTGATCAAGCAACAAGCATTCGTTAAATGATTGATGGCGAACTGAAAGAAAAGTATATCTCTATTGCAAAAATATGGATTACATTGCATGAAATGAAAACATGGGTAGCGGGGCTACTCCCCACACCCTAGTGAATGAGACTACTCGCTCATAGCAAAGACAAAGAATGAGGCGAGAAGAGAGAGAGAGAGAATGTCATCCCCACAAAGGAGAGAGGAAAGTCAACCCCTTGGAAAGAGAGAGAATGACGATCTTCATATTTCACAGGTTGCTCGATGATGAGGTCTCCTCTTCCCACCTTCTTTGGCGATGAGAGAGAAAGCATCTTCAGGATGGAGTGTGGATCTTAGACCGGCAGCCTTTGGGCATAGGATGGAGGATGGAATAGCTCTGGAGTAGTAGAGGCAGCCTCTGGACGTCTGAATACTTCCCCCTTTGGGAGGACCCCTCGGGTCTTATTTATAGGCTTTAAGTGGAGTCCAAACGGTTTGGGCAGTTTTGGGTCCAAACGGTCTTGAAGACCGGAGACCGTTTGGGTTCTGAGACCGTTTGGACCCTGAGACTGTTTGGGCTCCGAGACCATTTGGACTCTGAGACTGTTTGGACCCTGAGACCGTTTGACTCCATGCGGTCTCAGGGCCGGTTGGCTTCATGCGGTCTTGAGACTGTGTGACTCCATGCGGTTTTGGGACCATGTGACTCCATGCAGTATCGGGACCGGTTGGCTGCATTGGGTCTTGAGACCGTGTGACTCCATGCGGTCTCAGGACCGTGTGGCTTCATGCGGTCTTGAGACCGTGTGACTCCATGCGGTCTTGGGACCGGTTGGCTTCATGTGGTCTTGAGACCGTGTGACTCCATGCGGTCTCAGGACCGGTTGGATTCATGCGGTCTTGAGACCGTGTGACTCCATGCGGTCTCGGGACCGGTTAGATTCATGCGGTCTGGAGACCGTGTGAGGCTTTTGTGATTTTTTTGTGTCTTTTCTATAAGTAAAAAGAAAGAAAAGTTAATCTGACAGTATATTTGTAATAAGAGAGGAAAGTTAAGGATTCTATCTAATTTATCTGAGAAAGAGTATGGAAAACTGAAGGAAATAGCTAAGATAATATCACAAAATTGGAGTTTATCATAATTCCTTGTGGATCCAAGGAATTGCAGTAGACATGACATAACTATCGCCTTTTATTTTATATTGTATGTTGACGTTGTGGGATATAACATTTATATGATACATACTATATATGTGGTGATTAGATACATTATATATATATATGATATATATAAAATCTCTCAATCAAACATATTAAGTCTAAGACGCTTTCCAATAGAAACACACATGAAAAGCTTAATTGACCAAGCATAGGTTACACTAAAGTGTGGTGCACCATCTATCTCATGGAAGTGTGATGGTCATAAGGTAGGTTCTATCAAAGTAGGGTGCATTATTATCATGTTGGCTATTGGGTCAAGCTTAACTGGTAATTCTTACATGTTCTAAGCCAAGAGGCTTGGAAATGATTATGGAAAAGAGTTGCACATATCATCTATCCAAAATTGCATATGATGCAATTGGCAACTTGCCTACCTTGTTGATTGACTATGTATACTGATGTTGTTCAGGTCATAGTTGAATTATCTTTGATCTTGGCTCATTAGATTTTTTTTCACTATAATGTTCTAAATTGATACATGAGGATTATCAATTTGAATAAAATAATGAGAATGATAATTAATTAAAGACCTAATTATTGTCGCTCAAATTTTAATCAAATCAAATTAAAATTGAGTTTTTGAAAAAATTGCAAATTCTTTTGTAGATCAAATGAAAAAAATAAACGACACTTTTATCTATGACCAGTCTTGAAAAGGACAAACTAAATGGGAACAACTTATACAATTAGTTCAAGTTGCTGAGAATTCTTCTCACACATGAGCACAAACTCTATGTCTTGGAGACACCAAAGCCAAACGAACCCCTTCCCAAGGTACCAAGGGCTGACACAGATGCTTATAAGAAGCATACTAAAGATGTTGTGGATGTCAAGTGTTTGATGGTATGCTCCATGAACTATGAGTTGTAGAGGCAGCATGAGAACATGGACGTTATTGAGATGGTCACACATCTCAAGAATATGTTCCAACATCAGGCTAGATAAGAGAGATACGATGTCTCTAAGGCGTTGTTCAAGTGCAACATGGCAGAAGGAGATCTGATAGGTCCTCATGTGTGCAAGATTTTGGGTATGTGAAGAACCTTCCTAGATTGAGATTTCCCTTGAGCCAAGAGTTGACCACTGATGTGATTCTACAGTCCCATCTAGAGTCATACAGTCAGTTTGTCATGAACTACAACATGAATGACTTTGACAAATCATTGACAGAGTTATTGGGCATGTTGAGAATAACTGAGATAAAAATGAAGAAAGACAAGCCCAAGTTTGTGATGATGATCGAAAAGACAAAGCGAAAGTCTAAAGGGAAAGACAAAGCTAAGAAGAGTTCTAAATCTAGCCAGAAATCCAAGTCTTCAGATCTCAAAGCAAACAGAGGAGTAAAGAAGAGAGGCAATTGTCACCATCATCACCAGCCTAGACATTGTAGAAGAAATTGTCCACTCTGGATGAAGGAATTAAAGAATAAGAAGGAGAGCAATGAAGCCTCCACTTCAGGTATAAACATTATAAGATAAATTTGATTACTTTTCTAATCTTGGTACATGATACCAGATAAAAATCTGACATGTTTATGTGTGTGATCGGACAAGAAGTAAGGGGATTTTATGAAAAGACAAAGATGGATAAGGCAGTTCAAGAGTTCTGGAAGCCATAGTCTACATTTAAATTTATGTTAGCTCAATGGTCATGCAATAGAGTTAATAGAACTACTATTTCATTATGCCAATAAATAGAAATATTTTCTTTATGCATCTTGTATGGACACAGATGATTATCAATAAAGAGTTGTTACTACTTATATTTCAAAGATACGATCTTGTATGGCAATCACTAGTACACAAATGACCTTTAGTGTCTGTTAAATAAGCCTTTTGGCGTCAGTTTTCAAGCGACACCCAAGTGGACGCCGCTAAAAGTAGACACCTTCAACGCTGGTTCCATAACTGACAACACAAAGTCATCCACCGATTGCAAATCAAAAAACGCGCCAATAAGGGGACCATATGCGTCAGTTATCAAGCTAAAACCGATGCCATATCATAACCAGAATAAAAAAAACTTGGCCAAAAGGCATCAGTTATCAAGCAAAACCGACGCCACATCCCTTCCCAAATTAAAAAAATTGGCCCCAGGAAGGGATAAGATGTCGGTTTTATATTAATAACCGACGCCATATCCCTTACCGAATTAAAAAAAATTGGTCCTAGGACGGGATAAATACGTCAGTTTTATATTAATAACCGATGACTTAAGTTTTTATTGTCAGTTTCTTTTATTAACTGACGCCTATGTTTTGATTTTTTTTCTTCTTATCAGCTTGCAGGCCTACTGTCTGGCTGGTCAGTAGGATGATGAACTACATGTTTACAACATCCATTGATTTCAGCCAATAACATGCCACAAACTTGCAAAATTAACATGGATGGACAACAATTTATGATCATGTGATTCACATACATGTATAAGCATATTTAATTCATATTATTTTTCATCACACACATGTAGAAAATTGTAGTTCTATTTCAATATTCCTCCATTTTCACACATATTTAGAAACTTGCAGTTCCATCCATTTCATCTCTTATCACATTCAGACACATGTAGAAACATTCATGTATTCATCTTCGCATTCACATATATGACAATTCAAAAAAAATCATTCAGACATGTATATATAAGTGTGTCTTTCAAAGTTTCACATGTCATCAAATAAAAAAATAATTACGAGAACAAAGTTTAGAAATATAATTCTTTATTATTATCATCATCGTCATTATCGCCATCAGTATTCCAATCATAATAAAAAATTCCCACTTGTAAGGCTTTTTCCCATTGTTCTCTTACATCATCTAATTCTTCCATCATATAGGGAGTATGTACATCTAATAACTTTTCACCTATAGACAAGTCAGTTTTAAACACCTGCAAAGAGAATGACGTATATATATAATTAATAATATATAATAAGATTGATATATTTCATATTATCTAATGAGACTATATATAATACATGTTGTATGATATCGATTTCCATTGTAGCATGTTTGATAGTTAGGTCCATATATCACATCACATAGTATGCACATGCCCAACCGTTGTCTTGTGTAGCACACTATAAATTGAAACATACAAAATCTTCACAAATACAAACAAGCATAGTTCACATACATAATATATACATTGGAGTCGGGAAATTACTTTCACATTCTCCCAATCTAACTATTTCTTTATCTTGGAGATGTTTCCTCCAGCTTTTTTGTACACTTTTAAAGCCCTACATGTTAATGTAACACATTAAATTGCACTATTAAATAGTAATGTAAAAATATGAAAGATTTCTCATGTGAATGATGGCCTTTTCATTGGGTGTTCATATAATGTGTCTAATTTCTTCCCCACAGGATCTAGATAATAAACAGTGAACATCTTGGGGATAATAACCAGTAACTCTCAATGCTTATCACTAGAGATAAGAAAGTTAAAAATATATAACTCAAAATCCACAATAAAATGTAATTGTCTAAAGTCCAAATTATAAGCAAAGAAACTTACTCAATATTGAATGGAGCTATTATCACCGTCTTTTTTTTTACCAAAACATTTAAAAGCGTCAGAGCAGTACGAGATAACCAATGAAGGATCGCTATCTACACAATTGATCAAAGATGAAATTAGAAATCCCACATGGAGAAATGCAAATTCTTTACAGATCGTATGTAAGTGGATGCAAAACATATATTACGTATGCATTAATATATAGGAAACCATATCACCATATATAAAACAAGGTATATGAATATATAAACAAGATCTCACCATATCCATAGCTCTATCATAGATGTATTCAGCCAATCATTATGAAACAACTCCAAAATATCTTGTATAAATAGATTGTTATTGTATGATTCACCTGCAACATCCACCGGAATAGAAACATTTATTGGACAATTTGGGTTATGTTCGCCTATCCATACTTCCATACCCTTACAATTAGGACCTAACGAGGCATATAGGTCCTTTGGAAGCCAACTAGGTACTTTAGGAGGTAGAGGTGGAGGTCGAGATGTAGCAGGTTTCTTCCTTTTGACCAATATATATAATTTCAAATCAATTGAATCATATATACACACTAACAAATTAATGTAATGTAAATTTACCATACAATATAAGTATAGACGACATCCGTTTTGGGCCAAAATATCACTCTACTTTCTGCTTCACCAAGCGTTTCAGAATCTGGGTGGGCATATGGCAATAGATGATCCCTCCAATTGGGGAGTACATGTATCATGCTCACACGAACGACACCATATGGTACTGGAGTTCTATGAAACGTGTCCCCTGGAAGGGGTGGGTAAGCCTGGGCCTATGCAATGATAAATTCTTTGCTTTTTAGACGACATGGCTTCAACCCCAACAAATTTACATAAAGAATGTTATATACATATATACATAAAAATATCATCTTGAAAAGACTAGATACTATGTCATAAAAATACTTACAACATACGTGCTAGGTGGTGGGTCTATATGATTACTCCCAACCACCTCTATAGTAGGAGAAGAGCGACACACCACATGTACTATCTGAGTGGTAGTCTGAGATGCCTACCACTTACTAATTGCTTCATGGAGTCTCTTATCAAGTGCTTCCTTGACTCTCCTATTAATTAACTCATCTACCTATACATGGATAAAAGAAACACTAGCTTTTGATTATTGAATTCCCTTTTGCAATAACATTCTAAAAAAAGAATAGGTTATCTCAACATTTTATAATCCCTCTTTTGGGACATGTTTGCGTTGTGATTGCCCAAAGAACGCTTTTATGCCCACACCAACGCCTGCACCCCTAACACATCCAGGATGCTCTGGGTTACCAAGAGAAACTGTCAATTCATCCCTTGTTCCCTCAGGGATGAACTTGTCTAGTTCAAATATACTCTACAAAATTTCATATATTTAACTAGTATCCTAAAAATTAGTAATCTACAAAATAGAATTGCAAATAATAATAACTCACACATAGTTCCTTCCATACTAAATCTTTCTTCCCCTTAGGAACTTTATGTCAAGATTCTATAGTAAGACTACAATGGCTACGAGTAAGAACCCCAATATATGAAATAAATGAGTTATGGTTCACTCCAACTGGATTTCCTACATGATCAAAATCCACAGCCAGTTTGGGTCCATTGCCCCTTTGTTGTAGTAACTTGTTCATCATAGTGATGCCCCTCAATTTTTCAATTTTTTTCCACCGCTCATCAAGTGCCTCAAGTTCTTCAGGGGCTACATCAACAACCTAAATTTTGACATATAAATGGACATATAGATACAAATAGAGGATATATTTTTAAAACTTACATTGTGAGGAAGCACATTGATATCCTCACCCACATGGTAATCATCATCATAGTCATCATACTCATGCTCAACCATATGAAAGTGTCATTAAAAAATCAAACATTTAGCATTTAACATAACTAGAAGATAGTAAAACATTATAAAGTTCACATTCAGAAAAATAAAAATATAAAAAATATAAACAAGCATGCATGCCTCTAATACTGCAATCTTTTATCAAGTAACATTCCTTCAGTGTGATCTCCGCGCACATACAAGTCATCATTAGCTTTAATATTTGGTGGTGTTGGCAACCCAACTGAGAATGGACTGGAGTCATCATACTTATCATAGTACTCTTCTTCATCTATAAGATCTTCCATGAATTTCCTTTTACCATGAAGAACAATCGACCATTTATCATTTGTAGGATCATCGATATAAAATACTTGTTTCACCTGTGATGCCAATATGAATGGTTCACCCTTCTCGCCAATCTTTTCAAAGTTCACTAATGTGAAACCCAATTCATCCACTATAACTCCTTTGGTGTTATCAACCCAATTACATTTAAAGAGTGGAATTCTGAAATCTACGTAGTCAAATTCCTATATGTCTTCAATGACACCGTAATATGACATTTTAGCTTCACGTGGACTCTTATCCTTTGCACTTGCAAAAAACAATGAAGACGCTTGAAGGGTGACCCCACTGTTTTCTACGACACTCTTATCATCTTGACGCTTTGTGTAATATGAGAATCCATTTATGTCAAACCCTTCATAAGACATACCATTCAATTTTGGTTTAAAGATTAGGCATTTGATATTTTCAGCAAGATTATTTGGTGTTTGAGATAGTTGATGTAAGACTTTATCTTCAAACCACTTAATAAATGTCTTGTTATGCTCTCTAGAAAGCCACATTGAATTGGCTCGAGGATATTGTTTCTTGATGAAATTGGTATGTTCCTCGATATAAACACTCACTTCATCGATGTTGTGTAAAATATACAAGTGAGCTTGTTTCAACAGCTCACGACTGATTACTTTCATTCGTGATCCTAAAATTCCTTTGCCAGAATACTCCTCAATATTCTTGTCATTAACAAGAGCGTCATTACCACTCAGAAAGTCACTGCAAAAATCCATAACCTCTCTCACCACATAACCCTCACTAATACTCCCTTCAGGCCGATAATGGTTTCAAACATCACCTTTAAAAATGATCATGTATCATTCAAAAGGATACATCCAATGCAAGAAAACTGGTCCCAACATTTTCACTTCCCTAGTCAAGTGGACAACAAGATGTACCATAATATCAAAGAATAAAGGAGGAAAATACATATCAACCTGACATAGGGTAACAACCACTTCTCTTTGCAACTTATCTAGAGTCTCATGATCAATAATTTGCTTCACAAATTGTTGAAGAAGAAACAAAGTCTGGTGATTGGAAACCTTACATGCTTCGACAATATAGATCGAATTGCCATGGGCAATATTTGTTGCATTAAAGTGTGACAATCATGAGATTTAAGACCTATCAACTTCAGATATTTCATTGATACCAATCTACGAATGTTGGATGAGTAACCATGTGGCACCTTAACATTTACCAAGAAATCGCAAAAAGCTTTCTTCTCCTTACTAGACAACATGTAACAAGTAGGAGGTAAGTATGTTCCTCGATCGCTATTAGCTACTTCTATTAATTTTATCATTATTCCCATTTCACGTAGGTCCATTCTGGATTTTATCCCATCTTTAGTCTTACCTGGTATATTCAACATAGTACCAATGATGCTATCACATACATTTTTATCAACGTGCATGCCATCGATACAATGCTTGACTGCCAAAGAACTCCAATAAGGAAGATCCCAAAATATTGACTTCTTCTTGAATAAAGATTTGTCACTTCATGTGGCCATGGTACATTGTGATCTCTTACCAAATTCATTGATAAAGTCTTTTACTCTTTCATAAACAACCTCCCCTAGTATAGTTTTAGGTGCACTCCGTTCCTCATTCTGTCCATTGAACGCTTTGTACAACCTACGATATGGATGGAATTTTGGAAGAAACCTTTAATGACCAAGATATACAGTCTTGCTGCCATATTTTAGTCGTATTGAATCAGTGTTCTCTTCACATATAGGACACACTTTAGATCCTTTGACACTATATCCATACAAATTCCCATATGCTAGAAAGTCATTAATAGTGCAAAACAACATAGCATGCAAACAAAATGTCTCTCTTCGTGAAGCATCATAGGTCATCACACCTTCACCCCAAAGTTTCTTTAAGTCATCAATCAGAGGTTCAAGATAAACGTCAATATCATTTCCAGGTTGTTTTGGGCCCGATATCAACAACGACAACATAAGGTACTTATTTTTCATACACCACCAGGGAGGAAGATTGTATATAACAAGCATAACAGGCCAAGTGCTATGTTGGCTGCTCAATGTCCCGTATAGATTCATCCCATATGTACAAAGCCCAAGTCTTAGATTCCTGACTTCTTAACCAAATTTAGGGTACAATAAATCAATCTTCTTCCACTATGGGGAATCAGACACATGTCGTAGGATCCCATCAATATTTTTCTTAACATCTACATGCCACCTCAAATTCTTCGCATCTATCGTATTGGAAAACAAGTGTTGAAACTATGATATTATAGGTAGATACCACATCACCTTGGTAGGAGAACCAGTTTTAGACTCCCCCGAAGTCGTCATTTTAGACCTTGACGCACCACATTTTGGACAATCTTTCAAATCCACATAGTCCTTTTGAAATAATACATAATCATTCAGGCATGCGTGTATCTTCTTGTCCTCCATTCCCATTGGGAACAACAATTTGTTTAACTGGTATGTTGAGATTGGCAACTTGTTTCCTTCAGGAAGAATTTCTTTCAACAAAGACAACAATGACATGAAGCTTTTGTCGCTCCATCTATTGTTAGCTTTGAGCTTATACAATCTCAACACAGCGCTAAGCTTCATAAACTTAGTACAACCTGTGTATAACGGTCTCTCAACATTATGCACAATGTTTCTAAACATGGGATGTGGATCGGTGTGCTCTACCCCACAACTATCCAACATCACATCAACGATGTCTACTGGAACTGGTTCGTTCACATCTACATCATCGGAGGCAATTTCTTCTTCCACACAAACACTACTATCAACATCCATTGATTTCAAGTTTGAAATCTCTCCATCCAATGCCATTCTATATAGCCTTGTACAATCCCGTTGCACATGACATGACTTTTGATTTCATCACCAATGCTGACTTTCAAGTTGTTACCGCAATGCCTAAATGGACAGTAGAACCTATCTCCAGGTTGTTTCCTATGTTCCTGGGCAAATATAATAAACTGATCAAGACCATAAATAAACTCTAGGGTGCAACGATTTGGAATGGACATCCATGATCTATCCATTCTATGATCAAAGAGAAAACAAGTATATATTAGGGTTTAGGGTTTAAAGATTAGGGTCTAGGGTTAAAAGATTAGGGTTTATGGTTAAAAGTTTAGGGTTTAAGGTCTTATATATAATAAATGTGTACCACCTATCCCATTCTTTAACATCTAACCTCACTAGTAAGCGTATAATGTGTATTGGGTTTTTAAGAAAAATTTGGCAACATTTCCCCACTATTCTCCAAGTACATATGTACTTAGAGAACATACGGGGAAATGCTGCCAAAATTTTCTTGAAAAGCCAATACACAGTATACACTTACATCCTAAGTGAGATTAAGTGTTCAAGAATAGTCCCAAACCATGGACTATCCAAGATTTACTCCTAATGAGTAAATCTTGGACGGGTTTCTAGGCCAACAAATACATGTATGTTGTCATTCTTATACCTACAATCCTAGTTTCATCATTCATATCTTAAGTTTTGTGGAACATCATTTAATCATGCTTGTCAGTAAATACTAAACAGTAAATAAACCATGATTGAATGTCTTAAAGATTTGAATCAAAGAGAAAACAAGTATGTATCCATTCTATGATCAAAGAGAAAACAAGTATATATTAGGGTTTAGGGTTAAAAGATTAGGGTCTAGGGTTAAACAATTAGGGTTTATGATTAAAAGTTTAGGGTTTAGGTCTTATATATAATAAATGTGTACCACCTATCCCATTATTGAACACCTAATCTCACTAGTAAGTGTATAATGTGTATTGGGTTCTCAAGAAAATTTCGGCAGCATTTCCCCGCTGTTCTTTAAGTACACATGTACTTAAAGAACAAATGGGGAAATGCTACCGAAAGTTTCTTGAAAACGTAATACACATTATACACTTACATCCTAAGTGAGATTAAGTATTCAAGAATAGTCCCAAACTAGGGACTATTCAAGATTTACTCCTAATAATTAATGTTTAGACGGGTTTCTAGGCCAACAAATACATGTATGTTGTCATTCTTATACCTACAATCCTAGTTTCATCATTCATATCCTAAGTTTTGTGTAACATCATTTAATCATGCTTGTCAGTAAATACTAAATAGTAAATAAACCATGATTGAATATCTCAAAGATTTGAATCAAAATGAAGCCTAATGGCACATTGGGAGAGGGAGATTATACCTCACTTGAAGGCTGAAGAAGAAATATATGCAAGTCAACAGTGCAAACGGATGACACAGCAACTCAATTCAGCCCAAGAGCACAAGCACACCAACTCAATTTAGCCCAAAAACATAAATTCACGATTAAATTCTGTTATAATGTATTAATTAGGGGTCAATATGCATCAATTTTAGAGGACCAGGAAGAACTAACAACATTGAAATTTGGAACATTAATTTTCAGATAGCAAGAAGAGTGGAGGAAGAAGAGGAGCAGGAAGAAGAGTGGAGGAAGAAGATGAGCATGCAGGAAGAGGAAGAATAGTAGGACGAATAGGGAGAGGAGGAGTAGGAAGAAGAGTGGAGGAAGAAGAGGAGAAGGATTGCAGGAAGACAAGTGGAGGAAGAAAAGGAGCAGGAAGAAGAAGAGGAGTAGGACGAACAGGGAGAAGAGTAAGAAGAAGAGGTGCATGAAGAAAAAGAGTGAAGGAAGAAGAGTAGTAGGAAGAAGAAGAGGAAGATGAAGGAGGAAGTACCTGTCATGAAGAAGAAGAAGAGGAGAAGGATTGCAGGAAGACAAGTGGAGGAAGAAGAGGAGCAACAAGAAGAAGAGGAGTAGGACGAACATGGAGAAGAGTAGGAAGAAGAGGTGCAAGAAGAAAAAGAGTGAAGGAAGAAGAGTAGTAGGAAGAAGAAGAGGAAGATGAAGGAGGAAGTACCTATCGTGCAGTGAGCTCGTGGCTCCTCAGCAGCAGCAGCAACTCCACAGTGGGAATCTCCAGACCTAGCTAGCTCGATCAATTGACGGCGAGAATGAAATAGAGAGTCTGGCTCGTGTGGCTGCGCGGGTGCTATTAAGTTAAGTATCAGCGTCATTTATTAATAAAAATGACGCTCTAACAACATAGGCGTCAGTCATAACAAAAACCAACACCTATGTACAATCATAGTCGTCGGTTTAACATAAAACAACAAACGTCTATCAACATAAAAAATGTTCTTAAGTTACAACCATAGTCGTCGGTTTCCACCTAAAACCGATGCCAATTGGGCATTTGGGGGGGGGAGTTTTTTGCGGGGACAATGCTCAAACACACATCTGTGTTGGTTGGTCTAACAAAACTGACGACAAAGATGGGGATGAATTTTGTCTCGTGAAAGATCTTTAGTCGTCGATTACTTGCACAATAACTGACGTCGTATATGAAATTTTGGAGGTAATTTTTTTCCACTGGAAAATTGTATTTCACGGGTGATTTTAGACGTCGGTTTCTTATCACCAAACTGACGCTAAATAAAAAGCGATACCCGTGTCTTATGAAAATCAGCCGATCTTCACATATAGGTGTCAGTTTGTATTTGCAGCCGACGTCGTAGTTTAATGGCATCGGTTTTTGGGTTTCAACTGATGCCTATAAATGTGATGTTATACGTCATTTCTATAGTATTGAATCCCCTACCATATAATGATATTTTATGAAAAAATCACAATTGTAATGTTTATACCAAAAGATTATATATATGATAACTTGAACAAACCATAGAATTATCATTTGATGCACACATATGATGAGTACATCTCTAGAACATGTTAATTCTTATCTAGACTCCTTTTGGTTATTGAACCAATAAGAGACATGCATGTCTTATGTGTAAGATTACATACCACTTCTCACTAAGTGTAATGGAGAACAAGTATTCTATTAGAACTAATACATATGTTGTATGAAGATCTTCTAGAATAAGTGGTAAAAACCTATTGCAAGTACTTTAGTGTGTTTACTGATGATATGATGATATGCATGCAGTAAAATACAAATATCTTGAAATGTTCAAGTAGATGAAGCGCATAACTTCCTTAGAGGTATTAAAATACTTTGATATGATCAAATGTTGAAATACTTCATAGGAATAAGTTTAAGGACCTTATGGATAGACTGTGATAGTATATCATAGTCAATTCCACCTGAAACACAATGATGTGTCAGAAAGAAGGATTCACAACATCATGGGTCATGATGTGATTATCATTTAATCTAATCCTCTAATACCTTAAAGATAAATGCTTATTCACTAAATGTAATTACTATCTAAATGGTTTAATAAGACAACATATGAGACATGGCACAAGAATGTCCCAGTGTGTCTTAAAGATTAAAACTTGTACAAGTAAATAGTTTCTTAAAAATATTCAATCACATAAATGTTAATTTGTTGAACACTACTTATCTCAATCCAATGACAAAGTTTTGTTGATTGGATAAATAAATTCTAAAAGAATTAGTGGGAGTAAAAGTAGAACTCAAAAAGTTTGAGACCAGCAAGAAACATCTGAAACCATAAGAAGTATAAATGAAACCTTGGAGAATTACAAGTTGTTGTGGAATCTTAAGTTCATTATGTAACACATGACTCATGGTTCTAGTAGAACATATCTGAAGTTAGAAGATTGTGAATCCCATAAATCAGATAGGTTATGAGTTGATCATATGATAAGTAAACTATCAAGTAAGAACTATTGAGGAACCAAAGCCAGAGTAATGGATTAAGCTCATTATATCCAAAACAAAATCCATAAGACCAACAAGATGTGATCTTGGTGGAACCACCTAAAGGGGTAAAACCCATAAGGTGCAACTGGATTTTTTAAGAAGAAAACCAACATGGATAACGTGAAGGATAAGATTGGTTGTAGAGATTTTTGAATCAAGTTCAAGGGTTGAACATGATGGAATCCCTTCACCACTTGACTTGCTTACTAGTGTAACTTGTTAAGACTTGATGATTTGGCACATGGATATTAAGACCACATTCTTTAATAGGAATAATTAAGAGGTTGTATAAATGACACAACCTGAAGGGTTTGATAACTCAATTAATGCAAATAAAGTCTATAAACTACAAAAGGCTGAAGCAAGTATATCAGACATGGAATCTTAGATTTGACAAGAAAGTCAAAGAGTTTGACTTGAGTCAAAGATAAAAGATGAAATCTGTGTTTACAAAAGATTAAGTTGGAGCATAAATAAATATTCCATATATGATGAGTAATAACATCCCAATACTATGAGTATTGAGAACGGGCATGAAAAACACCTTCAACAATGAACAATTAGGTGAAACATCCTATGTGATAGGGATCCATATCTATAGAGATAGTTCTTGAAAGTTTCATAAACTATAATGAATAAGAGTTCAACATGAAGGAGTAAATGGGAGAGAATCTATCCATGACATGGGATCAGTTTCTTAAGAATCCATTATTTTGATTCTTATGAAGAATGGAATAGACATGAATAAGATGTCATATGCACCAAAAATTGGATCTATCATAAATGCCATATGATGTAATCATCCCATGTATCTTGTATGTACTAGACATGACAAGATGTATTTCTAATAAAGGTTATTGGAGAATGTAATTATAAATATCCATTAGTACTTGAGAAGTACTTAAGGATATGTTGTTAGTTGATAACAACAATGGAAAGTTAAGTGTAAATTGTTACGTTGATGCAAGCTTCCTAAATGACATAAAATGATTGCAATATAAAATATTTTTGATAAGTAAAGAGAAAAGAGCTGTGAGTTGGAAAGAGTTCTGAACGAAAAGCCATTAATCTATAAAAGAAGCTATATGTCCTGGTATTGTGAATAAAGGAATGTTGTATGAATCTAAGAGTTCATTTGATGCACTAATAGATGTTTGAATCATTGATGACATAATAAAAATACTATGCCAACAATGGAGATACTAGTTATGAAAGAATATCTGAGATCATAGTATGACATTTTCATCTCATATGAAATATCGTACAACAAAGAGAATTGAACCATTCAATATACTGACTATAGCAAAATCTTTCTAACTCCTTAGATTAGCACTTGCATAACGGAAACATGATGGACATGTTTAGATTACTAAGAATGAGATTTGTTGGTAATTGGCTCTAAGTACAAGTGGGAGTCTGTTGATAAGGTATGCCCGTAGAACTAATCATATGATGATTGACAAGGCATATAAATGATTTCACTATATATATATAAATATATATAAATAAATAAATATATATATAAAGCTTTTGATCACTACTACAGAAATGGCTTATAACGTCACTTTTCAATGCGTCGGTTGTATACATACACCGATGTCTAAATCATCCAGTGTCGGATAAATAAAACAACCGACATCTATCTATGAAGGGCAATCAGACACGGGTATCACTTTTATTTGGTGTCGGTTCCTTAATAAGAACCCGACGCCTAAAATTAACCACCAAATCCAAATTTTCCAGTGAAAAAAATTACCTCCAAAAATTAACATACAACATCGGTTTTTAAAAAAGAAACCGACGACTAAAGGTTTTCCGCGAGACAGAAATTTGACCAATTTTTATCGTCGGTAGTGTTACAATAACCGACACCATTGTGTTTTCACGCGCTTAACCACAAAATTTTTCACCTCCCTTTAGCGTTGGTTTTTATAAGGAAACCGACGACTATGGTCTTAATTCGCGAACATTTATTTTTGTCAGCATATAAATATAGACGTCAATTTTTATGTTTGGAACCGACGACTATAATTGAACAATAGTGTCGGTTTTTTGTTGGTAACCGACACTTATAGTTTTTATGGTCGGTTGTTAATAACCGATGCCTATTGTTAACTTAACAACACCTGTGCGAGCCAGACTCTTCCCCTTCTGTTTCATTCATTTCCGCGATTGAGGGTTTGCTGGTCCGACGATACCTCTACTCCACCGCCGCTCGCTGCTCCTCTGCCTCCTCCTCCGCCTCCGCCGCCGTTTTCTGGTGCTTTGGTCGCCGACGTCGCCACCACTCGCTGCCTCCAGTCACCGCACCTCTACTTCTGCCTCTGCCACCTCTGCTTCTTCCAACCGCCGCCAGTTCTCTGGCTGTTGCTCTAGGCCGGCCGCGGCTCCTAGGGCTCTGCTCCCTACTCTCCAGGTCGCTGCTCCGCTCTGACCACACCTCTTGTGTGCCCAATGCCGCCATGAAGGTACCCTGCTCCTGCTCTTCTTCCTCCTCTTTTTCCTCTGCCCTCAAGCAGGTACCCTGCTCTAGCTCGAATAATGTAGGAAATGCGTAGATTGTGAATAAAAAATGCTACGATTCACATTAATATTACCAATAATGTAGGAAATGAATGCTAGCTCCAATTATAGACATGTTGTATATGGTTTTGATCAGAAAAATGTGTAGATTGTGAATAAAATATACTTAAAGCTCTATTATTCTTCTTGTTACAAAGGTATAGTTAGTACACGAATATTAAATGATATTCAAGAAAACCCTAGTTTGATGAGCATGTTGTTAATCATGTTAATTATGATTCTTTTATTTATTCTGATGTCAGTATATAATTATGCGATCCCAACATCTTAAATTGAATTAGAATGATTTCAATGAATTATAGGGTTTTAAAGTCGATGATCATGTACATGTGGAGATAGGGTTATTAAACCAATAGTTATAACATAGTATGATCTTAATCTGATCTGGATGTTAATAAAAACGTAGTATGTTAAATATGATGATTAGGTCTATACATATAATGTCTAGTAAAGATTCCTAGACCTTTTGTCATTAGGGTAATTTTTATACATGTTTGAGTAAATTAGGGTTCTAATCTACCCTTTTGTCCTATATTTGATGCTAATTGTGCATATATGTTGAGTTTCATCTTACTCTTACCTAAGAATTTTTTTTCTTAATCTCTTATACATCACTATATTTAAGGTTAGTCTGTCTACTAGAGTGTGGGGATTAACCATGTTGCTTATAGTTTATAACATTGCATTGTGAATTATTGCATGTTTGAAACTATTGATTTCATGGTTTATTATTTAATAATGCTCTATAGATTAGGATTAACCATGTTTCCTGTAGTGTATACACATTTATTATATATAAGAATGACAACACATGTATTTGTTGGCCTAGAAACCCGTCCAAGATTTACTCATTAGGAGTAAATCTTGGATAGTCCCCAGTTTGGGGACTGTTCTTGAACACCTAATCTCACTTAGGATGTAAGTGTATAATGTGTATTGGGTTTTCAAGAAAATTTTGGTAGCATTTCCCCGTTTGTTCTCTAAGTACATATGTACTTAGAGAACAGCGGGGAAATGCTGCCGAAATTTTCTTGAAAACCCAATACACATTATACACTTACTAGTGAGATTAGGTGTTCAAGAATGGTATAGGTGGTACACATTTATTATATATAAGAAGGACAACACACGTATTTGTTGACCTAAAGTTTTAATCATGCATAAACTCTAATATGTTAACCCTAGACCCTAATCTTATTGTAATATATAGCTTGTTTTCTCTTTGATCATAGAATGGGTAGATCATGGATGTCCATTCGTAATCACTGCACCCCAGAGTTTATATCTGGTCTTGACCAGTTTATTAGATTTGCCGAGGAACATAGGAAACAACCTGGAGATAGGTTATATTGTCCATGTAGGCATTGCAGTAACAACTTGAAAGTCAGCACTGGTGACGAAATCAGAAGTCATGTCATGTGCAGCAAACATTGAAGCTAGGGATCACAATGACTTGTATGTTCATAGGGATCATAATGAAGGATTGTTAATTGATAAAAGATCACAATATTAGAGGCATGGATGTTTATATTTTTATTATGTTTTATTTTTCTGAATGTGAAATTTACAATGTGAATGTGGACTTTACAATGTGAATTACTTTACAATGTGAATGTGAACTTTACAATGTGAATTACTTTACAATGTGAATGTGTACTTTACAATGTGACCTTTACAATTAGTGTTACTTTACAATGTGAAATTTATAATTTGAATGTGAACTTTCCGATGGCTGAGCATTCCCATGATGACCGTGCTGATGATCACCGTGAGGGTGAGGACGTGCTTGCACCGCCTGACAATGTAAGTTTTAAGAATATATCCCTGAGGTTTCTATCAATATGTTCATTTATAATTATATTATGTAAGTGTGTTTTTTTTAATCAAATTTTAGGTTGGTGATGTACCCCCTGAAGAAATTACAGCACTTGATGAGCAACAAAAGAAAATTGAGAAAGTGAGGGGCATCACAATGATGAACAAGTTAATACATCAAAGGGGCAATGGACCCAAATTGGCTGTGGATTTCGATCAGGCAGGAAATCCATATGGAGTGAACCGCAACTCATTTGTTTCATATCTTGGGGTTCTTACTTGTAGCCATTGCAGTCCTATCCTAGAATCATGGCATAAAGTTCCTAAGGGGAAGAAAGACCACATATGGAAGGAACTATGCGTGAGTTATTATTATTTGTAATTCTATTTGTGTAGATTACTAATTTTTAGGATACTAGTTAATAGCAATTCTATTTAATTTGCAGAGCATATTTGATCCGGATGAAAATCTGCATCGTAAATGTGTGATGCAACGTTGTGGGAGGGTCCTAAGGAACTATAGGACCAATCTCACCTGAGATTACATACACGATGCTGAGAATAGGTTCTTAATTGATTCCAATTCTAGACATTGATCAGTATTTCACTAACTCTACACTAATAATTTTTTTTGTATTCTCTTTGAAAAATAAATATAGGAAGAAGGAAGCCACACAGCAATGGAACTACTTGGACCCCAAAGAATGGGAGAAGTTTGTTACCCAAAGAAAAATAGATGAATTCAAGGTATAAAGCGCCACTCCCAATTTAAATAATATACATTTTTATGTATTCACCTATTCAAGATTAACCTTTAGTGTTACTAACCAAATCAATTTCCTAACTAACTAGGCTATCAGTGATGCTCAACGAGCAAGGCGTGCACTGAATGTGCATGACCACACAATGGGTCCAAGAGGATATGCAGGCGTTCGCCAAAGACTACATGCTGAGTCTACTCATCCTACTACTACTCAGGAGACTGCAAAGTCCTCTACTGCTGCTCCCTCACCTCTACCTCGTCATGTTATGTGGATAGTTGGGAGGCAAAACAAGAAGGGAGAGATACCCAAGCCCGCAACCGCTGAGGCGGCTGCAAAAATGGTAAAAATCAACTCTTAGAGCAATCTATCAATATTTATTATTGTTATGTTTACTTATGAATTTTTTTTGATGGTGATTAGCGGGAGCTGCACGAGAAGAGGAAGGAAGGCAAGTTCATCCCTCAGGGCACAAGGGATGAACTGATAGTTGCTCTGGGTAACCCAAAGCATCCTGGACATGTAAGGGGTGCAGGCGCTGGTGTGGGCATCAAAGCGTTCTTTGGGCCATCCCAGTGCAAACATGTCCCAAAAGTGGGACTTTCACAAGTTGAGGTAACTTATTCTTATTTTAGAACGTTATTGCGAAAGGGAATTCAATAATCAGAAGCTAGCATTTCTTTTATCCATGTATAGGTAGATTCCTTAATTGATAGGAGAATCGAGGAAGTACTTGATAAAAGACTCCATGAAGCAATTAACAAGTGGCAGGCGTCTTAGACTGGCACTCAGACAGTACCTGTGGTGGACCTCTCTTCTCCTACTGCTCGTATTGCAGAGGTTGGGAGTAATCCTATAGACCCACAACCTAGCACGTCCTCTGTAAGTATTTTTATGGCATATATAATAGCTAGTCTGTTCAAGATGATATGTTTGTGTATATATGCATATAACATTCTTTACGTAAATTTGTAGGGGTTGAAGCCATGCCGACTAAAAAGTGAATGATATATCGTTGCAGAGGCATCGACTTACCCACCCCTTAAAGGGTGCATGTTTCATGGGAGTCCAGTACCAGATGGCATGGTACGTGTGAGCCCGATATATATACTCCCTGGCTGGACGAATCTTGCACTACCTCATGCACACCCAGATGCTGAAACACTTGGTGAGGCAGTAGGCGGAGTGATACTGTGGCCTGAAGCGGATGTCCTCTATATTGATATTGTATGATAAATTTTCATTACTTTAATTTGTTAGTGTGTATATATATATGATTTAATTGATATGAAATTATATATACAGGTCAAAAAGACGAGACCCGCTACATCTCAGCCTCCACCTCCTTGACTACCAAGTTGGCTTCCAGGGGACCTACATGCCTCGATAGGTCCTAATTGTAGGAGTGTGGTAGTATGGATCGGCAAACATAATCCAAAATTCCCTATAAATGTTACTATTATGGAGAATGCTACAGGTAAATCATATGATAACAATATTTTTATACAAGTTTAACATACGTATTAATGCATACGTAATAGAAGTTCTGGATACGTATTAATGCAGGTCAAACATTCAGAAACAACATATTTATACAAGATATTTTGGAGTTGTTTAGTTATGAATGGCTGAACACATCTATGATAGAGCTGTGGATATAGTGAGATTAATGCATAAGGCAATCTGGTTTATACATCCATATACCTTGTTTTATATACGACAATCTGGTTTCTTATATATTAATGCATACGTAATACATGTTTTGCAACCACTTATATAAGACATACAAATTTTGGGTTTTCCCATGTGGGATTTTTGGTTCCATCTTTGATTAGTCTTGTAGATACATACCCGTATTTAGTTACTTCATACTGCTGTGATGCTTTTGAATATTTTGGTAAAAATAATAAGATGGTGATAATAGCTCCATTCAATGTCGAGTAAGTTTACTTTGCTTGTAATTTGGACTTAAGCAAATTACATTTTTATTGCGGATATTGAGTTATTAATTTTCTACTTTCTTACCTATAGTGCTAAGCATTGGGAGTTATTAGTTATTGTCCCCAATACATTCACCGTCTATTATCTAGATCCTACGGGGAGTGAGTTGGATGTATTATATGGACATGCAATTAAAAGACAATTATTCTCATGAGAAATATTTTATGTTTTTATATCTGTTAACATATGTTATTGCATTACTATTTAATTATGAAATTTAATGTGTTACATTAACATATATAGGGCTTTAAAAGAGTACAAAAAAGCTGGAGGAAAGGTCCCCAGGAAAAAAAATCTAACACTCATTTGGGAGAATGTGAAAGTAATTTCCTGACTCCAATGTATATATTATTTATGTGAACTGTGCTTATTTGTATTTTTGAATATTTTATATGTTTCAATTTATAGTGTGCTACACAAGACAACGGCTGGGCATGTGCCTACTATGTGATGTGATTTATGGACCTAATCATCAAACATGCCGTATTGGAAATTGATAACATACAACATGTATTATACATAGTCTCATTAGATAATATGAAATATATGAATCTTATTATATATTATTATAATTATGTATATACATCATTCTCTTTGTAGGTCTTTAAAACTAAGGACTTCAACACAGGTGCAAAGCATTTCGATGTACATGCTCCCTATACGAGAGATGAATTAGATGTTGTAAGAGAAGATTGGGCAAAAGCCCTGCAAAGAGTGGGAATTTTTCAATATGATTTTGTTGACAATGATGACAATGATGACAATGATGAATAAATAATAACTTTGTTCTCATAATTAATTTTGTGTGAATGTGAATGAATTTTTAGGAATTGGCATATGTGTGTGAAAATCATCAATACATGAATGTTTCTACACGTGTCTGAATGTGAAAAGAGATGAAATAAATAGAACTGCAGGTTGCTACTGGTTTCTACATGCGTGTGATGAAAAAATAATATGAATTAAATGTTCTTATACATGAGTGTGAATCACATATATATAATATTGTCCATCATGTTAATTTTGCAGGTTTGTGGCCTGTTGTTGGCTGATATCAATAGATGTCATAAAACCTACAGCTCATAACTGAATTGTAGGTTTCTCATCCTGTGACCAGCCACAGCAGGTCTGTAGACTAATAGAAAAAAAATCAAAACATAGACATCGGTTATTTGAACAAAACCAACACCTATGTTATACGGCGACAGTTTTTCACCTAAAATTGACGTCTATGTGACCAGGTACCACGGCCGTGCTGGGAAGCACAGCCGTGGTGGCAGGCAGGGATTATGGCGTCGGTTATTATCACAAAACCGACGTCGGTTCAGATGATGTGGCGTCAGTTTCTTTTAGAAAACCGACGCCTATAATCCCTTTGTTGGCGTGTTTTTGGTGGCGGGAAGAGTTTTAGCGGCGGTTGTTTAGTAAACAACTGACGCCTATAGTCCCTTTTCTGGCGCATTTTCGGTGGCGGGAAGAGTTTGGGCATCAGTTTTTACTAAACAACCGATGCATATAGTCCTTTTGCTGGCGCGTTTTCGGTGGCGAAAAACGTTTTGGCATCGGTTGGGATCCCACGTCGAAGGTGTCCCCCTTTAGCGGCGCCCACTTGGGTGTTGCTTTGAAACTGACACTAAAGAGATTAAATAACTGACACTAAAAGGCTTTTATGTAGTAGTGGATTCAATATGTATCACTCATATATATATATATATATATATATATAGAGAGAGAGAGAGAGAGAGAGTCAGGCTAGAATACACTTGAGTGTACGGATCACACGAATACACTCAAGTGTGTTTGCATATCAAGACTATTTTTTGCAAAATGTAAACCATTGATCTTCACCGTCATACTATAACTAGGCTACATACAAATTTTGAGCCCATTTGGATGAGTGTAAGTCACTCATCCAAGGGCAACAAAATCGACATGCGAAACTAATTTAAAATGTATAATTTTTGCGGTCTTCATAACATGAGCTATACATATCCAAATGTGCTCAAATTTTGCGTATGAGTTGTTCACAAGATGTTTAAGAAGATCAATGGATTAGATTTAAAAAAAATATTGCATCATGAAAAACTACTTGAGTGTATTCCGCTCCGGATACACTCGAGTGTATTCTAGCCTGACTCTCTCTCTCTCTCTCTCTCTCTCTCTCTATATATATATATATATATATATATATATATATATATATATATATATATATATATAAAGAAATATTCCGATTCAGTATGTATCACTCAGTTATGATATAATGAGGAGACAGAGTGAATGTCTAAAGAATGATATTACTCAATGACATATGTCTTCAAGACATGACTTGGAAGAATGATATCATACATATGTTAAGAGTAGGTACATTCTTATTATGTCCCTCGTTAGTTGTTATCGTGGAAGGTAGATAGACACCAATAACACTAAAGACTAGAGTGTGGGTTGGTTGATGACAAAGTCTCATTAGTCATGATATGGGATATCAAATCAGACACACATATATTTGTTAGGGAATAAACTATCAGACATACCCACCTTGAGAGTGACACATGGAAACCTTATTTGGTTGTCATAGTCATCTCTCATAGTGAAGGTGGTGATTGTGATTATTAGACCTAAAATAAACACTCATAACATGTCATTAAGTACGCTCTGACATCATCAAACACAATACTGAAACATGACTTGTCATAAAGGTGATGATTGGATGATTGTTGCACATGGGGCCTGACTATGAGTGATAGATATGGGATTTATCCCTCCTACTAGAGCTTGATATACTAGTCACTTGATAAGAGAGACTGAGAATGAGATGCACATGCACATGTGAATTAATATATGATATCGAGGTCACATATATCTCAAACAATATGCTCTTGGTTCAAGAAACTTGGATTGAACATTGAGAGGGTGATGTTTGCATGCCTCGAGTTCATTCCAGATATCATAGATAAAGGTATTATACAATCATTGCAACACCTTACATAGATTGTAGGTTAAAGTTGTTCTCCAACACCCTCTTTAACATGATGGTGCCTAGGGTTTCTCCCAGGGCGACTAACGGTGATGGATGAGGAGAACAAGGATCACAAGGGGAGGAAGGAGATGGAGATCCTAAGAGTAGGAAAATCTCTATCCCACTGGGGACGACTGGTTTAAGTCTCAACTATGCCACCCGTGGTCATGAAAATCCACAACAAGATGGCAGAACACCGAATATAGGAATAGGCAGTTCTATGGACGTAGACGGCACCAGAGGTCAACTACAGTTCCCACCGTTATCCAATGGAGGAGGCGCCAATGATGCTTCACCTACAGAAGTCACCCATCTATCCTATAAGGACGCGATGAGGGGACACACAGAAGACAACCCACATAACTTCATTCATATTGATGCAGATAGCAGTGGAGTCGCGCTACATGCCTTAGACATTTAAGTAACGGCTGACCAGGGCTTCCCCTCCTTTCGTGTCTAGAAAGAAGCCCTAGAGGAGTTTCTTAAACCATGGAAATATACCGTCATGGTAAAACTGTTGTCCCGTGAGATAGGGTACCTGACCTTAAGGGACAGGTTGAAGGCCTTGTGGAAATTTCTGGGAGGGTTCAATCTAATTGACATTGCAAATGACTACTTCATTGTCCAACTTCAAGCAGAGGATGAAAATGCCCAAGCCAGTGGCCCTTGGCCGATCTTTGGATCCTACCTTACTGTCCAAAGATGGACTCCTAGGTTCTACCTGGACATAGCAACACCCCCACAAGTAGTAGCCTGGGTAAGAGTCCCAAACTTGCCAATACATCTGTACCAGGAGGCCCTTCTCAAGGAGATAGGGGACAGACTGGGCAAGACCATCAAAGTCGATATGAATACGAAGATGCGGAGGCAATGGAGATTTGCACGTATTGCGGTTGAACTGAATATGGCGAACCCCTTGGTCCCACTCATACTGGTGGATGGAAACAAATACAAGATAGAGTATGAAAATATCCCATTCATATGCTTATACTGTGGGAGGGCGGGCCATACTGAGAAGGATTGTCGGTCTCACCTTGACACTGAGATAGAAGCGATGAAGGCGAGCGTCAAAATGGGAAACCTGATCCCCCAGGAAACCCCAAGGAGGGAAGGTTTATCAGAATCGATACATGCAAGACCTATCCCAAGGAAGCCCAGGAAGCCAGCTGCTACAGACCCTCCTCTGAGTAAGGCCATGTAGGTGTCGAATAGGTTCCAGGGCCTTGAAGGCTTTGAAGACGATGATCAGGTTCACAAAGTTGTAGACGCGGACAACTTCACAACTAAAAATATGGGAGGTACAGACTAGAGAGTGAAGAAGAAGTAGTGGAAAAAGCATACAAAAACACAAAGCAATGATCAGGTGACTCCCAGACAGGATCCTGCCAATGCACGTCCCCCAAGAGCCGTTCAGACTCAGAGTGCTACCTCTAGCCACACAACAGCGATCCCCTCAGGCGATACTATGTTGCAAGGGTGAGAGAGTGCAAATCATCCCTTCCCCATGATGTCATTCCACATGGGTGACCATACCGCAGGTGGTGGCACATATGTTTCATATAGAAGCCTGACAAAATCATCAGCTGGCATCCATCTGAGAAACCAAGAAGTGATCAATGCAGGAGATCCCGGAAGGGCATCAATGCGGAAGTGAGGGAAACCATCCTTGCTTCAAGATCTCGAGAAGGAGGTACAGGAGATGGGCAAGTCCACCCTTTTTGAAGATAGCCAATGAAGGCAATGTGTTGGAATGTTCAGGGTGTTTGTGACAAGGACACCCAGAACACAGTGAAAGATCTAGTCAATAGATATCAAGTCTCAGTTGTGAGCCTGTTTGAAACCTGTTACAGCGGTACCAGAGCTACGAACATCGTCAAGAATCTTGGCTTTCCCCAATCCCACAGAGTGGAAGCCGTGGGGGTTCTCAGGGGGAATTTGGGTACTTTGGAAGGTATTCATCAATCTAGAAATCCTACTCTCACACAAGCAATTTATCCATTATCATCTAGACAACTCCTTCTTCATCACCTTTGTTTATGGAGGCACTACTGGGAGCTCTCACAAATTTATCTGGAACCACCTCGTGAACCTGTCCACCACCATCAATGCCCCATGGGTGGTGGCTGGTGATTTCAACATCGTTATGTTCAGATCCAAAAAGTTTGGAGGCATGACCTTCGACAATGCAAATAGCCAAGATTTTGTGGAGGCTATGAAGCAATGCGAACTTTATGACCTCGGAGCTGATGGTGCACAAACGACCTTCCGACAAGGACTACTCCATGAACGCTTGGATAGAGCCATGGGCAATGTGGCCTAGTTGGAATCCTCCATATCCAGGCCGATCTCTGTGCTTGAGAAGAATCATTCTGACCATGCCCCTCTCCTTATTTCCTCAGCTGTGCTTGGGCCTAAGAGGAAGACAATACCTCACACGCTGGACAGCTGGAACATGATGGATGGTTTTAAGCATTTTCTTCTACAAAACCGGAATGCCAAAGCCTCCCTAGTTAACGTTGGCTCCACCTTTCTTAATAGGGCATCTGCATGGGAAGCTAGAGAAAGAAAAAAAGATAACAGAAAGAAGGACCGCCTGGGCCACCAATTGCGATGGAATCAGCTTCAACTTTCCATCCAATTTGATCCCATCATCTCTAAGAACACGGTGGACATCCAAGCTGAGCTTGATACTATTCTGAGAAGGGAGGAAGCAGACTGGAAAAAAAAGCAAGATGCGAATGGGTGGCTCTAGGGGACAACAACAATTTTTTTCCATGCCACTGTCAAAGAAAGAAGGAGGCGCAAAAAAATTACATGGCTCAAGAACGACACTGGCGATTAGGTGGAGGAAGGTGATGATCTGAATCAACTTGTTTTAGATTTCTTTGCTAACATGTACCAGGAATCTCCATCAGCCGCATGCCAACAAGCATGCTCATCCTTCATCAGAGCCTTCACCCCTCTCTCGACACAGGAGGTACCCGAGTTGTAAAAAATGCTGACGGCGGATGAAATCTGGCAGACGCTACACACCATGGCACCACTGAAGGTGCTAGGCCCGGACGACATAGATGCGGCCTTCTTGCAGAAGAATTGGAGCCTTCTACAACATCAAATTGTCCAGTTCATCCATCCCCTTTCAATGGGGTCCCGCTCGAGGAAGGCTGCACCAACTCAATGCTGGTGCTCATCCCCAAGACCTCCCATCTGAAAACTTGTGGCCAGCTCAGGCTGATATCCTTGAACAACGTTTGCACTAAGCTCCTATCCAAAGTGATCGCTACAAGATTAAAGCCCTTTCTATCGAGATGGATCTCACCTTTCCAATCCAGCTTTGTGCCAGGGAGGAAGATTGGTGACAACGTGATCCTTGTACAAAAAATCATTAGCTCGATAGAGTCTAAATAATGTCGCAAGCACTTCTTTGCACTCAAGCTCGACCTCATCAAAGAGTTCGACAAGATGAGTTGGTCCTTTGTGGAAGACACACTCCAAAGAACAAGTATCCTGCCTATAGTAATCTCTATCATCATGCAATTGCTTCACTCTGGAGAATCATCAGTTCTGTGGAATGGCGACATCATCGACAACTTCAAACCATCTTGTGGAGTCAAGCAAGGAGATCCCTTATCTCCCTATCTATTTGTCTTATGCATCAAATGACTCAGCCAACTCATTGAGGACCAGGTTTCCAGAGGTGAATGGAAGACGGTTCAACTCACAAGACAATGCCTCTACTTCTCCCATGTATGCTTTGCGGATGACATTATCCTATTTGGAGAAGCTACCCTGAAACAAGCCCGGGCAGTAAAGTGATGTCTTTGCCTCTTCAACAAAGCATATGGACAATTCTTGTCCAATGATAAATCCTCCATATTCTTTTCCACCAACACTTCTCAGAGTGCAAGAGTGAGAATAAGTCGAATACTGGATATCAAGGAAACCTAAAACTTTGGACGCCATCTGGGGGTACCTATTATAGACAAGAGGAAGAGTAAGGAAGACTTTCAGTTTCTCATTGAACGAATCCATGGCAAGATCATGAGCTGGAAACATCATTTTCTTTCCTTGGCTGGGCGAGTCACTCTCTCAAAGTTGGTCATTCTCTCACAATCATGCTATGCAATGCAAACTGCCATTCTACCTATCTCTGTGGCCGCTAGGATTGATCAACTCACAAGAAACTTCATATGGAGTATCTGTCATGCTACTACTAAAGTCATCCTGGTTGCATGGAGCAAGGTCACACTTCCAAGACACTTGGGTGGGCTTGGCATCAAGCCTGTGAGGGACTTCAACAAAGCTTTGGTTGCTAAATTAGCTTGGAACTTCATAAAAAATCTACAAATTCCCTGGATTACCCTTATGCAAGCTAAGTATGGAGGAAAGAACACTCGAAGCAATGCCGGCTCACACACTTGGAGAGGCATTAAGTCTCTTCTCCCTTTCATCCTGACTAACTCAAGAATGGCTCTAATTTCTGGCAATGACATCAATGTGTGGAACGACTTCTGGATTGGGGAAGGATTTCAACTAGTGTTGAGGCCAGGAAAGATGATCCCAGATGATCTAATCGACTTGAGGGTGGAGTGTCTAGTCTTAGATAAGGGACACTGGGACCATGACTTATTACATCATTGGTTCACTGATGAATCCAAAGAGGATATTCTATGCATGCCCTCTCCTAGACATGAATAAGGCGGAGATAAAAGGATTTGGAATCTCACTACAGATAGACTGTTCTCTACAACTTCTACATATAGGAGTCTCATGAACTAAGGCCCCATTGATCAAGCTGCTAGTGTTACTGCCATTGGGATCCTACCAATTCATCATAGAGTCAAAATGAACCTTTGGTAACTTTACCATAATAGGCTTTTAACTAATGAGAAGCACACCATAAGGAAACTCACCATGGACACATCTTGTCCAAGGTGCCAGCATGATACTGAATCGGTTCTCCATGCCACTAGGGACTGCCCGACAGCCAAGGCCTTATGGATGAAGCTTCTACCTAGCGAGGCCACCTTTTTCTTCCAGTGTAATTCAATGGGGGATGGGATCACCTACAATCTCAAGGCATTAAACAGAGTTCTTGAATGGCCCCAGACCTTTGCCATTGCCTGCTGGTGGCTCTGGAAGGCCAGGAACATATTCATTTTTTAGCACCACCAGCTTCCGCTGGCGGTGTTGGAAACCAACTACAGATTGGATTCTCGCATTGCAAAAGAAGCTTTTTAGAAATCCCAAAGAACAAACTTGTCAGCTACTAGCACTACAAGGACTAGTCCTCCCATTCTCAATAGAGACATCTTATTACATGTTGATACATCAGTGAACAAAGTGATTAACTCAGTAGCTACAAGCCTGGTTGCATGCTCCGTTGAGGGTAACTAGATTGTCGGGGAAACTTGGAGAGGAAGAGGCACTGACCCTATGAGAGGCGAGCTGATGGCAGTCAAAAATGGGATGGAGTACTTAGTGAAACAACAACTACAGATTGGAATGGTCTTTACTGATTCCAAGAATGCCGTTAAATGGATCATTGAAGTGGAATCCATGCTTGGGAAGTACAAGCTGCTGGTCCAAGCTATTAGAAGGCTCAATCCAGACAATCTTTCCCCTCCGGTGTACTACATCAACCAGAACCAAAACAAACTTGCAGACAGGTTAGCAAAATAATGTCTTAAGCAACCAACTAGCTATGGAAGGTGGTCCTCATGCCCTCATCAACTCCTGCCCAAGCTTGAAGCTGAGGCCTTATCCTTTCCCTTTCAACATGTTTCGTCTAATGTAACACACTGTAGCTTGTAACCAGTCTAGGATGGTAGTTCATGAAAAAAAGAAAAAAATGTTCTCCAACTTTCCATTCACTTAGGTAACACTGATGTGCGACTAGACACCGCTCCTTGATTGTGAAGTCATAAGCTAGTTATGGACATTCACTGCCAACGTGATATGGGACCTATATGGTCACACACATAGGAACTCATCTAGAAGAGGAGTTTGATCATGAATGATGATTAGATTGATTACTAAAGTGTTAGGTATTCAATTCATGCAACGAATCAACTGACTACGCTGCCAACCGATCGACTCACAAGGTGAGATGATTGTTTGGAGTACCAAACAATCGACTTAAGTGTTGAGACAATTGTTTGGATCACCAGACTGATTGGAATTGATTTGGCTAAAATTATACACGAATAAGGCGCCAACTGATAGGCTCACTGGGTGAACCGATTGGCTCAGGTTGAGCGAGACGACCGGTTCACCTGGTGAACCGATCGGCTCGATTGGGCCGAATGAAGGTTATAGTAGCTTTACTAAATTTTTGAGAAAGTGTACTCGTTTCACTTGTTCAATTTGATTGGGAAAATGAATTAATATTTGCATTAGTCAGAAATGATTTTGCCAAATTCATATGCGAATAGAAAATAGGTGACATGACCGTTTCGAGCTGTGAACTGATCGGCTCACATGCGAGACGATCTTTTTGAGTTTAGCAATTTGTAAAAATTCAAGATCTTCCGATCCCTTCCACTCCCACAATAAATAGGAACCCAGACCCAAATCCCTCCTATATATAGAGGGGTACTGGGGCTTCCTAGAACACAACATAGACAATTGAGAATCAATTACTGATGCAATGAATTTGAGTCGCATGTATAGGCTGGTTTCATACTTGTTTTGTGTGGTTATGTGTCATTTTATGACTATAATAGCATGATTCATATTCCTTTAGCCTATAATCATTATATGCTTCAAATTTAGTTTATTTTATCTTATTTTGTATAAATTATCAGAATTTTTGGATTTGATTTGTGTTTCTCTCTTTGTTTCAGGTACTTTGTATATCTGGACCCGTCGATACCATCGACGACTCTGTCGATGCCATCGACATGGCGTCAGTACCCAGGCCGGAGGGAGAGAATCCAAGTCGATACCATCGACCAAAGCCGTCGATGATCGTGAGATCGTCTCAGCCAGAATTAAGTCAAGACCGTCGATACTATCGATGACACTGTCAATAGTATCGAGAGTTCACCAGGTTCTAGTGACAGATTCCATTGTTTTTAGCGTCAGAAGTGCACCTTAAGGTGTCGATACCATCGACACCCCGTCGATGGTATCGATGTTATCAGATCAGAGTTGCGCCCAGAATTGCTATGAACGAATGGCTGCAATCTTTTGGCGGTCATAAGTCATGCCTATAACTAAGAAAAGACGGCCAAGACCTAAGGATCACGTTGCACTCAGCCGCACAAGTCTCAGAAGGAGAAGAGCGAAGAACGGAGCCCAGAGCTATGCCCCAGGAGAATCCAGAGCCGTATATGGATGATTTCACTGCCGAAAGGATGCAGATCGTGCATCTCGCACCAAGTATCACCCGAATCTTCTCCGTTTCAGGGGTTACATCATATTTTCTTTCGTTTCCCCATGTCTTCCTCTTTCTTCTCCATGTGTATTGTTGAGATGAACATGCGGGGCTAATCCCCTCTATCCTTAGGACCGGGAGTAGTCCGGGGAATCACTATATGATAATGTTATATTGATTATCATAATTTATATAACTTTCCCTTGATATGTTATCGTGTTTCCATTGCAATTTACTATGTTTGATCACCATAGTCAATTTCTAATACCGTTAATTACTTCTGACGAAGGATTAGTGGTTGAAAAGGCACGATTAACACATTAATTAATAAATTCCTTAGATAAGGTAATGTACGATTAATGGTGGATACTCAGAGAAATAATTAAAGCACCTAGATCTAGGGTATAAGTTACTACTGGCGTGGAACTGGCCTAGAACTAGGTAGTGAATTGTATCGCGGAAGCGAGCAATTCTGACTACAGGCCATAATCAGGGAAAGGAAACAAATTATGTTAATTGTGTTGATTTGCGTGTAGTGAGACCTCGCGGTGAAACCGCAATCCTAAGGATTCCCATTTAATTTGATTAAACTAAACATTTAATCATCGTTCACTTTTATTTTATTTTAGTTTTATTTTCTTTTTCAAAATCAAACTTATTTTTCCCATCGGTCTAGCTGATCGCGACCAGTTAGTAGTAGTCTACTGAAATTTATGTTTCCCTAAGTTCGACTCAGGCCTCACAAGGCTTATATTACATTGATACGTGCACTTACGTTTAACGCACGACTCTAGCGTGTCAAGTTTTTGGCGCCGTTGCCGGGAAAACGGTAAATTTCGACACTACGAGTGATGCAAGCGGCCACTCTAGGGCACTTTTTCTTTTTATTTGCAATTTTAATTATTGAGATTAATTGTCTATCTTTCAGATTCTTTATTCATCTAGCACTATACTTATTCGATTTTTCCACATTTTAGGTACTAGTGCATCGTGAAGATGCGTAGTACAGACTACACACAATCGACACCTGAGGTTTTGCCTTCATGATCTAAATACGAGCGGATAAATACACCACCTGAAGACCTTGAAGAAGAATTTGAGCTTTTTCACAATGGCTGAGGAACAGACTATATGGGAGAAGATTAAGACTTCTTATTCTTCTGCACATAAGGGGCCAATCAAGAAACATGCTATCAACATACCCAATTACAAGATTGACCCAGGGCTGATCCAGTTGGTCAAGTACATGCTTTCCATGGGCTAAAGACTGAAGACCCAGTTGCCCACATCAGCACCTTTGTGGAACACTGTGATATGGTGAAAGTGGATAGATTTCCATAGGAAGCAATTTATCTGAAATTGTTTCCATCTTCTCTAGCAGGAAATGCAAGGGAGTGGCTCTACAACCTAGATGATGAGTATGTGGAATCATGGGACATGATGATTGAAGTTTTCTTTGAATGATATTTCCCGCCCGAGAAGACAAATGATCTCATGAGGAAGATTCATAATTTCAAACAGCAGGCAGGTGAAACATACTCAGAGACATGGGAATGTTTCAACATCATGCTACAGAAATGCCCAAATCATGGGCTGGATTTAGAAACTCAGGCAAAGATCTTCTATTTTGCCCTTAATGAACACGACAGGAGTAATTTGAACTCAGCAGGGACATGTTTCTTTCTGAACAATAAAGGCTCAAAGTGTAGAGAAATTTTAAAGAACATGGCTAAGAAGCAATCCTGGGGTGAAAGAGATGCACCAGAGCAGGTCAAAATCATAGGGGAATCTAAGGCAATTAAAGAATTAAATGAGAAGATGGACCTGATAGCAAAGAGACTGCTAGAAAAAGATGATGAAGGATCTGATGATGAGGCATAGGCTAAGTTCATGCATAAACAATAGGGCTACATGAATAATGATTATTCATGGAGAAAGGACAAGAAATTCTCTTGGAAGGATCCAAATAATTTTTGCAGGATCCAGATCAGAAGCCACAACCCAATGCAGAAGATAAGAGTAATGAGTTGCTCAACCATGTGATAAAGAAAAATCAAGAGTTGATGAGCACTTTCGGTAAACAAATTAAATCTCAAGGAGAATTTATGAACCAATTCGGCCAGACTTTGCAGAGTCATGGGGCACAAATGAGGATGCTTGAGACACCTATTGCACAAATGGAAGCCAAAATTGCAAGTTTGAAGAGGCCAGCACAATAGGGTTTTCCAGGGAATACTGATGTTCCAGGAGGAAACCACCAAGCTAAAGAAATTTTGTTGAGGAGTGGAAAGAAAATTTTAAACTCCAAGGCCAATGAACCAAGCACACCACAGCCAGAAGCCACAGGTGAGGCCAAAGAGGATGTCGTAGTCACAAAGACAGTCCAGGATGGTGCAGAGAAGGCCACAGAGGAGACCATTATAGAGAAAGAGATTGAGAAGAGGACGCCTTATGTGTCACCACATCAGAGGGCACAAACTGTCCCACTTCCTTATCCAAATAGTCTGAAAGCAAAGAAGGTGGATGCAAAGTTCAAGAAGTTCCTGGATAGCTTTAGGAAACTTTCACTCAACATTCCTTTTCTAGGGGCCATTGAGCAGATACCCTCCTATGGTAAGTTCTTGAAGGTTATAATTACCAAGAAGAAGAAGATTCCTGACACAGAGGTGGTAGTGCTTAAGGAGAAGGTCAACGCCATTATTCTGGGAAAATTGCCACCAAAGAGACAAGATTCGGGCTATTTTAATATTTCATGCTACATTGGAAAGGTGAAATTCGACGAAGCACTGTGTGACTCGGGAGCGAGCCTCAATTTGATGCCTCTCTCCACTTTCAAGAAACTTGGTCTTAAAGAATCCCAAAGGAGTAACATGACAATCCAGCTTGCAACTAATTTCGTTGTAAGGCCTTATGGGATTTGTGAGGATATTTTGATCAAAGTGGATAGATTTGTATTTCTGGCAGATTTCGTGGTGATGGAAATGCAAGATGAGAAAGGAAATGAGTTGCTTCTAGGTAGACCCTTCTAGGATACAACTGACACTATTTTGGAAATGGGTAGATGACTGTTGACCATGGGTATAACAGATGACAGATTCGAAATAAAGATGCCAGCTAACTCACAATCATCATAGGAGCAAGGATAGTGTAGAAAAATTAGACACTTTGATCACAACGTTTCCATTTGTCTAGGGAAACCATTTCTTGATATGGTGCACGTCATGACAAAGGTAGATAAGGGAACACTTGTTGTGGACATCATGGAACAAACAAAGGTGGTTTCTCTTGTTAAAGCTGTGGGTTATCCCAATGATGAAGAAGTGGAAGTCCCACCATCTACTGAGGATGATTCTATAGCAGTATCCATGCTTGACTCGTACCCACAATTACCTCTTGAAGATTTCTTATTCAACATCATGGATGATTGGATGAGGAGCACATCATTTCAAGAATGTGTGAAGATGCTTTGAGTGCTTCCTTGCTACTATGCCAAGCACTATGAAGAATTAGGACCACTACCACCACCGCTTCAATCTTCTTTGGTCAGCCCGCCAGATTTAGAGCTAAAGCCAGTGCCCCCTCACTTGAAATACACATTCTTAGCGGTTGATGCAAAGCTACCAGTGATCATTTCGGCATATATGAGTGTCGCTGAGGAAGAGCAGTTGATGATTGTGTTGAAGAATCACCGTGGTGCATTTGGGTGGTTAGTTTCTGACATCAACGGGATCGCCCCTACTCTCTGCCAACACAAGATCTGGCTCGTTGAAGGATCCAAACTTGTGATTCAGACGCAACATCGCCTCAACCCCATCATGATGGAGGTCATCAAGAAGGAGGTGATCAAGCTTCTCTCTGCGGGTATCATCTATGCTATTTCAGACTCTACATGGGTGAGCCCAACACAGGTAGTCCCTAAAAAGGGGGAATCATGGTAACTCAAAATCTTTTGAACGAGCCTATCACCACCCGATTGGTAACCAGTTGGCATGTTTGCATTGATTACCATCATTTAAATTCTGCCACTTTGAAAGATCATTTTCCCCTGCCATTCATTGATCAGATTTTAGAACGGCTGGCTGGCCGCTCTCACTTTTGCTTTTTAGACGGCTATTCTGGTTATAACCATATTTCCATAGACCCTAAGGACCAAGAGAAGTCTACCTTCACTTGCCCTTATGGGACTTTTGCATATTTCTGTATGCCATTCGGTTTGTGCAACGCACCAGCCACTTTTCAGCGATGCATGTTGGCTATCTTTTCGGATATGGTAGAGCGTTGTCTAGAGGTTTTTATGGATGACGTTTCCATCTACGGTGTGTCGTTTGATGAGTGCTTATATAATCTAGACAAGGTGCTACAAAGATGCGAGGACACACATTTAGTCCTCAATTGGGAAAAATGCCACATGATGGTTAGCGAAGGCATAATGCTTGGACACAAGGTGTCTAGCAAGGGACTAAAGGTAGATCCAGTGAAGATTGAGGTTATTTCTAAACTACCCCCACCGAACTCGGTGAAAGGGGTGAGGATATTCCTTGGTCATGCAGGGTTTTATCGCCGGTTTATCAAGGATTTTTCTAAAATTGCTAAGCCATTGTCAGAATTGCTTGAGAAGGATGCAGTTTTTTATTTCAATGGCAAATGTATGCATGCCTTCGAGGTTCTCAAACAAAAGTTGATTTCTGCGCTGATTGTTCAAACACCGGATTGGAGTAAGCCCTTTGAGCTTATGTGTGATGCATCAGATTTTGCCGTGGGGGCCGTTCTTGGGCAGCACCTTGAGAACAAACCCAAATTTATTTTCTATGATTATAAGACTTTGAATGATGCCCAACTTAATTACACCACCACAAAAAAATAATTGCTTGTCGTGGTTTTTGCATTCGAAAAATTTAGGCAACATTTAGTGGGGTCCAAAGTTGTGGTATGGATGGACCATGCCACCATAAAGTACTTAATGGAAAAGAAAAATGCCAAGCCTAGACTCATTAGGTGGATCCTACTCTTACAAGAATTTGACATTGAGATTAAGGACAAGGCGGACATTGAGAATGTGGTTGTGGATCACTTGTCTTGGTTAGAGCAGGTAGATGAGAGAGATACTAACATACCCATTACCGAGACCTTCCCAAATGAGAAAATCCTTTCTATTCAATCTAAGGACCCATGGTTTTTGCATATCATGAATTATCTTGCATGCAAAGAACTCCCGAATAATTGGACTGACCAAGAGAAAAAGAGGTTTTTCCATTCCTTGAGATATTATTTTTGGGATGACCCTATTCTTTTGAGACAATGCAGGGATGGAATTTTACGCAAGTGTGTACCCGAGAGTGAATATGATAGTGTGCTTAGTCACATTGCCCACCGGCGGTCATCATGCGAGCACAAGGATGGTGGCTAAGGTATTAGGGAGTGGCCTTTATTGGCCCACACTTTTCTGAGATGCATATGATTATATGAAGAGGTGTGACTCATGTCAAAGGGCAGGTAACATCTCAAAACGACAAGAAATGGCCCTCAATATATTTCAAGAAGTTGAGGTATTTGATTTGTGGGGAATTGAATTCATGGGACCTTTCATGTCCTCCAATTCTAATTTATATATCTTGCTTGTTGTTGATTATGTGTCGAAGTGGGTAGAGGCAATACCCACAAGGACTAATGACATTGTGGTAGTGTGTAGGTTCATGAAAGAGAATATCTTTTGTAGGTTTGGTGTGCCGTGAATTATCATAAGTGATGGAGGCACCCACATCACGAATAAGAAATTCACTGCACTATTGAGTAAATATGGAGTCAAGCATAATGTAGGTACCCCATACCACCTGCAGATGTAAGGCCAAATGGAGGTGTCCAATAGGGAGATCTAGAAGATCTTGGAACGGTGGCCTCTTCTAGGAAAAATTGGAGTGCATTACTACCAGATGCACTATGGGAATATAGGACTGTGTTTAAGACACCTATAGGCACCACACCTTTTAGGTTGGCTTACGGGTGGGCTTGTCACTTGTCGGTGGAGTTAGAGAACAAGGCACACTGGATGCTAAGGAAGCTAAACATGAGCATTGATGATGTAGGGAGAAAGCGGATGCTAGAGCTCAATGAGTTGGACGAGCTAAGGATGAATGCATACGAGAAGTCAAGGATCTACAAGGAGCAGACAAAGCAAATACACGATCGCCACATTCAATTGTGAGTTTTCAAGAAGGGTGACAGTGTGCTATTGTTCAATTAGAGATTGAAGTTGCATCCCAGGAAATTGAAATCCCGGTGGAGTGGACCCTTTGTGGTTGAGGAGGTGCCACCCCATGGTGCTATCATGGTGAGAGATGGTGCGAGAACATTCTTGGTGAATGATCAAAGGCTAACGCACTACTATGGGGAAGACTACACAAGGAAAGTACATAAGATCAAACTCATGGCACTAAAAGAGGAATGAGGAGCATGATTGCATCTAGCCCAAGACGTTAAATGAGGCACTTTTTGGGAGGCAACCCAACCTTGGTAGATTACATGGTTATCTCTTTAAATTTTTCGTATTCCTAGGTAGTTTTGATCAATTTAGCACTTAGTCTCTGAAAATGATACCCTGATATGTTTTCTGAGTGTGCAGGATGGGAAATGGTCAATACCATCGACGCCTGGGTCGATGGTATCAAATTTGGAATAGCAAAAATTTCTACCGAGATTTCATCTCGTCGATACTATCGACGGCCTCATCGATAGTATCGACATGGGAACAACGAGAAAGAGGATTGAGGCTACAATAGTTCAATAGTATCAACAGTTGTGTCGATGGTCGCGAGATGTCTGAAGATTTTCAGACTAATTTGTCTCAGTAAAGTCGATACCATCGACACCGTGGTCAATGGTATCGACACACCATCAAAAAGAGCACTGCCAAACCCTCGTGAGGATCAAAAGTATTCACAGACATTGATACTATTGATACCCTATCAAGGGTATCGAAGGACACATCAACGATCTACATGTCTCCATCAACGGTCTACATCGACGATCCGAGGGCACCGTCGATGGTATCGACACCCCATCGCTACCATCGACACTTTGACGATCGGGGCCTTCAACATCTAGCCATCGACAATTATCGATACCAGTGAGCGACAGATTCTGATACCCATCGATACTATTGATGGATCAGTTGATGGTATCGATGTGCCAACAGTAGCAGTGGCCGACCCTTATAAAAAGGGAGGCAATTCTTCAATCTAACATCACATCCTTAGTCCTATCTTCCACAACCGAGTCCAAGCACCTCCGAGCGCCTAGGAGCAACTGAGAGCACCACTGATAATCATCTCTGAGCATCTTTTATGGCTTTGCGGATCTCCATCTTCTCCGAGTGCCTCGACCGTCTTCTCTGAGCTCCATTCTCCTTTTTCTCTCTCACTCATTTCCCATGCAACAATGGTGAGATCAGGAGCTTCATCATCCAGGGCTGCCCCACCTTCCCTACCTGTGCCGTCAGAAAGATTAGTCCCTCGCCCGATGCTAGTCCACCCATCCCCGGAGGTTAAAAAGGTGTACGAGGAGCTATGGAAGCACTCCATCGAGCCGACCTGGTATGGAGACCGGTAGTTGATCAAGGATCTGGGTTTTGAGGCCAATATGGCCTATGTGCTACAGGGACAATTGTGTGAGTCCCCTATGTTGTGCCGTGACCACGCTGACGGTCATCCATTCTTCAACGGGTGGCCCACTTACAAGGACATCGTCATCGAGTTCATGGCATCTCTAGACATTTGTGTCATTCCTAATGAATTACTACCGGTGCGCACAGAGTGGAAAGAGGGGCGTGTTTCTTTCTGCCTCTACAACAAGGACTATACGATGACCCTTCGTGAGTTAAACGCAATTTATGGGTGGACCCATAGCGACCTCCGCCAGCCAGCGCACAATGCAGATTACAATGCCATGATTGCAACGCTATTTACTGTACCAGCAGGGTACTCGATCAGCTGGCACAATGCCTCCATAGCTGATTTTGAGCATCCATTTGTCTAGATCTTGCACCGGATTCTCTCCAACACCTTCTTTGCAAGATCAAAGATGTCTCAAATCAAATTTCAGGAGACAAACCTATTCTTCCTCTATAGTTTGTTGGAGAGGATGCCCATCAATTTTGGAGCCTTCTTCCTCTTTCGTGTAATGGCGATTAAGAGGAACACTTCTCATAGGGCCCCCATTTATTTTGGGGGTCAAATTACACCAATTGCAATGTACCTGGGCCTGGATCTGTCCGGGCTGCCCAAGCTGGAGTGCAAGAACATGCTCAATTTGAGCCATTTTGTGAATGCGGGCCTCGTTGAAGCCCACCATGGCACCGTCTACGCCACCTGCCACGTGGCAGGAGTCTTTTAGAGGAGGGAACTATCAGACCCTACTTTCAACATCAGGCCTAGACAAAGCTACATGTGGCCTATCATTGATGTTGATGAGGATGAGGAAGAACAAACTGAAGAAGTGGAAATTCAAGATGGTGATGATGATGAAGAAGAGGAGGAGGAAGCCGCTATTCCTCTTCGATGAAGGGTTGCTCCGCGAAAGCGTCCACGACACTATGGAGCTTCCTCTTCTTCCTAGCCACTACCACCATAGCCCTCTCAAGGTGGAGAGGATGTCTATGCAATGCAGAGGATGTATATAATGCTGGAGGATATTCAGCAGATGCATCACCAGCATACCGCCTCTTTTGCGGGAATTCAAGAAACAAAAAACCGGTTGTTCAAGAATCAATAAGCAATCTACGAGAATGAGCGCCTCCTCTTCGCCAACCAAGAAACCATCCACAACAGGTTGCGTAGGATGGAGATGTAGCAACAACCATTTTATGACCACTACGGGAGCCAGGACGTTTTTGGAGGATACCCACAACCACCACCGATGCCCCCCATCTGATATGTCATTCCAGGGGCATTATCTTTCTTAGGATCCTAGCAGCCACCAGTACCCGCCTCACCCACCACCAGAGCAATAAAGGGGTATTGTTGTTCCACCTTTTAAGTTAGGATTTCAACTATGAGGCCATAGTCGAGTTCGAGCTTGGGGGGGTGCTGGAACAACATCTATCTAGTTTTTATTTTATTTTATTTGATCTTTTATTTATTTTTGCAATTTTCATCTTTCTTTATCTTATTTTTCTCAATTGCTAGATTTACTATTTTCTAGGATCCACTATCTATCTAGTGTAATCAGTGGAGTATAATTTAATTGCATGTCATCTCAATTTCACTTGGGGCTTTGTGAGAAAATGATTTTTAATGAAAAATCCTTAAGAAATTGTAAGTTTGTCTTATGAGAACTTGAGGACATTGCTTGTGAAACTCATTGGGTAGGTCAACTTTAAAACATATGAACATGATTATGTATCTGTATGATTCATGTTAAGAGGATTGATATGGATGTTGAGCCTAAACCAATAAAATGATAATGTGACTTCAATTTGAAGTGAGAGAGAGAAACCCCTTGATTAATTGGTATACAAGTCAGTACGGAGGGACATATAATTCTATGTGAAGGTTGTATCAATTAGTCTTGTGATATGATCCACCGCAATTTCATTCACTCTCAACCATAAGAACTGGGAGCACATTATTGTCTTTCACTCTTTGATTGCATCCCACGTAGATAGGTCATGTATTACAATTATTTTTGCATGTTTTGCATAAAAATGGAAAAAGAAAAAGTATAGAGTAGTATACACGCACATTATCCTTAGGTGCATGTCATTTAGTTGCATAATTGTCATAATGAAGTGCATTCACATCTTTTGAGCATATAGTTGTACATCATGTGTTGTATGTTCTTCTAAAAAATTAAAGGTGTTGAACTTGTTCCATACCCTCTGAATGGAATGCATAAAATGTGCCAGTTAGAAAAAAAGAGAAGGAATCCCAACAAATAATCCATTACCATTTATGAAAATGAGGGCTTGAAAAAGTGAATGAAAAAAAAGAAAAAAAGTATGAATAAGAGGGAGAAAAGAACATGTTCTCACCCGCATTTTGGGAAGAAAAAGCACATGGTGTAGTTACTTAGATATTCCATCTCACTTTGAGATGGAATGATAGTGCATGCATCATTTCACAGAAAAAAATGTAGCATTAGGGCATTTTCATTTACATTTTCATCATGATAGGTCATTCATTTTTGTTTTTGCATGATTGACTATAGTGTGCTTCCTTTTCTTCCATAGCCACCCATTCCATCCACCCATTTCTCTAAGAGGTAGGCCACCCATGATATTCTCCTCATTCATGTATATTAGGAGATATGCTTCCATTTAGATGGTAGTTAGGAAATGAGCAACGTAGATAGGAGATCACAAGATGCACCAAGCTTGAACTTGAGGATTTTATTATATTAACTGCTTTACTTGATAGTGTTCATGATCTTGGGATGGACATCTCTCATGAATGATCATTGTTGCTTTAAGGGTAGTTGTCATTCTGTGGTTGCTAAGGGCCGGTATGCGAAATGCAGGTGGGAATCATATTGAGGTATCAATTATGTGATTATGTTCTTTAGTTGACCCTCTCAATCAGATTTTAAGTTTTGTTGCTCGAGGACGAGCAAGATTCAAGCTTAGGGGAGTTTGATGCAGTGAATTTAGTCACATTTATAGGTTGGTTTCATACTTATTTTGTGTGGTTATGTGTCATTTTATGACTATAAGAGCATGATTCATATTCCTTTAGCCTATAATCATTATATGCATCAAATTCAGTTTATTTTATCTTATTTTGTATAAATTATCAGAATTTTTGGATTTGATTTGTGTTTCTCTCTCTATTTCAGGTACTTTGTATATCTGGACCCGTCGATACCATCAATGACTCTATCGATACCATCGACATGGCGTCAGTACCCAGGCCGGAGGGAGAGCATCCAAGTCAACCCCCTTGACCAAAGTCGTCGATGATCTCGAGATCGTCTCTACTGGAATTAAGTCAAGACCATCGATACTATCAATGGCACTGTCGATAATATTGAGAGTTCACTAGGTTCTAGCGACTGATTCCATTATTTTTAGCGTCGGAAGTGCACCTTAAGGTGTCGATACCATCGACACCCCATCTATGGTATCGACGCCGTCGGATTAGAGTTGTGCCCAGAATTGCCACGAATGAATGACTGTGATCTTTTGGCGGCCGTAAGTCATGTCTATACCTAAGAAAATACAGCCAAGACCTAAGGATCACGTTGCACTCAACCGCACAAGTCCCATAAGGAGAAGAGTGAAGAAAGGAGCCCAGAGCTACACCTCGGGAGATTCTAGAGCCGTAGATGAATGATTTCACCACTGGAAGGCTGTAGATCGTGCATCTCGCACCAAAGATCACCCGGATCTTCTCTGTTTCAAGGGTTACATCATATTTTCTCTCGTTTCCCCATGTCTTCCTCTTTCTTCTCCATGTTTACTATTGAGATGAACATGCGGGGCTAATCCCTTCTATCCTTAGGACCGGGAATAGCCCGAGGAATCACTGTATGATAATGTTATATTGATTATCATAATTTGTCTCACTTTCCCTTGATATGTTATTGTGTTTCCATTGTAATTTACTATGCTTGATCACCATAGTCGATTTCTAATACCGTTAATTACTTCTGACAGCGGATTAGTGGTTGAAAAGGCACGATTAACACATTAATCAATAAATTCCTTAGACAAGGTAATGTACGATTAATGGTGGATACTCAGAGAAATAATTAAAGCACCTAGATCTAGGGTATAAGTTACTATTGGTGTGGAACTGACCTAGAACTAGGTAGTGAATTATATCGTGGAAGCGAGCAATTCTGACTACGGGCCATAATCAGGGAAAGGGAACAGATTATGTTAATTGTGTAGATTTGCGTGTAGTGAGACCATGCGGTGAAACTGCAATCCTAAGGATTCCCATTTAATTTGATTAAACTAAACATTTAATCATTGTTCACTTTTATTTTCTTTTAGTTTTATTTTCTTTTTCAAAATCAAACTCATTTTTTCCCATCGGTCTAGCTGATCGCGACCAGTTAGTAGTAGTCTACTGAAACTTATGTTTCCCTGAGTTCGACTCGGGCCTCACAAGGCCTATATTACATTGATATGTGCACTTGCATTTAACGCACAGCTCTAGCATGTCAATTACTCTGATAGTTGTTGTCCTCTCTAGTTGTGGTAACCAAGATAGCCCAAGCAAGTCCTACCCGACTAGGGAGGTATAACAAGGGAGAGAATAACTAAGGATCATTATTGTGAGAAGTAAGTTGGTCACTAGTACACCAACGGGAGGGACAACTCCTTTCTTTCTATTCTAGTTGAATAAAATGAGTTCTAGTTGGTCTGTGTAGACTACTCTAGAGGTAGGAGTCCTTTGGCTACTGCTAGGAGGGAAAAATCAGTTTGTAGTCTGAGACGAGACCGCAGGAGCCGCTGCAGAAGCTGTCCTATCCGTTGTTCGTGGTGAAGACCGGGAGATGTACAACCACTGTGAGAACCCGTTACACGAAACGAGATTACTCAAAACATAAAACACAATTAATCACTAATTAATCACATAACCAAAAATATGGGTAAATTAAAACCGATTTCAATGTGAGCACCTTCTCAGAAACATTTGCATAAGATCCCAATGTGTTTTTTTTATCCATACTATGCCAAGAATTTGATACAAATTGTTCTATATCCTAAGGCACAACATATATACACAGGAGAACAATATTCAATTTGTTTAATACACCATATACAAACTTTTCCTGCCCGGACCTGAGAGTACATGGACGACTCTAGGACAAACTAGACATCTAATCAACTTTATCAAAGATTCATTACTATAGCTACTATTTTCTTCCACATGTTTATTTTTGTGACTTCTGATTACCTAAAAAAAATGTGGCGAACCATAAGAGTGAGACCCATGTCCCAGCAAGAGATATAACCTCCAACAACATTTATTGATTACCAAATTTTTAAGTAATTAAACAATTAAGTAGTTTAATCAGATATAACAAATAAGATCAGCAGTACTAATGATTAACAAAATACCTAAAGGAGTAGATAATAACTATCATCATTAGCCAGACTATCATCCTTTATCTTGTTGACAATATAAGCAATTTAGTAGCATATGCATATCTAGCATCATGAGCAAGTCTAGTAACATAGCATAGCTAGAAACATGAGCATGTCTAATTGGTTGAATATATCAACATTATAAGAAGAGCTAACAACATAAGCACAACTTCCTGGATAAGAATGATTAGCAATATATGCATCTCTAGTTACAAAGACCTGGCTAGCATGCTAAACATAACTAACAACATGAGATATCTAGCATCATGATTATAATCAACAGTAACAATATAGTTATCAACATAAGCATGGCTATCGTATGTATGCATATACAATCTAAGCATATCCAAAACATAAGTATATTTACTATCTCTTAATTGCATTAAGCCTCATCTTTATGTAAAGATAACAAACAAAGGTTATCATCCAATGTGAAGCGTCGTATATAACCATAAATAGATATGCTATACGCCTGTATTACATCTTTTATTATGCCCTGGGGAATTTGATTCGTAGCATTCAAAGTCCAATTGACCCATGCGAAGGGCTATTTGGTTCCGTACAAGATCTAGGAGTGCCGGTATCCTAAGATCTCTTCCCCTCGGTCAGTACGAGTAAAAAGGCAGTAACATATCAACCAAATCTGCCACCACAACGACATATAGTCAAGCTGATAACCACTAGTCTGACCTTGGTACTGGTCACGACACTAGAAACCAAGGTATTCAAACCCAATCATTGAGGTACAACCATTTTTGTCCTATAATCACATCATGTTATAATCACCGAGACACGACCGCAGACATTCTCAATTACATCAGATGTATGAGGCATGACCATAGCCAACCTCCACAATCTTCATTGTGGATGACAAGGATATATCCTCAACCTTCCACCCCCACATTCTCAACAATATGCGCTCTGAGTTTCCCTTAGGAATACTCATTTCACCATCCAACAAGTTCTGACACTAAAGATGGCTCTACGACATAGGGCACTACATGATTAGAGTTGCAATTGATTAGTTATGCCAATTGGGTGAATTAAGGTTGCATCAAACAAGTGGACATACAAACCCTAATTCACTTCTAGAAATCATATAAATATCAAAACTTTTAAAAGATATAAAATGTGTGAAACATAATTTCTCATCTCATCATCACATGGTACTATTCACTTGCCATTCATGAGACTACACTAGTCATCATATTATCACAAGATATAAATCCTTTTCACATTATCATAGGGTATGAACCCTTATTAACATAAGAGGATTACACCTCATTTAGGGCTCAACCATGCCCAAAGGTCATTAAGACCATCATACTATTCCGTGCAAGATCATCATTATCTTTCCATGCCTTATAACAAGGCGCAACAACATCACTTACATATAATACACCAGATCAACACAATCTTGCATTAATGAGCTAGGAGATATTCATAAATAATCATAGCAGGGTTATATTAACATTAAGAACATTCCTTTATTACATCAAAATGCAAGGAATCTAGATATGATTAACACTCATCATATTCACAATGCACATGTTCAGCATAAGAAAGTACCAACCATGTGGCTATGATAGCCACCAATTAACACATTAATGTTATGATCATGTTAAGGAGGTTATTCCACCATCTCTCCATCATATAAGAATGTTAAACATTAATACTCATCTTTATCTAATTACATTAGAGTTAGGTTCAACATGATAAATTATATCAATGTTACTAATCAACACTCATACCCAAACCCTCACTTACAACATCCCCATTGGATCATGGATGCATAAGGTGAAGCATCACCATCACATTCCATACTACTCTCAAGTATGAACTTACACATAAATCAAGGTGTAACCATCAGGTTATATCATACTAGGGTTTCAACAATAATAGAGTACTCCATGATTGTATTAGTCATTGAAGGACTATTCATACCCAATTACCATCATTTAGTTATATTAAAGCTAGGTATAACAACTATACCTCATTAGGGTTACATATCCACACAATATGGTTATCATACCTTCTATTCATATGAGTTAATAGGTAATACTACCTTGTTAAGGGTAACCCTTCATTTGTTCCATCATCATTCAACCCATATCACCATACCACAATGTCACCCAGAACCATTGGATGTTTTAAAGGTAAGACCATTGGCTGTTTATATAAGTAAATACCTTGGATAAACCACCTATGAAGTCCTTGATTTGTTCTCTAGAAAGAGTCACCATATAACCCTAGGCATCCCTTGATTAACAACACAAAAAGTTCCATTGAGAGTAGGGTAAAACCCACAATAAACTGTTCATTTAAAACGACCCATCCATTGTCAACAAGTAAGCTCCTTAGTTGATCATATAAAGCAAACCATCTAAATATCATTATTAGGACCAAAATATTACATTATCCATCATTCCAATTTATTGGAGGAAAAAACATTAGATCTTTACCGTTGGGTCAAGTTCATATATAAAAACCATCAATTACAGTATAGGTTCGACCATTGCGTCAAGTGACCCAAGAAACCATTGGTCTAAGGCTTAATTGATTCTAAAACTATATGATTAACTCACTATAGATTGTAGAGACCTGATCCACCGTCATTAGTGATTAATTAGTGATTATTAAATCACTATAGGTTGTTAGATCAACAATATATTCATTAATCAACATCAAATATTAAGATGATGTCATCATTGATTGATATCATCAGTAGGGTGCTTAATGATCGATCATTATACTTCTAATTGATCCAAAACCTGACCTAAGGGGTGACCATAGGTTGTCACCATCATATAAAACCTTTGATCTCGACCATCAATTGTCATGAAGACAACATCATAGGGTTGTTGCAATGGTACCATCATCGGGTCATGGATTTATAGAAGAAATCAGCTTAAAACCCTAAAATTGACCATTGGTTGATAGGTGCTTAGCACCATAGGTTGTCAAAACAACCTGATCCAAGTCATATTATACCTTAGAAATAACATTAACATTATTATAGGTTCATATATAACTGAAATTAGAACAGGAAACATTATAAAAATCGAAATCCAAGTCAAGCATAGCTTTTTAGTGCATGTATCATCATTTTCAAGCAAGAACATGATCTAGAAAGCTTATTGTAAGAAATAAACGTGGAGCAAGTTATAAAACTTGCCTCTAATGAGAAGATAAAACCCCACAAAGAAGAAATCTTGAGTAGATAGGGTAGAAAATCCAAGAATAAGCTATGAATTTGTCCATCTAGCACCTTTCTTCATCAAATGAGCAAGCCCTAAGCATAAGGAGCAAGAAAGGTAGGGTTTTATGGCTTTAGAGCAATTTATACCATGGAACACCAAGGTTCCGACCTGGAGAAAGCTACGAGGAAGGATAACAAAGAAATATATGGAGTAAAGAAGGTAAAACTTACTCTTTTAGGTCAAGATCACTAGGAAGAAGCTTTTTAGACCCAAAAAGGAAATCAATTGCAACCCTAGAATATTTTCCAAGAAGATCCCCACTTTCTTCTTCCTTGAGCACCGAATTCACAGATGAATAGAGGGATAACTAATCTGGGAGAAGGAGGGAAGTGGTGGAGAGGAAATGGCTCGTTTTGGTGCTTGTGGATAAGTATATGACAATTTAATATAAAGAAAAAGAAAAAGTTGAAATTCTAGTATATATCCAAGTGTCCATGGCTTTACATTATTAAGAATATATAAGCACACACACAAGTAGATCTCCCGCCGTCCCTCTAGACCTTATTAGCTTTCCTTTGTCGAATTTCTAAGCCAATCACATAATTCCTTAGTTGATAGCTACTAAAGGTAGCTCATCCGTAAAGGGGAAAACCCTAAAATACCCTTGGAGCAAACACCTTCAAACCAAGGTTTAAATATGCACCCCATGACTCAAAAAGCTAAATAATGATTATATAATATCCAAATAACATAATGCAAGTGATAAATTGAAAAGAAAACCTATCAATTGGGTAAATTGCAGAAAAGTCCAAAATGTGCATAAAATTGCATAACTTGCTCAAACAGTGTCCAAATTGGACCAAATTTGAAACTTAAGCTTGTATTATGTTTTCAAAGCATATAAAAAGGTTATATTAGGGTTATAATTATTAAATTATGATAATTAAGCTTGTTTAACTCATTAAGCAAGTTTAGGGGCCTTACAACTATAAACCCCTAACAGGGATTTTGCCCCCCAAAATCCAAGGTAAACAAAGATGGGTACTTCCTCTGCACCTCATCCTGTTACCTTCACATGGTTACTTTCATATCATGGTGATTCCACATCATTCATACATATCTCATCTTGGGTCAGCACAAAAACCCCCACATAATAAGACATTTGCAAATATGGAACATAGAAACTTGTTGTGCCACTTGTACAAATCTAATAGTAATGTTCAACTTTAAATTCTAGCTATCATCCTAAAATTCTATCTATTATATCAACACATTTCTCAAAAGTCGTACTTGCTAGCTTTTTACCTATCATGCCATGTGTCCCATACCATTCCTTGAAGCATAAAAAAGGGCAATGTATCCACCCTTTTTTTATATATACACTGACACTAGAACTCTTGTCAGTTCATTTTCAGCATCAAAAGAAATGCTGACACTGGCACGTGTCATTCCATACAAGGAAACATCATTACTAGTCAACCCTGTTAGGAGTGAAAAAACAACACTATCTTCACCTTACTAGGATTTACACAACCTACTTAGAAGACATATCATGATACTATAAAGACATTTAATCAACCCCATCTCACTCTTGTTCAACTTGTCTCATATGTATTGTTGCTTCGACAACCCTAAGGTTTTTGAAGAAATATTGATCATATATATGACCATATTTGAAATACTTTGACATGTCATCATTTAAAGCTTGATATAACTTGTACGACATGATTGGAACACTCTGCTCCTCCTATTCATAAATTCTATTGATACATTGGTCAGTCTAAAGGACATAAATCTAAACTCATCATGGTCATGTGAATTATGTCATCTAATCTAACTCTTATTCATTGATATTTGATCATAGGTTTATCTTAAAGGAACATGGTATCACATATCTATTGGCCAACAAACCATCTATCCTTGATAGTGGTCTTATCCAACTATCACTGAACCATACACAACATTATAGAATCACTTTTTTTAAACAACATTTAGAGGGTCATCATAAACTCTCGCTCTCTCTAAGGGAGAGGAATACTTGGAATGTTCATTTAATAAACATCTCCAACCTTCACATATTTCTCATATTATTGATACATCTTGGATACTAGGATTCATTACCTTGGTATCCACCTCATGTGCTATAAGGAACTCACATCCTTATCTCATCTACTTTTACCAGCATAACAAATATCAAGACATATAAGAGGAGTCTTCCTAATTATTGGAAGGCTCAAAAGAAAAATCATCACAAACTTTATGATTGTGGAACCATAGTCCAAACAACCTTATTCTATAATAAGATATCCATCCTCATGTTTAGAATGAATCAACACATACCAAGTGGCAATGGTCCACTTGAAAGTTGTGCCCTGGAAAGGAAAACACAAAGGGAAACATACTTCCCACATCATAGCAGCATTGTTCAGGGTCACTAACAAAAAGTTAACCAATTCTATTTTCATTATGCATATTACAACTTCTTATGTATCATTTCACCTTTTTTATTTTTGGTTCCTTGCCATTAGCATAGGAATCATCATGATTAACATATCTCATTACTCTTTCCTTGATGACTATTTATCCCACTAGCGTATGTTCTCTTATTTTATTATGTTTTTCAACCACTTATCAACAGTTAAATCATAATATTCCATATTTTATTCATTAAACATGGATCATCTGTCTTAATTTATTTCAAATGCCATGTTGATTTTTCATTAAAACTTTCTTACACATAGGTTGGTCTGATATTAACTCAAGTTCCACCTTATTTCTCTGCCATTGTCCCATTCATCTTCTCATTTTGTTCTTGTTATAGGAGTTCTTTCCATCTTATGTGGATTTCATACCTTGATTCACTTTATAAGCATAGACTTATCTGTCTTTTATTTTATTATATTCTAGAATCACATCTTCAAGAAATACTCTTTTTCTAATTTGTATTCAGATTTAGATTTCATGGTGTTGTATATTTCTCTTATAGTTACCAAACATTCAAGTTTTGTTAGATAATGATGCAATTCTCATCTTCTTTAAGGTAGGATTGAGATATTCACACCATGATTTCTTATTCGTTATGCTCTTTAGATTGTCTCAAAATGACTACTTGATCAGAGTAATCAGAAAGATAACAATCTAAGAGTTTTATACTTACCTTTCTTCAATAATTGAATACCTGGCCAGGGCACTCAAATACTACGATTAGGTAGTATGCACCATGTTTTTGTGTCACGTTCCTAACTTAGACATCATTCTAGTCTTAAGTCCTAGTGTCCCTGTAGACTCAGTGAACCTAAAGCTATGATACCAACATGTGAGAACCTATTACACGAAACAAGATTACTCAAAACATAAAACACAATTAATCACTATTTAATCACATAACCAAAAATATGGGTAAATTAAAATTGATTTCAACATCAGCACCTTCTCAGAAACATTTTCATAAGGCCCCAACATGTTTCTTGTATCCATACTATGCCAAGAATTTGATACAAATTGTTCTATCTCCTTAGCCACAACATATATACACAGGAAAACAATATTCATATATGCCACACAAACACGCATTAACATGCTAACAAAAGTTCGATTTGTTTGAAACATCATATACAAACTTTTCCTACCCAGACCTGAGAGTGCAGGGACGACTCTAGGAAAAACTATACATCTAATCAACTTTATCAAAGATTCATTACTATTGCTCCTCTTTGCTGCCACATGTTTGTTTTCGTCACTTCTGATTACCTAAAAAAATGTGGTGAACCACAAGAGTGAGACCCATGTCCTAGCAAGAGATATAACCTCCAAGAACATTTATTGATTACCACATTTTTAAGTAATTAAACAATTAAGTAGTTTAATCAGATATAACAAATAAGATCAACAGTACTGATGATTAACAAAATACTTAAAAGAGTAGGTAATAACTATCATCATTAGCCAGACTATCATCCTTTATCTTGCTGACACTATAAGCAATTCAGTAGCATATGCATATCTAGCATCATGAGCAAGTCTAGTAACATAGCATAGATAACAACATGAGCATGTCTAATTGTTTGAACATATCAACATTATAAGAAGATCTAACAACATATGCACAACTACCTGGATAAGCATGATTAGCAGTATATGCATCTCTAGTTACAAAGGCCTGGCTAGCATGCTAAACATAACTAACAACATGAGATATCTAGCATCATGATTATAATCAGTAGTAACAATATAGTTATCAACATAAGCATGGCTACCGTATGTATGCATCTACAATCTAAGAATATCCAAAACATAAGTATATTTACTATCTCTTAATTGCATTAAGCCTCATCTTTATGTAAAGATAACAAACAAGGGTTATCATCCAATGTGAAGCGTCATATATAACCCTAAACAGATATGATATACAACTATATTACATATTTTATTATGCCCTAGGGAATTTGAATCGTACCATTCAAAGTCCAAACGACCCCTACGAAGGGCTATTCGGTTCAGTACAAGATCTAGGAGTGCCGGTATCCTACGATCTCTTCCCCTCGGTCATTACGAGTAAAAAGGCAGTGACATATCAGTCAGAACTACCACCACAAAAACATATAGTCAAGCTGATAACCACTAGTCCAACCTTGGTACAGGTCACAATGCTAACCAGGGTATTCAAACCCAATCACTGAGGTACAACCGCAGTTGTCCTCTAATCACATCCTGTTATAATCACCGAGACACGACCACAACCGTTCTCAATCACATCAGATGTATAAGGCATGACCATAGCCAACCTCCACAATCTGCATTGTGGATGACAAGGATATATCCTCAACCTGCCACCCTCGCATACTCAACAATATGTGCTCCAAGTTTCTCTTAAGAATACTCGTTTCACCATCCAGCAAGTTCTGACACTGAAGATGGCTCTACAGCACAAGGCACTACATGATTAGAGTTGCACTTGATTAGTTATGCCAATTGGGTGAATTAAGGCTACATCAAATAAGTGAACATACAAGCCCTAATTCACTTCTAGCAAGCATATAAATATAAAAACTTTGAAAAGATATAAAATGTGTGAAACATAATTTCTCATCTCATCATCACATGGTACTATTCACTTGCCATTCATGAGACTACACTAGTCATCATATTATCACAAGATATAAATCCTTTTCACAATATCACAGGGTATCAACCCTTATCAACATAAGAGGATTACACCTCATTCAGGGCTCAACCATGCCCAAAGGTCATTAAGACCATCATACTATTCCATGCAAGATCATCATTATCTTCCCATGCCTTATAACAAGGCTCAACAACATCACTTACATATAATACACCAGATTAACACAATCTTGCATTAATGAGCTAGGAGATATTCATAAACAATCATAGCAGGGTTATATTAACATTAAGAACATTCCTTTATTACATCAACATGCAAGGAATCTACATATGATTAACACTCATCATATTCACAATGCACATGTTCAGCATAAGAAAGTATCAACCATGTGGCTATGATAGCCACCAATTAACACATTAATGTTATGATCATGTTAAGGAGGTTATTCCATCATCTCTCCATCATATAAGAATGTTAAACATGAATACTCATCTTTATGTAATTGCATTAGAGTTAGGTTCAACATGATAAATTATATCAATGTTACTAATCAACACTCATACCCAAACCCTAAATCACGACATCCCCATTGGACATGGATGCATAAGGTGAAGCATAACCATCACATTCCATACTATTCTCAAGCATGAACTTACACATAAATCAAGTTTCAACCATCAGGTTATAGCATACTAGGGTTTCAACAATAATAGCGTACTCCATGATTGTATTAGTCATTGAAGGACTATTCATACCCAATTACCATCATTTAGTTATATTAAAGCTAGGTATAACAACTATACCTCATTAGGGTTACATATCCACACAATATGGTTATCATACCTTCTATTCATATGAGTGAATAGGTAATATTACCTTGTTAAGGGTAACCCTCCATTTGTTCCATCATCATTCAACCCATATCACCATACCACAATGTCACCCAGAACCATTGGATGTTTAAAAGGTAAGACCATTGGTTGTTTATATAAGTAAACACCTTTAATAAACCACCTATGAAGTCCTTGATTTGTTCTCTAGAAAGAGTCACCATCTAACCCTAGACATCCCTTGCTTAACAACACATAATGTTCCATTGAGAGTAGGGTAAAACCCACGATCGACTGTTCATTTAAAACAAGCCATCCATTGTCAACAAGTAAGCTCCTTAGTTGATCATATAAAGGAAACCATATAAATCTCATTATTAGGACCAAAATATTACATTATCCATCATTCCAATTTATTGGAGGAATAAACATTAGATCTTGACCATTGGGTCAAGTTCATATATTAAAACTATCAATTACAGTATAGGTTCGACCATTGCTTAAAGTGACCCAAGAAACCATTCGTCTAAGTCTTAATTGATTCTAAAATGATATGATTAACTCACTATATATTGTAGAGACCTGATCCACCATCATTAGTGATCATTAAATCACTATAGGTTGTTAGATCAACAATATATTCATTAATCAACATCAAATATTAAGCTGATGTCATCATTGATTGATATCATCAGTAGGGTACTTAATGATTGATCATTATACTTCTAATTGATCCAAAACCTGACCTAAGGGGTGACCATTGGTTGTCACCATCATCTAAAACCTTTTATCTCGACCATCAATTGTCTTGAAGACAACATCATAGGGTTGTTGCAATGGTACCACATCAGGTCATGGATTTATAGAAGAAATCATCTTAAAACCCTAAAATTGACCATTGGTTGATAGGTATGTAGCACCATAGGTTGTCAAAACAACCTGATCTAAGTCATATTATACCTTAGGAATAACATACACATGATTACAGGTTGATATATAACTGAAATCAGAATAGGAAACATTATAAAAATTGAAATCTAAGTCAGGCATAGCTTTTTAGTGCATGGATCATCATTTTCAAGCAAGAACATGATCTAGAAAGCTTATGGTAAGAATAAACGTAGAGAAAGCTATAAAACTTGCCTATAATGCAAAGATGAAACCCCACACATAAGAAATCTCAAGCAGGTAGGGTAGAAAATCCAAGAATAAGCGATGTATTCGTCCATCTAGCACCTTTCTTCATCAAATGAGCAAACCCTAAGCATAAGGAGCAAGAAAGGTAGGGTTTTATGGCTTTAGAGCAATTTCTACCATGGAACACCAAGGTTATGACCTGGAGAAAGCCAGGAGGAAGGATAAAAAAGAATTATACAGAGGAAATAAGGTAAAACTTACACTTTTAGGTCAAGATCACTAAGAAGAAGCTTTTTAGACCCAAAAAGGAAATCAATTGCAACCCTAGAATATTTTCCAAGAAGATCCCCACTTTCTTCTTCCTTGAGCACCAAAATTCGCAGATGAACAGAGGGAGAACGAATCTGATAGAAGGATGGAAGTGGTGGAGAGGAAATGGCTCATTTTGGTGCTTGTGGATAAGTATATGACACTTTAATATAAAGAAAAAGAAAAAGTTGAAATCTTAGTATATATCCAAGTGTCCATGTCTTTAAATTATTAAGAATATATAATCACACACATAAGCAGCTCTCACACCGTCCCTCTAGACCTGTTTAGCTTTCCTTTGTCGAATTTCTAAGCCAATCACATAATTCCTGAGTTGATAGATACTAAAGGTAGCTCATCCGTAAAGGGGAAATCCCTAAAATACCCTTGGAGCAAACACCTTCAAACCAAGGTTTAAATAGGTGACCTGATGCGATGATTTTGAGTCGCATTTATAGACTTGTTTGACGTGTGTTTTATGCATTTATTGGTCATTTTGGTGGTTAATATTGCATAATTCATTTACTTTGGTCTGTGAGCCTTCTCAACATCAATTCTCCCTTATTTTAGTGTTTTGAGCATAAATGATTACGATAATATGTTTTATTTCGGCTTAAGTGGTTTTGTGTTGCAATTTTAGGAAAAACGAATATGTGAAGGAGTCGATACTATCGACAGCTGTCAATACCATCGACACGACCATAGGTTGTCAGCCGCAAGGAGCCGCACAAAGTCGATACCATCGACACAGAAGTCGCTGGTAGCGACTTACCATCAGGTTGCTGGCGAGAAGAGAGTTGATACTATCGACTCCAAAGTCGATACTATCGACCCCAGAAGATTCAGTGATGGAAAAGGACAAAAAGCGACGCCTAAGAGTGTCGATACCATCGACGCGAGTCGATGGTATCGAGTCAGCATCAGACGCAACGAAGAAAAGGAAAGAAGATTTGTCGATATCGCGTAGAGTCAATACCATTGACTCACGTCGATGGTATCGACACCGTCATATACAAGTTTGTTTTAGATCGATCTAAATCTGACGGCTGTGATATATTTGCAACCTAACTCGGTGATTATACGTAATGACGGCGGCCAGGAGCAATCTATCACGTCATTAGCCACTGCACACGTCCCGAGAAGGTGTGGAGAGAAGAACGGAGCCCAGAAGCACGCCCCAGCCGTTCCGGAAGCTGAAGAAGATGTTTTCTACCGCCGAAAGGCTGTAGAGCGCGCATTCTATGTCGAGGAATGCTTGGATCTTCTCCGTTAAGGGGTTTCTTTACTTATTCACGTTTTTCTCCATGTTTCCCCTTTTCTCTACCATGTTTTTCTCTGAGATGAACATGCAGGGCTAATCCCCTTTGTCTTTAGGACCGGGAGTAGCCCAGGGAAGCATTGTATGACATTTTTATCATAGTAATTCATCATTTATCTCTTAAATCCGTGGTATGATTTTGTTTTCTCAATTATATTGTTATGCTTGATCACCATAATGATAATCTAATGCCCTTAATTACTTTGAAAGAAGAATTAACGGTTGAAAAGAGATGAAATTCACATTAATTAACAAATCCCTTGAACAAGGTGATGTACGGTTAATGGTGGAAACCTAGAGGTCGATTTTAATGCACCTAGTTTAGGGTATAGGTTACTACGATGGTGGAACTGACCTAGACATAGGTAGTGAATTGTACCACGACAGTGGGCAATTCTGACTACAGGCCACTACCCGTATTGAGAGATGAACTTGTTTAACTATATAAAAATTCATACAATGAAAACCCACGGTGAAACTGCAATCCTAAAGATATACATTTGAATTGATTAAATTACACATTTAATTGATTAGTTTGTTTTATTTCATTTTCTTTTTAATTTTACAACAACTCTCAACTCTTTTAATAGGTTTAGCTGATCGGGAATAGTTAGTAGTAGTCTACTGATAGTTCAGTGTCCCTGAGTTTGACTCGGGCCTCACAAGGGCCTATACTACATTGATGCGTACACTTGCATTTTACGCACGGTAAAAGTGTGTCAAGTTTTTGGCACCGTTGTCGGGGACAAGACAACTGTCGGCACTATGAGTGCTGCAAGCGGCCATTCTAGGCCACTTTTTAATTTTAATTTTTATTATTCAATAATCATTTTTGAAATTCATAATTTACCGTTCATATTTAGCAATCGTCTATCACGGTACTGAACTGAGATTACCATTTTTGCAGGTACTGTGCATGGTGCAGACGCGTAGCACCGACTACACGCAACGAGCACCAGAGGTTCCACTGCCGGGACCTGACGACAATCCACTGCCGGGACCTGACGACAAGGAGGAGTACAATCAAAACCAATTGGAAGATATAGATTCCGACTCAGAACAAAAAGCCATGGCCGAAGATCAGACGATATGGGAGAAGATCAAAGCTTCATCCGCATCCGCTTCAAAGGGGCCAATCAAGAAGCAGGTGATCAACATTTTGACTTATAAGATTGATCCTGCATTGATCAACTTGGTCAAATCATATGCATTCCATGGGCTAAAGAACGAAGACCCGGTGACTCACATTAGCCAGTTCGCAGAGAACTGCGACATGATAAAAATAGACAGGTTTACGCAGGAGACACTATACCTGAAGTTGTTCCCGAATTCTTTGGCAGGAAATGCACGAGAGTGGTTGCACAATCTTGACGATGAATATGTGGAATCATGGAACCACATGGTGGAAGTGTTCTTTGAAAGGTTTTTTCCGCCTGAGAAGAAAAATGATATAATCAAAAAAATCCATAATTTCAGCCAAAAGGCAGGAGAGACTTACTCCGAGACCTGGGAGCGGTTTCAGATCATGCTTAGGAGGTGCCCGCATCATGGGCTTGACAAGTAGACATAGGTCACAATCTTTTATTTTTCTCTCTCTGAGCATGATAGAAGTAACCTGGATTCCACAGGTTTAGGGTTCTTTTTGAACAACACAGACACGAGGTGCTAGGAAATTCTGAAAAACATGGCCAAGAGGCAATCATGGGGTGACAAAGACGCCATAGAGCACGTTCGCACTGTGGGGGAGTCAAAGGCCATCAAAGAGCTGAATGAGAAGATGGACCTTCTAGCAAAGAAACTGCTTGTAAAAGAAGATACCAAAACAAATGATGAAGCTCAAGTCAAATTCATGCGCCAACAATAGGGGTACAGAAACAATGATTACTCATGGAGGAAGGACAAGAAATTTTCCTGGAAAGATCCGAATAACTTCTTGCAGAACCCCGATGCAAAACCTCAGCCGGCGGCAGAGGATAAGAGCATGGAGTTGCTCAACCAAGTGATAAAGCAAAACCAAGAACTGATGAACACCTTTGGCCAGCAGATCAAGCAACATGGGGAATTCATGAATCAATTTGGGCAGACATTGCAGAGCCATGGGGCTCAGATGAGGATGATTGAGAGGTCTATGGAACAAATGGCAGCTGAGATTGCCAATCTGAAGAAGCCAGCGCAACAAGGCTTTCCGGGTAACACAAACATTCCAGGAGGAAACCAACAGGCGAAGGCAATCTTACTACAGAGTGGCAAGAAGATTTTAAACCCCAGGGCTGATGAACCAAGCACACACCAGTCAGAAACCGAAGGTGAGGCCACAGAGGAGGTGCCAATTCCAGTCACAGAACTGGTTGAGGATATAGTAGAGGAAGTCATAGCTGAACCTGCTACTACTAAAGAGGAGGAGACAAAGAAGAGGACACCATATGTGCCACCACATCAAAGGGCACATGCTGTCCCGGTCCCATATCTGAATAGTGTGAAAGCAAAGAAAGTGGATGCCCAGTTCAAGAAGTTTTTGGACGGTTTTAGAAAGCTCTCTGTCAACATTCCATTATTAGAAGCAATCGAGCAGATACCCTCCTACGGGAAGTTCTTGAAAGACATCATCACAAAGAAAAGGAAAATCCCTGATACGGAGGTTGTGGTTCTCAAGGAGTAGGTGAGTGCCTTCATCATGGGCATGTTACCACCAAAAAGGCAGGATCCGGGCTGCTTCAATATTTCATGGTACATTGGTAAGGTGAAATTCGGTGAAGCATTGTGTGATTTCGGGGCAAGTATAAACCTGATGCCTCTCTCTACATTTAAGAAATTGGGATTAAAAGAATTAAGTCCGAGAAATATGACAATACAGTTGGTGGATAATTCAGTGGTGAAGCCCTACGACATATGTGAGGACGTGTTGGTGAAAGTGGATCGGTTTGTTTTTCCAGCAGACTTTGTTGTAATGGAAATGCAGGATGAACAGGGTAATGAGTTACTCCTGGGATGACCTTTCCAAGCCACTGCTGACATGATACTAGAGATGGGGAGAGGTCGGTTGACCTTGGGTATCGCCGATGATAGGTTCGATATGGTCATGCCTTCCAGCACCACGCAATCTAAAGCTAAGGAGCAATGCCGCATGGCGAAGCACTTTGATCAGAACCACTCTTTATGTCTAGGGAAGCCATTTTTAGACATGGCTCATGTAATGACAAAAGTGGAGGAGGGGAAACTGGTTGTAGACATCATGGAGCAGACCAAGTTTGTGTCTCTTAAAAAGGCTGTGGGTTTTCCCAATGATGAAGAGGAGGACATCCCTCCCTCTACTGAAGATGAGGCCATAGCAAGCTCTGTTTTCAATGCATATCCAGAATTACCGCTTGAAGCCTGCCTGGTTAATATAACACATGATTGGATGAGAAGCACGTCACTATAAGAGTGTGCTAAGATGCTTCAAGTGCTTCCATGCTTTTACGCTAGGTACTATGAGGACCTTAGAGAACTTCCACCACCGCTTCAGTCATCCTTGATCAGCCTGCCAGATTTAGAATTGAAGCCATTGCCACCGCACTTGAAATATGCATTCCTAGCTAAGGGTGAGAAACTGCCTGTGATCATTTCGGCATATCTGAGTGCCGAGGAGGAAGATCAATTGCTGATTGTGTTGAAGAACCACTGAGGTGCATTCGGGTGGTCGGTAGTGGGCATCAAGGGGATTTCCCCTACATTGTGCCAATACAAGATCCGACTCGAGGAGGGAGCCAAACTGGTGATTCATCCACATCGTCGACTATATCCGAGCATGATGGAGGTCGTAAAGAAGGAGGTGATCAAGCTCCTTTCTACAGGTATCATCTATGCTATATCCGACTCGACATGGGTGAGTCCGACACAGGTTGTCCCTAAAAAGGGGGGAATTGATGTTACACATAATTTATTAAATGAACTTGTCACTACCCGCTTGGTAACCGGGTGGCGTGTATGAATAGACTACCGTAGATTGAATGCTACTACGCTTAAGGATCATTTCCCTCTTTCATTTATTGATCAGATTTTAGAGCGATTAGCGGGTCGATCTCATTTTTGTTTTCTCGATGGTTATTTGGGGGTACAATCAGATTTCAATTGATCCTAAGGACCAAGAGAAGTCCACCTTCACTTGTCCTTACAGAACTTTTGCATACCGCCATATGCCATTTGGTCTGTGTAATGCACCGACAACCTTTCAGCGTTGCATGCTTGCCATTTTCTCCGATATGGTTGAACGTTGTTTGGAGGTTTTTATGGACGATTTCTCCATCTATGGTGCGTCCTTTGACGAATGTTTATACAATTTGGACAAGGTTTTGCAACGCTATGAGGACACACATTTGGTCCTCAATTGGGAGAAATGCCACATGATGGTCAGCGAAGGGATCGTGCTTGGACATAAAGTGTCTAGCAAGGGGTTGGAGGTAGACTCGGTGAAGATCGAAGTGATTTCCAAATTGCCCCCACTGAATTCGGTTAAAGGGGTACGGAGTTTTCTAGGTCACACCGGTTTTTATCGCCGCTTTATAAAAGACTTCTCTAAAATCGCCAAACCATTATCTGAGTTGTTGGAAAAGGATGTTGTGTTTGATTTTAATGATAAGTGTTTACATGCGTTTAACGTGCTTAAAGAAAAATTGATTTTGGCACCGGTTGTGCAAACACCGGACTGGACCAAGCCGTTTGAATTGATGTGTGATACATCAGATTTCGCAGTGGGGGCTGTTTTGGGACAACATGTGGACTATAAACCTGCTGTGATTTTCTATGCGTCTAAAACTTTAAATTACGCACAGTTAAACTACACGACAACTGAAAAAGAACTTCTCACCGTTTTTTTTGCTTTTGAAAAATTTTGGCAATATCTTGTAGGATCTAAAGTCGTGGTATGGACGGACCGTGCCGCCATTAAGTACTTGATGGAGAAAAAGGATGCCAAACCTAGACTGATTAGGTGGATCTTACTGTTGCAAGAATTTGATATTGAAATCAAAGATAAGGCAGGAATAGAAAATGTGGTTGCGGACCATCTTTCTAGGTTAGAAAGGGTAGATGAGACGGATGTGCATATACCCATTACTGAGACATTTCCTGATGAGCAACTTTTATCTGTGAAATATAAAGATCCTTGGTTTTCTTATATAGTTAATTATCTTTCTTGCAAAATTATCCCGGATGATTGGACATACCAAGAGAAAAAGAAAATTTTCCATTCTTTGCGGTATTATTTTTGGGATGACCCTATTCTCTTGAAGCAATGCAGGGATGGTGTGTTGCACAGGTGTGTACCGGAAGTGGAATATGAAAGTGTCTTACGTCATTGTCATACTCTACCGACGGGTGGTCACCATGCAAGCTCTAGAACTGCATCCAAGGTACTTGAGAGCGGTCTCTACTGGCCTACTTTGTTCAGGGATGCCTATGACTATGTGTGGAAATGCGATTCCTACCAAAGGGCAGGTAACATTTCAAAAAGACAGGAGATGCCCCTCAATGTATTTCAAGAGGTCGAGGTGTTCGATCTGTGGGGTATTGATTTTATGGGACCCTTTGTGTCCTCAAATTCTAACTTGTACATTCTATTAGCTGTTGATTATGTGTCGAAGTGGGTAGAGGAAATACCCACTAGGACTAATGATGCCACTGTTGTGTGCAGGTTTGTCAAAGAATACATTTTCTGCAGGTTTGGTGTACCAAGAATGATCATTAATGATGGAGGTATGCATTTCCGGAATCAGAAGTTCGCAGAACTGTTGAGAAAGTATGGGGTAAAGCACAACATTGGTACCCCGTACCACCCACAGACACAGGGGCAAGTGGAGGTCTCCAATCGGGAGATTTAGAAGATCTTGGAGCGCACTGTGGCTTCAACAAGGAAAAATTGGAGTATCTTGCTACCGAACGCTTTGTGGGCATACAGGACGGCGTTTAAGACACCTATGGGCACTACGCCTTTTAGGTTGGCTTACGGTCGAGCCTGTCATTTGCCGGTGGAATTGGAGCATAAAGCGCATTGGGCGCTGAGGAAGCTGAATTTGAACTATGATGAAGCGGGAAAGAAGAGGTTACTTGAGTTGAATGAACTTGACGAGCTGAGGATGAATGCATATGAAAGCTCGCGGATCTACAAGGAGCGAACAAAGATGATTCACGATCTCCATATTCAGATGCGCGTTTTCAAGAAAGGAGACTGTATACTCTTGTTCAACTCCAGGTTGAAGATACATCCCGGGAAATTGAAATCCCGATGGAGTGGACCATTTACCGTAGAGGAAGTCAGGCCACATGGCGCAATCATGGTGCGTGATGGCGAGACAACATTCTTGGTTAATGGACAATGATTGAAGATGTACTTCAGTGAAGATTACATGAGGAAAGTGCATGAGGTCAAACTCATTGCACTTACAGATACATGAGGAGCTTGATTATGTCTAGCCTAAGACATTAAACAAGGGCACTTGTTGGGAGGCAACCCAGCCATATGCAGTTTCGTTTAGTTTCTTTCACATTTGTAGGTTAGTTTGTTTTGATTTTGTTTTTAGTGTAAACAAGGTACCTTGATCATTTGTTCAATGTGCAGGACTGAGGCAGGGTCGATACTATCGACCCTTGTGTCGATAGTATTGACATGGGTTCAGGTTGGCGGCTACAAAAATCTCACTACGTCAATACTATCGATGACCTCGTCGATAGTATCGACACACCAACAAGCTGATCACAAAAATGAGGTCGATAGTATCGACATGCATGTTGATGCTATCGAGATTTCTGGAGATATTCAGACGAAAATTGTCTCAGTGAAGTCGATACCATCGATAGGCCTGTCGATGGTATCGACCCGACTACAGGGAGAAGGTGGCGGCCGAGCCTTGCGAGGGTGTTTTCCCTAAGAAGAGTCGATACTATCGACCCGCGTCGATGGTATCGACGTGACATGTCACCGATCCGTGAGAGGAAATCAACGACGATCGATGCATCAAGAGAGTCGATCCGTGGAATGGGTTGATACTATCGACACTCGTCGATCGTATCGACACGTCATCGATCAGGGCCCCCAAATCAGGCTATCGACAACCGCTGATACTTGCGGAAGACGGATTGTGCTACAGGAGTCGATACCATTGACTCGCGGACCACAGTTATAAAAGGGATGGTTTGTCATAATATGACGTCACACCTTTAGAGATTTCTTCCCCCACTTGTGTCGTGCGTCTTATTGAGCGACCGGAGCCCAGCTACGAGCGTCAAAGGAGTGTGTTCTTCCCTGAGCCTTCACCGATCGGAGATTGTCTTCTCCGATCTTCACCGAGCTCCGTCTTCTACTCCTCCTTTCTTTGCAAAGATGGTGCATACCGCCGGCGCATCCTCTTCACGCATGACACCAATGGAGATCCCCGAGTTCATCCCTCCACTGATTGCATCTATTCCTTGCCCGCGGATTGTCCATCCTTCCGCGGAGGTTAAGAAGGTTTACGAGGAACTGATGAAGAGAAAGATAGAGCCGACCCGTTATGTCGACCGGGACATGATCCACAATCTTGGGTTCGAGGCCAACCTTGCCTACGTTCTCAAGGGGCAAGCGAGACATACGGGCAGGAGGCCCAATGAGATGGAATTCCACGCTAACGGCCAGCCATTCTTCGGTGAATGGCCGACATACAAGGAGCTCGTGGCAGAGTTTATGGCATCGCTGGATATATGCGTCGTGCCAAATGACGTTATCGCAACTTATCGGGAATGGATCAAGGGTCGTGTTTCTTTCCGGCTGTACAACAATGATTACACTCTCACCCTAGGCAGTTCAATTCCATCTACAACTGGAATCATGGGCGAGAGCAGTACTGATGACCAGACAATAGGACAGACTATGATGCTATCTTCACTAAGTTAGTGATTGCACCGCCCGACAAATCTGTGAGCTACCATAATGCAGCAGTGGCGGATTTCGAGCATCTGTTCGTGCAGATTCTTTACCGCATGCTCTGTACCACCTTGTTTGCTCGTGGTGATCTGTCTCTCAGCAAGTTTCAAGAGACAGACTTGTTTTTCTTACACAAGTTGCTGAAGTGAGAAGAATGTAATTGGGGCACGTTTTCTTGACGCGCGTGTTGGCTGTAAGGAGGAGTACGCGGAAGGCTCCAATCCACTTTGGAGGGCTCATCACACCGCTGGCCTCCTATCTTGGGTTGAATTTCTCCCAGCTTACTCCCCTCTCCAACCAAAGCAAAGTCAACCTGTAGCATCTGCATCGCTCCAGCCTCATCCTACTGTGTGATGGACTGGCATATGCGCATTGCCATGTTAATCATGCATATCACGAGTGTTCACTTCCAGACCCTGTCTTCCACATTGAGGGCGCTCAACATTTTCAATGGCCTGTCATCGCCATCGAGAGCTCGGATGAAGACGGCGGCAACGACGACAACGACAATGACGACGACGAGCATGAAGAGGAAGAGGAGGCTTTCACCTCTCTTCGCGCACGAGTGGCACCCCGGAAGCGTCCCTGTATGCATCCGGGTGCATCTTCTTCTTCGTAGCCTCCGCCACCTCATCCCTCTCCTCACGGAGAGGATGTCTACTCCATGCAAGGGATGTATGCCATGCTGTAGGATATTCATCAGACGCAGCAGCAACATACATCGTCATATGTCGGTATTCAGGATACGATGAACCGGCTGTTAGATAATCAGAGGGCAATTTTTGAAAATGAGTGCCTCCTCCTCAACAACCAACAACACGTCCACGACAGGTTGCATAGGATGGAGATGCAGCAGCAGCCCTTCTATGATCATTACTGGAGCCAGAATTACTTTGGGGGGTATCCACAACCTCCACCAACCTCAGGCTCCCCCTCTTCCTCCTGACCTTCCAGGATTGGTATTGCATCGTTTTTTGGCCATCTAAGGAACCACACCCCTCGAAGGCAGAAGATTGGGTTGGGGGGATCCCTTTCCTTCATTTAGTCATCGATGGTGCAATAGGCATACACCTCCCCTTCATACTTGTAAATGAGGATAGCCCACTTTAAATGCTTGAATTCAAGCATCTAGGATGCCTTGATGGCGGCAACCTTGGAGAGGTCTAGGTGGAGGTGGAGAGTTAAAGGCATGAGTAATCCCCCAAAATGAATTGGAGGCTTCCCCTCTTCACCGCTAGCATGTGCTACAAGAAAAACAAGTTGAGGCTAATGTTCTCTCTCCCTAGTGTGAGAAGGGCCCATAGAACATACATGTCTACCTTCTATGGCTTCCCTTGTCCCTGAGTGGACATGGAAAATATCATATTCGCTAGGTAGCAATGTAGGATCTAGATGAAGGGATGCTAGATGTCCATCATCAAAGCATTGAGTAGTTGATAGTGAACCCCTCTGGATGGGCTATCATCTGCCTCCAAGCCATGGTGTAGTCAAATTCATTGGGGGTGAAGCATCCTCCACCCATTGGACACATGTAGATTGTGTTGAATTCTACCAGTGTGAGATGGTGGGTGGCATTATAGAGTCTAAACTAGATCTGACCTTCTTCCCAACCTTCTCCATACTTGGGGATGCATCATACCTTTAGTGGTGCAAGAAACTCACACAAAATTTCCTAGTCAGTGGGACGATCACCCAAGAAGGAGTGATCACCCACCATCCTTTGCTTTTAGCAAACTTGGTGGAGGATCTCGGTGAAGCGGGTGTCATTGAGGAAGGTGTGATCACCATACCGCATGGGTATGATCTCCCTAGTCATTATGTAGGATAAGAACTTTCTCTGGTCCTCGTCTGCAAAAGCCATCCTAGATGGCTTCAGTACCATCTGGTCATATGCTAGTACTGATGATGCTTGCCTTCTTAAGGCCATTGATGTCAGAGAGAGAAAGGAGATTGAGAAAGAGAGCTTGATTAATACTCAGGGATGTCAAGAGTGATGAATGGATATTCATCCCAATTTTACTTCCTTTCTTAGAACAATTTTGCATTCTAATCAACATATTATCACATAATTTAGTTAATGTAGCCATTCACTCCCATAATTGTTCATACACTGGTTTTTCCATCATTTTATAAATTTATGGGCTGATTAATTAAATCCAAATTTCTGTGACTTTTGTCGTTAGAATAACAATTTTGTTAATAACATTACTTTATTTTATGTAGGGAGTGTTGCAATGTTAAAGAATATTAGTAGTCAGTCACACTTTCATCAAGGAAAATAACAAAGTAATTAAAGTCATCTATGGAATTTCATTATTTATCAAGAAAAGGAATTTATATATGTGTCATCAAGTTAATTCTTTTACTGGATACAAAGATAACTAATTGAATATTTCCTTAACATGCGGTCCCAATACAAGTTTATAGGAAACAAAGCACTAACTCATGGCCATTATTTTGGTTAAAAACATCACATACGTATTGAAAAGGCATGGCAAGAGTCAAAGTGGTGAGACAATCAATAAACAAGGCTGGTTCGATATATCCTATTGAAATATCTACTTGGAAATTAACTCCCTTTATAATTGTCTATGAATTAATATTGGTTCTAGGATAGAAATTACGTTGCAAATCCAATAATCATATTCAATGTGTGCACAATCAAGCCACGTAAATGTCAACTTGCCAAAGCCATCGAGGCATCATGTCAAATTAATATATCAAGCTACATACATGCTTACTGAGCACATTGGCAAGTAGAGCTATCAAGGGAGTGAGGCACTACAATGTGCTTACAAGAAAAGCAATTAAGAATAAAGCCCTTACGATTCGATCGACTCAAATTACAAGTTGATTGACTCAAATCATGAGTCAACTATCTTAGATCATGAGTCAACTGACTTAGATCATGAGTCACCAGAATCACACCCAAATCCAATCAAAATTTAAATTAAGAAGGGCATTATTTTCGTCAAACATCAACTAAAGAAGATCTAGTATCCACTGCCACCACAAAGCCTCATTTCAAGGATTTTTGCCCCTCCTTTCTCCTTATAAAAGGAGGGGAAACTCCAAGGCAAAGGGCATCACTTTTTCTACCTCTTCCTCATATTTCTATCGTGATCTTGTTCCTTTACATTATCTCTTCTGGGTATGGGGAGTAGCCCCATAGCGTGATCTCTACCTTAGTTGTACTGACTCCATCATTTTAATGAAAGGATGCTTCTCATACTATTTCTATTTCGATCAAAGGATACTGATATATTCTTGTGGGGGTACCCAGATCTCGGATCCCAATAAGAATGAATGCATAAATTCTTCATGTGTTTTTATGATCTTTTATCTTTCTGATTCACACTCATTTTCTAGTTAAATAGATTATATTATTGTGGGGATGTTGAGATTTTGGGTCTCAATAAGAACGAACACATAATCTTTTGACACGATGACCTATTTTAGATTATGATTTTTTTATCTAGTTATCTTGTTTGAAATAACCTATGGTGACACAATCACCTGATCCATGTGTTAGAACCTCAGAATGGGAATCACATATTCTTTATGAAATCACCTAGTAGATTTATGTTGGATGGTTAAATGTGGATCCTCAAACATCATGACCTCAGGTTTGAGAGAAGTTTGTACTTTGTGTTATTTGTGCTCCCATAGGACACAACTCCAACAATCTTGATTTAGTCAATAAAGTATGGATTTGGATCGGTTGATGTAGGAATGTGGTTTTTGGCGGTGATCCTTCGGTCCCCTAGTTTCTTTTATCATTTGATTAGTTAAACTTAATTTATGCAATTTTACTTTTTGCACTTGCATAATTAAACTCTTAGCAAACCAAATTTTCCCTTCTTATTCTCGCGATTGGATTTGGATCTCAACCACTCTTTTGTCATCTCTTGGTATCAAAAGCTTACTATATTAAAAGTTGATTTTTTATTTGCAGCAAGTAACAACATTCTTAGAAGCTTAAACTCTAGGACGTTTCCTAGTGAACTATTTTGTGAGAAACAACACACATCAGGGAGCTCTGGATGCCTTTTGGAGTGCAAGGGACTGCTCTAGGCGTGAAAAGATATCCCCCATTACATCTCTCTATATAGTGGATGAACCTCCACGTCATGTCGTGTCGATGCCACCAAGATGTGGAGTCAGTGGTTCTGACTTTTCTCTCTATTTGTGGGTTTGTCGATGTCATCTACTGATCTCAACGGCCTAGAGCCATCGATGTACTGACCCACATGAGTCAGTGGTGCTAACTCCTGAAATGTCAGTCTGATTAGTGCCATCGACCGTAGGATGCAGATGAGCTCGATCGTTGATGTTGGTCCCACATATTCTATACTTCATGATTTGGTGCCACTGATGGGATGTCGGTGATACCAAGTTGATTCTTACAGTTCACTATGATTTTGTGTCAGTGCCACCGACCCTGCCATCGGTGGTACCAAGTTGAATTAACCTTGCTACTAGATAATTGTACCAGTGCCACCAACTTTGCAGTCGGTGGTATCGAGCTGTGTCATTTTTTATGCTTCTTCAGTGTGATCGAACGTCCTCTCGATTGTGTCAAACTTGGAGCATTAGAATATTTTAGTGTGACTGACCAAACTCATCAACGGTTTCGAGTTTCTGCATATTTTTGGATGTTTGTCAAGGAATCGATGCCACTGACCCGCTTGCCTGTGGTACCAAAATTTAAATGTCATCCTTGATGATTTTATAAATCTGTCTCTGCCACTGATTGGGCTGCCGGTGGAACCAACTTTTTCTCTTCTTGCACATCAAACAAAAATCATCTAGCCTTTGTTACATCTAAAAACAATGCAAAATGCAAAAAAAAATTCCTAAACAAGTTTAGATGAGAAATAAATAAAATTAAATTAAACTTTGGATTGCCTCCTAGAAGAACCTTTGTTTTACGTCATAGACTTGGTGATCTTTGGTTGCTTGAATGCTCAAGGAAGCTCAAGGAAGTTCAACTCTTCTTCCTCATGATCTATCTATCCCCTATAGTAGACCTGTCAAATGGGTGGGTGGGTTGGGTTTGGGTCTCGTGTGTGCGGGTCAAAAATATGTAGTTCTAAATGGGTGGAACTAAGACAAACCCAAACCTGACCCAGCGGGTTGTGGGTTTCTTGTGGGTTCCCACTTAATTTTTTCAAACTATGTTTCTAGTGTTTGTTTATATAAGATATGGCACAAAACAATCACATTGAATACATTGTCACGTAAGATTTATTTATATATATAACTGTGTTACAAGAAGAGTATCAAAATGCAATGCACCCATAAACAAGGCTACAACATGTCTATCAAAGAAGAGCCTAAGTTTCAAAATCACATAAATACTGGAAAAGTAGTGTACTACAAACTTCAGACATTCATACAGCCTTAAATAATGACCACCTACAACAAATAGCAAAAAAACAATACAACAATATCTAGTATGAATTGTGGCATCCAAATGAGATGAAGGATAGATTCAGAAGCTAAAACAAAGACTAGAATTTAAGTCAGTTCTAGTCAGACTAAAATTTAAGTCTAGCAATCACTGCTAGACTTAGGTTCCTTCTTGGTTTGCTTTTGTCTCACGATCTAATTTTAGAGTCCCTGTTATTGTGCTTTGTTAACTTGAATCGTAATATGCAATTGTGATATGAGTATAGGATAGATTTAATATTCCCCCCTTACTACTAAGATGCATGGATGCAATCCCGCCGCTACATCTATAAATCTTTTACTGGTAGCTAAATATTCTATCTATTAATAAAATTAGTGTAATTAAGCGGGTCACCCGCGGGTGCCCATGGATTACCCATGAAACCTACTAAGTAAACATGTGGGTATGGGTTTGGGTTTTTTCCTATGGGTGGTAAATTTTGTGACCCAAACCCAACTTAAATGGGTCGACCCATGGGTGCCCGCGGATTTTGACCTAGTTTGACAGGTCTACCCTATAGTAATGTTTGAGGTGTTGTACATTTGTCAAAAAGGATTTAGCACCAGCACAAATTCCAACTACTACATGAGAAAATGCCTTGATGATCGCATAAGGTTCACTCTAACGGGACTTCAACTTCCCAGGATGCAATTTTATCCTAGAATCAAATAGTAAAACCCATTGCCCTAGTAGAAACACCCTATAGAGAATGTGGAAATCATACATTTTCTTAGTCCTATCCTTGTAGATTCTAGAGATCTCATAGGCATCTATCCTAATATCATCTTATTCATTGAGCTCTAGTCTCTACTTCTTCTATGCACTAGAAAGATTGAAATTCAGTTTCCTCAGGGATCATTTGGCTTTGTGTTCTAATCCACAGGAAAATGGCATGTCCTCCTCTAGACTATCTTATAGGGATTTGTTCCTATTGGTGTTTCGAAATTCGTCCTATAAACCCACAGAGCATCACTCAATTGCATGCTCCAATTAGTCCTATTATTGGATATAGTCTTTTTTGGGATCATCTTATTTTCTCTATTAGACACCTCAACTTGGCCTTGAGTTTGGGGATGGTATGGGGTCCCTATATGGATCACTCTATACTTACTCAAAAAGTACCAAACTTCCTATTTTTAGAATGAGATCCCCCATCACTAATAATCAGTGTAGGCACCGCAAACCTACACAAAATATGGTCCTTCACAAAATTACACACAACATGTGTATCATTGGTTTGGCTTGGGATCTCTTCAACCCATTTAGACACCTAGTCCACTACAAGCTGAACCAATGAAAAAACCAGTAATCTAAGATTTATTTTATGCATCTTATATAATTAAACCATCAATCAAAGTTTTCATAGTCCTAGCTAATCAGATTACAATTAGTAGTAGTCTTTGGATAATGTTTTGTTGAGTTTGACAGCCTGGCCTCTTAGGGCCTATATTACTTTGATACATATACTTGTGTTTAACATGTAGCTTTCCCATATCATGTTTTTGGTGTCGTTTCTAGGGAAATGGAAACTCCAACACTACAAGTGATGTGATCTGCCACTTTAGGCCATACCTTTTATTTATTTTTATGTCTTTCTAAGTTGAATTTCAAATATCATTCTTTTCAATCATTAGTATCCATATTCACATTATTTTCAACAATTTTAGGTACTAGTGCATGGTGCAGACTAGAGCTCACAAGTATGGAGAGTTGACTCCACAGAGCTTTAGTGTAGAGGACCTTCGCCGTCAAGCATAGGAGTACTGAGATTCCTAGGAGGTCTCAGTCAAACCTCACCAACGAATAATCCACCAGAGGAACCAGATTCATCTCAGATGGTGGACCCAACTGAAGAACAAACTATTTGGGAGAAGATCAAGGCATCTTCCTCAATAGCTTAGCTAGGGCCAATCAAAAGAAAAGCTATAAATGTGGGTAGCTACAAGATAAATCCTGGGTTGGTGGCATTGGTCAAGCCACAGGCTTTCCATGGCCACAAAATGGAGAACCCAATGACGCATATCAACAATTTTGTTGAAAGTTGCGATATGGTATATATAGACAGAGTGTCGGTGATAGTGATATATCTAAAGCTTTTTCTATCATCACTGGAAGACAACACTAAGTCATGGTTCGAAAATCTATCGTATGAGTCAATAGAAACAAGGGAGGGGATGATAGGCGCTTTCTTTGAGCATTATTTCCCACCTCAAAAGGAAAATGAGCTGGTCAGGAAGATCTACAACTTCAAGCACCAGTCAAAAGAATCATACTCTAGAGCATTGGGGAGGTTTCACAACATGTTGAGGAAGGTCCCTCATCATGGGATAGATCTGTACAACTAGGAAAAGATTTTTTATTATGGATTGCATCAAGAAGACATGACCACACTGGACAGTGTAGGAACATGCGTCTTCCTCAAAAGCAAGTCATCCAGGTGTCATCAAATTTTGAAGAACATGTCTAAAAATCAGTCATGGGGAGATGAAAGAGAAACTCCAACAACTATTAAAAGTGTTGGAGAATCTAAAGTCATCATGGAATTAAATGAGAAGCTTGACCTCATAGCCAAGAAACTGTGTCAAAAGGATGGAAACTCATCTAGAGGTGAAGAGGAGGATTGCATGAACCTACGTCAGCAATATTAGTAGGATAGGGAGCCTAAAATGATAGACAGAATTGAAGACATGCTAGGCAAGCTAGAAAGTTAGAAGAATGAGACTTTACTGGACCATATAAAATGGGTGCAGTAGAATCATGAGGTGCAGATACGAAGATCTAAAATTAAATTTCTCATCCAGTAGTGGAGGTGATCTCCTTAAAGAAGCCCATTCAGCAAGAATTTCCTAGGAATGTAGAGACAGCTCATCAACATCACCAGGTAAAGTTTTTCTCTGTTGTCTAGGAGGCAGAACATATCATTGAGGAGTCACCAAAGCAGCACACTCCAGAGTCAGATTATGTGTATGTGCCTAAGGTTCCATTTCTGCACAATCTATATGGATTACCAGGAGGATGCAAAACTCCTGATTAGGTACTTCAAAGGTCAACCATTGACACACCCACATCTCCGATTTCAGAAAAGGTGCCTATGCAAGAATATCACATTGAGGTTCTACTCCGTAGTGGAATAGTCACAGTCAATAAGGAGGAACCTACAATTCAGAAGGAGAAGCCACAAGTCATTCCATCCATAGGAGATGTGCCCAATTCCATTCTAAATTCTATCCCAGAAGTCAGTGTTGAAGCAAGCTTAGGGGAAGGAATCCCTAATGTGCCATATGTTCCTCCACATAAGTGCATAGAGAATATAGATGTTCCATTCCAGGATAGTCTGAAGCCGAGAAAGGAGGAAAAGAACTTTAAGAAGTTCCTTGATATCTTCTGAAATCTCTACATAAACATTTCACTTGTGGAGGCGGTAGAGAAAATTCTTGCATATGGGAGATTCTTGAAGGATATCATAAACAAGAAAAGACAGAGAAAATATACAAATGTCTTATATATTGATGAAGTGATGAGTGTGATGCTCAAGGGAAGATTTTTAGTGAATATAAAAGATCTAGGATGTTCCTAAATTCCATGTTCTATATGTAATCAACATTTCCATCAAACATAGCGTGACTCAAAGGAGAGCATAAATTTCATGCCTCTTGCTACATTTCAAAAGTTGGGGTTGAAGGAATCGATGAAAACATCCATGACAATTGAGTTTGTGGATGGATCTATTGTGAGGTCGTATGGGATATGTGAAGATGTTCTAGTCAAAGTCAACAAATTCATCTTCCCTATTGATTTTGTGGTCATGGATATGCACGAGATATGAAGATCAAAGATGTTTCCAAGAAGGTCCTTCTAAGCTACAACAGACGTGATAACTACCATTAGTAGAGGCTACTTAACACTCGGGATAGATTATGATAGAGTGGAGTTCAAACTTCTAGATGAATCTTCACAACATCCCGTGATAACCCAGGATGAAGAAAACTTGTCTTGTCGAGCCTATGATGTATAACAAGGGCGCTTGTTGGGAGGAAACCCAACCATCAATTTTTGTTCTTTACATTTGAGTTTGTAGTTTCATAGCTTTAGTTTTCATTTTATTAGTTTTTATGTAAAAAGGTGCCTTGATCATTTTTTGTGGTGTGCAAGTTGGGCATCAATCGGTACTATTGACCCAAGAGTCAGTACTACCCATGACATCACAGGGACAAGGATCGATTTTCACAAAAAAACTCGATACTACTGACTACATAGTCAATAGTATCGACGACATCACAGGTTAGACAAGAAAATATCAAGAAAACTCAGTACTACTGACCCCATGTTCGATAGCACCAACATTTTGCAAAAGAAGGGGTCAAGTTCACTGATAAGGACTTGGTACTACCGACATCGACTCGGTAGTACCGACACAAATTGAAGTCCTGGGTTTGAAACACCAAGAGCACACTTTAAAGCATCAAGAAAATTCATAGTCCCAGCACTACTGACACAAATTTGGTAATACTAACACCTAAAGACACAGAAATGCCACAACAACCCCCATCATTTCAAGGAACATTCTATCCCTATGATCCTACCGTGGCACAACCTCCACCACCACCCTTTTTGATTGGTACCATTTCTCAACCTCTTAAGTTGGATTTTGACTATGCATACATAGTCAAGTTCAAGCTTGGGGGTGCTGGAACAGCTCTATCCTTTAGTTTTATTATTCTTTTAGTCCTTGTTTGCTTTTTAGCTTTTATTTTTCCCAGTTGTAGGTTCCACAATCTATTTAGTGTACTAGTGGAGCTTAATTTTATGATTCATGTCATTTTCATGTGCTTTCAGGTGTTTACAATGGAAATTAAAATGAAAAAATTGGCTTAGTTGTAAATTTATTGAGTTACACCACTTAGAGGAAGTGTATCGATTAGTCAGTTTAAGGACATTTAATATGAATGGAAATCTTAATTATTCATGTAAAGTGGATGAATATGGGGTTGAGCCTGAATTGATCAAACAATTAATGGGATCTTAAATTGAAATTTAAGAAATAAATCCTAAGGTTACCCTATACACAGGCCATTAGAGAATGACATATCATAGTTCATGAAAGGCACTGTCTCTTAATTATGTGATATCCATTTTTCCATTCACTTTGACCCACCACCTTTTCATAATGAAGTAATCTGAGTTATTTTCTTTTGGTTGCATTGCATGACATTATAGGTGACATTATAGGTGGCATGATAGTTAGTTTCTCCTTTATTGCATCAATTACACATAAAAAATACATTCATAAACAATTTGTGTGCATATCATCTAGGTGCATAACAATTACAATCACATGTAGATAGCATACATCTTTCATCATTCATTTTTACATCATGTGGTTACATTGTTTTCCTCTAAAATAAGAGGGCATGGATACACATCCATACCCTCAAAATAATCAAGAAAAAATGATGAAATGAATGTAACATGTTAAGTGAAGCCCAAGCATAACTTCCTATCATGCTAGATAGTGTGCCAATGAAAAAGAAAGAAAACAATTATGAAATAAAGAGGGAAAAAGGAAGCCCTAAACTCTTCACAAAGACATGGAAACATTCACATGATGTATTCTCTTTATTACTTCATTCTCATTCATTTGATGATGTTTTCAATACATGCATCATTCCAATTATAAATACTAGGCAATAGGATTCATGCATTTCTCATAATCTTCAGCACATAGGTTCATCATGTTTTATTTTTGCATCAATAATTTGGATGCTACTTGTGATTCTTCATTATCCACCTAATTCATCCATCCATTTCTCTTATCAATAGGCCACTTAAATGATTATTCTCCTCATTCATTTTTATAAGGATAACTGCTTCCAAGTAGTTGGTAGTTAGGAAAGAGCAATGTAGGCAAAGAATCACATGATGCACCAAGAGAATGCATCATTGACTATGATATTAGTTGCCCTAGTGATAGTGTTTCATTGATATAAGGGTGGACATCTTTTGTAGATATTTTTGGTTGCTTGATAACAATTGATTGTTCAATGTTTAGTAAAGGTCAGTTCGGGACCGCCATGTGGGGAAGGTTGATAAAGGACATTCATATTTTGTGTCCTTTTGTTGACTTGTCTCAAACAGATCTGAGGGTATGTTGCTCGAGGGCAAGAAACATCTAAGCTTAGGGGAGTTTGATGCACTGGATATTTGTCATTTTCACATGTTATTTATTATTGATTTTTGTGCACTTATTTTTCATTTTCATATTAATTTGTGCATGTTTTATTATCATTAGCCTATGATACCTAATTGCATCAAATAAATGTATTTTTAATGTTCTAGTTAGAATCATCATTATTCGAGAGCTTATGTTCATTTTTGTGGATTTCAGTGAATCTACAAGAAACTACACAACTCAGTACTACCGAATTTATTGTCGATGGTACCGAAACTTGCTCAGAAAGACACAATGAGATCAAGAAAACTTGATAGTACTTAGCGGAAGAAGTTGGCGGTACCAACAACCTCACAACAAATATCTAGAATTTCTTTAAAAAAACTTGATACTACTGACATCAACTCTATAGCACCAACAACTGCACAAGCGACCGCAACTATCGAAGGTGTCAGTAGTATCGGCATCCAGTCGGTAGTACTGACACAGTGGGATCAGGAAGATCTGAAAATTGTGCTTAATTTGTTGGCTGGCAATTAAGGATGCCATAAGTCACTTCTATGACTTAGGGGGATTTTGGCCAAACCTAATAATCTCATTATATTCCGTTGTACAACAGCTGAGAGCAAGGAGAGGAGAAAGCAGAGAAGAAAGCAACATTTTGGGAGAATCGAGCACCTCTAGTGGGCAGATTCATAGTCAAAAGACAGAAAATCGCTCCATTCATCAGAGGGAGTCATCCAGACCATCTTCTCCAGGGGGTTACTTTAGTCTTCTAATGTTTCCCACATTTTCCCTCTCCTCTTCCATGTATTTGACAATGAAAATCATGTGGGGCTAATCCCCTTGTTCCTTAAGACCCGGGAGTAGTCCAATTATGCATTGTAATTGACTTTTATGCATTAATATATATATGTTTCTCTTAATTTCTGGACATACTTCTATGAGATTGTCATGAACTATCCATGCTTGATCACCATAGGTAGTTAATTAGACTATTTATTTCTTCAAAAGAGGGATTAGGGTTTGGAAAATCAAAGAATTACATGTTTTTATCGCATTTTCAGAAAGGAGGCTTACAAATGTGAAGAGATTACCTAGAGTTTTTAGTGAAGCACCTAACGAATAACACAATCATTATGAGAGTGGTATTTGTATTATGTGAGGTAGTGAATTATGCAATGAGAGTGGGTAATTCTTGCTAAAGATCTCTTTGTCTAGGGTTAGGAGGAATGTTTATTAATGATATGATGTTAATTGCAATTTTAACCATGGTAGAATCGTAATCCTAAGGAATTCACTCCATTTGAGATCAACAACCAGTAATCTTAGATTTATTTTATGCATCTTAGATAACTAAACCTTCAATCAAAGTTTTCATTAGCCTAGCTGGTCACATTACACTTAATAGTAGTCTATGGAGAATGCTTCCCTAAGTTTGACATATGGGCCTATGAGGGCCTATATTACATTGATATGTATGCTTTTGTTTAATGTGTAGCTTACCCATATCACCTGTCAATGTAGCATGGTATGTTGAAGTACCCAGGATCCTATCTTTTCTGTGACAATTTTCTTTGTATCACTGTGATGACTTCCTCCTTTAAGACAACAACATTAGAATAAGATATTCTCCTCTTCTTGTTGATAATATCCTTCAAAAACTTGCCATAGGCGGGAATTTTCTCAAGAAAAACTACTAGCGGTAGGTTGATCTGGAGTTTCTTGAATGTATTTAGAAATTTCTTGAACTACTGATCAACCTTCTTGGCCTTTAACCTATTCATAAATCATAGTGGGGTCATAGTTTTGGTTGATGGGGTGGGATGTAGGACTCCTTCTTGTTCTCCTTCTTCTTAGTTGATTCCTCTTCTAGTCTCTCCTCATGCATTGTGGTGTCTTAAGGTTTCTCTAGAGGAATAGTCTCTATCACCTCCCTTGTGCTAGATGTGGTGGTGTTCTTCTTTGGAGCCACATTTTGGTCTTTCATCAACACTTTACCATTTGAAAGAAGTGTTGCTTTTACATGTTGATTGTCAGATGGAATATTTGTGTTCACTAGAAATCCTTGCTAGCTGGGATTCTTAAGGGATGCCACTTCTACTGCTAGCTGAGAAATCTGATTTTCTATCCTACAGAGTTGTGTCCCTTAATTTTGTTGCTCTCTCTTCATTTGGTCTAAGAGTGCCTCATTCTGATTCACCAGCCTTCCTAACACATGTCTTCTATCCAGTCTATCTTTCTAGGACCCCTATCATGTTGATACTACTAAAACATGTATCCATACTTTTGTTTGAGTTGTTGCACCTATGATGGATCTTGCTGAAAATTGTTAGTATCTTTTCATGAAAATTGGGGATCCTTCCTCCATGCATAATTGTTTTTGTATCAGTTGTTTTGTTCTAGCATATGCATGCACTCTTCCTCTTCACCTCCAGATCAGTACCCATATTTTTGCTCAAATTTCCATGTGAGTATGTCCTTCAACATGGTGATCACCTTTGATTCCACAACACTTTTTAAGATCAATGGCAAGCCATGCTCTTCTCCCTAAGATTGACTCTTTTCCATATTCTCACTACTACAAAAATAGCCTTTGGCGTCGGTTGTTTAACCCCCTTTGGCAACGGTTTTCAAGCGACGCCTATGTGGGCGCCGCTAAAGGTCGAACTCTTTGGCGTCGGTTTTCTAACCGACACCTATATGACATATAGGCATCGGTTATATATAGTTGGCCGACGTCTATAAGGTTCGCACCACAAAAAAGAGCACCACCTAGGACACTTTCTGCGTCGGTTAACAACTTAACAACCGACGCCATACACCCAGATGACACGACGAAGCACGGACGTGCTTCGCTGCACGGCCATGTTTAGTACTATAGGCGTCGGTTTTATACTAATAAGCGACGCCTTTTCCACCACGGCCGTGCTTTCCTGCACGGTTGGGTTGTTTGTCCTATTAGGCGTCGATTTTTATCAAATAACTGACGTTGTAGGCCTTTGATGACGGTGTTCTATAAATAACCGACGCCTATACTTCAATTTTTTTTTCTTATCAGTTTGCAGGCCTGCTGTGGCTGGTCAGTAGGATGAGAACCTGCAGTTCAGTTTTCTGAACTGTAGGTTTACGACATCCATTGATATCAGCCTACAAACAGGCCACAAACCTGCAAAATCAACAAATATTTTTTCACACAAGTAGATACATTCAGACATCAATTCAATTCTCACATTCACACATGTAGAAACATTCAAATACACGTAGAAACATTCAGACATATATAAACATTCAGAAATATTCATTTGCAAAATATCATTCAGCATCGCTATCAGCATCCCAATTATATCTTACAATCATCACTGCTTGTATGGCTTTTTCCCATTCTTCTCTTATTTCATTTAATGCTTCCATCGTATATGGAGCATGTACATTTTTTAAGCATTTACCTATAGTGTGGTCAGTTTTAAACACCTGCAAAGAGAATGATGTATATATATAAGTAATAATATAAAAAATAAGATTGATATATTTCATACTAACTAATGAGACTATATATAATACCTCATGTATGGTATTAATATCCAATGCGGCATGTCGGATAATCATCTGCATAAATCGCATCACATAGTATGCGCATGCCCAACCGTTGTCTTGTGTAGCGCACTATAAATTGAAACATACAAAATTTTAAAAAATACAACTAAGCACAGTTCACATAAATAATATATACATTGGACTCGGGAACTTACTTTTACGTTCTCCCAAATTATTGGCTGGTTCTTTCTCCTTGGGACATTTCTTCCAGCATTTTTGAATGCATCTAAACCCCTACATGTTAATGTAACACAGTAAATTGCATAATTAAATAGTAATGTAATAACAGATGTTAACAGATATAAAAATGAATTATTTCTCACCAGAATAATGGCATTCTCAATATGTGTCCAATTTTAGTGTTCAATGTACTTCCCGCAGGATCTAGATAATAAATAGTGAACGTCCCGGGGACAATAACTAGTAACTCCCAATGTCTACCACTAGAGGTAAAAAAGTTAAAAATTAATAACTCAAAATGCACAATAAAAATGGAATTTTCTTAAGTCCAAATTATAAATAAAGTAAACTTACTTGACATTGAATGGAGCTATTATTATCGTCTTCTTTTGCTGACTGAAAATTCTAAAAGCATCTATACAGTATTGTTGAACACTATTAGGGTCTTTAGCTACCATACTAATCAATGATGGAATAAAAAAACCCACATGATCAAATGAAAATTGTTTGCATTGATCTTCGACTAAGTAGCTGCAAAACATATATTACGTATGCATTAATATATAAGAAACTAGATCATCGGATCTTACACAAGGTATATGGATGTATAAACAAGATCTCACCTTATCCATGTCTCTTTCATTGATGTAGTCAGCCAATCATACATAAATAGCTCAATAATATCTTATATAAATAAAGAGATATCGTATGATTGACCTACATAATCTGCTTCTAAAGAAACAATTATAGGGCAATGTATATTATGTGCCCATAGCCAACATGCCATTCCCCTACAAGAAGGACCTAACAGGTATTTTAGGTCAGTTGGAACCCAACATGGTAATGCAGGAAGTGGAGGTGGTGGCCTAGGTGCTCCGGGTGTCTTCTTTTTAACCTGTATATATAATTTCAGATCAGTTGACCTCATATATACACATTAACAATCTAAAGTAATGTAAATTTATCTTACAATTTCAGTAGTGTAGACGACATCTGCTTTGGGCCACAATATCACCCCGCCTTCTGCCTCACCAAGTGTATCAATATCTGGGTGGGCATATGGCAATGCAGCTTCCCTCCAATCGGGTAAGACACATATCGGGCTCACATGAACGTAGCCATGCGGCATTGGAGTCCCATGAAACATTGCCCCAGGAAGGGACTGGTAAGCATTCGCCTATGCAACAACATAGTCTTGCATTCTTAAGCGGCATGGCTTCAATGCCTACAAATTTACGTAAAGAATGTTATACATATATACATATCACCTTTCGAACATATCATCTTGAAAAGACTAGCTACAATGTCATAAACAATACTTACAGCAGACGTGCTAGGCGATGGGTCTCCAGGATTAATCGCAGTCTGTGCATCAGGAGAAGAGTGGGTCGCCATAGGCTGATTGGAAGCCTGAGATGCCTGCCACCGCACTATTTCTTCCTTGACCTTCTCAGCAACTATATCATTGACCTTCTTAGAAACTATATCCTCGACTCTCTTATTCTCCTATACATGGATAAAAGAAACATTAGCTTCTTCTTATTGAATTCCCTTTTGCAGTAACATTCTAAAAAAAGAATAGGTTACCTCTTCTTGTGAAAATCCTGCTCTGGGTTTGTGCTGGGATGGCCCAAAGAATGCTTTGATGCCCACACAAGCGCCTGCACCCCTAACACGTCCAGGATGCTCTGGATTACCCAGAGCAACTGTCAATTCATCCCTTGTGCCCTGAGGGATGAACATGCCTTGTTTCCTCTTCTTGTGCAGCTCCCGCTAATCACCATCAACATAAATTGGTAAGTTAACACCACAAATAATCAATATTCAAACGATTGCTCTAAGAGCTGTATTTTACCATTTTCGCAGCCGCCTCAGCAGTTACGGGCTTCTTTATTTCACCCTTCTTGTTTTGCCTCCCAGCTATCCAGATATCATGGCGAGGCATGGGTGTGGCAGACTCCTGAGTAGGAGCAGACTCCTGAGTAGCCGCAAACTCTGCCTGTAGTCTTTGGCGAACGCTTGCATAGCCCTTTGGACCCATAGTGTGGTCATGCACATTCAGTGCAAGCCTTGCTTTTAGCTTCACATGGACTCTTATCATTTGCACTTGCAAAATACATAGTCGACGCTTGAAGAGTGACCACACTGTTTTGGACGACACTCTTATCATCTTGGCACTTTGTGTAATATGTGAACCCATTAATGTCAAACCCTTCATAAGACATAACATTCGGTTTTGGTTTAAAGGCGAGGCATTTGATAGTTTCTATAATATCATTTGGTGTTTGAGATAATTGATGTAAGACTTTATCTTCAAACCACTTAGTAAAAGTCTTATTATGCTCTCTAGCAAGCCACATTGAACTTGCTCGATGATGTTGTCTCTTGATGAAATTGGTATGTTCCTCGATATAAACACTCACTTCGTCCATGTTGTGTAAAATATACAAGTGAGCTTGTTCCAACTGCTCATGGCTAATTTCTTTCACCAGTGATCCCAAATTCGTTTTCCCTCCTCAATATTCTTGTCATTAACAGGAGTGTTATTACCACTCAGAAAGTCATTGCAAAAATCCATAACCTCTCTCGCCACATAACCTTCAATAATACTCCCTTCAGGTCGATAACGGTTTCGAACATCACCTTTAAAAATGCTCATGTATCGTTCAAAGGGATACATCCAATGCAAGAAAATTGGTCCCAACATTTTCACTTCCCTAGTCAAGTGGACAACAAGATGTACCATGATATCAAAGAATGAAGGAGGGAAATATATCTCAAGCTGACATAGGGTAACAACCACTTCTCTTTGCAAACTATCGAGAGTATCAGGGTCAATAACTTTGCTGCATAGACTGTTGAAAAAGAAACAAAGTCTGGTGATTGCAAACCTTACATGCTTCGGCAATATAGATCGAATTGCCACGGGCAATATTTGTTGCATTAGACTGTGACAATCATGAGATTTAAGACCTATCAACTTCAAATCTTTCATTGATACCAATCTACGGATGTTGGATGAGTAACCATGTGGCACCTTAACATTTACCAAGCATTCACAAAAAGCTTTCTTCTCCTTTCTAGACAACATGTAACAAGCGGGAGGTAAGTATGTTCTTTTATTACCCATTTCACGTAATTCTGTTAATTCTGACCTTATTCCCATTTCACGTAGGTCCAGTCTGGATTTTATCCCATCTTTAGTCTTACCTGGTATATTTAACAGAGTACCAATGATGATATCACAGACATTTTTCTCAACGTGCATTACATCGATACAATGTCTGACTGTCAAAGAACTCCAATAAGGAAGATCCCAAAATATTGACTTCTTCTTGAATGAAGAATTGTCACTCCGTGTGGCCATACTACATTGTGATTTCTTACCAAATTCATTGACAATGTCTTTTACTCTTTCATAAACAACATCCCCTGGTATAGGTTTAGGTGCACTCCATTCATCATTACATCCATTGAATGCTTTGCGATTCCTACGATACAGATGGAATTTTGAAAGAAACCTTCGATGACCAAGATATATAGTCTTGCCGCCATGTTTTAGTCTTATTGAATTAGTGTTTTCTTCACATATAGGACACACTTTAGCTCCTTTGATACTATATCCAGACAAATTCCCATATGCTGGAAAGTCATTAATAGTGCAAAACAACATAACGTGCAAACGAAATGTCTCTCTTCCTGAAGCATCATAGGTCATCACACCTTCAGCCCAAAGTTTCTTTAACTCGTCAATCAGAGGTTCAAAATAAACATCGATATCATTTCCGGGTTTTTTAGGGCCCGATATCAACAACGATAGCATAACGTACTTATTTCTCATACACAGCCAGGGAGGAATATTGTATATAACAAGCATGACTGGCCAAGTGCTATGTTGGCTACTCAATGTCCCGTACGGATTGATCCCATCTGTACAAAGCCCAAGTCTTAGATTCCTATCTTCTTCACCAAATTTGGGGTACAATAGATCAATCTTCTTCCACTGTGGGGAATCAGACGCATGTCGTAGGATCCCATCATTATTTTTCTTAACATCTGCATGCCACCTCAAATTCTTCGCATCTTTCAGATTTGCAAACAAGCGTTGAAACCGTGATATTATAGGTAGATACCACAACACCTTGGCAGGAGAACCAGTTTTGGACTCCCCCGAAGTCGTCAATTTATACCGTGACGCACCACATTTTGGACAATCTTTCAAATCTACATAGTCCTTTTGAAATAATACACAATCATTCGGGCATGTGTGTATCTTCTTGGCCTCCATTCCCATTGGGCACAACATTTTCTTTACCCGGTATGTTGAGATTGGCAGCTCATTTCCTTCAGGAAGCATTTCTTTCAACAAAGTCAACAATTCAGTGAAGCTTTTGTCGCTCAATCTATTGTTAGCTTTCAACTTATACAATCTCAACACAGCGCTAAGCTTCGTAAACTTAGCACATCCTGTGTATAACGGTATCTCAGCATCATGCATAATGTTTCTAAAGATAGGAGGTGAATCGGTGTGCTCTACCCTACAACTATCTAGCATCGCATCAACGATGTCTACTGGAACTGGTTCGTTCACATCTATGTCATCGGAGGCAATTTCTTCTTCCACCCAAGCACTGCTATCGACATCTACTGGTTTCTATTTTGAAATCTCTCCATGCCAGTGCCATTCTGTATAGCCTTGTACAATCCCGTTGCACATGACATGACTTTTGATTTCCTCACCAGTGTTGACTTTCAAGTTGTTATCGCAATGCCTACATGGACAGTAGAACCTATCTGTAGGTTTTTTCCTATGTTCCTCAGCAAATCTAACAAACTGATCAAGACCAGATATAAACTCTGGGGTGCAGCGATTGCGAATGGACATCCATGATCTATCCATTCTATGATCAAAGAGTAAACAAGTATATATTAGGATTCGGGTATACACTTACATCCTATCCAAGATTTACTCCAACAAACACATGTGATGTCATTCTTATATATAATAAATGTGTACCACCTATCCCATCCTTGAACACCTAATCTTACTAGTAAGTGTATAATGTGTATTGGGTTTTCGAGAAAATTTCGACAGCATTTCCCCGTTGTTCTCTAAGTACATATGTACTTAGAGAACAAATGGGGAAATGCTGCTGAAATTTTCTCGAAAACCCAATACACATTATACACTTACATCCTAAGTGAGATTAGGTGTTCAAGAACAGTCCCAAACCGGGGACTATCCAAGATTTACTCCTAATGAGTAAATCTTGGACGGGTTTCTAGGCCAACAAACACAATAATAGATATGTACATGTTAGGGTTTCATCACAATTAATGTTAGGGTTTCATCACAATTGATGTTAGGGTTTCATCAATGTTAGGTTTAATCAAATCAAATTAGGATGCTAGAATTGAAAAGTTTAAATCTTATTTCAACATGCATCAAAATTTACTGAATTAAGCCAAACATTAGGATTAGAAGCACAAATATATGCAAGCAAAAAATGTGTTCATATCCTAGGATTTACATAAAGCATTACATAAAAATTTGTTCATATCCTTACCAACAGCAAGCACGGCCGTGGCTGTGTTGGCCTACCACGGTCGTGGCTGTGTTGGCCTACCACGGCCGTGGCTGTGTTGGCCTACCACGGTTGTGTTGTCCAGCACGGCCGTGGTAGGGCAATATAGCCACGCCGTGCTGTCCAGCACAGCCGTGGTAGGCCAACACATCCATGGTCATGCTTACATGTTGGTAAATAGCTAGGGAGAAGGAAGCAAAGAGGTAGCGCTACCTGGAGCTAGCGTGGAAAGCGCGGCGGCGAGCGGCGGCAGTAGTGGCGGCGGAAGAAGAGAGAGCCTATGTGGCGGGCGGTGAACCAGCAGCAGCGGCACCGGGAATGAGCAGAGCAGAGCAGAGCAGCAGCGGCAGCGGCGAGTAGAGGTGCACCAGCAGCAGCGGCGCACCAGCAGCAGTGGCGGCAGCGAGCGGAGAAGCACCAGCAGTAGCGGCGGCGAGCAGCAGCGGGGTCGTCGGCCGATTTTAGGAGAGCGGCGGCAGCATCACAGCAATATCGCAATGAGACAGGAAGAAAGGGGGAAGAGCCGGGTGATCGGGATTATTAAGTTGGTCAACGGCGTCGGTTATCTACAAAACCGACGCCTATTATGATTTAGTGTCGGTTGATAGTAAAACACCGACGCCCAACTAGACAACCTTTACCCTAAATTATTTGGCGGGAACCATTATCAGCGTCGGTTATCGAAGGATAACCGACACTGAAAGTGGGACTTTTCGCACAAATTTTCATTTTCAATAGGTGTCGGTGAATTGTTAAACAACCGATGTTGTAGGTGACCTAAAATGTTTTCGCTCGAAAATTGGATTTTGCGGGCGATTTTAGGCGTCGGTCTGTTATAACCAGCCGATGCTAAATACAAAGCGGTACCCGTGTCTAGCTGGTCTTCGAATATAGATGTCGGTTTGGATAAATAACCGACGTCTAATATATTAGACATCGGTTTTCCTAAATAACCGACGCCCAGAAAAGCATCACTGAACGTTGTTTCTGTAGTAGTGTCTTTAATATCATGTGACACCTTATGGCTTTATTGTTCAGAAAGAAACTTGTTGTTGTGTTGTCAAGAGTAGTTTTGTCCCCCTTGTGTAGCCCATAGTAAAATGTCTTTTCCTAGCCATAAAAATCAATCACATGGTGGGAAACCTTTCTTGGAATGTTTTAAAATCTCTCCCATGCTTTTGAATAGGTCTCCTCAGAATGTTATTTGAAATATATATTTTCTCGACAAAGTCATGTGTCTTATGCATCGGGAAGTACCTCTCAAAGAAAGCATCTATCATATCATCCCAATTCATTTTGGATTTTGAAGGAAGACTGAGAAACCATGTTTTAGTCTTGTCTAACAATGAATACAAGAACAACTTCATGTAAATAATTGTGGCTAGGATCCTATCAATATTTGACATGTCACATCTCTCCACAAAGCCATTGATGTGTGCCATTGGGTCTGTCATACATTGGCCATGAAATGATCGGGATTTGATGAGTGACATCATCATGGGGTATATCTTGTAGATGTCCACATTAACTGCTTGCCATTTAATCGTACCTAACTATGTTGTGGTTGAAGATGCCTTGATCTTTTCCTAGACAATTTGTTTTCAAGCTTGGCTCCAACACGTTCTTCATCATTAGTGTCCATATTCACTTCATGTTCCTTCTCTTCCGATGGCGGTGGAGCTTGTATGAGTTTCTCAATTAAAGCTCCAAACTCATGTTTCCTAAAGAAAACCTCCTCCTATTCAGTATGAGATGGATTAGACACTTTGTAATCTGTGGTTCTAGTATGAACCATGCAGTAGTACCTAAAAATAATACTCAAGCATGAGAAATTGAATACTAGTGAGTTGTTTCTAAACAAAATATTTTCAATAGTAGAACAATTCACATAAAATATTTGAAATTTTATTAAAAAAATAAAGTGGCCAAGAGTTGCTGGTCACAGTACTCGTAGTGTTGAAGTTGTTGTTACCCTGACAATGATGCCAAAAACTTGACACACCCAAACTATGTGTGCAAAATGTAAGTGTACGCATCGAGTAGTCTAGGCCTATGAGGCTCAAATGTCAAACTCCAAGAAACGTACTCCAAAGATTACTACTGACTATAACCTAAATTAGTCCTAAGGAAAATATGATTGGTTGTTTGGTTAAACTAATTTCAACAATTGAAAACTAAATTAAGTGGATTGTGATCACATGTTGGTGGATTCCTTAGGATTACAGTTTCACCATAGTATACATTGCACTTAACTCCATTTCATTGATAAGCATTTACCATTAACCCTAGATTATGGACCTATATCAAGTATTTCCCCATCTTGTATCAAAATACACTACCTATACTAAGAAAAATCACAACCCCATAGCAATTTAGGAATTATCTTGGTGCATTAGTGATACGTCTGCGTTGTACCCTTCATAGATGTAAGCCCTCCCCCAAGGCAGGATATAAGCTATGTAAGTATATGACCTTTCCAACCTTTAAGCCCTCTCCCGAAGCAATCAATGGTCTAAGAAATTAACTATGGTGATCAGACATAGGAAATTCGTTAAGAAATCATAGATTTAAGTCCAAAATTAAAAGAAATAACTATAGGAAATCATGGAAGTCAATTACAACACAGTACCAGGATACTCCTGGGTCCTAAGGAACAAGGGGATCATCCTGACATGATTTATAATGAAAAATAATTAGAGGAAGAGATTTACAAAGAGATAAACATCAAGAAATCTAATGAAAGCCCTTGGAGGAATCGATCTGCAAGAACCCCTCAGGCAAACGTCTCGATCCGCAATATTCTAGGTGCAAATATGCTCTTCGGAGGTTCTATAGTTGTTTGGGACTTGGTTGTATCCTCCTCTCTCGGATACAAGTTGCATTGCAATAGAATAGAATGTTATATCTAGGTTTGATTGAAATCCCCTTAGGTCATAAGTGAGGCTATGGCCGTCATTAAGTCTCGTCGTTGGATCTGATTGATCTTCAATCTGCACTAATCATGCTAAGTCGGTATTACCGACTAGATTTTAGTGGGACCAAGTCATCGACTGACTCAAACCCTTCACTTAGTGTCGATGCTATCGACAGTGAGGTCGGTAGCACCGAGTTGCCATTTTACGAGTTCTAACTTCTTCTGATTATGAAAGTCCATACTACAAACTCGGGTGTCGGTAGCACCAAGTTATAAATCTTGGATACTAATGCTCTCTGGAACATAAGTCACTTGCACTAACTTAGCATCTCGGTGGCATCAAACCGTAGCTCAATAACAACCTGTCGTATCTTGGTAGCACTGAGATTTCTTGGATTCCCTTGTTGGATTTTAACATTAATTCGGTACTACTGAATTTATTATTGGTGACATCGATATGCTCTGTAAGTGCTTGAATTACCTAAAATAGGGAAAAACCAACATAAGTCATGATAAAATATGATAAATTGACATAATTCAGTGAAAATACTTATTATTTGATGTAATTGCACAAGCTAAAATGATAAAAATTGCATAGATAATGTCAAAATGCATGAAATACATGGAAAATAGCCTATGAAAAGTGAATAAAACTCAGTCCATCATGTATACCACTAATAAATGCATTGGGATTCTAGTGAGAGAAAGCTCCAACTTTTCTCTAGTAATACCATTCTCCAGGAACCTCATCGGCGAACCCTAATGCAACATCCTCCCATACTACGTCAGAAAACACATCCTGACTCCACCGTTCACCCTTTCCATTCTCTACCAGCTACACCACCACCCACAACAACATGTAGCAGCAAAAACCCAGTGTTGGTCTCCTAATTTGAAACAACAAACACATGCTTTGGTCCACTACAAAACTAGAGTCAACTTCTCTATTCTACAACATCCATTTGACATAGCAAACCACATGGAAGCTCACATACCAGTTGTAAAGAGAAGCTCACATATCACATGCAGGTTTCTTTTCCCACAAGCTATACATTTATTTTAGGCAGCCCTTCATCTAACAGTGCATCTGATATGATCTTAAATTCTCTAGAGTATAAAAAGATGGCAACATCGATCTCTTCAATCGCCACCTTCTGCACTATTGCCCTCCCATGAGAATAGGAGGTCATTTTAGTACCACCTTGAGTAAGAAGTTATCCCTCAGAACATACACAACTACTTACATCAGAAGAGTATTAAAAAACAAGATCAAAATCAACAAGAACCAAAACAAAGATCACAACATCCATACTACTTACTATCTAAACATGGTTCCTAGCTTCCCATTCATGAAATATCCCCTGGATGAGCCAAAAATACATGTCTGAGTTCATCTCCCCAAAGAATGGTGATACACCTATTTGAAAATTCCTAGGTAAAAACATATTGATGATGGAAACCAAGAATATGAGATAGTCATCACAAATGATAGTAAATCCAATATGGTTATTACTGAAGGATGGGTGGAGATGATCTCAGAACTCAAACTCAAAGAGGAATGGTCCATCTTTCTTCGTCCTATTGAAGATTGCATATCCTAGCATGGGTTATAGACTTATACAACAAAACGCCAGTGGAGATAAACCCTCTATTGAGATTGCATAAAGAATCAAAATTGATAGAGACAAACTCTGCTGACTGACTCTTCATACCTAATAAACATCAACCCATACATGGTACATCAGTGAACCAAATCAAAGTTACATCCTCACCATTATCACCAACAACTAATGATGAGGAGGATACTCCCACATTAGATTTGTTCCCCAACTCCATAGTATAAAGGTATGTTGCTACAAACCATTCAGTTTCCTTTTATCATAAATCACTTAATAAGATCAAACCACCCCTTTCGCATAACCTAGACTACCCTGATACAAGTCTGCAATATGATTTGAACTTTCCACCACTTTAAAACCTTCGTGCAACTGATTTATCTCTATAATCTTTTAAAAGAGAGTACACTTCAAATGCTTGGACCCTTGTCACATACAAACACAAACCTCAGTTCCGATCCCTGGTCTGCAGTAGATGCTATTGCAGAGGGCATTCTAAGTCACAATGTAGATACCACCCATGATGTTATATCTATAACCAAGTTGGGAAGCTCTCCTACACCTGCCCATACAAACAAGTTCCTTCCTAAGGACACAACACCCTTTTTGCATGAGAAAACACAGTTTGCATGCAAAACATGTTATTACCGATAGACATGATATATCCACCAGCTTTATCAAATCCAAAAAGTACCAAAAAACCAATAGACCATAAACTACATATTTAAAACTTTTTTCCTACTTAAGTGTCCCTAATATGGATGTTTCAACTCACCACAAAACCAACATTACATCCATTCTAATGCACCAGAACCTCCCTACATCTGGACCACCCCTTCACTTCCTACATATACTCAGACCCCTCAACACAACACTTTCCCACCTTACACCGTTAAAACCTCATCCGACAACAAAAACTTGAACTCCCCACCTCCATATATGACACCAGCTATTCACATGGAGAAGGAATTCCCCATTGACCTATTAGACAACTCCATGAGACTTTTGAAAGTGCTTACTAGTCATAGCATTCTGGTATCCATCACCAACAACATAGATAATAACATTGTAAACATCCTTGATGTCACTCGATCCATCACCCTCCTTTTCCTTGGACATACTATCCCCAAGCCGAAAATCCTATCTCCTTCTCAACTCCTTTACTTTGTGACCGGAGGAACAAAACTTGACCACCTATTTGGACAAGCCATGACTATTCCTTGTGGTTCTAGCTTTGTCCAAGCCAACATCACCAAATGGAGCCCAAAATAAGGGTCTTCACTTGCTGACTCAGGTGGTTCAGGATCAGTACCAATATCTGATCTTCCCCACACCTATAGGAAGTGGAGGTTTTTTAGGCCATCACCCATTCCATTAGAGCTACTCCCCAATTTTTTAGTCAGTTGACTCTCCACCTGGAAGAATACATTAAGGCATGTTGTGTTTTATTTGACAAGCAACGCATTTCTCTACCAACCTCTGTCAAAATTAGACTTGGTGAGAAGATTTATAAAATCAAACTCACTTCTGAGAACCCTTTTGGGGCTTGCACCACCTCAGACATCACAAACCACCCCTTCCTGGTTTTGACCGGCTAACACCAAAAAACCTTCCACAGCCACTCAAAAACCAAATGATAGAAGTATGGTTTGGGAGAGAAAGAATAATACTTCCAACACTCAATCTGACTCAAACCAAACTATACCAAACAAAAGGCCTAGATTATCCTCGCCATCTGTGGATAAAACCAGCAATGCCATCATAGACTCCTTCAAACCTTTTTCATTCCATAACAATCAAGATAATACCACCAATCTAAATTCTGATATTGTTCAGAAGCTAAAATTGGCCATTATTGAAGAGATTCGATCCTCATAGAGTCCAAAATAGAAGGGCAAGGGAAAGGAAAACATCTCAGTACAAAGCATCAACTCTCTTGCAACTACACCAGAGGGATTAAAAAAGAAGAACTACTTTGCCTCTACTGATATAGGTGTGTCTCCTTCTCATAATCACATGTCTACACAATAATCTTGCCAGTATTTATCCGAAACTACAACCACAACTACAATTACTTCTAATATGGACAACCATATCGACAATGTAGAAGATATTACATCATGGCCGAATAACAATCCTTTCTACATTTGTTGAGAAAATAGGTATCACATTTGACAATGATGAGGTATCTCACAAAGCCCTAACCGATATAGAAAGTTTCATGCACTAGATAAATAATAGATAGGTCCACAACACATATAACACACTTGAGAGTTTTACATCACAAACTAACCATCTCCTACATAAACTTATAGCCATGTAAAAATCACACTTGATGAAAAACACATCTTGGAATGTCTATGGTGCATACAATCTTAATAGAAGGGGAACAATTAGATAACACATCTACAAGAACAATATTAATATCATCACCATCCAGGAAACTAAAACATTCCTTAACCCCCTTACCTTAAAAACTATAGGGGGGGACACATAAACTTCTGGTTTCAAATTATAGTAAAAGGTTTTAAAGGAGGCATCATGATAGGAAACAACAAAAATCTATTCACCATCACACATGATGAGTATTGTGATTACTCCATCACCCTACACATTACAAACACCTTCGACTCTGTAGAATGATTTTTTTTGGAGTTTACGGTGAACCTAGCTCAAATAAAACACAATTTATTGAGGAAATTGATAACATCGTTAAAAAATATGCACATACATTGTGGATCCTGGGTGACAATTTCAACCTTATCACACAATCATCTGACAAACTGAACCTCTAACACCAAGCATGCCACATGCTAGATACATACAAGAGCTTCAACAATCTTCTTATCAAACACCACATGATTGATATCCTACCTTCCAACGCTAACTGCACCTAGAACAGAAGCCACTCTTGGGATAGGATAGACCATTTCATCTATACACCTTCATGGGAAGACACCTATCCACATTCCTTTGTCTCTATAGCTCACATGCCTAACTCTGATTATGTCCCCATCATTATTGACACCAAACCTATCATATGGGACACAAACCTTTCCGCATTGAAAACTTCTGGTTACAAGACCCTAGCTGTTTGGACATCTACAAACATAACTGGAAAACATTGCAATCTCACACATCTAACTTTGGCTATCACATATATTGTAATACCAAAAGGAATATAACAGCTCTCAAGGTATGGAAAAAACAAAAATTTGGAAACATCATGCAAAAACTAAAAGACCTAGAACAGCAATATCACTTTATAGATAGTGACCCCAAAGCTGACCCTTATCTCATCCTCACTATCAAAGTAGAAATGGATCTCTCTTCCTCACTATCAAAGGATAAATTCATCATATCCAACACCACACTGATACCATCTAGACACAGAGAACAAAAATCAAATGGGTCACTGAAGGGGACAAAATACAAAATTTTTCCACAAATGTTGCAAAAATAATGCCTAAAAAATATCATACCCCAACTCAATATTAATGGCAGCATCAAATCAAATAAAAACACCATTGTTTGGAACATAGTGCAACACTTCCAAAACATATTCAACACGGGCCATGAGCCCATCATCTGGGAATCCAAAAACCATATATACATTTGCAACAAAACCATTCCATTATCCAATAACACCATCAAGGACTTCACATTGGAAGAGACGAATGATGCGGTCACCTCCCTTGGTAAAAAAAATCACCGAGACCTGATGGCCTCAATACTGAATTCTATGTTACACTCTTGAGCCATGTCAAAGGGGACTTCATGCACCTTCTACATTCCCTTCAAGATGATATTGATGTCCACAAACACGTCAAAATTCTCAATCACACCAATATAGCCATCATCAAAAAGCTGGACCATCCATATTTTATCTCACAATTTCGACCCATCAGCCTCATCAACACATCATACAAAATTCTAGCAATAATCCTTAGAAACCGCATCAAACCCCAACTGGAAGATATTATAGCATACAACCAGAATGCCTACCTTAAGCACCATAGCATACATGATGACTTCATCATGCTTAACAAAACCCTACATCTATGCTAAAAAAACAAAACCCCAGTGTTAGCCATCAAACTTGACTTTGAGAAAGCATTTGATTATGCAAATTGGAAATGTCTTATCAAAATTATGTCTGGCTATGGCTTTCTAAGAAAATGGAACAACTGGATCCATGCTTGTATCTCCACAAACCACTTCTCTACAATCATCAGTGGCACACCATTTGGTCACTTCCACAATACAAATAGTATTAGACAGGGGGATCCACTATCCCCATACCTTTTCATTCTGATCATGTCTACCCTTACCAACATGATCAAGTTGGGAACCACAAATGGAATAATAAAATCACCTGATGAATGCTTTGAAAATATCATTCAATTTGTGGATGATACCATAATCATTTCCAAACATGAAGACGACATTATCTTTAGCACTATTTGAATCATTGGACTCTTCTCTTACATTTCTAGTCTCAAAGTAATCTCAACAAATCATCCATTATTGACATAAACACACCCACATATGCCATAAACAGATATAAAATCTAGTCAGGTGCAATATAGATTTTTTTTGGTTATGTGTCTAGGCTTACCTATGTCCTCACACCCCACACAAAAAATCCCCTGGAACCATGTCATTGAAAAGATCATAAACAAACTCACTCACTTGTCGGGCACCTCACCCACTGCCTACCAAAATCTTGAATTTTATCGACTCCCTCAGAAGGAAATTTCTCTAGAATTACTTCTATGATACACATGCATAAAAAATACACCTGGTGAACTGGAACACCATCATTGGATTAAAAGATTATGGGGGATGGGGCATCATAAGCATTATGATTCATCCCATATGTATTATTATCAAAATCATATATGTCTTTACATCAAAAATAAACAAGATTTGGAAATCGGTCATCCTCCAAAAATACTATAAACACTCCACTCCTTGGCACAAAACAAACAAAAACATATCATGGCCACTTTGGAAATTCAATAACAAAAACCTAGACATAATTGGCAATCCGATCAACAGTCTACCCCATTCTTTTATCAACACAAATTTTTGGATTGACCCATGGTACAACAACAACTCGATTCAAAATTTTAATACCAACTTCTATCTACCAAAGCCTCTTAGATGCATCACTACAGATAGAGCCCTCAAACTTCTTATTAGAAATAGACAAAACTCCCTCAAAATGCACCTCATGCAATATATCAGCCCACACACATTGTAGGACACCATCCATAACCTGGAATTTTATTCATTCAATAGAATTTAATGTAAATGGGGAGCCATTAATATCCCTAAGAAAGCTTACCAACACTTTACTTATAGAGGACATATTTCAGAGGTGGAAACCATCTAGAAGATACATTGCCCACAAGTATAAGATTTTCTTCTGGCTCATCTCAAATGATAAGATCCTTATTGAACAAAACCTCAACAAGTGGGGTTTTCTGGGACCTTGTAGACGTTTATTTTTTCATGCAGTATTAGAAACTACAAATTATCTTTTTTCCACATGTTCTCACATGACACACTTCTTGCGCAAATACTTCTTACCCAACAGCATCACAAGCTTCATCCATACACCAAACCAAATGACACACATTAGGTCGATTACCCGAAATCACTCCACACCAAACATTTTGGTTGCCATGTTTTGGAACATATGGATGGATAGAAACCTCAGAAAATACTAAAATGTCACCTATAGAACACAACATGTTCTTGAGGAGATTGAAGACGCCTTATATTTTATCTTGCATTGCAAGACTGGCATCTACATCAACACATGTGATTGTAAAAGATGATGACCAGATGACTATTTTTGGAGACCACAATGATGAAGGAAGGTACTCCCTGGAGGAAATCCTAGTAGATGACTCGGGTTTTTGAGCATATCAGCTTCTAGACAGCCTTGGGAGCTTATTACATCTTCTAGTAGTTTATATTATCTTAGCTTGAGGATCTTTGCTTAAGGGGTTTCTCCCCTGGAACATTTTACTTCCATGTCTGCATCATGTATTCCTTTCTGTAACGCAACACCATTAGGGGTACATCTACATGATGCTATTCACTCTGTTTTCTTTTATGTTGCATGTTTGTAGACGTTTCCCATTTGTAAACATTTGTCAATATATTAAACTTTTATAAAAAAGAACAACTAACAAATGCATATTCATCTAGTTTTAGTCTCATTTTTCCTTAGAATTAGCTTCCATTTAGTTTTCCTTACTTTTATGCTAATTTAAGTGTTTTGACATAATTCCTTAGTTTTCCTGATATGTTCAATTTTGATATGTACATACCAACATAACTGCGGTCCCATTGACCGATTAGTGGGCCCGATGCAAACTTTGATCTAGATTAAAGATTATGTTGATCTAGTGCTTCATCAATCTCCTTTGATTTTTCATCAGTCCACAATAGGGATCCAACAACATACACCAATCCCCCCACTTCCCATAGATATGCACTCCCATATATCTATACTCCCATCAATTTGCACTGCTATCTGACTAGACTCCCATTGGTTTGCACTCCCATCAGTCTGTAGTATTATTAGTCTGCATTTGCGTCAACAAATGAGAATCTTATGTGTTCATCAACCAATATAGATCATATACATTCACCAACTGATGATATTTTTCTCATTAATGGAACATCTACCAAAGAGACCCCATCAAATTATGAGAATATTGTCAGTTCACCAACTGATGGAATGATGCGCATTCAGTATAGATTGATGAGGTTTCTGCCAATTGATGATGTTGACACTCAATGCATGTTATGACTAATGTTGCACCCATCATCTTTATTGTGTTTTTATCCCTGTATTCATGGTCATCAATGCCATTACTTAGGTGTCTAGAGGATTTCAAAACCCTAACTCTAGACATTTATAGGTATCATCCATTATTGCCAAAAATAGTATGATTTACAAAATGTCGCTAGGTTGTTAGTATCCATTCTAAGATTTTGCCTCTAGTTTTCATCAGTTTATTGATCCCATCCATTGAAAAAAAACTCCACTTCCACCAAGAATCTAAGGCCCTGCCCTTGAAGGAGGCTATCCTGATCTCCATCGGTTGATCCACCTACTCCACCATCTCATGGACAAGTCAATACACAAAGGAGGATAACAACAACTAGCAAGTTCACCTATGACAAACATCAAAGGGTGTACCTTGACTCTTCATCGTCCACCCTCATCTCCAAGCTTGAAGACAACACAACCACGCACCATGACTGCATCTCTATCTTCTACGATAATGGTGGCTTTCTCTCTCTCTTTCTCTGTTAAAATGCCATGATGAGAAAGTAGTCCCTTGCTAGGGTGTGATGAATAGCCCATCTACCCATTGTTTTTCCTTTACTACACACTTGTATGAACCATTTTATCTTTAAATCAAATTTTTCTTGCCTTGCTTATGTTTTATGCCGACATATTTACATGTTTATATGATCTTACGTATGAAGAAGTTGGGGCCTAAATTATTGGATTTTTTAAATGTCAATCCTTTAAGAAAATTTTGGATAAGTGTTTATTGAGGTGATGGGTACATGATCTGTAGGTAATGTAAATATGGACTTAGAGTGATATTTTTCTGGGTGTAATCTACGCTCTAAAAGGATTGGATTGATGCAGTCTCAGCTATTACATGTTTGAGCTTGTTTATGATGCAGTGAGAGAGTATAATAGATGGTGATGATGAAACTCATCCAATCTAGAGTTTCCAACATCTGATTTTCATAAATTTACAGCAGCCTCTTTATTATTGCAACTTTAGTGTAATCAACCAAATGAAACTTTTTTTTAAATACTAATTCTTGTTTGGATATGTGATCAAATAACTCTTAAATGTGTTCTCCATTTGGGTTTTATACTAAACTATATTGTGATAAGATCTGTTCAGTTGCGGGTGGTATTGTTGTATACTTTGTTAAGGTAAGATCTAGGGATTCCATCCTTAGAAAACATACATGTGCAAAAAATTTATGCATCAACTACTTGTCCACTAATCCTACTGAGTATTTTTTTTGTTTTATACCAAGATTTGTTAATTGTCTTGTATACATTTAGGTTTCTTTCTAGTATCCATTATACCAAAAGGTTGAAAAAAAACTAGTAATATACAAAAATTCTCACATATTATTTTGAGATACTTGGATTCATCACTAAAGGATTTGTTTTAAGTTCTTAGCTTTAGGAGATGCCACAATTGGGTAATAAGTTATAGGGTATCCTCAATTTTGTAAGTGAACTTTAGTTCTAGAGTCTTTGGATGTCCTAGTGTTTTTCACAAAGCTTGGGTTCTACTATATCCTCAAAATTATATAATCTGTAATTTATTATGTTCAACATTAGTTTCCATTTTTTCATACTATCTACATGATCATGAATGTAACAGGTAGAGTTTTAGTTGACTAGAGGAATACCATTAGGTACACTAGTTTTAATGAGGAGAACATATTCAATTATTGTAGCACCATATAATATTCCTATGAATGTGTTAGACATTGTGCAACATCTGCAATTCCAATGAGTCAATGATAAAGAATGTGTATAGTACAAGAATGTGGCATCTTTATTATCTCTTTTGGTTTCTTCATCTTGTGTTTTGGAACAAGTATATTTGTAAGGTGCTCCCACTATTTAATATATATAAGACTCATCTTGCCACCTCTTTGTAGTCCAAAGGGATCAATTCCCTTGCATTTATGGGAAAAACTACTCAAAATATGGAAAATTAAATTCCAAACCTCCTAACATATATGCTAATGTAACCAAAACATTGAATTAAGGAAGTTCATATATATATATATATATATATATATATATATACATATATAGAGAGAGAGAGAGAGGAGAAACACACACACAGATATATATATATATATATATATATATATATATGACAAGGTATTTCATTAATTCTTTTTTCCCTCTTATCGTGGTGACTAGGTGATGAAAGATGCAAGGATAATATGATAGTTTTGGCAGTATAATAAAAAATTTGAGGTGGAATGACCTCCCATGTAGGAACTATATGATTAAACTATCAAATTGGTTTGATGCTTAGATTCATTTTAAATTTTCAAACTTATAATATGAACCATATTTTTTTCATCAAGAAAATTAGAGTTATCTAATACAATCCTCATTAAGCATTATATTTGACATGCCTAGAATAAAAGGATATAAGTGTGTACTAAATCTATAATGTTAGAATACTTCTCAGACATATGAAATGGTGTCTATGTTATTTTTCATGCACAAATATATTATATTTTACATTATAAAGGAAGTGATTATGGATCCAACAACTCCATCATTGTTTTCATTGAAAAAAGTGTATATGACCAAAATGATTGTGTTAAATATCTTACAACTCAAGATTATAATACCATAGACAATTTTTACACTTAAAGTAGATACCAGTCGTGCATTTATCTTAAATAGGTTCTCACCATACCCTAAATTCCATTACTATAGAATCAACCATCATAAATTGATGTAAGAACAACCTTATTGCACTTATAGTATAATATTCAAACCTCTCTAATGACTATATAATGTCTATGAACTCATGTACAACCCTCTCTAATCAATGGTTAGGGGAGGTCAATGGTCATCATGAGGCGATGGATCGTGGGTCAAAGGAAGATGAAGGTCTGTGAAAGCGACCTAGGTTGGAAAAATCATTAAACTCAGAAAAAGAGAGTGAGAAATAGACCAGTCTATTAGCATCACAATCAAACTTTCACTTCCCGTCACTGCTACTCGCTCTGTCATGGGGTTGGAGAGGATGGAAGGTGTTGGCTCAGGCCTCATCCCACTACATAATTTAGGGACACATGTTGGTGAATCATTTGATCGTCAGATAACTCATCCGCATTGCTTGGCGATCGACGGTGGAACTAAGAAGTGGTTGGAGCTCGAACGTGGTATCTTCTTATGGTTATTCTCTCCTTCAACTTACGTGGCTAGGGTTTTTAGAAATTGGATCTAATGGTCTACCCCCTTATCCTTACATAGGGTGGTTGACGCTTGAGTGACCACTGAGTTTTGTCATCCAATTGTTTCACTACCTAACGAGCAGATGGTTCCATCAAGTGATGGTTGGACTATGCTTACCACTCAAAGGTAACACTAAGATAGTGTAGGGAAATCAAGATGACAAATAAGGCAGTAGAAACAAAAATTTAAAGCTCAGTTCCCCTTAACAACATATCACAATGTATCTAGTAAGGAAAGTAATAAGAGTTGTACTTGGTCATAGAGCTAGTCCAGCGACAACTCTTGATGCAGTTCATGCTTATTATCTAAGCAGCTACGCACTTCTTCTTCTCCATAACTTCAACATTCATCAACAACGATCTTGTGGTCTAACACCATAGATGGCAGTTGATAGTGTTCTCCTAGCAGTAGGCAATGGCCTCCTGCCTCTGGAGTAGCCCATGTGGACCACAACTAGAGAGGACAACAATTCTCAGAGCAACTATTGTACCTGAGAATCCCCCAATACCCCTTTATTCATAGGATAGGCTAAGGTTAGGATTCTAAGTCTGTGTGGGATTTGAAAGGATGGATTCACAAATTTTCTAGAACCTACACATGGCAAACTAGTCATTTCACATAGCCAACCAGTTGGTTCATGTGTGAACTAGTCCTTTTGCATAGTTTCTTGCTATGTATCAAATTGGTAATCAGTGCCTGGTTAATGTAAGACACAATATCAATCCTTGTTCCAATCGAATTGGCCACTGAACTGGGTAACCCAGATGGTGAACCGGTCATTTTACAAGTGAAATGGTCATTTCACATGTCCAGTTCAAGCAAAGTTCAACCAGTATTGTTTCCAATCAACCTAACACTCCAACCAATCAGTTCAATACTTGAACTGGTCAGTTCAGAGTCCAGTCAATCAATCTTTGAACCTTAGTTGTTGTAATTGAATACTAAACACCTTTAGCAATCAAGCTAAACACCATTCATGAATATACTCCTATTCCAATTGAATCCAATGTGTGTGACCCTATAGGTCCCAAAATATATTGGCAATGAATATCCATAACCAAATATGACATCATAACAAAAGAGTGGCATCTAGAAACACATTATTTCTACCCAAGTAATTTGAAAAGTTGGAAAACAACTTCAACCTACAATCCATGATCATTGTTAGTGTGATCTTATAGTTCCTTTGTTTTTGATATCCAGATTGAACTCGAGGCATGGAATCGCCATCCTCTCAGCATTCAATCTATGTTCCTTGAACCACAACAGACTAGCTAAGTCCTTGCTAGCTTTAGCATAAATCATCACGTCATCTGCAAACAAAGTGTGTGAAATTCTCATATTTCTAGTACTTAACGGAATAAGATTTCCACTTTCCACAGCATTCTCCATCATAGCACTGAACCCCTGCATAGCAATAACAAAGAGGGAAGGGGCCAAGGGATCACCCTGACGTATACCATTAGAAGGAAAAATAACATCCGAGTGTCACACCCCGATCTCACACTAACCACTAATCACAAGATTAGGGCGTGACAGAGGGATTATCACATAAACAAATCACTGAGAACTTTTTCTTTTTAAAACCTCGTAATGATATCCGGATTATTGCTGTAAACTAAAACATAATAAACTATTGCGGAAGCATTTCAATTAAACTGGCTAGAGAACATAAACAGAGTTTATAACATGTAACATTGTTTAACAAAAAGTAAAACATAACATTTAATTTACATCTTTTACACATTCGCCATACATACTCTCTCTCACCCACACCATGTCCCAAGGACCGAGGGGAAAGGACTAAGAGACCTCTAACTAAACTAACTACATATACCTTCTACTGCCAAAAACTAGGATGGAAAGATCCTTCAGATTCTTGATGTTGTTGTTGACCTAAAAATGTTTGAGTAGAGGAGTGAGCCTACTCGCTCAGTGAATAGCCTTTCATTTAGCTATCACTAAACAACTCATCAGATATATAAAAATTGAAATAAAGCATAAGTGCAGTACTAAGCAGGGCAGTTCTAATGACATAGCAGATTTATAGATAATAATCACATTTCTATGCAACAACAGATATTTTAAACAAATAAACAGTTATAGAGAATTGGCACAGAAGTTCAAATCTCTTAACATATTAAATTTACTGTGATCCTATATGATTACATTTTATATTATTATGCCCCAATCATATGCAGTGTACTCTGCATACCAAGATCTGTAGTGAACTACGATCCCACCGTACAAGACTTAGCGACACTCCCAGGGAATGTTAAGTCTGACTGCTATCCTGGTCTGCGTCAGGACTCTCAGGCTCACACGGCCTCACTGCACTCTCAAAAGAGTGTACTCTAGACTCCTCCTCTAACCTGAGCACACAGGCGGAGAGTCTGGGTTACCATCGTGACACACGCACGGATTATTGTTGAATAACCCCTATTTACTCCAGTGCCACCGTGACACACGCGCGGATTATTGTTGAACACTACCTTTCTGTCCTCGTGCCACCGTGACACACGCACGGATTATTGTTGAACATGAGTCACCGACCATCTAGACACACGCTAGGTAGGTCGTTTCACCCCAAGGTGCAGACCTCTCGAGGGGTTCTACGGTGTAAGGGAACCTAAGTCTATTAACTGATTAACATATAAACACTTAAATAGGAATATCACATTTCATACTTATTTCACATTCTGAACATCACTTGAAAACACATATACATCATTTGTCATCTTTAAACATGACTCAGTATCAACTTATCTAGTTTCGATGTTAAACATCCATTTTATGCTCAACGTATACATTGCAGTTGTAATACAGGAAATTCTATCATTTTCATCAATCATATTACGTATTTCAAGTTCCAATGAATCTATCATACTCTATTGTATGTGCTACACTGTTTAGGAGTTATACCAACTGATACTGAAGCAATTAAGCACTTAAATTGAGTTAAATAATGATTTCTGAATGAACTGCCACTCACAACTCTGAAACTCGACTGATTGGTCAGAAACTCGACCGATTGCTTCACAACTCGACCGATCAGCTTGCAACTCGACCGATCTCCTTTCTCGATCGACCAGTATTCTCGGGCAGAACTGCCCTTGCCCGAACCCGTTGGCTGGGGAAAGGAAGGATGAACGAAAAAGAAAGGAGCAGCAGTTGCTTCTGGTTGCCCACGAAATTGGGGCTACAGGTTGCGATTTCCACTGTAAATCCACCGCAAAAGGACGTCGAGATGAGAGGAGAAGAGAACGTCGGGCTAGGGCATCGTCTTGGGTGGCTCCTTGGCGCCCAGCTTGCTCCCGGCTGCTGCTGGTGGCCGCAGCTGGGTCTGCTAGGTGGGCTGGGTGGCTGGCGCTTCTTGGCGAGGAGAAAAGGAGGAGAAAGGAGCATCTATGGCTGCGGATTTGGTCGGAACTAGGGGGTAAGCTCAAATCGCCCTCAAGGGATCCTCTCTCACACAGATGATCGAAGGAAAGAAGGGGTTGGGTTCTGCATTCTCTGTTTCTACTTAGGCGGTTTACAGGAAAAGAAACGAAGAAAAGGAAGGGGATAAGGGTCAAGGTCGCGGAGGGGGCCGGCTGCAATTTGCCCAAACATTTCCGGCATTTACAACTACGTCCAAAAACACTCAAATGTCCATATCGTTTGACTTGAAAGTCGGTTTCGAGTGATTTTTCTTGCAACGGTTTAAGCACTGAATTCTCCACAACCTTAGGGCTAGAAAACAAGATAAAAAGACTTTGTTATTAGTTCAAACATCATTAACATAAGTGAGTTATCAATTCAACATCATTAACTGAATTATATGCTAAACTTAGTATTTACCGGTTAATTATAGAGTGGGTCATAACAATCTCCCTCTCTTATAAGAATTTCATCCTGAAATTCCTAAAAGAGAAAAGGAAACTTGCTACGCATCTCAGACTTAAGCTCCCATGTAGCTTCTTCAAGGTTATGATTCCTCCACAGAACCTTCACCAACGGTATCTCACGGTTCTTAAGCTTCTTGATTCGGTGATCAACTATCTACACTGGTCCTTCCACGTAGGACACATCTGTCCTAAGCTGCGCCGGTTCTGGATCTAAAATCTTTTCTGTACCGGGATGACACTTCTTCAACATAGACACATGAAACACATCATGAAGACTTGCCAACTCAGACGGCAAATCCAACCTGTAGGCTACAGATCCAATCCTCTCAACGATAGGATATGGGCCCATATACCTAGGGGTCAACTTGCCTCTCTTGCCAAACCTTAGCACTCCCTTCCACAGTGAAACTTTCAGATATACCTCGTCACCAACCTCAAACTCAAGAGGTCTACGTCGTCTCTCAGCATAACTCTTCTGCCTGTCCTGAGCAGCTTTCAACTGCTCCCTGATCACAGATATCTTCTCTGTAGTCATATCCACTATCTCTGGCCCAAGAATCTCTTTCTCACCTACCTCGTACCAACATATATCTTGGCCAGCTTTGGAACATCAAAGGTTGACTTGACAGGAAGAAAGTGAGCAGACTTAGTTAGTCTATCCACAATCACCCATATCGAGTCCGAACCTCTAGGCGTCCTGGGTAACCCTACCACGAAATCCATCGTGATGTGTTCCCATTTCCATTCAGGTATAGGAAGTGACTGCAAGGTACCAGTAGGTTTTTGATGCTCAACTTTAACCTGCTGACACACTCCACATCTAGCCAAGTACTCAACCACATCTCTCTTCATACCAGACCACCAGTACAGCTCTTTGAGGTTCATGTACATTTTTGTGTTACCTGGATGCATAGCATACATAGAAGCATGCGCTTCTTCAAGAATCTGCTCTTTCATCTCACTGTTCCCAGGTACACACAACCTGTCATGAAGATACAACACACCATCGTCAGAAAACCTGAATTATGACCTTTTACCTTCCGACATATCCTGCATAACGTGCCACAACTCGTCATCACTCTGTTGCAACTCCTTAATCTGATCATAGAAAGTAGGTTTGACCTTCATCTGAGCAATCAACCCACTCTGTCCAGACACATCCAAGTCTAAGTTCAACTTTCGCATATCTACAAGCAAGTCTCTCTTGAAACATGCCATAGAAAATGCATCAGCTGTTGAACTCGACTTTCTACTCAAGGCATCTGCCACAACATTCACTTTACCAGGATGGTAATCGATTGTCACCTCATAATCTTTGATCAGCTCAAGCCATCTGCGCTGTCTCAGATTCAAATCCTTCTGAGTGAAGATATACTTCAGGCTCTTATGGTCTGTAAACACCTGACATGTCTCACCATACAGATAGTGACGCCATGTCTTAAGAGCATGAACAATGGCAGCTAACTCCACATCATGAGTAGGGTAGTTCTCTTCGTTCTTCTTAAGCTGTCTAGATGCATAGGCCACAACCTTGCCTTCTTGCATCAACACACAGCCTAAACCTCTCCTGGAAGCATCGCAGAACACTGTATAACCGTTGTCTGCCTCTGGAAAAACCAACACTGGTGCTGAAGTCAACATCTTCTTCAAAATCTGAAAACTCTTCTCACAGTTATCAGACCAAACAAACGGTGCATTCTTCCTCGTCAAACGTGTCAAGGGTGATGCTAGCACACTGAAGTTCTGTATAAACCTTCTGTAATAGCCTGCTAAACCCAAGAAACTTCTGATCTCAGTAGGAGTCTTAGGCTGTTCCCACTGAAGTACAGAATCGACTTTCTTAGGGTCAACACTAACTCCATCTCTCGAGATAACATGTCCAAGAAATGCTACCTCGGCCAACCAGAACTCACACTTGCTAAACTTAGCATACAACTGATGTTGCCTCAACGACTGCAATGTTACTCTCAGGTGTTGCTCATGCTATTCATCATCTCTGGAGTAGATCAGAATATCATCTATAAAAACTACAATAAACTGATCTAAGAATGGTTTGAAGATCCGATTCATCATATCCATAAAGGCTGTTGGGGCATTGGTCAGCCCATACGACATGACCAGAAACTCATAATGTCCATACCTGGTTCTGAAAGCTGTTTTGGGAATATCAGAAGCCTTTATTCTGAGCTGATGATATCCAGATCTCAGGTCTATCTTAGAGAAGATTGTTGCTCCACGCAACTGATCAAACAGATCGTCTATTCTCGACAAAGGGTACTTGTTCTTAATAGTGATCTTGTTCAGTTGCCTGTAATCTATGCAAAGATGCATAGTACCATCCTTCTTCTTAACAAACAGCACTGGAGCACCCCACGGTGAAGAACTGGGTTTGATGAAACCCTTATCCAACAACTCTTGCAGCTGCACCTTGAGTTCCTTCAACTCAGCAGGTGCCATTCTATAGGCTGGCAGTGCAACTGGATGATTGCCTGGATATACCTGAATCTCAAAATCAATGTCTCTGATAGGGGGTAAGCCTAGAAACTCTTCTGGAAAAACATCAGAAAACTCATGAACCACAGGCACATCATCAACACTGGCTGTACTCTTCTCTGCTCTAGTGTCAACCACATGAGCAAGGAACGCTTCACATCCCTTCTGCAACATCTTATCAGCTACAGCAGAAGATACAATACACGTAGGCAGAACTTTCCTGTCCCCAATAAAGACACAAGAAAATTCACCCTGTTGAAAGATAGCTTCCTTCTTCCAACAGTCGAGTTGCACTCGATACATCTCAAGACAATCCATACCCAAGATGACTTGAAAAGTATTTACATCCAGGGGTATGAGATTAGCAGCAAAGGTGTAACCTCCAAAAGATAACAAACATCCGGGACAGAACTCAGATAAAACTGTTGGTCCACCTAGTGGAACCCTCAACACTAACTCATCTACCAACTCTTGAGTTAACAGATTAAGTTCACCAACTAAAGAACGTCGTATGAAAGAGTGAGTAGCACCCGGATCCATCAAAACTGAAACTGGTATACTATTAAACAAAAGCATCTCTCCTGTAACGACTTGTGAAGAGATTATACCTTCCTGAGGTGTCAAAGAGAAGAAACGTGCTGAAGCTCTCCCTCTACCACGCTGTCCTCTCTGACCACTTCTTCCACTAGGCACACCACCACCTCTAGAACCAAAAGCCACAGAAGAACTCGGTCCTTCCACTGGAGGTTGTCTCTGGACATCATAAAACTGGGGCTGAGAAGCTGGTGATGCTGCTGGTTGAAGCTGAGGGCAAAACTTCTTTATATGTCCCATCTGACCACAGTGATAACAAACTCGAAAATATGAACCCCGACACTTACCAGAGTGTGATCTTCCACAAGTATTACATACTCGTGTTTCCTGCCTCAGTGGACCAGTCACAGAGGTAGATGATCCAGATGGACGCCCACTAGAAGAAGATGTCACCTCACCAGATCTTAGTTTGCTGAAACAACCAACACTGCGTCCCAGCTTGGAGAAGAAACCTCTACCTCCACCTCTGTACCCACTACTGGACTGTCTTCTACTAAAATCTGCAAACCTCTTCTTGGTCTCAGGTATCTTATCAGCATTCACAGATTCTTCAACCTGTCTGGCCGCCTCAACGAACTCACCAAAATTCTCTCTGTTCCTTCTACTAGTAGCAGAAACTGTATGCCGAATCTCTGGCCTCATCCCTTCCTGAAACCTTCTGCATCTCTCTAAGTTATTAGGGACAAGATGAGGACAAAAGTTTGCCAGCCTGGTGAAAAGTGCTTCGTACTCAGTAACTGACATGTTCCCTTGCTTAATATTCTCCAGCTGTCTTGTTTTCTCATTAATGAAAGTAGGTGGATAATATTTAAGATGGAACTCTTCAGAGAAATCCTGCCAAGTAAGCTCTGAACCTCTCCTTTTATCCTCCACACCGTGTCACCACAACTCTGCATCGCCTGTCAAAAGATAAACTGCATGATTAATCTTTTTCTCTTTTGGAAGCTCCATCAGGCGAAAAACCTTCTCTATCTGCCTCCACCACTCATCAGCCTCTGCTGGATCTGTAGTACCACTAAATTCTGTACCACCAAGCTTCTTCACAAACTCATATGATCTCATCAGATCCTTACTATTGGTAGAAGTAGAAGCTCGCCTATCAGCCTTGTATCTCTCTATGGTCTCCAGAAACATCCTGTACATATGGGATGCTTCATCCACGTAGTCACCACCACCTGGACCCATGTACAGTGGATCAGGTCCAACATGGCTCTCAGCCTGATCATCATGACCAAAACCTCTTCCTGCCATCTGCAGTAATATAACTGAATATTTCCTGTTATAAAACTACAGATAGAAGAAAGACACCTAAACCTTAATCATATTGGTCTCTTATTGTCCCCTAACCTGGACTCTGAGTAACTATGTACTCAACCTAGGCTCTGATACCAAGCTGTCACACCCCGATCTCACACTAACCACTAATCACGAGATTAGGGCGCGACGGAGGGATTATCACATAAACAAATCACTGAGAACTTTTTCTTTTTAAAACCTCGTAATGATATCCGGATTATTGCTGTAAACTAAAACATAATAAACTATTGCGGAAGCATTTCAATTAAACTGGCTAGAGAACATAAATAGAGTTTACAACATGTAACATTGTTTAACAGAAAGTAAAACATAACAGTTAATTTACATCTTTTACACATTCGCCATACATACTCTCTCTCACCCACACCATGTCCCAAGGACCGAGGGGAAAGGACTCAGAGACCTCTAACTAAACTAACTACATATACCTTCTACTGCCAAAAACTAGGATGGAAAGATCCTTCAGATTCTTGATGCTGATGTTGACCTGAAAATGTTTGAGTAGAGGAGTGAGCCTACTCGCTCAGTGAACAGCCTTTCATTTAGCTATCACTAAACAACTCATCAGATATATAAAAATTGAAATAAGGCATAAGTGCAGTACTAAGCAGGACAGTTCTAATGACATAGCAGATTTACAGATAATAATCACATTTCTATGCAACAATAGATATTTTAAACAAATAAACAGTTATAGATAATTGGCACAGAAGTTCAAATCTCTTAACATATTAAATTTACTGTGATCCTATATGATTACATTTTTATATTATTATGCCCCAATCATATGCAGTGTACTCTGCATACAAAGATCTATAGCGAACTATGATCCCACCGTACAAGACTTAGCGACACTCCCGGGGAATGCTAAGTCTGACTGCTGTCCTGGTCTGCGTCAGGACTCTCAGGCTCACACGGCCTCACTGCACTCTCAAAAGAGTGTACTCTAGACTCCTCCTCTAACCTGAGCACACAGGCGGAGAGTCTGGGTTACCACCGTGACACACACACGGATTATTGTTGAATAACCCCTATTTACTCCAGTGCCACCGTGACACACGCACGGATTATTGTTGAACACTGCCTTTCTGTCCTCGTGCCACCGTGACACACCCACGGATTATTGCTGAACACGAGTCACCGACCATCTAGACACACGCTAGGTAGGTCATTTCACCCCCAAGGTGCAGACCTCTCGAGGGGTTCTACGGTGTAAGGGCACCTAAGCCTATTAACTGATTAACATATAAACACTTAAACAGGAATATCACATTTCATACTTATTTCACATTTTGAACATCACTTGAAAACACATATACATCATTTGTCATCTTTAAACATGACCCAGTATCAACTTATCCAGTTTCGATGCTAAACATCCATTTTATGCTCAACGTATACATTGCAGTTGTAATACAGGAAATTCTATCATTTTCATCAATCATATTACGTATTTCAAGTTCCAATGAATCTATCATACTCTATTGTATGTGCTACACTGTTTAGGAGTTATACCAACTGATACTGAAGCAATTAAGCACTTAAATTGAGTTAAATAATGATTTCTGAATGAACTGCCACTCACAACTCTGAAACTCGACCGATTGGTCAGAAACTCGACCGATTGCTTCACAACTCGACCGATCAGCTTGCAACTCGACCGATCTCCTTTCTCGATCGACCAGTCTTCTCGGGCAGAACTGCCCTTGCCCGAACCCATTGGATGGGGAACGGAAGGATGAACGAAGAAGAAAGGAGCAGCAGTTGCTGCTGGTTGCCCACAAAATTGGGGCTACAGGTTGCGATTTCCACTGTAAATCCACCGCAAAAGGACGTCGAGATGAGAGGAGAAGAGAACGTCGGGCTAGGGCATCGTCTTGGGCGGCTCCTTGGCGCCCAGCTTGCTCCCGGCCGCTGCTGGTGGCCGTAGCTGCGTCTGCTAGGCGGGCTGGGTGGCTGGCGCTTCCTGGCGAGGAGAAAAGGAGGAGAAAGGAGCAGCTATGGCTGCGGATTTGGTCGGAACTAGGGGGTAAGCTCAAATCGCCCTCAAGGGCTCCTCTCTCACACAGATGATCGAAGGAAAGAAGGGGCTGGGTTCTGCGTTCTCTGTTGCCGCTTAGGCGGTTTACAAGAAAAGAAACGAAGAAAAGGAAGGGGATAAGGGTCAAGGTCACGGAGGGGGTCGGCTGCAATTTTCCCAAACATTTCCGACATTTACAACTACGTCCAAAAACACTCAAATGTCCATATCTTTTGACTCGAAAGTCGGTTTCGAGTGATTTTTCTTGCAACGATTTAAGCACTGAATTCTACACAACCTTAGGGCTAGAAAACAAGCTAAAAATACTTTGTTATTAGTTCAAACATCATTAACATAAGTGAGTTCTCAATTCAACATCATTAACTAAATTATATGCTAAACTTAGTATTTACCGGTTAATTACAGAGTGGGTCATAACCCCGAGGGTCTCCCATTAACGAGAACATGTAAACTTGTAGTATGCAGGATATTTTTAATCCAATCAATGAAACAATAGGGAAACTTCATATTCATCAGAACTTTGAAAAGAAACTCCCATTTCATATAATCATATGCTTTCGTCAAATCGGCTTTAATACACATTTTACCACTACCACTGCAGTAATTAAAATCACTAATCAGCTCATTCGCTAGAAGCAGGGCATTATTAATCTTCCTGCCTTTAATAAAGGCAGCCTAGTTCTGGCCGATAATAGTAGGAAGGATTCTTTGAAGCCTATTCGATAACACTTTGGAAATGATCTTGTACAGAAAATTGCATAGAGATATAGGTCTCCAATCACTTATATCTTCAACATCTTGAGTCTTAGGAATGAGTGTAATATAAGACTTGTTGATTTCTTTCAACATTTTGTTACTTTGAAAAAAATTGAGAACTGCCTTAGTGACATCCCCCCCAATAATATTCCAAGCCACTTTGTAGAAATGTCCATTAAAGCCATCCGGACCAGGAGCCTTATCCCCATCAGCCTCCTTTATAACAGCCTCCACCTCCTCCTTAGAAACTCTGTCCTTGAGCAAATTAAAATCATCTACAGAAATATTTGGAAGAGGCCAGTCAAAATTCCAATACCCCTCCTCCTCCTTTGTATACTTGTTGAAAATACCATTGAAAAAACCATGGATATGCTCAGTAATCTTTGCTTCATCATAGCTTTTGCACCCTTCAATGTTCAAACATCTGATATGGTTTCTTGCAATTGATAAGATGAACCCTAAAATCTACTGGATCAATTTGGAAGTGCTTCAGGCTTAGTAATGAACCCTAATAAGAGCCATGTTTTCTGCAGTAAAAATGTTGATGATGATCTCATGCTAATACTTTAAATATTAATAAAGGCATCTTTCCTATGAGATATCTTGGGCTTCCCTTGTTCTGTGGAAAACTAAAAAGGTCTTTTTGCCTACCCTTGATTGATAAGATGAACCAAAAGCTGGAAAGTTGGAAGATGAGGACTTTGTCGTTTGGTGGTAGAGTTGAGTTGGTAACTTCAACTCTAAATGCCTTGCACTTATTCTAGTCGGATACCTTTCCTCTACCTGCAAGTATTATAAAAGAGGTTAACAGTATTTGTAAGTCGTTTATTTGGAGAGGTCCTGCTCTGGAGAAGAAAGTACATTTTGTTAAATGGTACCTAGTGTGCAGACCCAAGAAAGAAGGGGGTCTAGGAATCAGACGTATTGAAGAGTCTAATAATGTAGGGGGCTTTGTCAATGCTTGGAATGTTGCTTCGAAGAAGGATTCTCTTTGGGTTAAGTGGTTAAATGATAAATACTTAAAATCTGATACGTTCTGGTCTTGTAAAATTAAAGTGAATAGCTCATGGATATGGAAACAAATCTATAGTTATAGAACCTTGATGCTATCGATGACTGAGTTCTATATTGGAAATGGGACCAGTTTCAAAATTTGGAAGGACCCCTGGCTGCCGGGAAGGAAGTTTCTTGATGAGTGCATTGATCCCAAAAACAAGCTAAGAATTGGTTTCGGTAGTGAGGGCATGTTAAGTAATATTATACATGAGAATCAATGGAACATCCCAGATAAAAGATGTTTTAATGAGCTCAGATGTTGTGTTGAGAAGTCTGAAATCAGGTTCCATGTTGAAGATAAGATAGCATGAAGGGCCTAACTGTCTTGAGGATAAAGGATGCCTGGAGCCTGATAAGAAGGAAGTGTGCTAAGATGAATTGGGCTAAATGGTTATTGAGGTTCGATCATCCAAGAAGACTTATTTTTACTGCATGGAAAGTCTTATTGGGAAAACTCCCTACTCTGGATTTTCTACAGAAAATTGGGGTTCACTTAGCCCCTCAATGTGTTCTATGTAAAGTGGATGGTGAAAGCATCGATCACTTGTTCTTCAAGTGTAGCTTTGCACATGATATCTGGGAAAAGGCTGATTGTGGTAGCTATATTGACAAGATTCCTGATGATATTAATGAATGCCTTTGGTACAGAATGAAGAGGTAGCAACTGACATCTCTTTCCATCCTACACTATATATGGATTGAGAGGAACGCAAGGATTTTTAGGGGCTGCTCGTCTGAGAACAGCAATTGCTAGAATAACATAATGAATACAGTTGCTCTTTATGATTAGGATCTTCCCCTTTTTCTCTAGCTTATGTATAGTTGTTGTCCTTCTTTTGGTTCTGTTTCTGCTTGTTTGTACATAGTACACAACCTACCATCTATATATAAAACTTCTTTTTACCATAGCAATAAAAAGGAAGATGCTTGCTAAGCAAAAAAAACAGACTAGCTAAGATGCATGTGAATTCACATATCACATATTGAATCACGTGAGCACGGTCGTACATTTGTCTGTCTCGCTTATCAAGTGGAATGGATATCAATCTCCTATAGGAGGGACAAATCCCATCTACATCACTCACAGTCAATCCCCATGTGTCACAATTCACCCAAGAACCACCTTTATGGAAACCCTTATTCAGGATCAATGTGGATGATGCCAAATTACATTATAGACATGTGATGAATGTAGTGACTTTAGGTCTAAGAACCACAATCACCACTACCACTATGAGATCTGATCTTGACTACCATTCCATGGTCTCTGTGTATCACTCTCATGGTGGGTCTACCTGATACACTATTCTCTAACATGTACATGTGTGCTTAACTTGATATCACATATCATGACTAATGAGACTCTATCACCAGTCAACACACACTCTAGTTTTATGTATGAATGTTGTCTATTTTTCTTCCACAATAATATCTGACTAGGGACTTAACAAGAATGTATGTACTCTTATCATACATATGATCTCATCATTTAGGTCCTCAACCTGAAGACATATGTCATCAAGTAACATCATTCTTTATACATATACTATGTATGTGTCATCATCATGCTAAGACAAACATAATAGATATAACTACCTTTATTATTATCAAATCAGGTATCTAATGCCCCATTGCAATCATCATATGATTGGCTCTCTGGGCATACATACCAACACATAGGTGATCTGATGGCTAATTAGTTTTTAAAATATGATAGTCTTGCTTCTCAGCCAACACCTGATGGTTTATTAAATCTGATAATTTGTCTACTTGATCATCTGATGGTTGGGTAGTCTTTATCTAGACACGATGGTTGCACTGCAAGCAACACTCGATGGCTATGACAAAGACATTTACCCAGTCTGATGGTTTACCAAAATTGATGGTTGGTCAGGATGTTCCAAAACTTGACAGCTCATTAGGTTTTTGGTACTTGGAGGAGAAGCAATTTGATGGTTCCTTTAGTGATTAATGGTTGTTGTAGATGATTCCTGAAATGAAAATGGAATTTTATATTTTCTTAATTTTATTCTATTTACACTAAAAAATATGAAACAAAATAGAAATTTCCAAAAGCTAAGATTGAAACTAAAATACTAAAATAAGTAAACTCTAGTTATAGCAGATCGGGGCAAGCTAAAGATAATGCTAGAAATTAGAGATTGTCAAGAGTCTAATAACAAAAGAGAAAGACTTGAAAGTTAAGCAAAGATGAGTAACCCTTGGGTTGGCTCCTAAGAAGCACTAATTTATAATCTTTAGCTTGACTCTACTCTCTTATTTATTTCTTCAGATTTCTTCTGGTGGTGCAGGTTGAGGTTCTTCCAATTTGATTTTTGACCTCCTCACAAAAGCTTCATCATAGTAGTACCTCTTTACACGATGTCCATTTACCTTGAAGGTTCTTGTCTATTCACTACTTATTTCCAACATTCTAGATGGGTATATCTTGACTACTGTAAAGGGGACAAACCACATTGACTTGAGTTTTCCAAAGAAGAGTCTTACTCTCAATTTAAAGAGAAGAACTTTATCCCCTTAGGAAACATATTTCCTCTTCAGGTGGGCATCATGCCACACAATAGTCCATTATTTGTAGATCCTTACATTTTCATACGCATTAGGTCAAAGATCCTCCAGTTCTTGTAGCTACAAAAACCTTGTCTTTGTTGGTAAGATATGCACATAGAGTCAATCATGTGATGATTGACATGGAATGAACCATAAAGGATTTGATTAATACTCATAAAGGAAAGCTTCCAATTCATTTTGTTTCATTCAATTATGAGATAATGAGGAAACATTATGAATGTCTAAAGAATGACAATACTCAATGACATATGACTTCAAGTACGTTCTTTGGAGAATGGGATCATAGGAATTCTAAGAGTACGTACATTCTTATTATGTCCCTAGTTGGTTGTTACTATCTAAGATGGATAGAGACCAATAACACATCAGACTGGAGTGTGGGTTGGTTGATGATAGAATCTCATTAGTCATGATATGGCATATCAAACCAAGCACACAAATACAAGTTATGGAACAATGTATCAGACAGATCCATCTTGAGAGTGACACGTGAAAACCATTATTGGTGGTCATAGTTATCTCTCATAGTGAAGGTGGTGATTGTGATTCTTAGACCTGAAATCACTACACTCATCACATGTCATTGGGTAAATTTTGATATCATCAAACGTAGTCCTGAAATAAGAGTTACCATAAAGGTGATGATTGGGTAGATTTGATGCATGGGGATCAATTGTGAGTGATAGAGATGGGATTTGTCCCTCCTACTGGAGATTGATATCATGGCCACTTGATACGAGAGACTAAGAAACACATGTACATGAACATGTGAATCAATATATGATATTGAGTTCACATTATCTCAGAAAATTTGTTGTTAGTTCAAGGAACATGGGTTGAACGTTGAGAGGATGATGATTCTATACCTCGAGTTCACTCCAGATATCAGAGACAAAGGAATTATACAATCACTACAACACCATATACAGATTGTAGGTTTAAGTTGTTCTCCAACTTTCCATTCACTTGGGTAGCACTGATGTGTGACTAGGCACCGCTCTCTGCTTGTGATGTCATAAGTTAGCTATAGACATTCACTGCCAATGTGATGTGGGACCTATAGGGTCACACACAAAGGAACTCATCTAGAAGAGGAGTTTAATCTTGAAAGATGATTGGATTGATTACTAAAGTGTTTAGGTACTTAATTCACACAACAGATCAGCTAACTACACTGTCAGCCGGTCATCTCACTGGGTGAGATTTCCGTTTAGAGTGTCAAATGATCAGCTCAAACGTTGAGACAGTCGTTTGGATTGTTAGGATGATCAGAAATTGAATTGGCTAAGTTCATCTCAAATAGAGGTGTGAACCGACCAGTTCATTCTGTTGAACCAACTAGCTTGGCTCGGCTCACCAAATGACTATCTGGGTGAGCGAGACGACAGTCTCACATGAGCAAGACCACTTAGTTTGTAGGGAAATTCGATTTCATCAAGGATTAAGTGCTAACGTCATCTCGTGCATTAATTGGATTTGAATTGCTAAATTCACACGCGGTCAGGAAACATAGTGAAATGATCATCTAGGTGTACGAGCCGGCCATCTCACATGTAAGATGATCGTCTCGGTTGTGAAACAACCATTTTAGATGTTGTAGGTTGTGAAAACTCAAGATCTTCTAGTCCCCTCCACTACCACACAGACCCGAACTGATCGAGAACCCTGACCCGAGCCCCACCAATAAATAGAGGGGTACTAGGGGATTCCCAACACACACAATTGAGAATCAGTTGCTCTAACAATTGTTGTCCTCTCTGGTTGTGGTAACTAAGAGATCCCAAGCAACGCCTACCCAACTAGGGAGGGATAGCGAGGGAGAGAACAACTGAGGATTATTGTTGTGGGAGAGAAAGTTGGTGACTAGTACACCAACTGGAGGGACATCTCCTTCCTATCCGTTCTAGTTGGAAGATAGGATTTCTAGTTGGTCCATGTGGACTATTCTAGATTGCAGTCTATGAAGAGACCACATGAGTCACTACAGAAATTGTCTAGTCTATTATCCCTGGAGATGACTAGGAGCTGCATAGACACCGTCCAAGAGCAACTAGAAGATAGTTGCAATTGTAATGAGTTGTAGTCAATGTACTTGCTCCAGGACCAGGTATAAACTTGTTAAACCACCCTTCCTATTTCATAGTAGCTGATGGGATCTTACGATTATGGGAATATGGATAGATAAAAATTTTGCTTCAACTGCCATACTCGGTGCTTGTATTTATCAACAGTAGTATCAGAGCCATGTCAATTTACTATGCTTTAGGATAATTGAAATGATCGAATTTTTAGTTTTATCATTTATTTATTGCATACGATGTGAATATTTAAATGGTCTCATATGCATATCTGATCAAAGACCACATTAACCCAAACTAATATATATATATATGCAATTTACACATGTCGCCCTAAAAGAGGTTTTGATGGTAGATGTGTAGCATGGTTATGGCCAATAACCTAATATTTGCATGTATTTGGATGGTTTAATTTTATTCCTATTTAAGTCAGTCTGCATAAAAAACCTCTATCTCCTTATTCCCAATGTAAAGTTAATTCTTTACTATCTTTGCTCCCCTCGATTGTAACTTAAGGTTTCTCCCTGCAATGTAATAAGATAGCAATAGGATAGTTTCCTTTCTTACAATGACGACGAAGATGATCATCACCGGATGAGACGACCAGTTTGTGAGACAAGCTAACTGTCTAGAGGACTACTGAGGATAGAACAAAGGAACCATACGACCACCTGGTGGACCCAACCGACCGTCTGAAAGGTGTCCAGACATCATTTGGATAAGAGGGCAGGTGTTTGTACATGAGGACCAACCGACCGGCCAAGAGGCAAGATGATCGGTTCAAGGGTTCAAATATATATAAATCCTTCAATCAAACATATTAAGTCTAAGATGATTTCCATCAGCAACACACATAAAAAGTTTGTTCGACTAAGCGCAGGTTACGCCTTCGCATGGTGCACCATCTACCTCGTGGAAATGTGATGGTAGATATGTAGGTTCTTCCTTCATAGGGTGCATATCTATCACGTTGGCTATTGTGTTGGGATAACTAGTGATTCATAGAGTGTCTAAGAGAAAAAGCATATAGATGATCATGGCAAGGAGCTACACATATTGTCTATCAAGAATTGCATATGATGCAATTGGCAAATTGCCTACCTTAACGGTTGATTATTTATTGTGGCATTGGTCGGGTGATAATTGAATCATTTTGGATTTTACTCATTAGAACATTGTTCGATATAGTTTTCCTAATTGATACTTGAGGGTTATCAATTTGAACAAAATAATGAGAATGATAGCTAATTAGAGACATAATTATTATCACCAAAATCTTAATCAAAATCAAATCAAATTGAGTTTTGACAAAATTGCAAATTCTTTTGTAGAATCAAATGGCAACCAACAACAGACACTTTTCTCTATGATCGGTCCTTGATAAGGACAAGCTAAATGGGAACAACTTTCAGGAATGGTTAAGGACGATGAGAATCGTTCTCACACAAGAGACCAAGTTCTATGTCCTGGAGACGCTAGAAATAGATGAACCCCTTCCAAGTGCACCTAGGGCTGATAGGAAATCTTACAAGAAGCATACTAAAGATGTCATGAATGTCAAATGTCTGATTCTATGCTCCATGAACTATGAGTTCCAGAGGCAACATCAGAACATGGATGTGATTGTGATGGTCACAAATCTCAAGAACATGTTTTAAGATCAGGCAAGACAAGAGAGATATGATGTCTCCAAGACACTGTTCAAATGTAACATGATAGGAGGAGATCGAGTAGGTCCTCATGTGCTCTAGCTTATTGGGTATGTAGAGAACCTAGCTAGACTGTGATTCCCCTTGGGTGAAGAGTTGGCCACTGATGTGATTATGCAGTCTTTGAGAGAATCATACAGTTAGTTTGTCATGAACTACAAAATGAACGACTTTGTCAAATCATTGACAGAGTTGTTGGACATGTTGAGAATAGCTGAGCGACAGATGAAGAAAGACAAGCCCAAGTATGTGGTGGCGATTAGCAAGACAAAGGGGAAGTATAAAGGCAAACCCAAAACAAAAAAGAGTTCGAAAGTTGGCCAGAAGCCCAAGGAGGGAAAAGATGGACAAGGCAGAGCAAGAGTTGTAGAATCTTTAGTCTACATTTAATTTTATATAATCCCAAATGGGTATGTAATAGAGTTTGTTGAACTGATATTTCATTATGCCAACAAATAGAAACATTTACTTTAAAGAATCTTATATGACAAGGATGATAAATCAATAAAATGAGATATATGTTTCTGTTTCAAAATATATGATCCTACGTGGCAATGCCCATATATCTAATGATCTTTCCTTTGAAAGAATCTTGGATAAATTTTTAACATTAATACCAAAGGATTTTAATTGACAACTCAAGACTATCATTAGAAATAGTCACCTTGGGCGTACATATAAGAAATACATGTGTAGAATACATATGGACGTTAATCTAGATTCCCTTGGTTATCGAACCTAAGGAAACATGCAAAGCCTTATTTACACACAATATGACTTGACATCCTTCAATAGATGTAATGGGAGGATAAGCCTTCCATCATACCTCATACATATGATGCATGAAGATCTTATGGAATGAATGCTATAGATAAATCATATACCTCATTTCATTTACTGGTAACATGATGATATGTATCAGTAAAATATAAACATTAATATCTTGAAGTGTTCAAGGAGATTATAAATGAAGTATGACTTTGATGAAAACAAATAAAATACTTTTACATCAATACCTTAAGAACCTTCAAAGAAAGAATTGTGATAATGTATCACAAGTTAAATACATATGAATATGATGATGTGTTACAATGAAGGAACTATACCATGATGAGTCATGATATAATTATCAATTGATCTAATCGTTTCGTATCCTCATAAACATTACCTATCACTAAATCATGTAACATCTGAAATATTTATAATACATGATATGAGAATGTCCCAATATGTCTAAAGGATTGAAAACTATATAAAGAAAGCAATTTCTTATAGGGTTTATCCACAAACTATAATTGTTGAATATTACTGTTAATCCCAATCCAATAACAAAATTGTTTTGTTGATAGGATAACTGAGTTCCCAAAGAATCAGTGAGAGAAAAAGTAGAACTCAAAGTGTTCGAGGTAAACAAAATGGTAAAATGAAAATTAAGAGAATCACAAGTTGTTGTGGAATCTTAAGTTCGTCAAATGTCACAGAATAAAATAAATTCTAGTAGAATACATATGAAATTAAAGGATTTTGAATCCAACAATTCAGATAAGTTGGTCATAATAGGATGAGCCAACTAATCGACTAGAAGCTAATAAGTACCATAATCTAAGTAATAGATGAAGGCCACTATGGGGTCCATGTAAGCTAACAAGGTTGAACCTTGATAGCTCCACCTAAAGGGATAATACCTAAAGGGTGGAATAGGGTCTTGTGGCAAAGATCTACGTGGATAACAGATAACATAAAAGGACAAATTCTTTGAATAAGTTTTTCAAATCAATTTAGGTTGTTGAACATGATAGAAGTTCCTTTACCAATTTTCAAGCTTGTTGTTGTAGTTAAAATAGACTAGGATATTTAGCATATGAAGATAAAAACTAGATTGTAAAAGCATTATCGTGGATTGTTTGAGGGACAACAACACTAGGATTGTTGACAAGTTAAACATGTGTGCCAAAAGTCTCAACACTTGGGCAAAGAAGAAATTTGGTGACCTTAGAAAAGAACTCAAGAAGGTAGAAGAAGAACTTACCAAATACCAAAAAAAGGAGATGACGAACAAAAATCTGAATCAGCGTACTGAGCTGGGTGATGTGGTTATTTCTCTCCAAAGCCAGTATGAAAGCTATTTGTATATTCATGTTAAGGCCAATGAAATGAGAGATGGGGACCGCAATACCAGCTATTTCCACAAGAAAGCAAATCAAATAAGGAAGAGGAACCAGATCAGGGGGTTAGAGGACGATCAAGGGAATATGAAAACTACTGAAGACGATATTGAGAACATTGTTATTGATTACTTCAAAGGTGTGTTTACCACCCAAGAGCCTGAGGAGGACACAAATATGATGAATTGTGTTGGGAGAGTAGTCAATGATGATATGAATGCTTAGCTTTGCAAGTTCCCTACTAAAGACGAGGTCTGATCTGCTTTTCCAGCTATGCATCCGACTAAAGCTCCTGGGCCCGACGGTTTCCACGCAAGCTTCTTTCAAGAGTTCTGGGACATTATCGGGGACGACTGTACGCTCTTTGTTAAGGAGTGGTGGAAGGGCGATAGGAAGTTAGAGACGGTCAACGAAACCAACATTGTCCTTATTCTAAAGTGTAAAAATCCGGAGGGTGTTTCGGATTATCGCCCCCATCAGCCTGTGTAATACCTTGTTAGTAAACTTCATTATTAGTAAAATTCATGCTAACTGGTTGAAGGTTTTCCTGGACAAGATTACCTCCCCCAATCAAAGAGAGTTCATCACGGGACGCCTCATCACAGACAATGCTATTATCACCTTCGAAGCCTTCCATGCTATGAAAAGGAAGACTAAAGGCAAGAAGGGATCGTTGGGAATCAAATTAGATATGAATAAAGCCTACGATAGAGTAGAGTGGGTTTTCCTCGACAAGCTGATGATGAACATGGGTTTTTGTGATCTGTGGAGAGAAAAGTGAAGGATTGTTATAGCTCTGTCTCTTTTTCTTTCATCATTAATGGAAGTAAAAAGGGGTGTATCAAGCCCCAAAGGGGTCTTCGGCAGGGGGATCTCATTTCTCCTTACTTGTTTCTTTTGTGTGCAGATATTTTCTCTGTCCACCTTAGAAGAGTGGAGGAGACGGGTGCCATAAATGGAGTGAGGACTTGTAGAAGAGGCTCTCAAATCTCACATTTATTCTTTACAGATGACAGTGTGCTATTCAGGAAAGCTACACTGACAGAAGCTTCGATGATAGCTGGTTTAACTAGCCGCTATGAAGAAGCCTCGCCAAAAAATTAATTACGCCAAGTCGGAGGTCGTTTTCAGTAAGAATGTTGCAGAGGATAATCGAGCTGCAATCATGGACATCTTGAACATGAGGGAGGTAAACAAACACGATAGATACTTGGGTCTTCCAACTGCCATTGGAAGATCCAAGAAGGTGGTGTTCAATGCTATTAAGGACAAGATTTGGGGTTATTTTTTCACTGTTTCAGCCTTTTGAATCAGTAAGATGGTAAAGTCAGTTTCCAACGACGGTGCTGAAGTGTTAGGAGGACCTAACGGGGCAGTACAAGGCATTGTCATGAAAATACTTTTCCGTATAAGGAAAGAAGAAAATCCAGACGACAACCAGGTAAAACAAAAACAACTACAACACAATTCCCCTCAGTCTTGCTGCCCAGCAATCCAAGAAACGTCAATTCCCCTCAGTCTTGCTGCCCGGCAATCCAAGAAACGTCCCAATTCCAAGAACATATACATGATGAAATGTATTGAATACTGATAAGCAACTGATGTCTCCCGTGAGTACACAGATAGGCGAGAGCACCAGGTGCGTTACGGGAGCCCGACAAGTAACCAAAAGTCCAGTTATGAGGTTACGAGGGATGACAGCTGTTGACACTTCGAGTTCCCATTAAATTCTTGTTATCCGAGTTATTTATACCGTTTCAGTCGCGTCAGATTATAATGAGTAAAATTCCAATTTTTAATAAAATAATCAAACATGAATTTATCGGATACATTTTGGTCAACTCATAGTGCAAAATCATATTGTACAAAGTTCAGCTAATATGTGGATCCATATCAAACTTTGTAAAACCTTAAGTTTTGATCACAATAGGTCATGAACCCTAATGGACAAAATTTACCTATTATTTAGATTAAGGTGTGACCTATAAAAATCTCAATCTGACATTACTAATTATGGACACAAATCCGCTTTGCACCCACATCAGACAAAATTTGAACTCTTTTTTCTTGGTATCTTCTAAGAAAATATCTCATTTTGATGTCAAAGGATCTTGCACCCAAATGTGTCAAACCAGGCCGCACACATTTCAGGTCCCCTTTTACATAACACAATGAGCACGAAAGAGTTTGACACCAAAATGTGACAAACCGATTCATACACATTTCGTTAATTCTCAGAAAAAAGACATATATGGGCGCGGAAGGGTTTCACACGCAGATGTGTCAAACCAAACAACACATATCTGGGATTCTCGTTAGGCAAATCAAGTTGGGCGGCAAAAGGTTTCACATAAAAATGTGTCAAACTAATTCATACAGATTTAATTTTTTTTCAAAAGTACACTTGAACGCCAAACCCTTTCCTACCAGAAAGTGATAACTGAATCCTAACCCATCCAAACCACGACGGTCTTGGGGAACGTGAGTGTGGGCCGCTTGTCATCCCATGACCATCCTTAGAAAGAGTGGACGTCAATTGGGAGAAAGAAGGAAAAAAGCACATCGACAACTCCCTCAACTCTTAGAAAAAGAGAGAGAAGACCCCAAATGAAGGAGCTCTGCTTCCCCACTTCCCGAGACCCTGACTGACTGAGAGAGTGAGAGTGTGTGAGAGAGAGAGAGACAACTACAACTTGGTGCAAAAGCGATCAATGCTCAGAAGTGTGAAACTCATCCGCGCTCAGAAGTGCGAAAGTAGTTTGTGCTCCAAAGTGCTGAATCTATTGACGCTCGGAAGTGCGAAATTAGTTTGTGCTCCAAAGTGTTGAAGCTATTGGCACCCAGAAGTGCGAACAGAGTCGGCGCTGGAAAGTATAGATCCGACTGGCATCTTTTTCTTTGACCAGAGACTCCCTGAAGCACAAATACGACCAACGCTCAAAAGTGTGAAACCCTTTCCCGCACAAAATTCAAATCAAGGTGAGAGCACATTTCATTATTTTCTTCTTCGTATTTTATGAAACCCCCGCAATACTATTTCAACAGGAGGATCGAGGTATCAATTTTGAATCCTTTTCCAATTCGTAAATGAGTGTGCCGAATCTAGATTTCTGTAAGACATCCTTCCTTATCCACACGAGTCATTTTTAATGGTTTTTTGGGTTTCTTTTTCAGACTAAAATCAGTAGTGACTCCAAATCTTTTCCCGTCTTCAACAAAAATGAAATTGCAAATTCACTGGGGATTCGTCACACTTGTGTTGTATTTTTTAGATCTGCTAGTGCAAATCCTTTGGCACTTGTCAGTGCTGTTTGATTTGACACAATGATTTTTCTTTATCTCTGAGTCGGAAGAAATAGGGCACAAATTTCATTCACGTCCAGTTACTTTCATTATCACATGTAATTGATGTTCATTTTGATAATCTTAATTTTTTTAGTCCAAAAATATTAGTGCAAATCAGTTTTGCACTAATTTTTTTATACAAATCTAGTACAAAACTAATTGGCACTTGGAATTTTTTGTGTGTCAGATCTGATGAGACACATATTAGTTTCACATCTTGCTGCATATAATAACAATTAGTCTATTGACAATTCATGTTCATTAAGTACAGACTCTAACTGCTGAGTGTAAAAGAGTTTGACACTTGCATAAAAAAATCAGATCTGGAAAGGCACAAATTTTATTCACGTCTAGGATCTTCACAAATTAGTTAATGAATTGTCTAGAGATTCAAGTTCATTAAGTACAAACATTAACTGCTAAAGTGCAAAAGGGTTTGGCACATGTTTATTCGATACAAAAAAATCTCAGATCTCATCAGGCATGACTTCATTCAGGTCTGGAATTTTTACAAGTTGGATGCTAGTTATCCTGTAGATTCATAATCATAAAAATTAGACCTCTAGTGCTGAGTGCAAAAGGATTTGACACATATATTTAAGAAAAAATATTATATCTGATAAGGCACAAATTTTATTTACGTATGAGATTTTAACAAATTAGATAATAATAAGTTATGTGTTTTTGTACGATAACTATTGAGTGCAAAAGAGTTTGACACATACTTAAAAAAAGTCTGATCAGACACGAATTTTATTCACATTTAAGATCTGCACAAATTTAATGATTGTAAAGTCTATAATCATTCTTTTATTTTAGACTTGAAATTTTGAGTGTCAAAGGGTTTGACACCTCAAAACATTATTTACATACAATTTCACACATTTTTGTTAAGTCCGGTCTAGTTTAGGTTTGGATCTTAGCAAAACACATGATATAATGATTTTTTTAATCTTTCAAATGCTCAAATGATTATCTGCTGAGTGCAAAAGGGTTTGACACCTCAAATGCTATACAATTTCATTTTTGCACATTTGAACAAGATTGGTTTTTTTTTTCAGATCTTATAAAAGCACACAATCTTTGTTTGAAACGTTTTAGTCAAAATCAAATTGCTGAGTGTAAAAAGGTTTGATACCTACAATTGTGTTAGTTTCAGTTTCGCACATTTTAATCAAATCTGGACTAGTTTGAGTCTAGTATCTGATAAAGCACACGACACAATTTTTTAAATAAATCTGTAGAATTCTAATATGTTAGATATTTAGTGCAGATTAGTTGACACTTTTCAGTGTGAATCCGTTGCACAGTTGCACTCCAATACAGCCTAAATAATTCAGCAAATGACTAAAGAAACCAATTTGAACCATATTATTATTATGATTGGTTTGGGGACGAAAATAATTGTCCGATGGGGGATTTTTTATGAAATTGAGTTTGCTTTTTCTTCCCTGAGTATGGACAACTGAAATTCTAGTCCATCTTTTCAATCTAGAACCCTATCCCTTCCCCTTTCTCTATTTTATTCTTTTTTTTGTTTGAATATAACTGCTTGCTTGTTTATTTACTATTTTCTTGGGATATTAAATATGTAAAATTACCATATTGCGCATGCACATGTCCCATTTTCCTACTGGACACGAGTAGCATACTATTGGCACTCACACTAACATTCTCAAAAGGGCCTGAGGATGACTTTTAGGGGTATTGCCGCCGCATTTATGGGTACATACAAAGACCCAGAAGCTTTACCCTATGGTAGTACCAAAGACTGGTTGCGGCCGCTGTAACCATGAGGTACATTTGGAGCAGTATCAAAACTAGAAGAACTCTGATGTTACCTTGTGAGCGGAGATATCATAGATACCACTAGAGAAGTTAAAGATCACCTATTCCATGTATATAGGTACCTCCCTAAGTGAAGATGAAAAATAAAAAAAATGAAAATGGGGGTAATATAGGGTGTTTTATCCTATCATCTTACATGTTTGTTTGAGATACAATTCATGTAGTTTAAGAAGGTACTGAGCATTAATCTCCAAGTAAAAAAAAGGACTAAGCACAAATCACTTTTGAACAATCTAGAGCAACACCTTTTTGCATAAGTTAGTGCAAAATGTGTTTGCACACCTGAGCGCCGATCATGTTTGTGCCACACTCGACATGTGTGAGATTTTCTCTTATCCAAACATTTATCATACAAACTCATATTACATTGAATCTCTACATGAGCTTCAATCTAGTAAATATGGTATTATACAAACCCAGACTAAGTCAAGATTTTGACCTGGTAAACCATTATCATTCTAGCACCCATGGTTGACTTGAATATCTTCATTTGGCTAATGTCTTTCATGCACAACAAGCAAAAAACCAATATTCCTTTTCATGCTAGAAAATAAGAACGTAAAAAATGGTGCAATCCCCTTTTACGCCGAAAAAACAACTCAATACTCTTGACAAAAAGAAGAACCCAAAGCCAAACACTTTAGCACTGCAACGGTAAACAAAAAAATAAAAAACAAATTGGCACCAACCCCTTTGGTGCCCCATAAACGAGAAAAAAATTTGCGCCATCTCCTTTGGTGCCCCAATAGTAAACGAACCCCCCCCAAATAGCATCGTTCTCTTTCCCAAAAGTAAAAAACTTATTTAAAAAAAAAGAGAAATATCAAAATGAAAAAAAATAAAACCAACACCACCCCTTCAATGGTAAATAAAAAGAGAAAAAAAAATTAAAATAACAAATCAATCAAAAACTGGTGTTGTTCAATCTTTAAAGAACCAATATCAACTCGTAAAATATCATGACAGACAATACTTTGGTTTTTATTATTCATCTCAAGAGGGAGGTTTATGCGAGGATTCGACAAAGTACCCCATATATCTTTTGAGCCCACCTATACTAGTTTGGCAATGCCCGTTTTGTCATAAACATCCTATAGCGATAGGTATACTCTCATGAGATAGATTTGGATTTAAGCCCTACCGAGGTGGGCAACTTATATTTTGACAATAATGATTTATTACTGCATGTTTTTAAGTGTTTCATGGATCTAGGTTATGAGTTTTCTCAATCAATGAGAATACTCAAAGACAAATCTAGCCAAAACAATATTATCCATGGCGATAATACTCTTTAACCAAAAATGAGTGTCGGTCACTCTCAAGATATCAGGCCTCGACATGGGTGGATTCACCAACCATGTATTAGACTTCAAATTTTTCATGAAAGAATCAAACATGGTCTATCAAGTACATCTTGGTCAATTTAGAGTGCAAAGCCAATTTTTATAATGTTTAACCAAGATGTGGACCCATATCAAAATTTGTAAAACCTGAAATGTTGATTGCAATGGGTCCTGAACCCTAATGGACAAAATTTATAGATTATTTAGGTTAAGGTGTGACCTATAAAAAATCTCAATCTGACCTTACTAATTATGGGTGCAAATTCTCTTTGCACCCACATTAGACAAAATTCAAACCCTTTTCTCTTAGTATCTTCTGAGAAAATATCTCATTTTGATATCAAATGGTTTTGCACCTAAATGTGTCAAACCAACCGCACAAATTTTGGGTCCCCTTTTACATATCACAATGAGCATGAAAGGGTTTGAAACCAAAATGTGTCAAACCATTTCACGCACATTTCATTAATTCTTACAAAAAGGACATCTAGGAATGGAAGAGTTTCACATCCAGATGTGTCAAATCAAACCACACACATCTAGGGTTCTCGTTCGGAAAATTGGGCTTGGAACCAAAGGATATCACAAAAAAATGTGTCAAACCAATTTGCACATATTGTTTTTGTAGAAAAATACACTTGGGTGCCAAACCCTTTTGTACCAGAAAGTGGTAACCAAATCCACACCCATCCAAACCCCAATCATCTTGGGGAATGTGAGTCGGGGCCACTTGTCATCCCATGAACATACTTAGAAAGAGTGGACATTAGTTGGGAGAAATAGGGAAGAAACCTCCTCAAAAACTCCCTCTACTCTTAGAAAAGGAGAGAGAAGACCCCAAATAAAGGAGCTTTGCTTCCCCACTTCCTGAGACCTTGACTGACCAATCGAGAAAGAGTGAGAGAGAGAGACAACACAACTTGGTGTAAAAGCGATCGACGCTGAGAAGTGTGAAATCCATCCACACTCAGAAGTGCAACACTATTTTGTGCTCCAAAGTAACCAAGACATTGGCCCCCAGAATTGCAAACAGAGTTGGTGCTAGGAAGTACAGATCAGACCGACGTCTTCCTCCTCGACCAGAAATTACCTAAAGCACAAATCTAGCCCAGGCTCAAAAGTGTGAAACCCTTTCATACATGAAATTCAAAGCAAGGTGAGAGAACATTTCATCGTTTTCTTCTTCATCTTTTATGAATCCCCCGCAACACTATTTTGACAGGAAGATTGGGGGTACCGATATAAAACCCTTTCCTGATTCATAAATGAGTGTGCCAAATCTAGATTTTTATAATCCGTCCTTACCTATCCACACGAGTCATTTTTTTATGTTTTTTGGGTTTTTTTCCAACTAAAACTCAGTGGCGACTCCAAATCATTTCTATTTTTTATTTTCAACGAAAATAACAAACTAGAGAGGCAATACCAGCCAATTAACATCCGAAAGTTTAGCCCACATAAATAAGGTTGAAATAGAAATATTCAATGAGTAAAATCAACCCAATATAAGATATGAACTTCTACAGTCATGATTAATGGTGAATAAACATGCTATAGGATAAGTTTTATAAAAACTAGTTATAAGATACAAACTTCTATTGTTAAAAAAGGACCTTTAGTACGAGGCCATAAATGATCTTTAGTACAATCACCCCAATATAGGATATAAACTTTTATAGTCATGATCAATGGTGAATAAGCCTAAAGTGTTTGACCCATCAAAGGTGACAATAGAATTTTTTTACCTCATCATGCACCCACTCTCAATGTGGCTTGTTTGATTCCAGGGGTTTTGTGGGTTAATAAAGGGATCATGGAATTACCTTTCTAGGATGGACCTAATAGTGACCCTGTCAATGAAGGGTTCTTGATATTTGAAAAAAGAAATGGATTGAAATTAGGATTTTCAGATCCCAAGGGTAAAACCTGAGTTTAGCCATTGAAACGGGAAATAGAACTTCTCATAAAGAATTAATGAGAGTTCGTCAATTATTGGTATATGAACTGCTCTAGGGAAAAAAAAGATATAAATAATATCACATACATTATCCACATGGAAATATATCAATGGATAAATTTTAGTTATGTTGAGATTATAGATAAATTGAAGAGGAAAGCAAGTAAATATCAATTTCATTTTTGGAACAATACAGTGAAAGAGTGATTAAGGATGTTTGGTCTCTGGAGTTTGAAGGGATATGGTATCTAGGTGTCAGAAGATTGAAAATATGATCCATCACATGTATAATATTTTAAAGGATTTGTAGTATCCATTTTTATGGAAATACAAAGTACTATTTTTTGGAGAGTTTAAGGAAATCTAGGAAATCATTAGATAGAATTTTGGGTCTAACTTTGTGGTCAAATCTCCATGCAGTGCACACAAGATCTTATCCTATCTCAAACCAAATCAGGAAGCAAGTGAAGGTTTCAATGTAATTGGGGTGTTAGTTTGGAGGAAGTTCCTTTCCCTTGAGATCTTGAACATTTGAAAGTGGGCGAACACTCTATAAATAAAAGGAGCATTCCCTCAAGGGAGTGGAGTAAAGAAAAGGGTGAGGGAGGTGGCCACTCACCTAGAATGTAAGGATATGAATGTAGCCCTACCTTTATTGAGTTTTATACACCTTAATTGTAGATTAATTTGGATTTATTTTGAATTGTTTAAATATTAAGGAATATGTGTTGTCATAATGTGCACATACGTATTATACACTGAAAATAATATTTGCTCAAATTTTTGTGACCTAACAATTTGATGTTTTGGGCATACCTTAGTGTGATTACATCGCTCTATGAAATTGATGAATGCAAGGGACCGATGTGCACACTTCTTTGGAGCCTTGGTGGGTTGTGTTGTTGGAGGATCATAGTGATAGAACCACATCAGGGTGGGATTTTGGGTGTGATTCCGGTCAAGGAGGTCATCTAATGCAAATGTCTCAGGTGTGTCCCAGACAACTTGTCGTGCCACTGTGTGACGCCCCACGCCACAACGAAATGAGATAACTCAAAACAAAATGAAGAAAGAGATTAACAACTTATTAACAGAAAATACTAAAAATTAAAACCTTTTTGCATACAACCTCCATATAGCAAGAACCTTTACACATGAGTACTTTCATGCCTCAAAGAATCCATGAGGCATACTATCAACCTGTAACAAAAGTACTATTCTAGAACATACATACATGATTCCATCATATCTGATATACAAAGGCACATAAATAAAACACATTCAAAAAACATCTACAAAACATTCCCAAAGACCCAAGTATACAAGGACGACTCTAGGACTCTATCAAGAAAGAAACCAACAACACTTCCAACCTTATTAGCTATTGCTCCTCTTTCTGCTGCTCAACCTCCTCTACATGATCTCTACCTCCTCATGCTCGTCCACCTAAAAAGGGTGTTAACGGATGGGGTGAGACACACAGTCCTAGCGAGAGATATAACTCTCCGCCAACTTTATTATTATCATAGATAAGATAAACTGAGCAGCAATATAAATGACAGGAAGAACATATATTGTTGAATTATGAAACATCTTAATAAGTAAAAAAGGAATATGAAGAACATGTATATTCTCTTTCAACAAAATTATAAAAAGATCAAGCAAGGCCTCAACTAATGTTTTAATATTTGATCATATACAATGATACTACATAGCTTATTACATACTTATTATGCCCTGAGGATTTGAATCATGCCATCCAAATCCAACTAAACACTATATGTATATAGTCAAAGTCAGTGCCACACAAGGTCTAATGGAATAGCTAGAATCCACGACCTCACAACACCTCTTGGTCAACACAAGAGAAAACACCACAGAGACATATTAGTCAACTGCAACATTGGCATATAGCCAAGATCAGGGATTGGCTCATGCATGGCCATCCACATATATAAACATAACTAGCCCACCTTAGTACAAGTACAATGCTAGAAGAACAAGCTCACACATAGCCATTCTAAAAAAAGGAGTGGCTCACGCATGGCCATCCATATCACACTATGATCAGCTCATGCATGGACGTCTTACACATCATGTATTAAGGATATAGGGAATTACTCAACTAGTACCCCACATATTCAAATTGTGCTCTGAGTTAAACTCGTCTCACCATCCAATAATAAAGTTGATACTAGAATGGATCTATGGCATATGGCAACTACACTACTTGATTTCACTTGATTAATTAGATTAATTTAACATCTTTAAGCATCAATCAAGGTACAACGTACAATTTCTAAACACGATCTACATAATTAGGGTATGACTCATCACTAGAACATATTGAATCACATCATCACTTTATGCCTATTATCACTTATATGTCAATGTCAAGGACCACATGTCCATCACAAGGACCACATGTCCATCACAAGGACCACATGTCCATCATAAGGACCACATGCCCATCACATCATAAAAACCATAGCTCATACCTGGAAATGTACATCAATAAGTAACACCTGCATGGTTAGAAATTGATAACAAGAAGGCAAATCATCATCATCTCATAGAAATCATGCCATACATTCACATCATAAACTTTACATTATAACAATTAGGGTTTACAAGGTTAGATTACAAACCACCCTTAGGTTATCACTTTTCTCATCATAGAATCATGTCTCTCACTATCATAATTAACATATTACGTGGTTTAGAAACATAACCCTCACATCATATGTTCAACTACTCCATAGGATGTCACATCATCACCATGAAACCCTAGCATCAACAAGATGCATTACTACACCACATAGATGTATCAGTTAGGGTTAGGGTATTAGCCACCACACTAAAGTAGTGTATCGACCACCAAACTAAAGTAGTGTATCAGTCACCACACTAAAGTAGTGTATCGGCCACCACACTAAGGTAGTGTATCAATTAAACATCTCTTGTATCGGTTTATCATTACTTGTACCAGGAACAACACCTAAATGAGGGGGGTGTCGGCCAAGGCACAACAAAGGATATCATCCAAGAGGTACATGAAGAAAGTGTATCAGTTATACCGTCTCTACTACGTATTTGCCTCACCACTTCAACTAGGGTATCGGCCTACCCACTCACTAGGGTATCGCCTATGTACCCCATTATGTATCGGCCACATAGACCTCCATAGTATATCAACCATTAGGGTTGGTGGTATCGTTTGAACCACAAGGTAGGTGCTTCACACCTCTAACCAAGATGTGTCAACTAAAGAGTATCGAGTTACAAGGTGTGTTGGATTGCACATGCATATCAGATTAGGGTTACCCATGTCGACTTCCACACTCAACTAGAAGCATGGAGACTCAACACTCTTCTTTACTAACCATCAGAAGATGATGAAAAACCCCATCATAAGAAGTATATCAGTCTAAACAAGGCATGTCGGGTTGCAAGCATATCGGTTAGCATACCATATCGGTTTGCAAAGAGAAACTCATATCAGTTTAGTCATCTTCTACCTCACGATGATGATACTACCAAGGCAAGGCAAGGAAAGGTGTGTCTCATGGAAGCAACTTAACATAGTTCTATTCTAAAAAATAGAATGAAAAGCCACCAAGAAAAGCTACAAGCATGCAAGAAAAAAAAAGCTAAGAGCAACTAGCAAGATAACAAGTAGAAAGGTGATAATAACAAAGTAGGGTTAGAGTTATATAGCCCACCTCAACAACAACCACCAAGCTCTAAGCTCTAAGGTCAAGCTCCAAGCTTCCCAATCTCAAGGTAGAAGAAGGTCCTCCTAGCTCGATCTCCACCACACCTCCAAAAAGGAAGATAGGACCATGGTCAAGAAAGCAAAAGAGAGAAAAGAAGGTGCCAAGGTCCATGGCTGAGAAGAAGAAAGAAGAAGAGAAGTTAAGCTAGGAAACCATGGCTTACCAAGGAAGAAGATGAAAGAGAGCACCACAAGATTCTAGCTCACCCACCAAGATCTAAGGGAGAGGGTTCTTCAAGCTCAAGGTCATCCGCTAAGGAGAGCAAGAAAGGATTGCTAAAAGTGTTCACTTGCATGAGACGGAAGAGGTATATATACATGGCTGATGAGAGAGAGAGAGCAAGGGAAATGTGTCACCACCTTAGAACCGTAGAAGACACTTATCTAAGAAGAAGGGACACACGCCACACCATGAAACAAGGTCATAGGACCTAATTATTTCCAACTTGGTCACTAAGGAAGGTCAAGGTTGACACACCCATTCAAACTGATAGGGATGAATACCTAGGTCACAGACTGATATGGTACACCTCCTAAAGTCACCACAACCCGATATGGTGATCCTCAAGGTGCCACAAACTGATAGGATGTCCATCAAGACACCCTAAACCGATACGAAACCTCTTCAAGGCAACCACAGATTGATACAAGGCCTCACTAAGGATCTCAAGCCCGAGGCAACACTCTAAAGAGCAAAGCACACCTCAAACATGTGCCTAAAACATCACCAAGGATGTCACCATTCAACCAAGGGTGAAATAAGGATCCCAACACTTTCTCTCTCCTCTAGATGATGCCAAGAGAGAGAAGAAACACTCTATAGTTAGAAAACTTGCATATCAACCCCTACTCTGGTTAAATTGCAAGTTGCACCAAAACCTCACCATAAAGCACAAACATCAAGCAACAAGATGAAATAAGGAACACCAACCTCCAACATGCCCTAATTACATCTTATATGATTAGATCAAGGAGCTAAGCAGCTCACTTAAGAATAACAAATAGAGTTAGCCCAAAATGTGGGTCAGGGTCCTTACTAGCCATAAACCCCTAACAGAGATTTTGCCCCCAAAATCCTAAGAGAAAAGAGAAGGGTACTTCCTCCTCATCTCCTCTTCGAGCTCTCACATGGCTTCCTCAACACCATGATGATGCCAAAGAACCTTTACAAGAACAAGGTCCTTCCTCTTCAACTTCTTCACTCTCTGATCAAGGATCAACACCATACCTTCCACATAGGTTATATCCTCATCAAGCTCCACCAGTATAGGTTGTAGCACTGACTCTATACCCAGATGACACTTCCTCAACATACTGGCATTGAACACTGGATGCAACCTGTGCAACTCAGGTGGCAGCTCCAACTTATAGGCCACCTTCTCAACACATGCCACAATTGGGTAAGGTCCCATAAACCCGGGGGGCCAACTTACCCTTCTTATAAAATCTCAAAACACCCTTCCAGGGAGAAACTTTCAAATATACTTGGTCTCCCACTTGGAACTCCAAGGGTCTGTGATGATTATCTACATACGACTTCTGTCTGTCTTGTGATGTTTTTAAATGTTCTGTATCACTTTGATCTTCTCCGTCATTTGCTTCACAAGATTGAGACCTAGAAGCTGCTACTCCCCTATCTCGTACCAACATAATGGAGACCTACAACATCTCCCATACAACGCCTCATATGGTGCCATGTCAATACTTCTCTTATAGCTGTTATTATAGGAAAACTCTATCAAACTGAGGTGTATATCCCCACTTCCTAAGAACTAATGAACACAATCCCTCAACAGATCCTCTAAGATCTGAATGGTCCTTTAAGATTGACCATCTGTCTGTAGGTGGAAAGCACTGTTGAACTTCAACTGCGTACCCAAGGCTATATGCAGTCTCACCCAAAAGCGACTTGTAAACTGAGGACCTCTATCTCACATGATAGTAGCGAGAACACCGTGTAAATGCACTATCTTATCAAGATAAACTTGAGTGAGTTTCTCCGCTGTGAACATTGTCTTCACGGGAAGAAAATGTGCTGACTTGGTCAATCTGTCAAAGATCACCCAAATGGAATCATAACCTTTGGCTGCCCTAGGTAGACAACCACAAAGTCCATAGTCACATGATCCCATTTCCACTGAGGTATAGGAAATAGTTGCAATGTCCATGCAGGCTTCTGATGCTCAGCTTTGACCCACTGACACACAACACATCTTGCAACAAACTCAGCTACATCTCTCTTCAATCCTGGCCACCAATACATATCCTTTAGATTGTGGTACATCTTGGTACTACCTGGGTGCATAGCATACATAGATGTATGAGCCTCTTCCAACACCATCTTCCTTAGATTATCCACATTAAGAACTACGAACCTATGATGATAACATATTGTCCCATCTTTCGCCTTGTGGAAACCATCACGCTTCTCGCTGCCGAACTCTGATCTGATCTGCTGTGTCACAATATATGTTTGTTGAGCTTCTTTGATCTATTGTCTCAGTGTAGGTTTCACTTGTAACTATGCCAACAAATTGGCAAACAAAGAGAGTTCCAACTTGACATTCTTTTGACGCAAGGAGACCAACATGTCTCGCTTGTGACACATCAAAGAACTCAATTGACCTGTATCCACAGATGAAGATTTCCTACTCAAGGCGTCTACCATGACATTCGCCTTTCCCGGATGATAATCAATCGTGCAATTATTTGATCAATTCCATCCAACGACGCTACCTAATATTCAACTCTTGTTGTGGAAAGATATATTTTAGGTTCTTATGATATGTGAAGATCGGACACTTCTCCCCATACAGGTAGTGCCTCCAAATCTTCAAAGCATGTACTATTGCGGCTAACTCCAAGTTGGGGTTGGATAATTCTCCTCATGTTTCTTAAGTTGTCAAGAAGAGAAAGAAACCACATGCTTGTCTTGCATCAACACACACCCCAAACCATGACTGGATGCATCATAAAAGATGATGTATCATTTTCCTTACTCAGACAAAACCAAAATTGGTGCACTTGTCAGCTTCTCCTTCAATGTCTGAAAGGCACATTGACACTTGTCATCCCAAATGAATGATACATCCTTCCTTATTAACTTAGTTAGGGGTAGGGAGATAGCACTGAAGTTCTTAATGAACCTTCAGTAGTAGTCTACCAAACCTAGGAAACTATGCACTTCTATCGGCATCTTCAGATGCTCCCATTCTACCATAGACTCTACCTTCTTAGGGTCCACTCGTACTCCTTCTGCAGATATAATGTGCCCCAAGAAAGCTACCTCCACCAACCAGAACTCACACTTTCTAAACTTAGCATAGAGATGGTGTTGTCGCAACAATGTCAATGCCTGATGCAGATGTTGTTCATGCTACTGACTGCCCCAACTATAGATCAAGATGTCATCTATGAAGATAACCACAAACTATTCAAGGAACAGTCAAAACACCCTATTCATCAAATCCATGAATGCCACTGGTGAGTTGGTCATCCCAAATGGAATAACCACGAAATTATAGTGACCATATCTCATCCTAAAAGCTGACTTGGGTATGTCATCCTCCTTGATCCTCAACTGATGATGTCCTGACCATAGATCTATCTTTGAGAACACACTTGCACCACACAACTGATCAAACATATCATCTATCCTCAGCAAAGGATACTTATTCTTTATCGTGACCTTATTCAACTACCTGTAATCTATGCACAACTGTATAGATCCTTCCTTCTTCTTCACAAACAACACTGGAGTACCCCATGGTGACATACTCATCCTGATGAAACCTTTGTCAAGTAGTTCTTGCAACTATCTCTTCAACTCTGCCATATTTGTTGGTGCCATCCTATATGGTGTCTAAGATATGGGATGCATACCAGGAACCAAATTGATCTCACAATCAATCTTACAAGGTGGGGGAACACCTAGAAACTCTTCAGGGAACACATCCTCAAACTTCCTAACCACCGCACTTCCTGGATACTAAGACACTTCACCTCGGTATCCGTGACATGTGCTAAAAATGCCTCGCAACCTTGTCTCATAAGCTTCCTTTCCACCATAGTTGAAACAAGACACGTCGAGAGAATCTTCCTATCTCCTTGGAAGATTGATGTCTCACTACCGTCTACAAATGTTGCTTGCTTGGAACTACAATCCAAGACCACTCTATACTTCTCTAGAGTATCCATCCCAAGGACCACATTGAATCCATATATGTCAAGTGCTATGAGATCCACTTGAATGATGTGTCCCAAAAAAGAGGGAACACAGGATGGACACACATCCTGCATCACTACAGAACCAACAAACATGGTTTCTAGCAGCAAGCTATTCTTCCTACGACTAATGGGCAAAGAACAACTACTACTCACTTACCGTGGGGTAAAAGAGTGTGTAGCACCTAGGTCAACCAAAATAGATATAAAATCAAGAAGAAGACAAATCAAAATGAAATGACTCCATCTGACCTGTCACCACTCACGGGTTGACAACCGCCTCCGACTGACTCATGGCGTAGAATCTAGTTGTTGCCTGTTGTCACCCCCATCCTCTAATTCCCTGAGTAGACGATCCAATTTGGGACACTTGGCCACGCCGTCATCCTCCTGCACCACTGTTGCTCTACTGTGTCTGTGATGGGCAACTTGTCCACACTCGAGTCACTTCATCATCCTTCACTAGACAAAACTATCTAGTATGAGCAACTGATCCACACTTGTAACACATTTTGTTTTCATTCCAAGGCCTAGATGGTCCTATCACCGATGTTGGTGCAACACTTTGGGCTCCTAAGGGTGGAAAATTACGACCTCTGCCCTTTCTCAGTGACCACTGTGTTGAAACACCAAACCTCTACAACACTGGCAGTGCAGAAAACATGGGCTCTTGAATCTGATGCCTTGGAGAACCTGAAGACTGCCCTTGAAACTGCGCAGACTGCTTCTTGGAGCTTGCCTCTCTCTTCTCCTTCACGGATAGTTCTATCATTCAAACAGACTCCATAAACACAACAAACCTCTCTCGGTTCTCCAAGGCATCAGCTGGGTAGACAACTCAACATTCAACCCCTTCTTAAAATGATGAATCCTCTTGTCTTCTGTCATAGCCATGTGAGGATAAAACCTCAACAACTCCATAAATTGTTCCTCATACTTGTTGCTCGTCATGGACCCCTGTTGAATCATCTCGAACTAACTGATCTTCTCATCCAGATACATCTGTCGAAAGTATCGACTAACAAACTCTTGTTAGAACTCTTCCCAACCAACCACCACACATGGTCTCTTCTCCTCCTCTATGGCCCACTAATGGCCAACACTCCCTCTCAAGAGGTACACCGCATGCTTCACCTTATCCTATTCAGGGATACACATGATCTTAAAGGACTTCTCATGTTTAGTCAGCCACAGATCCACATCCACTGGGTCAGCTGTTCCAGCGTACTCAACTGCCCCAACACAGTGAAGCCGCTCAAAAGTCTTCCCAGTACTTGAAGATTTAGCATGGGGAACATGTTCCCTAAGCTGAGGTGTAGAGATGCTATCCGCCATATGAGTCATTGTTGTCATAAATTGCCCAAAAAACGATTGAAAGGTAGGGTTTTCTATCATGGCTGGGTCAAACTGGGGGACTTCAGGCACCCAATCTTCATGTGCCTAGTTCTTTGTACCACCAGCTGGTGTAGCAACACTACTCTCATGTTCTTCATATTCTCCAGACATCTTTCAACTTTACTTTTTCTTCTGCATAAGCAAAAGTAACTATAAAATAAATTGGAGAACACTAGAACAGACACAAACCCTAATCCTAGGTTCATGTAGACTCAGCGAACCTAAAACTCTAATACCAACCATGTCGTGTCGTTATGTGACGCTCCCGCACCACAAAAAAATGTGATAACTCAAAACAAACCGCGGAAAGAGATTAACAACTTATTAACAAAAAACACTAAAAATTAAAACCTTTTTGCACAAAACTACCATATAGTAAGAACATTTACACATGAGTACTTTCATGCCTCAAAGCATCCATGAGACTTATTGTCAACCTGTAACGAAAGTACTATTCCAGAACGTATATACATGTTTCCATCATATCTGATATACAAAGGCACATAAAGAAAATACATTCGCAAAACATCTACAAAATGTTCCCAAAGACCCGAGTGCTGTAACATACTGAATCTTGGACATATTCTCTTTTTCTAAGCATTTCCTTTCATTTCTACCTTTCTTGGCCTTTATGTTTAATTTGTGGAAATAATAGTGGTTTGGTGAACATTTGTTCACTATTTATGCCAATAAATGGGTTTATGCACAAATACCTCGATGAAAGCTTAATTACGGATCTAACATGTAAAATGTCCACTTAAGTGAGAAAATGATAAATAAAGTCGTATTAGAAGATTATAGGACCTTTTAATAAGAAAAAGAAGACGAAATCCTAGAAATATGAAAAAGAGGCAATAATTAAATTAATTTGATAAATATTGAAAATATGAGTTATTTGCCTAAAATCATAAAAACAAAACTCGACAGTTGTAATCCCAAATTCATTTTCTTTGAGTTACAATTTATTTAAGTGACAAGTTTCTCAATTTTAGAGCATTAATAATTATCTTTGCATTAATTAAAATTGAAAAATATGTTTTTTCTCCAAATTGTTCAATAAATTATTAAATGACTTCAAAAGTGGAAGCAAATGTTAAATTTGTCATATAAATGTCAAAATTAGTCTATGTGTGAATTTTCATCTAATTTGGATAATCTTAAATATTTTATTTTATCTAGGAGAGAGAAAATGATTTACAGACCAAAAATATGAGATACTATGTTAAAAAACAATTAATGCCAAAATTGTGTTCTCACATTTAGTATTGATTATAGGCCAAGTTTCATATTTTTAGAAAGTTTCTAGATGTCTCTAATTAATTAAAAGGTTAAAATAAGTGATTAGATTTAAATATATTAAATAAAATCTTCAAAAAAATAAAATAATGCTAAATTCATGTTTTACATGTTAAAATATGCCTTTGGACAAAGTTTCACTCAATTTGGAAAATATATAATGAGAAGGTGAATCTAGGAGAGAGAAAGTGTGTAGAACCTTCAAATCATTAATTAAAATAACAAACAACTTCAACAAATGAAACTAATGGTAAATTTGTGTCCACCACACTTAATGTGACTTATAGGTGAAGTTTCATTATTCTTTAGGCATCCAAGAGTCATTAATGTATGAGGAAAGAGAAAATAAGATTTGTTAAGTCTTCAAAATGCAAATCTAGTTGCATATTTGGATTCTAAATACTCAAATTAGCATAGATGTCAAATTTCACTTAATTTGGAGTTCGTATCACTCTCAAATAAGGAAAGAGAAAAAGTTAAATAGTTAAATAATTAACTATAGTTGGAATTGATTTTGGCAACTACATAAATGTCATGCATTTTTTCTTTTGACTTAGCTGGCGCGCGTGATCTCGGTCGTTGATCCGTGATCCAATGGATTTGGAATCATCTCCTAGCTTGGATCAGATATGAACAGTGTGACACAAACATGGATTTTTTGGATTTTGATCTGTCTCGTTTCTCAATGAAATTGTAAAATTATTTCACCTATGAGTTGCATTTAAGATTTCACATCTTTTAATCTATTATTTATGTCATTTTGACATATCTTGGAAGCACCCAATCTGTGGTCCGTAAGCTTCTTTGGTAGACTTGGTCTTTGCTCGTATAAGAGACCTCACCTATATATATGGCTACTGTGAGCACTGCTAGCCCTAGAGCAATTGTTCTCTCTACCTAATATATCCTTTGTGCTCATGTACTCGCCACAGTGGGCTCGATTCGAGGTTGGCTTGCGGTAGTTGCTGCTCTCTCCTCTCGTCTCCTCCAGCTGATTCCTCCTAGCAGTAAGTTCCGCAGAACTCCCTCTCTCTTTTTGAGCTTTTAGTTTCTTGTTTGGGCGAGTGTATGGATTTCTCCTAATTTTCCACATGGAGCAGAAGCTCACGGCTGCTGCCATGGTGTCGGGCTAGGGGGGATCAATCCTCAATGTTCTTTTACTCATTTACCCCTCCAATCGCCTTCCTTCTCTATTTACTCATGTACGGGTATTTCAGACTTTCGACTTTATTTTGGGATAAGTCAACTACGACTGACTGGACTTTGACCAAATAACATGGCCCCCTCCTATTGGACCAAGCTAGTTGGGGCCTCTCTATCTCACTCACTCTCTCCCTCTCACAAGTATTATGGTCATGTAGCATATTCTGATTGACAAATTTTGTAAAAATCACATCTTTTGATTTGTTTGTTCAAAATTAACAAATAAATATATTTTGGAATCGAAAAAATATGATCTTTCTAATAAAAATATTTTCAAGTCTTGGTTTTTAGTTTTGAAAAGTGTTTTCTAAAAATAATTTAAAAATATAAAAATCTCCATAATTTTGCACCCAAAGGTGTCAAACCAGGCCACACCCATTTCTGGTCCCCTTTAACATAACATAATGAGCATGGAAGAGTTTGACACCAAAATGTGGCAAATTGAGTCATACACATTCTGTTAATTCTCAGAAAAAGACATATATGGGCATGAAAATATTTCACACCTAAATGTGTCAAACCAAACAACACACATCTGGGGTTCTCGTCCGGCAAAATAAGTTGGGTGCCAAAGGGTTTCACATAAAAATGTGTCATAGAGATTTAACTTTTTTTGAAAGTACACTTGGGTGCCAAACCCTTTCCTACCGGAAAGTGATAACTGAATCCTAACCCATCCAAACCACGGCGGTCTTGGGGAACATGAGTGAGGGCCACTGGTCATACCATGACCATCCTTAGAAAGAGTGGACGTCAGTTGGGAGAAAGAAAGAAAAAAGCACATTGATAACTCCCTCGACTCCTAGAAAAAGAGAGAGAAGACCCCAAATGAAGGAGCTCTGCTTCCCCACTTCTCGAGACCCTAACTGATTGAGAGAGTGAGAGTGAGAGAGAGAGACAGCCACAACTTGGTGCAAAAATGATCAACGCTCACAAGTGTGAAACTCATCCGCGCTCATAAGTGCAAAAGTAGTTTGTGCTCCAAAGTGCCAAAGCTATTGGTGTCTGGAAGTGCAAAACTAGTTTGTGCTCCAAAGTGCCAAAGTTATTGGTGCCCAGAAGTGTGAATAGAGTCGGCATTGGGAAGTACATATCCGACTGACATACTCTTCTTTGACCAGAGTCTCCCTGAAGCACATATACGACCAACGGTCAAAAGTGTGAAACCCTTTCCCGCGTAAAAATTCAAATCAAGGTGAGAGCATATTTCATTATTTTTTCTTTGTGTTTTATGAAACCCCCACAATACTATTTTGATAGGAGGATCGGGTATCAATTTTGAATCCTTTCCCAAGTCATAAATGAGTGTGCCGAATCTATATTTTTGTAAACCATCCTTCCTTATCTACACGAGTTATTTTTTATGATTTTTTGGTTTTCTCGACTAAAAATCAGTGGTGACTCCAAATCTTTTCCCGTTTCGAGTTTCAACAAAAATGACTTGTCAAATTTGCTGAGGATTCATCACACTCATGTTGCATTTTTTTGTATCTACTAGTGTGAATCCTTTGGCACTTGTTAGCATAGTTTGGTTCCACACTATGATTTTTTCTTCTTCAGGTCAGAAGAAATTGGGCACAATTTCATTCACGTCTAGTTACTTTAAGTATCACATGTAATTGATGTTCATTTTGATAATCTTAATTTTTTAGTCTGAAAATATTAGTGCAAATTGGTTTTGCACTAATTTTTTTTATATGAATCTAGTACAAAACTAATTGACACTTGGAATAATTTTTTTGTGTCAGATCTGATGAGACACAGATCAATTTCACATCTTATTGCATATAATAACAATTAGTGTATTGACATCTTGTTTATGGAGGAATATGACAGAGGACCCCTCGTGCTCACGTTGCCTTGCACCCTATGAGGATTTCCTTCATGTTTTGCGAGACTGAGTCACAACGAAACTGGTCTGGCGGGGTATCGACCCATCACTCAGCTTGGACTTCTTCTCAGCTTCTTCATCGGACGAATGGATCGACTTCAACCTTGGAAAACCTAATCATATACAGGGATGGGCAACCACCTTCCCAGTGGCTTGCTGGTACATATGGAAGAACCACAACTCCCTCATTTTCGAGAACAAAGAAATCCTACCCAACGTTCTAGCAACTATGTGCCAAGTAGAAGCAGCAGCAATTGAGGAAGCGATGAACCAAGACAACGCCAAGGGACTCACGAGTGCACAGCCGGCCGCGGAACCCCTGACGCTCCATTCGACATCAAGCATTATTCACGTAGACACAACCATAGTGGCGCACACTTTCACCAAAGCGATGTGTTGTTGCACGTGACATGCAAGGCAGCTGGCTCATCGGCAATGCCTCCTTGTCCAAGGGCTGTAGTGCCCAAGACGGTGAACTTCAGGCCATCCGAGCTGGCTCCTTGCTAGCTCTCTCATCCCAACTCACTAATGTCAACGTCATTATAAACTCCAAGTTGGCTGCCCTTTGGATAGCCAATGTTGTACCAATCCTGGTCAAGTTCTTGCTGATGGTTCGCGAAATTCAAGGACTCCTGATGCTGCATCAAGATCTCAAGGTCGTCTACCGTCTGAGAAATCAAAACAAGCTCTGCGACCAGCTCGCCAAGATATTCCTCAAGCAGCCAGAAAGACATCAGGTATGGCAATTATGCCCGGGACCATATGTGACAACTTATCTGGACAATATTAACACTTTCCCTCAACTTAATCTGATCTCTAGTGTTAGTTCTATGTAATCAGCGCTAGCTGATATTTTCCCAAAAAAAAGTGTATTGACAATTCATGTTCATTTAGTACATACTCTAACTACTGAGTGCAAAAGGGTTTCACACTTGTATAAAAAAAATTAGATCTGGAAAGGCACAGATTTTTTTCACGTCTAGGATCTTCACAAATTGGTTAATGAATTATCTAGAGATTGAAGTTCCTTAAGTACAAACCTTAACTACTAAAGTGCAAAAGGGTTTGACACATGTTTATTCTATATAAAAAAGTATCTCAGATCTGATCAGACATGACTTAATTTAGGTCTAAATTTTTTACAAGTTGGATGCTAGTTATCTTGTAGATTCATATTCATAAAAATTAGACCTTTAGTACTGAGTGCAAAAGGATTTGACACATGCATTTAAAAAAATATTATATCTGATAAGGCAAAAATTTTATTTACGTATGAGATTTTAAAAAATTAGAAAACAATAATTTATGTATTTTATACCATAATTATTGAGTGCAAAAGAGTTTGACACATAGTTAAAAAAATTGATCAGACTGAATTTTTTCACATTTAAGATCTGCACAAATTTGATGACTGTAAAGTCTGTATCATTCTTTTATTTCAGACTTGAAATTTTGAGTGTCAATGGGTTTGACACCTAAAAACATTATTTACATACAATTTCACACATTTTGGTTAAGTCTAGGCTAGTTTAGGTCTGGATCTTAGAAAAACACATGATATGATGTTTTTTTAATTTTTCAAATGCTCAAATGATTATCTGTTGAGTGCAAAAGGGTTTGACACCTCAAGTGCTATACAATTTCATTTTTGCATGTTTGAACATGGCTAGTTTTTTTCAGATCTTGTAAAAGCACTCAATCTTTGATTGAAGTGTTTTAGTAAAAATCCTTAAAATCAAATTGCTGAGTGTAAAAAGATTTGACACCTACAATTGTGTTAGTTTCAGTTTCACACATTTTAATCAAATCTAGACTAGTTTGAGTCTAGTATCTGATAAAGAACACGACACAATTTTTTAAATAAATTTGTAGAATTCTAATATGTTAGATATTTAGTGTAGATTAGTTGACACTTTTTAGTGTGAATCCGTTGCACACTTGTACTTCAATATAGCCTGAATAATTCAGCAAATGAATGAAAAAACTAGTTTGAACCATATTATTATTATTATTGGTTTGGGGACGAAAATAATTGTCTGGTGGGTGATTTTTTTATGAAATTTGAGTTTGCTTTTTCTTCCCCGAGTTTAGAAAGCTGAAAGTTTGGTCGGTCTTTTCAATCTAGCACCCGATCCCTTCCCCTTTCTCTATTTTATTCTTTTATTGTTTGAATATAACTACTTGCTTGTTTATTTACTATTTTCTTGGGATATTAAATATGTAAAATTACCATATTGCATATGCACATGTCCCATTTTCTTACTGGTCACGAGTAGCAGACTGTTGGCACCCACACTAACATTCTCAAAAGGGTCTGGGGATGACTTTTAGGGGTATTTCCGCTGCTTTTACGGGTGCATGCAAAGGACCATAATGCTTCCCCCTCTCATAGTACCAAAGACTGGTTGCGTCCGCTATAACCGTGAGGTATATTTGGAGAAGTACCAAAAGCAGAAGAACTCTAATGTTACCTTGTGAGAGGAGATATCATAGATACCACTATAGAAGTTAAGGATCACCTATTCCATGTATGTAGGCACCTCCCAAGTAGGGATGAAAAATAAAATAAAAATAAAAATGGGGTAATATAGGGTGTTTTATCTTGTCCTGTTACATGTTTGTTTGAGATACAATTCATGTAGTTTAAGAAGGTATTGAGCATTCATATCCAAGTAAAAAATAGGATTGAGAACAAATAACTTCTAAACAATCTAGAGAAACACCTTTTTGCACAATTTAGTGCAAAACTTATTTGCACACCTGAGCGCCGATCATGTTTGTGCCACACTCGACATCCGTCAGATTTTCTCTTATCCAAACATTTATCATACAAACCCATATTACGTTGAATCTCTACATGAGCTTCAATCTAGTAAATATGGCATTATACAAACCTAGACTAAGTCAAGATTTTGACATGGTAAACCATTATCATTCAAGCACCCATGGTTGACTTGAATATCTTCATTTGTCTAATGTCTTTCATGCTCGACAAGCAAAAAAAAGTGACATTCCCTTTCATGCTAGAAAATAAGAACGTAAAAAATGGTGCAATCACCTTTTGTGCCAAAAAAATGACTCAATACTCTTGACGAGAAGAAGAACCCAACGCCAAACCCTTTAGTGCCACAATGGTAAACGAAAAAAATAAAAAGAATAAAAAAATTGTTTCCAACCCCTTTGGTGCCCCAACAGTAAATGGAAAAAAACTAGCACCAGCTCCTTTGGCGCCCGAACACTAACGCCCCCCCCTAAAAAAACCAGCACCATTTTCTTTGGCGCCCCATAAGTAAAAAAACTTATTTTTTTTAAAAGAAATAGAAAATGAAAAAATAAAACCAACACCACCCCTTCAATGGTAAACAAAAATAGAAAAAATAAAATTTTAAAAATAACAAATCAATAAAAAATTAGCGTTGTTCAGTCCTTAAAGCACCACTATCAACTTGTAAAATATCATGATAGACATTACTTTGGTTCCTTATTGTTCATCTCGAGAGGGAGGTTTATTTGAGGATTTGACAAAGTAGCCCATATGTCTTTTGATCCCACCTATACTAGTTTGGCAATGTCTGTTTTTACAAACATCCTACCACAGTATCTCATTAGATAGATTTGGATTCATGCCCTACCGAGGTGGGCAACTTATTTTTGACAACAATTATTTATCACTGCAAGCTTTTAAGTGTTTCATGTCTCTAAGTTATGAGTTTTCTCAATCAATGAGAATACTCAAAGAACACTATAGCCAAAACAATATTATCCATAGCGATAATGCTCTTTAACCAAAAATGAGTGTCAGTCAGTCTCAAGACATCAGGCCTAAACATGGGTGGATTCACCAACCATGTCTTGGACTTCATCTTGAGAGGAGAAAACTATTGATACCTCATTTTTAGGACCCCATCAAATCCTTGCTATTTGGGTTATTTACACAATTTTAGTCGCATCAGATTACAATGAGTAAAAATCCAAATTTTTGATAAAAGAATCAAACATGGTCTATCAAGTACATGTTGGTCAATTCAGAGTGCAAAGCCAATTTGCATAAAGTTTAGCCAAGATGTGGACCCATATCAAACTTTATAAAACCTAAAATTTTGATTGCAATGGGTCATGAACCCTAATGGACAAAATTTACAGATTATTTAGGTTAAGGTGTGACCTACAAAAATCTCAATCTGACCTTACTAATTATGGGTGCAAATTCTTTTTGAACCCACATTAGAGAACATTCAAACCCTTTTCTTTTGGTATCTTTTGAGAAAATATATCATTTTGATATCAAAAGGTTTTGCACCCAAATGTTGCAAACCAACCGCACACATTTTAGGTCCCCTTTTACATATCACAATGAGCACGAAAGGGTTTGACACCAAAATGTGTCAAAATGATTCACACACATTTCATTAATTCTCAGAAAAAGGACATCTAGGAATATAAGAGTTTCACACCCAGATGTGTCAAACCAAACCACACACATCTAGAGTTCTAGTTTGGCAAATCAGGCGTGGTGCCAAAGGATTTCACAAAAAAATGTGTCAAACCAATTGGCACAGATTTTTTTGCAGAAAAATACACTTGGGTGCCAAACCCTTTTGTACCAAAAAGTGGCAACCAAATCCACACCCATCCAAACCACAATGGTCTTGGGGAATGTGAGTGAGGGCCACTTGTCATCCGATGACCATACCTAGAAAGAATGGACATCAGTTGGAGAAATAGGGAAGAAACCACCTCGAAAACTCCCTCGACTCTTAGAAAAGAAGAGAGAAGACCCCAAATAAAGGAGCTCTGCTTCCCCACTTCTCGAGATCTTGACTGACCAATAGAGAAAGAGTGAGAGTGAGACAACACAACTTGGTGCAAAAGCAATCAACTCTCAGAAGTGTGAAACCCATCCGCGCTCATAAGTGTGAAACTAGTTTGTGCTCCCAAAGTGTTGAAGCTATTGACCCCCAGAAGTGTGAATGGAGTCAGTGCTAGGAAGTACAGATCAGACTGACATCTTCCTCTTTGACCAGAAATTCCCTAAAGCACAAATCTAGCCCGGGCTCAAAAGTGTGAAACCCTTTCATACATGAAATTCAAAGCAAGGTGAGAGCACATTTCATCATTTTCTTCTTCATCTTTTATGAATCCCCCGCAATACTATTTTGGAAGGAAGATTGGGGTACCGATTTAAAACCCTTTCCTATTTTGTAAATGAGTGTGCTAAATCTAGATTTTTGTAAGCCATCCTTACCTATCTGCATGAGTCATTTTTTATGTGTTTCTAGCTTTTTTGACTAAAACTTGGTTGTGACTCCAAATCATTTCTATTTTTTATTTTCAACGAAAACAAAAACCCAGAGAGGTAGTACTAGCCAATTAACATCAGAAAGTTCAGCCCATAGGACTCAGGTTGAAATTGTTTTATTCAAAGGGTAAAATCAACCCAATATAAGATATGAAATTCTATAGTCATGATTAATGGTGATAAAACATGCTATAAGATAAGTTCTATAAAAAACTTGTTTTAAGATACAAACATATATTGTTCAAAGAAGACCTTTAGTACCAGCCCATAAACGATCCATAAATGATCTTCAGTACAATCACCCTAATATAAGATATAAACTTATACAGTCATGATCAATGGTGAATAAAATTAAGGGTTTGACCCAAAAAAGGTGACCATAAGAAATTATTTACCTCGTCATGCACCCACTCTAAATGTGGCTTATTTGATTCCATGGGTTTTGTGGGTTAACAAAGGGATCATGGAATTACCTTTCTAGGATAGATCTAATAGTGACCCTATCAATGAAGGGTTCCTGATATTTGAAAAAATAAATGGATCGAAATTAGGATTTTTAAATTCCAAGGGTAAAACCAGAGTTTAACCATTGAAATGTGAAATAGAACTTCTCATAAAGCATTAATGAGAGTTTGTCAATTATTGGTATATGAACTTCTCTAGAAAAAAAACAAGATATAAATAATTTCACATACGTTATCCACATGGAAATATCTCAATGGATGAATTTTAGTTATGCTGAGATTTTAGATAAATAGAAGAGGAAAACAAGTAAATATCACTTTCCTTTTTGGAACGATATGGTGAAAAAGTGATAAAAGATGTTTGGTCTTCGAAGCTTGAAGGGATATGGTATCTAGGTGTCAAAAGATTAAAAAGATGATGCATTATATATATAATATTTTAAAGGATTTGTAGTAACCATTTTTATGGAAATACAAAGTACTATTTTTTGGAGAGTTCAAGGAAATCTAGAAAATCATTGGAAAGAATTTTGGGTCTAACATTTTGGACAAATCTCCATCCAGTGCACACAAGATCTTATCCTATCTTAAACCAAATCACGAAGAAAGTGAAGGTTTCAATGTAATTAAGGTGTTAGTTTGGAAGAAGTTCCTTTCCCTTGAGATCTTGAACATTCAAAAGTGGGCAAACATTTTGTAAATAAAAGGAGCATCCCCTTAAGGGAGTGGAGTAAAGATAAGGGTGAGGGAGGTGGCCATTCACCTAGAATGTAAGGATTTGAACCTAGCCCTACCTTTATTGAGTTTTATACACCATAATTATAGATTAATTTGGATTTATTTTGAATTGATTAAATAGTAAGGACTATGTGTTGTCATAATGTGCACATATGTTTTATACAATGAAAATAATATTTTCTCAAATTTTTGTAACCTAACAATTTGATGTTTTGGACATACCTTAGTGTGATTACATCAGTATATGAAATTGATTAATGCAAGGGACCAATGTGCACACTTCTTTGGTGCCTTGGTGGGTTGTGTTGTTGGAGGATCATAGTGATGGAACCATATCAAGGTGGGATTTGGGGTGTGATGCTGATCAAGGAGATCGTCTAATGCATATGTCTCAGGTGTGCCCCAGACAACTTGTCGTGTTGCTGTGTGATGCCCTGTGACACAGCAAATTGAGATAACTCAAAATAAACCGTTGAAAGAGATTAACAAATTATTAACAGAAAACACTAAAAACTAAAATCTTTTTGCATACAACCATCATATAGAAAGAACCTTTACACATGAGTACTTTCATGCCTCAAAGAATCCATGAGGAATACTGTCAACCTGTAATGAAAGTACTATTCTAGATAGTATATACATGATTCCATCATATCTGATATATAAAGGCATATAAAGAAAAAACATTCACAAAACATCTACAACAAAGACCCGAGTGTACATAGATGACTCTAGGACTCTATCAACAAAGACAACCAACAACACTTCCAACCTTATCAGCTACTGCTCCTCTTGCTACTGCTCAACCACCTCTGCACGATCTCTACCTGCATTTGCTCATCCACCTAAAAAGGGTGTTAACGAATAGGGTGAGACACACAGTCCCAGTGAGATATATAACTCCCCTCCAGCTTTATTATTATCATAGATAAGATAAACTGAGTAGCAGTATAAATGGCGGGAAGAAAATTTGTTGTTGAATTATGAATCATCTTAATAAGTAAAAAGGAATATGAAGAACATGTATAGTTTCTATCAACAACATTGTAAAAAGACCAAGCAAGGCCTCAACCAATGTTTTCGTATTAAGAGAAAACACCACAGAGACATATCAATCAACTTCAACATTGGCATATAGCCAAGATCAGGGATTGGCTCACGCATGGCCATCCACATATATAAACATAACTAGCCCACCTTGGTACAGGTACAACACTAGAAGAACAGGCTCACACATGGTTGTTCTAACAAAAGGAGTGGCTCACGCATGGCCATCCATATCACATCGAGATAGGCTCACCCATGGCTGTCTCACACATCATGTATTAAGGATACAAGGAATTACTTGACTTGTACCGTGCATATTAAAAAATATGCGCTCCAAGTTGAACTCATTTCACCATCCAGCAATAAAGCTGACACTGAATGTATCTATGGCATAGGGCAACTACACGATTTGATTTCATTTGTTTAATTAGATCAATTTAACATCTTTAAGCATCAATCAAGTTACACCTTACAATTTCTAAACAAGATCTACATAAACAAGGTATGACTCATCACCAGAACATATTGAATAACATCATCGCTTTATACATGTTATCACTTATATGTCCATCTCAAGGACCAATGTCCATCACAAGGACCACATGTCCATTACAAGGACCACATGTCCATCACATCATAACCACCATAGCTCATACCTGGCTATGTACATCAATCACTTGTATTGGGCACAACACCTAAATGAGGGGGGTGTCGGCCAAGGCACAACAAAGGATATCAACCAAGAGGTACATGAATAAGGTGTATCGGTTATACCATCTCTACTAGATAATTTCCTCACCACTTCCAACTAGGGTATCAGCCTACCCACTCACTAGGGTATCGGCCTGTGTACCCCCATTGTGTATCGGCCACATAGACCCACATAGATTATTGACCATTAGGGTTGGTGGTATCGATTGAACCACAAGGTAGGTGCTTCACACCTCTAACCAAGATGTGTCAACTAAAGAGTATCAGGTTACAAGGTGTGTCATATTGCACATGCATATCGGATTAGGGTTACCCATGTCGGCTTCCACACTCAACTAGAAGCATGGATACTCAACACTCTTCTTCACTAGACATCATGATATCATGACAAACCACATCATAAGAAGTATATCGGTTTAGACAAGGCATGTCCGGTTGTAAGCATATCAGTTAGTGTAAGGCCCCTAAACTTTCTTAATGGGTTGAATAAGCTTAATTATCATAATTTAATTCATATAACCCTAATATAACCTTGTGATATGCTTTGAAATCATAAGACACACTTAAGTTTCAAATTTGGTCCAATTTGGACATTGTTTGAACAAGTTATGCAATTTTATGCACTTTTTGGACTTTTCTACAATTTACCCAATTGAGAGGTTTTCTTTGCAAATTTATCACTTGCATTATGTTCCTTGGATATTATCTCATCATTCTTGAGCTTGTTGAGCCATGGGGAACCTATTTAATCCTTGGTTTGAATGTGTTTTCTCCAAGGGTATTTTAGGGTTTACCCCTTCATGGATGAGCTACCTTTAGTAGCTATTAAATAATGAATTATTTGTTTTTATTGGAAATTCAAGAAACTAGGGATATGCATGTCTCTATGGACAGTGGGAGAGCTGCTTGTGTATGTTCTTGTATATTCTTAATAGTTTAAGGCCATGGACACTTGGAAAGATACTAGAACTTTAACTTTTTCTTTTTCTTTATCTTAAAGTTTCATATACTTATCCCTAAGCACCAAAACAAGCCATTTACTCTCCAACACTTCCATCCTTTTATGAACCTCATTCTCCCTCTATGCCAAGAAAGGTAAGGTTTTAGAGCTTTAGAGAAATTTCTACCATGGAACAACAAGGTTCTGACCTGCTCGAGTTTTCTTCTATTTGGGGTTTCATCTTTTAATTAGAGGAAAGTTTTATAAATTGCTCCACATTTATTGCTTACCATAAGCTTTCTCTCATGTTCTAGCTTTTAAATGATGATCCATGCACTATAAAGCTATGCTTGACATGGATTTCGATTTTTATAATGTTCCCTATTCTGATTTCAGTTCTAGATGAACCCGTGATCATGTGTACATTATTCCTTATAAGGTAGAATATGACTTGGATCATTTTGGTTTGACAACCTATGGTCCTAAGCACCTATCAACCAATGGTCAATTTTAGGGTTTAAAGCTGATTTCTTCTATAAAAACATGACTCGATGGTGGTAGCATTGCAATAACCAATGGTGTTGTCTTAATGACAACTGATGGTGATGACCAAGGGTGTGAACTTATGTTCATCCCTTAGGTCAGGTGTTGGCCTAATTATAAGCCTAGTTATTAACAACTAAGTACCATAATAATGCTATCAATCAATGGTGATATTATTTTGATAGGTTTTTTGGTGACCGAGAGAACCCACCTCGAGTGAGCCCGACGTGGTAAACTCTCGAGGCATGAGAGGGTGTGGTCCGGTCACCCCCTCCCATGCCTAATCAGCATGGATTGCCGTTTGCAAAGTGCCTTTGGTGAGGTTCGAACCCAGGTCCTTCATTGTGACTTACCAATCTCTTACCACCCAGGCTACTATGGCCGGACTCTATTAGTTTGATAGTTGATGTTGATTAATGAATATAGTGCTGACCTAACAACCTATGGTGACTTAATGGTCACTAATGATGGTGGATGAGGTCTCCAAAACCTGTGGTGAGTTAATCATATAGTTGTAGCATCAATTAAGCCTTAGACCAATGGTTTCTTGGGTCACTTGATGCAATGGTCAGACCTATACTGTAATTGATGGTTTTAACATATGAACTTGACCCAATGGTCAAGATCTAATGTTTATTCCTCCAATAAAGTGGAATGATGGATAATGTAATATGTTGGTCCTAATAATGTGATTTAGATGGTTTCCTTTATATGATCAACTTAAGGTGCTTACTTGTTGACAATGGATGGCTTGTTTTAAATGAACAGTTGATTGTGGGTTTTACCCTACTCTCAATGGAACTTTTTGTGTTGTTAATCAAGGGATGTCTAGGGTTAAATGATGACTCTTTCTAGAGTACAAATCAAGGACTTCATAGGTGTTTTATTCAAGGTGTTTACTTATGTAAATAACCAATGGTCTTACCTTTTAGACATCTAATGGTTTTGGGTGACATTGTGGTATGGTGATATAGGTTGAATGACGATGGAACAAATGGAGGGTTACCCTTAATAAGGTAGTCTTACCTATTCACTCATATGAAAAGAAGGGATGATAACCATATTGTGTGGATATGTAACCCTAATGAGGTATATCTTTTTATACCTAGATTTAATATAACTAAATGATGGTAATTGGGTATGAATAGTCCTTGAATGACTAATACAATCATGGGGTACTCTCTTATTGTTATTGAAACCCTAGTATGCTATAACTCGATGGTTACATCTTGATTTATGTGTGGGTTCATACTTGAGAATCGTATGGAATGTTATGGTGATGCTTCACCTTATGCATCCATGATCTAATGGGGATGTCGTGAGTTAGGGTTTGGGTATAAGTGTTGATTAGCAACATTAATATAATTTATCTTGTTGAACTAACTCTAATGCAAATATATAATGATGAGTATTCATGTTTAACATTCTTATATGATGGTGGAATAACCTCCTTAATATGATCACAACCTTAATATGTTAATTGGTGGTTATCATAGCCGCATGGTTGATACTTTATTATGCTAAACATCTGCATTATGAATATGCTGAGGGTTAATCATATCTAGATTCCTTGCATGTTGATGTAATAAAGGAATGTTCTTAACATTAATTTAACCCTGCTATGATTGTTTATGAATATCTCCTAGCTCATTAATGCAATATTGTGTTGATCCAGTGTATTATATGTAAGTGATGTTGTTGAGCCTTGTTATAAGGCATGCAAAGATGATGATGATCTTGCAGGGAATAATATGATGGTCTTAATGACCTTTGGGCATTTTTGAGCCCTGAATGAGGTGTAATACTCTTGTGTTGATAAGGGTTGATATCCTGTGATATTGTAAAAAGGATTTATATCCTATGATAGTATGGTCGTCTTAATGACCTTTGGGCACGGTTGAGCCTTAAATGAGGTGTAATCCTCTTATGTTCAAAAGGGTTGATACTCGGTGATATTGTGAAAAGAATTTATATCTTTTGATAGTATGATGACTAGTATGGTCTAATGAATGGCAAGTGAATAGTACCATGTGATGATGAGATAAGAAATTATGTTTCACATGTTTTATATCTTTTGTAGTCATGATATTTATATGCTTGCTAGAAGTGAATTAGGGTTTGTATGTCTACTTGTTTGATGCAGCTTTAATTCACCCAATTGGCATAACTAATCAAGTGCAAATCTAATCATGTAGTGCATGTGTCGTAGAGCCATCTTCAGTGTCAAAACTTGCTGGATGGTGAAACGAGTATTCCTAAGGGAGACTCAGAGCGCATACTGTTGAGTATCTGGGGGTGGCAGGTTGAGGATATATCCTTGTCATCCACAATGCAGATTGTGGAGGATGGCTATGGTCATGCCTCATACATCTGATGTGATTGAGAATGGCTGTGGTCATGTCTCGATGATTATAACATGATGTGATTAGAGGAAAACTGTGGTTGTACCTCAGTGATTGGGTTTGAATACCCTAGATGCTAGCATCGTGACCTGTACCAAGGTGGGCTAGTTACAAGACTATATGTTACTATGGCAGCGGCTTTGACTGATATGTCACTGCCTTTTTACTCATAATGATCGAGGGGAAGAGATCTTAGGATACTGGAACTCCTAGATCTTGTATGGAAATAAATGACCCTTCACAGGGGTCAGTTGGACTTTGAATGGTACAATTCAAATTCCTCAGGGCATAATAAAAGATGTAATATACAGCTGTGTAGCATGTTTGTTTAGGTTTATATGCAACGGTTCACATTGGATGATAACCCTTGTTTGTTATCTTTACATAAAGATGATGCTTAGTGCAATTAAGAGATAGTAGATACACTTAGGTTGTGGATATTCTTAAGATTGTAGATGCGTACATACAGTAGATATGCTTGTGTTGATAACTATACCGCTACTACTGATTATAATTATGATGCTAGCTATCTCATCTTGTTAGTTCTGTTTAGCATGCTAGACATGCCTTTGTAATTTGAGATTCATATACTACTAATCATGCTTATCCAGATAGTTGTGATTATGTTGTAGCTCTTCTTATGATGTGGATATGTTCAACCTATTAGACATACTGATGTTGTTAGCTATGCATATGACACTAGATTTATTCATGATGTTAGAGATGCCCATGCTGCTAGACTCCTTAAATTATAAATAGGGATATGATAATAGTCTGGCTAATGAAGATAGTTATTATCTGCTCCTTTGTGTATTTTGTTAATCACTAGTGCTACTGAGCTTATTTGTTATATCTAATTAATTTGCTTAACTGTTTAATTACTTAAAAATGTTGTAATCAATAAATGTTGATGGAGGTTATATCTCTTACTGGGACATGGTTCTCACCCTTGTGGTTCGCCACATTTTTTAGGTAATCATAAGTGACGAAAATAAACATGTGGCAACAAAGAGGAGCTATAGTAATGAATCTTTGAAAAAGTTGATTAGATGTCTAGTGTGTCCTAGAGTCATCCCTATACTCTCAGGTCTGGGCAGGAAAAGTTTGTATATGGTGTTTCAAACGAATCAGACTTTTGTTAACATATTAATGCTTGTTTGTGTGGCATATATGAATATTGTTCTCCTGTGTATATATGTTGTGGCTAAGGTGATAGAACAATTTGTATCAAATTCTTAGCACAATATGGATATAAGAAAGATGTTGGGCTCTTATGCAAATGTTTCTGAGCGGGTGCTGACATTAAAATCAGTTTTAATTTACCCATATTTTTGGGTATGTGATTAATTAGTGATCGATTGTGCTTTATGTTTTGAGTAATCTCATTTAGTGTAGCGGGTTATCATAGTTAGCATACCATATCAATTTGGAAAGAGCAACTCATATCGGTTTAGTCATCTTCTACCTCAAGATGACAATACTACCAAGGCAAGGAAAGGTGCATCTCATGGCAGCAACTTAAAATAGTTCTATTCTAAAAAATAGAACAAAAAGACAACAAGAAAAGATATAAGCATGCAAGCAAAAACAAGCTAAGAGCAACTAGCAAGATAACACATATAAAGGTGATAATAACAAAGTAGGGTTAAAGTTATATAACCCGCCTCAAGACCAACCACCAAGATCTAAGCTCCAAGGTCAAGCTCCAAGCTTCCCAAGCTCAAGGTAGAAAAAGGTCCTCCTAGATCGATCTCCACCACACCTCCAAGAGGAAAGATAGGACCATGGTAAAGAAAGTAAAAGAGAGAAAAGAAGGTGCCAAGGTCCATGGCTGAGAAGAAGAAAGAAGAAGAGAAGGAAAGATAGGAAACCATGTCTTACAAAGGAAAATATGAAAGAGAGGACCAAAAGCTTCTAGCACACCCACCAAGCTCCAAGGGAGAGGGTTCATCAAGATCAAGGTTGGCCACCAAGGAGAGAAAGCAAGGAATACTAAAAGGGTTCACTTACGTGAGAAGGAAGAGGTATATATACATGGCCGATGAGAGAGAGAGCAAGGGAAAGGTGTCACCAACATAGAACCCTAGAAGACACTTGTCCAAGAAGAATGGACACATGCCATACCATGCAAAAAAGTTGTAGGACCTGAGTCTCACCAACTTGGTCACTAAGGAAGGTCAAGGTCGAGACACGCATCCAAATCGATACGGATGAAACCCTAGGTCACAAGATGATATGGCACTCCTCCTACAGTCACCACAGCCTGATATGGTGATCCTCAAGGTGCCACAAACCGATAGCATGTCCCTCTAGACACCCTCAACCGATACCAAACCTCTTCAAGGCAACCACAGACTAATACATGGCCTCACCAAGGCACCCAAGCCCGAGACAACATTCTAAAGAGCAAAGCACACCTCAAACATGTTCCCAAAACATAACCAAGTATGTCACCACTCAACCAAGGCCAAAACAAGGTGCCCAACACTTTCTCTCTCCTCTAGATGATGCTAAGAGAGATAAGAAACACTCTAGAGGTGAAAAACTTGCTTATCAACCCCTACTCTGGGTAAATTGCAAGTTGCACCAAAACCTCACCACAAAGCACAAACATCAAGCAAAAAGCTCAAACAAGGAACACCAACCTCCAGCATGCCCTAATTAAATCTTAGATGATTAGATCAAGGAGCTAAGCAACTCACTTAAGCATAACAAATAGGGTTAGCCCAAAATGTAGGTCAGGGTCCTTACAAGCCATAAACCCCTAACAAGGATTTTGCCCAAAAATCCTAAGAGAAAAGAGAAGGGTACTTCCTCCTCATTTCCTCTTCAAGCTCCCACATGGATTCCTCAAGACCACAATGATGCCAAAGAACCTTTACAAGAACAAGTTCCTTCCTTATCAAATTCTTCACTATCTGATCAAGGATCAACACCAGGCCTTCCACGTAGGTCATATCCTCATCAAGCTCCTCCTCTACATACTGTAACACTAACTCTGTACCTGAATGTCACTTCCTCAACATATTGACATGGAACAATGGATGCATCCTGTCCAACTCAGGTGGTAGCTCCAACTTATAGGACACCTTCCCAACATGTGCTACAACTGGGTAAGGTCCCATAAACTTGGGAGCCAACTTACCCTTCTTCCCAAATCTCAAAACATCCTTCCACGGAAAAAATTTCAGATATACTTTGTCTCCCACTTGGAACTCCAAGGGTCTATGATGATTGTTTGCATACGACTTCTATGTGTCTTATGCTATTTTCAACTGTTGATGTATCACTTTGATCTTCTCCATCATTTTCTACACAAGCTCAGGACCTAGAAGCTGATACTCCCATGTCTCATACCAACACAACGAAGACCTACAATGTCTCCCATATAGCGCCTCATATGGTGCCATGTCAATACTTCTCTGATAGATGTTATTGTAGGCAAACTCTATCAAATTGAGGTGTATATCCCAACTTCCTAATAACTAAAGAACATAAGCCCTCAACAGATCCTCCAAGATCTGAATGGTCCTTTCAAACTGACCATCTGTCTGTGGGTGGAAAGTAGTGATGAACTTCAACTGTGTCCCCAACTCTATATGCAGTCTCTCCCAAAAGCAACTTGTAAACTGAGGACCTCTATATGACACGATAGTAGAGGGAACACCATGAAAATGCACTATCTCATCAACATAAACTTGAGCGAGTTTCTTCACTATGATCGTTGTCTTCACGGGAAGGAAATGCGCTGACTTGGTCAATTTGTCAAAGATCACCCAAATGGAATCATAACCTTTGGCTTCCCTAGGCAGACCAACCACAAATTCTATAGTTACATGATCCCATTTCCACTGAGGTATAGGCAATGGTTGCAACGTCCCTGCAAGCTTCTGATGCCCAGATTTGACCTACTGACACACATCACATCTTGTAGCAAACTCAACTACATCTCTCTTCAATCATGGCCACCAATACATATCATTCATATTGTGGTACATCTTGGTACTACCTGGGTGCATAGCGTACATAGATGTATGAGCCTCTTACAACACCATATTCCTCAGATTATTCGCATCAGGAACTACTAACTTGTGATGATAACATATTGTCCTGTATTCCATCTCATGGAAATCATCCTGCTTCTCACTGTCGAACTCTGATCTGATCTGTTGTGTCACAGTATCTTTTTGTTAAGATTCTTTGATTTGTTGTCTCAGCATAGGCTTCACTTGTATCTGTGGCATCCAACTTATAAAAACAAGATTTACTTAAGAGGAAGCGAATTGTTTGCAGAGGATTACTGACAATCACTAAAAATTATAAAAAAAAATTGCAAAGAGATCTACACATAGGAAATCTTTTTCATCAGGAACCAAAGTATAACATTTACATCCTGGTTCATAAGTACATAGCTTGTATCATCTCTTCTCGAGGATTATAACATCAGCTACCCTATTAACATTATATACAGACATTATGAGAACCTCGAGGCATCAAGCCAAAACCTCAGATCGATTCATTAAAATATTAACTATAAACTCCGAGGACCTGAGAGTACAGAGATGACACATAGGACTACTATCTATATGACTTGACAGGAAGTATCTCCACCTGAGATATTACTACTGTCCCAGATGCTACTATTGTTCTTTCTCTGCTATGGGGTTTATGTCTCTTCGTCCGCGTCCACCTAAAAACATTGGATCCCATGGGGTGAGACAATTGTAAATTGCCCCAGCGGGAGATATAACTCTCTGCCAAAACATTGTTATAGCAGTTTATTATAATAAACTGAATAGGAGTTCTTATATATTAATAGCAGTATTAATCATTGAATGAACTAAGTAAAGCAATCTCCTTTCCTAAGGAGAGCATTGCATCTATCCATGGTAGAATCATAATTCATCCATCTACTTGCAATGAGTATAAAGAGATATGAATAACATCTATCAGCTAGAGATGTATAAAAGAAATGTAGCATCAGCCAATGAATTTTTGTATTCAATCCTTAAGCAAACATGCTATACAACTGATTACATTTTACAACCACACTTATGCCCGGAGGAGATGAGGTATACCGCTCATACTCCAACCAACCACTACGAAGTCAAAATTGGTACCATACAAGGTCAATGGAAGAGCCAGCTTCCAAGACCTCCCACATCTCGGTCAGTATGAGACAACATGCAGGACATCTTGTGCCTCTTCTACATAGCTTCCCAGGGTATACTGGCAACTTCACTATAGAGTTATAGCGTCAACTGCACTCTCATCGGCAATTGAGAGATTTAATGTTTATCTCCATCGACCCGACATTAAGTATTATTGGGAGATGTGTATGACATCTATCCCAATCATAGCAAGATTAGTGATACATACATCCTGGAAGCATGAAGGATTGAGAGGTTTAATGTTTACCTTCCATCAATCTCTTCATAAGGACGTTAGGATATTTTCACCCATTTACCCCCGCATATTCAAAATATGTGTTCCAAGTTTTGTCGCGGAGCACCCGTTTCACCATTCAGCAATTCTGACGTTGATGGATCTATGGTCACGGCTCTACATGATAGGATTTCACTTGATTAATTAAGTACATTAGCATATTGTTTTAGCATTAGTCAAGTTCGCAAATAGGAATTATTATGACAAATGCTACAAAGGAACATGTAAGCTCTTATCTATAGCTTTACAAAAACTTGTAATACATTGGTATCTTAATCCCTAATCTCATTACTTGAGAGTTCACATCTCACGACAACATCATTGTCTTACTTATCAAGACTAGGTATTCATACCCTCAGTTCATCACTATCAACATTACCACTTGTTAGGTAACTATTACCTCTAGGTCCTCAGACCGAGGTATACATGATACTTGTTACACAAGCATCACACATGGCTCACAAGGCCCACTAAGTGTCTTGTCACCTTTCACTAGGCAACAACTTACTCATATGACTCATAAAGTCCATGTACATTTTGTTACTTTTACTAAGCAACAACAACATTAAGGCACACAAGGCCAATCAATATTTTAATATATAAAAGCCATAGCTCAAATCTAGCTATGATCACCATCTCATTATATCTGCATGGTTAATAGATATGATAACAGTCATATGATTCAATTATCACATCATGTGATACTATAGTAACACCACCATTCCTATATCAGGATTAGGGTTTACTATCAATTAGGATTTTCCATTCCATTACCCAATTTAGGGTTAGGATATCCCATTTCTCATTAGTTAGGGTTTCATGTTTACATCATTAGTTCAACCCTAATATATTGCTCCACCCCTCTAGGAGCATTCAATACTATCATAAGTATTTACTCATGATCATAACTTTCATCATATATCATTTATGAATATCAATTCAAGGTATGAGTTCATCTCTCAACCTTACCATGGTATGTTTATATCATACCCATTATCTTGGCTTAACCCCTTTCTCATAGTGTTTAGCCAACACTAATCAAAGTGCATTGAATTCATTACATATTCATTATAATAATTTACATAACACACACTTCTTTTGTTTCTTATCCAAGTATGTTGGATTGAGATGCATCAAGGTATAGGTATAACAACCCTGAAATGCTAAATGTGATATTTATCATGTCCTGGTGTATCACTTTTCTTCTCATTCCATCTTACTTAAGATAATCCACTGACCTTGTATTAAGGTATTTCCCTCTTAATACTTTTAACCATTCACCTATCACTTTCATCGTATAGTGCATAGGTTACACATTAGTATTGTCCAACTATCTTTAATGATATGGACTTATCTAATGGTTAAGCATTGTTGATATAGAATAATCCATTATCAACCACTTTAGGTATTTCAACTCTTAGGATGTTATCCACATCATAATTTAATGTTACATACATCATTCCTAAGAGTTTCATGTCCTCATTTTTGTAAGGTGTATAGGGATGTTACACATGTAAAGAGTTGGACTTATAATGATCTAGGCATCATCTTGTCCCTTATATCTTTATTCATTAGAGTATCAATATTACCATTCATATGGTTTATCAATTTTACCCTTCATGGGTGTAACATTCTCATCTTACTTGATTATATTAGCCACACCCTTCTTTAGTGTATTGACCAATATACTATCACTAGGGTTTCATATATAAATGCATGGTATTACCCTAGATTTGAGTCTCACATCACAACATTATTCAGGGTTCCACATAATATCATTCTTATTTAGGGTTTCATATGCATTACCCTAGATTAGGGTTTCATATTCAAATACCCACAATTAGGGTTTACTATTCATCCCAATTAGGGTTTTGAATTATATTACCTTAATTAGGGTATCACATGTCATCACCCTTAATTAGGGTTACATCCTTACCATAGATTAGGATTATACCTAGCATTGCCCTAATTAGGGTTAAGGTTCATCAATCTTCTTGATTAGGGTTTCATGATCTCTTTATCATGGATCATTCCCTAAAATTCATAGTTTATTTATATTGAAAGCATTGAGACTTATCCATTACTTGATTATTCTACATGTATGGATTTATCTCTCTCTCATCCTCTCTAGAATATTGACTATGTCAAACTTGGTTAGATTAGATCATTCAACCCTTCAATTCGGTTAATTCAATTAGGGTTGACATAGCATATTGAAGTATTGCTTATCTAAGCTTCAAGGATTAACTCATCTAATATTACCAATCACTTGGTACCCTAAAGGTACAAACCTAGTGATTTTCTTTAAGATAAATTAGTAAAAAATATAGGGTCAATTGATCCTTCATCTCATTAAGTTATCAATTGATTTGATCACTTTATGTTACCAAACGATCTTGACCCTTTGATCTCTAAACGGTTTGAAACCGTTTAAAAAAATTGCCTTTGAAACCGAATGGGCTTGGGTCCCCAAACAGTTTGAGACCATTTGGGCTCAAACGGTCTTAAGACGGTTTGGTCCAAACCATCTCAAAACTGAATGGACCAAAAAGTCCTTTCAACACTTACACGATTCATGATTTCAATGGATGAACCGGTTATCAATTGAGTCCTTGATTTATTTACCACTTGAACTATTGAATCAACCTTCAATTAGACCATCAATTAGGGTTTTGAACCCAATTTATGTAGGATTTCAACTCAAGGAACCTTCAATTAGGGCTTGGAATCGAATAGCCATCAATGATCAACATTGTGGAATTGATTCCATTGCAACTAATGGATTATTATCAAATTTTTGATATGACCAGACCCCAAATGGTCTTGAGGTCATTTGGATGACCTCCAAATGGTCTTGAGACCATTTTCCCCATTCCACCATTGAAATTTGTGGAATTCTATAGGGTTTAGGTCATTGGATAGATCATCAAATTAGCAATTGATTGCATTTCAATTTGGTATCTTTGGACCTTCAAATACTCAACCATACTTAACGCTAGACCTCCAAACGGTCTTGGTTGACATCCAAACGGTCTTGAGACCATTTGGGTGACCTCCAAATGGTCTTGAGACCGTTTGGGCTAAGTCAACCCAAAAACCTCAATTAACTAAATTGAAAATCAGCACTTAACCCGATTAGGGTTTGCTAATTAATTAACCTTCAACTGATGATCCCTTTGGAATTCATTAATCAAATTTGATAGGTCATCAACCATCACCATTAACATCAGAATTCCCAAACATTCAACCATGGTCAACTCTCCCAAACGGTTTGAAACCGTTTAACTTCAAACGGTTTGATAAAATTGTTTGCTTTCAAACGGTTTTGGTTAAAACTGAATGAGCAACATGTTGAAACCGAATGAGATACAATTCTTTGGGAAAAGTGTCCAAGATGATGTCATCATAATCTACCCGCATTCATGTAACTCCTAGTACATATGTTTTCATGTAAATTCCATTTTCAACAAGCAATTAATCAAGAAGATGAAAGAATCAACGAAATTGCAAGATTAATAGTTGAATAACAATATAGAGGGGTTCAAGTTATATAACTCACCTCCAATTGAGCTCCAAAGCTTCAAGATCGCATCCACAATGGTGGACGCAACTCCTTTCACTATCCCAAAGCTCATCCTCAAGCTTTGAATGAAAAGGAATGGTTAGAATTGAAGAGGGAATCGAGATAAGAAGAAATCATGCATTGATTTGTGATTTCCACAATGGATTCAAGGTGAAAGAGGGTCAATAAACTTACTAACAGGTTGGGGCTCGTTATCCTCTTTCTACCAAGCTCCCAAGGTCGTTTTACAAGCAAAGGGTGGAAGTGAATTCGAAATTCCCCCTTTACTCTATGGATAAATGAGCTTATATGGAATTTTTATTAAAAATTCAATTATGAGAGAGAAAGTAGGAATTATCTCCCCCTTATCCTTGCCACTTGTCCCCTTATCTTCCTTAGGGATGAGGCTATCTTCTTTGCCTCTTATTACTCTTAATTATCCATGATTTAAAGAAAAGAAAATTAAGCGCCTTAAATCATTTTATAATAATATCCATAAGTGAGTGGATATTTCTTTTTCTTATAATAATGTGAGTGAGTTATCCACTTCCTTTGGATATTTTCGTGCTTTTGCAAGGCACAAGCTCGTACAACCTCTTTGCAAATTCATCCTTCAACTTTTGGTTGAAGGGCTCTTTAATTAATATATTTCTTTTTGCATTAAATTGAATTAGGGTTTCAATTATGCATAAATCTTGATTATTTTAATATCAAGATTCTCTCTTCTCAAAATTAAGTCAAATGAGGCGCCCCTCTCATTTTCTTTGCTCTACATGATGAAAAGAAACATAAGGGACCTTATTGAAGTGGTAATTTGCATATTGAACCCTAGGTTTTGGGTAAATTGCACTTTACTCCAAAACTAGGTTTTAATGCACAAACATTGCTTTATCAGCTCTTTCTTGGTACTCAGGCTTTCTCAAGCCATACCACTACATCATTTCCATTATCATGATGCTTAAACACATGATGAACATATTATCATGTAAAATTTGCAAGTTAACCCTTTAACTTGGGTAATTTGCACTTTAGTCCAAAATAAGCAAACATTGCTTCAAAATTATTCAGACAGGACCAAAATCGAAACATAAGTTCCTCTTGAGCCTTAATTACTTTTCACAAGATAAAATTAAGGATCTAATTAACTTGATTAAGCAAAACTCCCAGGGTTAAGACATAACCCAGGTCAGGGATGTTACAAATTATAAACCCCTAACAAGGATTTCATCCCCGAAATCCCAGATAAAGGAAGACAGATATTATTTATTCATCATACTATTTAGTCTCCTCATAACATTTCTTTGTTATTGAGACACCATAAATCTTTGATCAACACCAAGTCATTCCACACAAATTCTCATAGAATCTTTTACACAGGACACATACTCCACTGTCCTTTTTATTATTTATTGTGGAGTTGATTCTGTGTCAGGTAACACTTTCCTTATTGCTTGTACTAACTATCTCATTAGTTGTACATTTTATCATCATAAGGAGAAGTTACTTATCAATTAAGAATTTATCTTAAAGATATCTTTAATTGTTATGTTTATGCAAAGCATAAACCCCTAACATATGATGTTCATACTATTTTACATGATTAATCTGATTTCATGGTTGACCATTCCAGGTAGTCAACATAATCCATCTGATATTTCTTAGATACCAGCATCTCTTACCTTGGTATCTATCACATGTGTTGAAAACACATCACATATTTATCTTCCTTTCAACTTGGGACATCACTTGTTACATATATATTCACCTTGGAACCAAAATCCAAGATAAACTGATACTTTTCTAAGTATCCATCACATGAACATTTTTATCTTATGCACATCAAGTGTCCTAAGACCCACTTGATTGCCATGTCCTTGAAAGGAAAGAAAACAAGGAATCATTTTTCTCTTATTATTTCATGTATTTTCAACTATTCATGAACATTTATTCATCATTCCATATTTCTAATTTCATGATACTCATTAGATTGTCTCAGAATGACTACTTGATCAGAGCAATCAAAATGATAACAATCTTAGAGTTTTGATACTCACTTTATCATCAATAGTTGTATACCTGGCCAGGGTATATAAATACTGAGATTAAGTAGTATGCACTTTTTATACTATCATATTTCTTCCTTTTTATATTATCACAAGCATAAGATTTATCATTCCTGGATTTTATCCAGGCACATCTTCTATACCTCATCCTATTTCATAGAGGTAAGAACAATATAAAACATTTGTATTGTTTACTATGCAAAATGTAAGTCCTCTTAGGACTAATCAAGGAAATCTCAATCAATTTCTTTCTCAATTAAACTCAGGAAACCATAAAATGGCATATCAGAATGACATTATTTTGTCTAACCTGTCATAATTTGTAGATGGTTCACTGCCTCAGGTTGATTCTGCCTCAGAGGTTGATTCACCATAACATTTCTAGCTAAACAATCTCTTGCCATATGTCCTACCTGTCTGCATTGGTAGCAAATTCTGGGTGCTAGATATGGTCTAGAGGGTTCTTTACCCTTTCTATATGACCATTGCCTTGGTGCACTAGGCCCTGGTTGCACTGGTGGTACCAAAAACTTCTTCCTTTTGGAACTACCAGGCCTCTGTTCCTGGATTTGGATAGGTCTTTACTCAATTCTTCCTTTATATTCCTTTTCTGGACAATTAGGTCTAATATGTCCAAGCTTCCTACACCTATGGCAAATCCTGGTTTCAGATTGTATCCTATTCCTCTCACCATTATTCATTGCTCCAACATGCTGATGTTGATCAGGAAACCTATTGGAGTTCAACACTTCATCATTGGGGGCTGGTAGTCTAGGGTGCATTGCTAATGCACAATCTACTATGTGTATCATAGTTGTACTAAATTGCTCAAGCAGAGCAGGGAAAGATGGGCTCTCTATTATAGCTAGGTTTAATTGGGGATGTACAAGTGTGTGTTCTTCTCTGCTCTGATCCCCTGCATCCCTTCTTGATGCAACATTGCTGCTTTCTGCAGCAAACTCCTCATGTGACCCAGTCATCTTCAAGTTCTTCTTCTCCTATATGAGTAGAAGACACTATCAGATACACTGGAAGACACTAGAACAGACTCTACTACATTAGTCCTATGTCTCTGTAGACTCAACGAACCTAGAGCTCTGATACCACTTTAATTGTGGCATCCAACTTATAAAAACAAGATTTACTTAAGCGGAAGCGAATCGTTTGCAGCGGATTACTGAAAATCACTAAAAATTAAAACTTTTTGCAAAGAGATCCACACATAGAAATTCTTTTTCATCAGGAACCAAAGTATAACATTTACATCATGGTTCATAAGTACATAGCTTGTGTCATCTCTTCTCGAGGATTATAACATTAGCTGCCCTATTAACATTATATACAGACAGCATGAGAACCTCGAGGCATCAAGCCAAAACCTCAGATCGATTCATTAAATCATTAACTATAAACTCTGAGAACCTGAGAGTATAGAGACGACACATAGGACTACTATCTATATGACTTGACAGGCAGTATCTCCACCTCAGATATTACTGTTGTCCCAGATGTTGTTGTTGTTCTTTCTCTGTTATGGGGTTTCTGTCTCTTCGTCTGCGTCCACCTAAAAACATTGGATCCCACGGGGGTGAGACAATTGTAAATTGCCCCATTGGGAGATATAACTCTCCTCCAAAACATTGTTATAGCAGTTTATTATAATAAAGTGAATAGGAGTTCTTATATATTAACAACAGTATTAATCATTGAATGAACAGAGTAAAGCAATCTCCTTTCCTAAGGAGAGCATTACATCTATCCATGGTAGAATCATAATTCATCCATCTACTTGCAATGAGTATAAAGAGATATGAATAACATCTATCAGCTAGAGATGTATAAAAGAAATGTAACATCAGCCAATGAATTTCCGTATTCAATCCTTAAGCAAACATGATATACGGATGATTACATTTTACAACCACACTTATGCCCTGAGGATATGAGGTATACCTCTCATACTCCAACCGACCACTACGAAGTCAAAATCGGTACCATACAAGGTCAATGGAAGAGCCGGCTTCCTAGACCTCCCACATCTCGGTCAGTACGAGACAACATGCAGGACATCTTGTATCTCTGATACATAGCTTCTCAGGGTATACTGGCAACTTCACTATAGAGTTACAGTGTCAACTCCACTCTCATCAGCAATCGAGAGATTTAATGTTTATCTCCATCGACACGACATTAAGTATTATTGGGATATGTGTACGGCATCTATCCCAATCATCAGGAGATTAGTGATACATCCATCATGGAAGCATGAAGGATTGAGAGGTTTAATGTTTACCTTCCATCAATCTCCTCATAAGGATGTAAGGATATTTTTGCCCATTTACCGCCGCATATTCAAAATATGCATCCTGGGTTTTGCCGCAGAGCACCCATTTCACCATTCAGCAATTCTGACGTTGATGGATCTATGGTCACGGCTCTACATCATAGGATTTCACTTGATTAATTAAGTACATTAGCATATTCTTTTAGCATCAGTCAAGTTCTCAAACAAGAATTGTTATGACAAATGCTACAAAGGAACATGTAAGCTCTTATCTATAGCTTAACCAGAACTTGTAATACATTGGGATCTTAATCCCTAATCTCATTACTTGAGAGTTCACATCTCACAACAACATCATTGTCTTACTTATCAAGACTGGGTATTCATACCCTCAGTTCATCACTATCACTATTACCACTTGTTAGGTAACTATCACCTCTAGGTCCTCAGACCGAGGTATACATGATACTTGTTACACAAGCATCACACATGGCTCACAAGGCCCATTAAGTGTCTTGTCACCTTTCACTAGGCAACAACTTACTCATATGACTCATAAAGTCCATGTACATTTTGTTACTTTTACTAAGCAACAACAACATTAAGGCACACAAGTTCAATCAATATTTTAATATATAAAAGCCATAGCTCAAATCTGGCTATGATCACCATCTCATGATATTTGCATGGTTAATAGATATGATAACAGTCATATGATTCAATTATCACATCATGTGATACAATAGTAACACCACCATTCCTATATCAGGATTAGGGTTTACTATCAATTAGGATTTTCCATTCCATTACCCAATTTAGGGTTAGGATATCCCATTTCTCATTAGTTAGGGTTTCATGTTTACATCATTAGTTCAACCCTAATATATTGCTCCACCCCTCTAGGAGCATTCAATACTATCATAAGTATTTACTCATGATCATTCCTTTCATCATAGATCATTTATGAATATCAATTCAAGGTATGAGTTCATCTCTCAACCTTACCATAGTATGTTTATATCATACCCATTATCTTGGCTTAACCCCTTTCTCATAGTGTTTAGCCAAAACTAATCAAAGTGCACTGAAATCATTACATATTCATTATAATAATTTACATAACACACACTTCTTGTGTTTCTTATCCAAGTATGTTGGATTGAGATGCATCAAGGTATAGGTATAACAACCCTGAAATGCTAAATGTGATATCTATCATGTCCTGGTGTATCACTTTTCTTCTCATTCCATCTTACTTAAGATAATCCATTGACCTTGTATTAAGGTATTTCCCTCTTAATACTTTTAACCATTCACCTATCACTTTCATCGTATAGTGCATAGGTTACACATTAGTATTGTCCAACTATCTTTAATGATATGGACTTATCTAATGGTTAAGCATTATTGATATAGAATAATCCATTATCAACCACGTTAGGTATTTCAACTCTTAGGATGTTATCCACATCATAATTTAATGTTACATACATCATTCCTAAGAGTTTCATGTCCTCATTTTTGTAAGGTGTATAGGGATGTTACACATGTAAAGAGTTGGACTTATAATGATCTAGGCATCATCTTGTCCCTTATATCCTTATTCATTAGAGTATCAATATTACCATTCATATGGTTTATCAATTTTACCCTTCATGGGTGTAACATTCTCATCTTACTTGATTATATTAGCCACACCCTTCTTTAGTGTATTGACCAATATACTATCACTAGGGTTTCATATATCAATACATGGTATTACCCTGGATTTGAGTCTCACATCACATCATTATTCAGGGTTCCACATAATATCATTCTTATTTAGGGTTTCATATGCATTACCCTAGATTAGGGTTTCACATTCAAATACCCACAATTAGGGTTTACTATTCATCCCAATTAGGGTTTTGAATTATATTACCCCGAATTAGGGTCTCACATGTCATCACCCTTAATTAGGGTTACATCCTTACCATAGATCAGGATTATACTAGCATTTCCCTAATTAGGGTTAAGGTTCATCAATATTCTTGATTAGGGTTTCATGATCTCTTTATCATCGATCATTCCCTAAAATTCATAGTTTATTTATATTGAAAGCATTGAGGCTTATCCATTACATGATTATTCTACATGTATGGATTTATCTCTCTCTCATCCTCTCTAGAATATTGACTATGTCAAACTTGGTTAGATTAGGTCATTCAACCCTTCAATTCAGTTTATTCAATTAGGGTTGACATAGCATATTGAAGTATTGCTTATCTAAGCTTCAAGGATTAACTCATCTAATATTACCAATCACTTGGTACCCTAAAGCTACAACCCTAGTGATTTTCTTTAAGATAAATTAGTAACAAATATAGGGTCAATTGATCCTTCATCTCATTAAGTTATCAATTGATTTGATCACTTTATGTTACCAAATGATCTTGACCCTTTAATCTCTAAACGGTTTGAAACCGTTTAAACAAATTGCCTTTGAAACTGAATGGGCTTGGGTCTCCAAAAGGTTTGAGACTGTTTGGTCCCAAACGGTATTGAGACCGTTTGGACCCAAATGGTCTTGAGACCATTTGGGCTCAAACGGTCTTAAGACCGTTTGGTCCAAACCTTCTCAAAACCGAATGGACCAAAAAGTCCTGTCAACACTTACACGATTCATGATTTCAATGGATGAACCAGTTATCAATTGAGTCCTTGATTTATTTACCACTTGAACTATTGAATCAACCTTCAATTAGACCATCAATTAGGGTTTTGAACCCAATTGATCTAGTATTTCAACTCAAGGAACCTTCAATTAGGGCTTGGAATCGAATAGCCATCAATGATCAACATTGTGGAATTGATTCCATTGCAGCTAATGGATTATTATCAAATTTTTGATATGACCAGAACCCAAACGGTCTTGAGATCATTTGGATGACCTCCAAATGGGATCGAGACCATTTTCCCAATTCCACCCTTGAAATTTGTGGAATTCAATAGGGTTTGGGTCATTGGATAGATCATCAAATCAGCAATTGATTGCATTTCAATTTGGTATCTTTGGACCTTCAAATACTCAACCATACTTAACCCTAGACCTCCAAATGGTATTGGTTGACCTCCAAACGGTCTTGAGACCGTTTGGGTGACCTCCAAATGGTTTTGAGATCGTTTGGGCTAAGTCAACCCAAAAACCTCAATTAACTAAATTGAAAATCAGCACTTAACCCGATTAGGGTTTACTAATTAATTAACCTTCAACTGATGATCCCTTTGGAATTCATTAATAAAATTTTATAGGTCATCAACCATCACCATTAACATCATAATTCCCAAATGGTCAACCATGTTTAACTCTCCCAAACGGTTTGAAACCGTTTAACTTCAAACGGTTTGATAAAACTGTTTGCTTTCAAACGGTTTTGGTTAAAACTGAATGAGCAACATGTTGAAACCGAATGAGATACAATTCTTTGGTAAAAGTGTCCAAGATGATGTCATAATCATCTACCCTCATTCATGTAACTCCTAGTACATCTGATTTCATGGAAATTCCATTTTCAACAAACAACTAATCAAGAAGATGAAAGAATCAATGAAATTGCAAGATTAATAGTTGAATACCAATATAGAGGGGTTCAAGTTATATAAACTGCCTCCAATTGAGCTCCAAAGCTTCACGATCACGTAAAAAATGGTGGACGCAACTCCTTTCACTATCCCAAAGCTCGTCCCCAAGCTTTGAGTGAAAAGGAATGGTTAGAATTGAAGAGGGAATCGAGATAAGAAGAAATCATGCATTGATTTTTTATTTCCACCATGGATTCAAGGTGAAAGAGGGTCAAGAAACTTACCAACGGGTTGGGGCTCGTTCTCATATTGCTCATAAGGTCATTTTACAAGCAAAGGGTGGAAGTGAATTCGAAATTCCCCCTTTACTCTATGGATAAATGAGCTTATATGCAATTTTTATTAAAAAAATCAATTAGGAGAGAGAAAGTAGGAATCATCTCCCCCTTATCCTAGCCACTTGCCCCCTTCTCTTCCTTAGGGAAGAGGCTATCTTCTTTTCCTCTTATTCCTCTCAATTATCCATGATTTAAAGAAAAGCAAATTAAGCACCTTAAATCATTTTATAATAATATCCATAAGTGAGTGGATATTTCTTTTTCTTATAATAATGTGAGTGAGTTATCCACTTTCTTTGGATATTTTCGTGCATTTGCAAGGCACAAGCTCGTCCAACCTATTTTCAAATTCATCCTTCAACTTTTGGTTGAAGGGCTCTTTAATTAATATATTTCTTTTTGCATTAAATTGAATTAGGGTTTCAATTATGCATAAATCTTGATTATTTTAATATCAAGATTCGCTCTCCTCCAAATTAATTCAAATGAGGCGCCCCTCTCATTTTCTTTGCTCTACATGATGCCAAGAAATATAAGGAACCTTATTGAAGTGGTAATTTGCATATTGAACCCTAGGTTTTGGGTAAATTGCACTTTACTCCAAAACTAGGTTTTAATGAGCAAACATTGCTTTATCAACTCTTTCTTGGTACTCAGGCTTTCTCAAGCCATACCACTACATCATTTCCATTCTCATGATTCTTCAACACGTGATGAACATATTATCATGTAACATTTGTAAGTTAACCCTTTAACTTTGGTAATTTGCATTTGAGTCCAAAATAAGCAAACATTGCTTCAACATTATTCAGACGGGACCAAAATTGAAACATAAGTTCCTCTTGAGCCTTAATTACTTTTCACAAGATAAAATTAAGGATCTAATTAACTTGCATAAGAAAAACTCCCAAGGTTAAGACATAACCCAAGTCAAGGATGTTACAGTAACTATGCCAACAAATTGGCTAACAAAGAGACTTCCAACTTGACATTCATCCGACGCAAGGAGACCAACATGTCTCGCTTGTGACACATCAAAGAACTCAACTGACCTTTATCCATAGATGAATATTTTCTACTCAAGGAATCTTCCACGACATTCACCTTTCTTGGATGATAATCAATCGTGCAATCGTAATCTTTGATCAATTCCATCCAATGATGCTACCTCACATTCAACTCCTGCTATGAAAAGATATACTTTAGGTTCTTGTGATTTGTGAAGATTTGACACTTCTTCCCATATAGATAGTGCCTCCAAATATTCAAAGCATGTACTATTGTGGATAACTCCAAGTCATGGGTTGGTTATTTCTCCTCATGTTTCTTAAGCTATTGAGAAACAAAAGAAACCACTTACTTGTCTTACATCAAGACACACCCCAAACCATGCCTAGATGCATCACAAAAGATGATGTATCATTTTCCTTGATCAGGAAAAAATGAAAATACTGCACTCATCATCTTCTCCTTCAACGTCTAAAAGGCACATTGACACATATCATCCCAAAGTAATGACACGTCCTTCCTTGTTAACTTAGTTAGGGGTAGGGTGATAGCGTTGAAGTTCTTAATGAACCTTTTGTAGTAGCCTGCCAAACCTAGGAAACTGTGCACTTCTGTCAGCGTCTTTAGATGCTTCCATTCTTCCAAAGACTCTACCTTCTTATGGTCCACTCGTACTCCTTCCGTAGATATAACATGCCCCAAGATAGCTACCTCCCCCAACCAGAACTCACACATGCTAAACTTAGCATAGAGTTGTTGTTGTTGCAACACTGTCAACGCCTAACGCAGATGATGTTCATGCTGCTGAATGTCCCGACTATATATCAAGATGTCATCTATGAAGACAACCACAAACTAATCAAGGAATGGTTGAAACACCCTATTCATAAAATTCATGAACGCCGCTGGTGTGTTGATCAGCCCAAACGGCATAACTACGAACTCGTAGTAACCATATCTCATCCTAAAAGATGACTTAGGTATGTCATCCTCCTTGATCCTCAACTAATGATATCCTAACCATAGATCTATATTTGAGAACACACTTTCACCACACAACTGATCAAACATATCATTTATCCTCGGTAAAGGATACTTATTCTTTATCGTGACCTTATTCAATTGCTTATAATCTATGCACAATCGCATAGACCCATCCTTTTTCTTCACAAACAACACTAGAGCACCCCATGGTGACGTACTCTGCCTGATGAAACCTTTATCAAGTAGTTCTTGCAACAGTCTCTTCAACTCTTCCATCTCTTTCGGTGCCATCCCATACGGTGTCTGAGATATGGGCTGCATACTAGGAATCAAATTGATCTCAAAATCAATCTCACAGGGTGGGGGAACATGTGGAAACTCTTCAGGGAACACATCCTCAAACTCCCTAACCATCGGCACTTCCTGGATACTAAGACACCTCACCTCAATATCCACCACATGTGCTAAAAATGCCTTGCAACCTTGTCTCAGATGCTTCTTTGCCACCATAGTTGAAACAAGACACATTAGGAGAATCTTCCTATCTTCTTAGAAGATTTATGTCTCACTACCGTCTATAAACGTCACTTTCTTAGAACTACAATCCAAAACCACTCTATACTTCTCTAGAGTATCCATCCCAAGGATCACATCGAATCCATGAATGTCAAGTGGTATGAGATCCACTAGAACGTTGTGTCCCAAAAAAGAGAGAACACAAGAAGGATACACATCCTGCAACACTGTAGAACCAACCAACGAGGTTTCTAGCAACAAGCTATTCTTCCTACGACTAACAGGAAAAGAACAACTACGAAGCACTTCCCGTGTGATAAAAGAGTGTGTAGAACCAGGGTCAACCAAAATAGATATAAAGCAAAAAGAAGACAAATCAGAATGAAATAACTCCATCTGACCTGTCACCACTCACAGGTTGACCACCACCTCCAGCTGACTCATGACGTAAAATCTAGCTATTACATGTTGTCACCCCCATCCTCTTCTTCCCTGAGTATACGATCTAGGTTGGGATGGTTGGCCACATCCTCATCCTCCTATACAACTATTGCTCTATTGTCTCTGTGAGCCCTACTAGCTCTACCTCAATTGTTGAATCACTTCATCATCTTTCACTAGACAAAACTGCATGGATGGTCAACTTGTCCAAACTTGTAACACATTTTTTTCATACCAAGGCCTAGATGGTCATGTCACCGATATTGATGCAACACTCTAGGCTCCTGAGGGTGGAAAACTAAGGCCTCTGCCCTTGCTCGGTGACCACTGTGTCAAAACACCAAACCTCTACGATGCTAGTGGTGCAAAAAACCTCATCTTCTTGAAGCCACCTGACGACTGCCCTTGGAACTGTGCAGACCACTTCTTGGTACTCACCTCTCTCTTCTCCTTCATGGATCATTATATCCTTTGAACAGACTCCACAAATGCATCAAACCTATCTCAATTCTTCAAGGTAGCAGCTGGGGTAGACAACTCAACATTCAACCCCTTCTCAAAATGACATAACCTATCATCTTCTGTCGTAGTCATGTGAGGACAGAACCTTAACAACCCCATAAACCATGCATCATACTTGTTGATAGTGATGGACCCCTGTCGAATCCTCTCGAACTGACTGATCTTCTCATCTAGATACATCTGTGGGATGTACTAACTAACAAACCCTCGTCAAAACTCTTCCCAACCAACCACCACACTAGGTCTCTTCTCCTCTATGGCCCACCAATGGCCAACACTCCCTCTCAGGAGGTACACGCATGCTTCACCTTATCCTCTTCAGGGATACACATGATCTTAAAGGCCTTCTCAAGCTTAGTCAGCCAAAGATCTGCATCTGCCGGGTCAACTGTTCTAACATACTCAACTACCCCAACATGGAGAATCTACTCAAAAGTCTTCCCAGTACCTGAAGATTCAGCATGGGGAATAGGTGCCCTAGACTGAGGTGTAGGCATCCTGTCCTCCATATGAGTCATTGTTTCCATAAACTGCCCAAAAGTGATTGAAAGGTAGGGTTTTCTATCATGTCTGGGTCAAACTGGGGGACTTCAGGCACCCGATATTCATATGCCTGGTTCTTTGCACCAGGGCCTGGCGCAACAACACTTCTCTCGGCAGCATGTTCTTCATGTTCTGTAGACATCTTTCAGCTTTACTCTTTCTTCTACATAATAAGAAGTGACTATAAAATAGACTGGAGGACACTAGAATAGACACACACCCTAATCCTAGGTCCCTATAGACTATCCAAACCTAAAACTCTGATACCAACCATGTCGTGCAGCTGTGTGACGCCCTGCACCACAATGAAATGAGATAACTGAAAACAAACCGCGGAAAGAGATTAACAACTTATTAACATAAAACACTAAAAATTAAAACCTTTTTGCATAAAACTGCCATATAGCAAGAACCTTTACACATGAGTACTTTCATGCCTCAAAGCATCCATGAGGCATGCTGTCAACCTATAATGAAAGTACTATTCTAGAACGTATATACATGATTCCATTATATCTGATATACAAAAGCACATAAAGAAAACACATTTGCAAAACATCGACAAAACGTTCCCAAAGACCCAAGTACTGTAACATACTAAATCTTGGACATCTTCTCTTTTTCTGAGCATTTCCTTTCATTTCTATCTTTCTTGGCCTTTATGTTTAATTTGTGGAAATAATAGTGGTTTTGTTAACATTTGTTCATTGTTTATGCCAATAAATGGGTATATGCACAAATACCTCGGTGAAAGCTTAAATACGGGTCTAACATGTAAAATGTTCATTTAAGTGAGAAAGAGATAAATAAAGTCATATTAGAAGATTCTAGGACCTTTTAATAAGAAAAAGAAAAGGAAATCCTAGAAATATGAAAAAGTGGCAATAATTGAATTAATTTGACAAATAGTGAAAATATGAATTATTTGCCTAAAAATCATAAAAATGAAACTCAAAGGACAATTTTAAGCCCAAATTCATTTTCTTTGAGTGAAAGTTTACTTAAGTGACAAGTTTCACAATTTTAGAAAATTAATAATTATCTTTGCATTAATTAGAAATGAAAAATATGAGTTTGTCTCCAAATTGTTCATTAAGTTATTAAATGACTTCAAAAGTGGAAACAAACCTGAAATTCATCATATAAATGCCAAAATTAGTCTATGCGTGAATTTTATCTAATTTGGATAATCTTAAATATTTTATTTTATCCAGGAGAGAGAAAATGATGTAAAGACCAAAAATATTAAATAATATGTTAAAATAATAATTAATTCCAAAATTGTGTTCCTCGCATTTAGTATTGATTATAGACCAAGTTTCATTTTTTAGAAAGTTTCAAGTTGCCTCTAATTAATTAAAAGGATAAAATAAGTGATTAGATTTAACTATATTAAATAAAATAGTTACATCTTCAGAAAAATAAAATAATGCCCAATTCATGTTCTACATGTTATAATATGCCTTTGGACAAATTTTCACTCAATTTGTCGATTCCTCCTAGTAGTAAGTTCCGCGGAACTCCCTCTCTCTTTCTGCACTTTTGGTTTCTTGTTTGGTCGAGTGTATGGATTTCTCTTAATTTGCCACATGGAGAAGCAGCTCATGGCTTCTTCCATGGTGTCAAGCTAGTGGGGGATCAATCCCCAATGCTCTTTTACTCGTTTACCCCTCCAATCGACTTCCTTCTCTGTTTATTCGCGTACGGGTATTTTAGACTTTCGACTTTGTTTTGGGATAAGTCAGCAATGCCTGACCGGGGACTTTGACCGAACAAAATGGCCCCCTCCTATTGGACGAAGCCAGATGAGGCCTCTCTCTCTCTCCCTCTCGCAAGTATTATGGTGATGTGGCATTTTCTGATTGGCATATTTTGTAAAAATCATATCTTTTGATTCGTTTGTTCAAAATTAACAAATAAATATGTTTTGGAATCTGAAAAATGTGATCTTTCTAATAAAAATATTTTTTAGGCTTGTTTTAAGTTTTTCTGAAAAGTGTTTTCTAAACATGATTTAAAAATATAAAAATCACCAAAAATACACTTTAGCCTTCATAAATATACAAAAATATATGTTTTCTTAATCAAGAGAATCTAATAAGATCAATGGTGATATTATTAGAGTCTAAATCTGAGGTTTTCCAAAAAGGTCCAAAAGTAGGGTTTTCTTTACATTAATGTACATGATAAACCCTGATACATGTTAATACACTGAAAATAGGAAAAGTGGATCTTGGATCATCTAAAAGTGGTGAAAGTTGATAATTGAATTCAATATGAGAGGTATGTGCTTTCCTTAAACCTAGGTTGGGAAATTTGTAATCCAAACCCTATTTTCTCAATGAGGCATTAATTGATCCATATTTCCTTTATTATGGTTTCTCTTGTTCTAATTGCCTCAAAATCATATTTGGATATTATTTCTTGGGTCTTGGAACCCCACTGCCATGTTGCAATTATATGATGATTTATCTTGCCACTTTACTATTTATTGAGCATGATGGTTTATTTGACTATTAGCTATAGTAGTGGTACTTGTGTACAACCATCCATAGTTTAGGGCAAGTGTTATTTTGCCCTGGGGAATGTGTTTACTCTCCCACTGGGGAATGCATTTTTCTCCCCAATATAAATATTTTATAGCTGACTGGGAATGTGATTACTCTCCCCTCATCTATAAGTTGAGGTTCGGTAGGTGCCTCAACCTTACTTAGTTAATTTAGTCTAATATTAATCATTCATGCAAATTCATTATTATCTACTTGTTTATGGCAAGAATCTTTTGTTTATGCCTTATTCTCTTGTCCATTTCATCTTATGATGAATCCATGCCCTTATGTTTCATTGATGTTCCTATATTTGTTTCTTGTTCATATTATTGACACATACCTTGTTTTCTTCCCCCCTTTTGTTGGGTTCTTTCCCAACCACCCAGGGTTAGATCAAGGAGTTGAACAATATCTAGGAGAACTTAGCTTTTGGCATGGACCTATCTCTTGGAGATGTTGCTTTGGAGACAAGACTTGAACTAGTTTAGACTTCCCTCTATCTAGATCCTTTTGTTGTTGTAAACCCTATATGGGAGAATGATGATGTATACTTTTATAAAATTGAATATAGTCATGATTTTATTCAGCTACTATTCACTTTGGTCTTTTGTATACCAAATTTTAAAGATTTTAAAAGTTTACACCCGTTTCAGCACACCTTTTGAGTATGTTTGAGATGGATGTTTTATTTTTTTCAATTTTTTAATGAAGGGGTGATTTCACTCTTTTATAGATACTATCAACTAGTAACGAAAGTACTATTCCAAAACATATATACATGATTCCATAATATTTGATGTACAAAGGCACATAAAGAAAACACATTCACAAAACATCTACAAAACGTTCCCAAAGACCTGAGTGTATAGGGACGAATCTAGGACTCTATCAACAAAGACAACCAACATCACTTCCAACCTTATCAGCTGCTGCTCCTCTTGCTACTGCTCAACCTCCTCTACACGATCTCTACCTGCTTGTGCTCGTCCGCCTAAAAAGGGGGTTAACAAATGGAGTGAGACACATAGTACCAACGAGAGATATAACTCTCCACCAACTTTATTATTATCACAAATAAGATAAACTGAGTAGCAGTATAAATGATAGGAAGAACAGTTATTATTGAATTATGAAACATCTTAACAAGTAAAAAGGAATATGCAGAACACGTATATTATCTATCAACAACATTGTAAACATATCAAGCAAGGCCTCAACCAATGTTTTCATATGTGATCCTATACAATGACACTACATGTCTTATTACATATCTATTATGCCCTGAGGATTTGAATTGTACAATCCAAATCTAACCGACCACTACATGTATATAGTTGAAGTCAGTGCCACACAAGGTCTAATGGAAGAGTCATAATCCACGACCTCACCACACCTCTTGGTCAGCACAAGAGAGAACACCACAGAGACATATCAGTCAATTGCAACATTGGCATATATCCAAGAACATGGATTGGCTCACGCATGGCCATCCACATATACAAACATAACCAGCCCACCTTGGTACAAGTACAACGCTAGAAGAACAAGTTCACGCATGGCCATTCTAACAAAAGGAGTGCCTCACACATGGCCATCCATATCACACCAAGATCGGCTCACACATGGCTATCTCACACATCACATATTAAGGATATAAGGAATTACTTGACTTGTACCCCGCACATTCAAAAATATGTGCTATGTGTTAAACTCGTTTCACCATCCAGCAATAAAGTTGACACTAGAATGGATCTATGGCACATGGTAACTAAACTATTTGATTTCACTTGGTTAATTAGATCAATTTAACATCTTTAAGCATCAATAAAGTTACAACGTACAATTTCTAAACAAGATCTACATAATCAGGCTATGACTCATCACCATAACATATTGAATCACATCATCACTTTATGCATGTTATCACTTTTATGTCCATCTCAAGGACCATTTTCCATCACAAGGACCACATGTCCATCACAAGGACCACATGTCCATCATAAGGACCATATGTCCATCACATCATAACCACCATAGCTCATACCTAGCTATGTACATGAATCAGTAACACCTGCATGGTTAGAAACTGATAACAAGAAGGCAAAGCATCATCATCTCATAGAACTCATGCCATACATTCACATCATAAACTTTACGTTATACCAATTAGGGTTTACAAGATTAGATTACTAGCCACCCTTAGGTTATCACTTTTCTCATCCTAGAAGCATGTCTCTCATTATCATAATTAACATATTATGTGATTTAGAAACATAACCCTCACATCATATGTAAAACTACTCCATAGGATGTCACATCATCACCATGAAACCCTAGCATCAACAAGATGCATTACTATACCACATAGGGGTGTCAGTTAGGGTTAGGGTATCGGCCACCACACTAAAGTAGTGTATCGTCCACCACACTAAGGTAGTGTATCGGCTAAAAATGTCTTATATTGGTTTATCATCACTTGTATCAGGCACAACACCTAAATGTGGGGGGTGTCGGCCAAGTCACAACAAAGGATATCAACCAAAAGGTACATAAAGAAGGTGTATCGATTATACCATCTCTACTAGGTATTTGCCTCACCACTTCAACTAGGGTATTGGCCTACCCAATCACTAGGGTGTCATCCTATGTACCTCATTGTGTATCGACCACATAGACCTCCATAGGATATCGACCATTAGGGTTGGAGGTATCAGTTGAACCATAAGGTAGGTGATTTACTCATCTAACCAAGATGTGTCAATTAAAGAGTATCAGGTTACAAGGTGTGTCGGATTGCACATGCATATCGAATTAGGGTTACCCATGTCGGCTTGCACACTCAACTAGAATCACATAGTCTCAACACTCTTATTCACTAGCCATCACAAGATCATGACAAACCCCATCATAAGAAGCATATCAGTCTAGACAAGGCATGTCGGGTTGCAAGCATATCAGATAGCATACCATATTAGTTTGCAAAGAGCAACTCATATCGGTTTAGTCATCTTCTACCTCAAGATGATGATACTACCAAGGAAAGGAAAGGTGTGTCTCATGGCAGTAACTTAACATAGTTCTATTCTCAAAAATAGAAGAAAATCCACCAAGAGAAGCTACAAGCATGCAAGCAAAAATGAGCTAAGAGAAACTAGCAAGATAACACATACAATGGTGATAATAACAAAGTAGGGTTAGCGTTATATAACCCGCCTCAAGAACAACCACCAATCTCTAAGCTCGAAGGTCAAGCTCCAAGCTTCCAAATCTCAAGGTATAAGAAGGTCCTCCTAGCTCAATCTCCACCACACCTCCAAGAAGGAAGATAGGACTATGGTCAATAAAGCAAAAGAGAGAAAAGAAGGTGCCGAGGTCCATGGTCGAGAAGAAGAAAGAAGAAGAGAAGGAAAGCTAGGAAACCATGGCTTACCAAGGAAGAAGATGACAGAGAGCACCACAAGCTTCTAGCTTGCCCACCTAGCTCCAAGGGATAGGGTTCTTCAAGCTCAATGTCATCCACCAAGGAGAGAAAGCAAGGATTGCTAAAAGGGTTCACTTGCATGAGAAGGAAGAGGTATATATACATTTCAGATGAGAGAGAGGGCAAGGGAAAGGTGTCACCAACTTAGAACCCTAGAAGACACTTGTCAAAGAAGAAGGGACACATTCCACACCATGAAACAAGGTGATAGGACCTAAGTCTCACCAACTTGGTCACTAAGGAGGGCCAATGTCGACACACCCATCCAAACTGATAGGGATGAAACCCTAGGTCACAAGCCGATATGGCACTCCTCCAAGAGTCACCACAACTCGATATGGTGATCCTCAAGGCACCACAAATCGATAAGATGTTCCTCAAGACACCCTCAACCTATATAGAACCTCTTCAAGGCAACCACATACCAATACAAGGCCTCACTAAGGCTCCCAAGCCTGAGACAACACTCTAAAGAGCAAAGCACACCTCAAACATGTGCCCAAAACATCACCAAGGACGTCACCACTCAACCAAGGCAAAAAAAGGCACCCAACACTTTTTCTATCCTCTAGATGATTCCAAGAGAGATAAGAAAAACTCTTGAGGTGGAAAACTTTCATATAAACCCCTACTCTGGGTAAATTGCATGCTATACCAAAACCTCACCACTTAGCACAAACATCAAGCAACAAGCTCAAACAAGGAACACCAACCTCCAACATGCCCTAATTACATCTTAGATGATTAGATCAAGGAGATAAGCAACTCACTTAAGCATAACAAATAGGGTTAACCCAAAACATGGGTCAGGGTCCTTACACAACTGATGCATGTTGGGTGTTACTCGATATGAGCACATTGATTGGTCCCTTGGTGCATGATGTGTGTTGCAAGAGCTTGACGTGTGCTCTTGTGACCATTACCTTTGGATTGGGCCAATTTTTGGCCTTTTGGCAAATGGGGGAACCCGATGGGTGTTATATAGGTGTCATTTTATAATTTTCTCTTCCCTTAGTCTATAAAAATGTGATCTGTTCAAGGGCCCATTTAGATCATTTTAAGTTGTTGGAATACTATTTGATCCAGAGGAGGGAGATCCTAAGGATAGAACTTGTGCTTGTTGGTGTTTGAATTTCTTTTGAAGGATCAAAATATAAAGATTTCCATTTGAGGCTAGTTTGGTTTGTCATCTATTATTGTTTATCTTCTCTTTTCTACCCTCTTGGACAAATTTCTTAGATTTCTATAGTGGAAATTCATCTATTTAGCTAAATATCTCTTCTTTTCACTTTCTTTGACCTAGTTGGAGCTTGATTTTGCTACTGTGGATATTTTGAAGGATTTAGGTGAAGCTTTGAGTTGGGGCTTCTTCCTTTCTTGTTTGATCTTGAGTTCTTTATGAAAGACAAATGAGTTAGCATCTACTTATTATTCTTTGCATGCAAATCCTACATGAAAAAAAAAATTTGGTGAACTTAGGGTGTTGTGCCTTTTTTTACTAGAAGAGGGGAAAAGGGTAAGTACAGAGAGTACGCACCATTACAAGAAGATGTAAAAAAGGAAAGAAATAACAGAAAGAAAGAGAAGATAACTATATGCTACTATATCCTTCTTACAAAAGGACCATGTAGAAGGAGTTCTACTAAAATTTCTGAAAATTCTATTGTTTCTTTTTGTCCATAGAGTGAATATGATGTAAATTGTAGAGAATTTGAGGACCGTCTTCAAAGGGAGAAGGTCGTCAAAGGATTTCGAAACAAGGTTAGAAAACTGTTCCTTGCTCCAAAGATTCCAAACTTCAAGTGGGTGTCTGCAACTGAAGAAAAGATGTGATGAGCTTTCCTCACTGTCTTCACACACTGCGCACCTAGAAACAAGAGTGAAACTAATTTTTTGAAGATAGTCACATGTACAAATCTTGCCAAGGAACCCATTCCAGAGGAGAAGGGAGCATTTTCTAGGAACTCCAGACCAGATCCAAGTACCCCAGCTTTTAACCGGTCTTTTTTTCTTGACCATATCCCAGCTATCCTTCATGGTCAGTGAGCTTTTACCTTTGAACAGAACAGAGTCTTCCAAGGGAACAGGCTTGGGTTGTGTAGACAGAAAATCACACAGCATCTGAGAACCCCTGAAGTTCGAAACAAGCCAGCTAGACTCCTTGATACAAACACTAGCCTTACAATTTAGACATTTACCGAGTTTATGGATGAGATTAGTGTCCAACATAACAATCAGCTTCTTCTTTTAGACAGACCAAGGATCCCTCCAAAAAAGAAATCTGTGACCATTACCCAAACAGAATGAGATATCTTTAATTAGGACCACTCTTTATTCAAGTTATCTCTTCCAAAGCCAAGAGGAGTTGGCTCTGGGCTGAACAGACCACAAGGATTCATCTTTAATATACCTACCATTAACCCATTTGACCCATAATGTTTCCTTACCAAAAGCAACATTCCATATTTTTTTAATTAAACCAGTAGGTACCCAATCATCGATAAGGCAAATGCCTAAGCCGCCTTCTTTTTTGGGTCTGCAGATATGTTTCCAGGAGATTGTATGAAGGTGTATCTGGAATCTGAATCATCCCAAAGGAAATTCCTCATGAGCTTTTCCAGCGATAATATAACAGATTTAGGTAGGGGGAAGGTTGCTGACTAGAAAATACTATAAGAAGAAAGAGTGGAGATAATTAGCTCATGCATGCCATCTTGTGAAATAAGATTCGACTTACAAGAATCAAGTCTGGTTTTAAACTTGTCCATAATGGGGGCGCACATCTCTTTGGTAAGCCTTCCAGTGAATAGAGGCAGACCTAAATATCTCACAGGGAGAGAGGTGATATTGATCTTCAGAATATCAGAAATCTTAGAATCTTTCACACTTTTACTCAGAAAAATTTGACTCTTATCATTATTGAGGTTTAGCCCAGAAATGAGGTTGAAGTTCATCAAGATAGACTTTATGCATAAAGCATCTTTCTCTTCAGCTTTAGAGAATAACAGGAGGTCATCAATGAAGATAAAATGAGATATATTTGCATCACCGGCATGAATGGGTCTAAAGCTACCAGAATCAATCTCAGAATTTATAATGGAGGTAATACCTTGCATAGCTATAACAAAAAGGAGGGGGGAGAGAGGGTCTCCATGACTCGCACCATTTGAAGCCAAGAAGCTATCCGTAGGGCATCCATTGACTAAAACCATGTAAGAGGCAGAGAGAAATGTTTCCTGAATCCAACTGACCTAGCAGGGAGGGAAACCCATCTTATCCAGAAGAAAGATAATATAATCTCTTCTGACCGTGTCAAAGGACTTAGCAAAATCGACTTTGATACACATATTCCTCTGAGAACCAATAAAAGTACTAAGAACGTCATTAGCCAAAAGGATGGCGTCCCCAATATTTCTTCCTTGAACAAAAGCAACTTGATTGATATCAACCAAAGAAGGAAGAACAAATTTTAGGCGCCAAGATAAGATTTTAGCAATGACCTTATAAAGGATATTGCATAAGGATATGGGCCTAAAATACTTTAAGAAAATAGCACCAACATTCTTAGGAATAAGGGTAATCAAGGTGCCATTACATTCCTTTAGAAGTTTGCCAGAATTGAAAATTTTCAGAATAGCAGCAATTATCTTCATGCCAATGATGTCCCATATAGATTTAAAGAAAACATAGTTGAACCCGTCGGGCCCTGGTGCCTTATCATCTTTCATGCTCATCATCACTTCTTCAACTTCCTTCTTAGTAATCTTGCTATTAAGAAAATCAAAACTGAGACTTGGTAATCTGAGGCAATTTCCAATCATCTCTCCATTGTACATAATCACAACGAGTGTTGTTGAAGAGGTGTTCATAGAATCTTTTAACAGAATCATGAATAGCAACATTATCATAGATATAAACCTCCTTCTCATTTTTCAGCACATTGATGTTATTTCTATTTCTTCTGGTCTTAAGAGAAGCATAAAATAAAGCATTATTTATGTCGCCTAGTTTTAACCATTGGATTCTACTTTTTTGCCTTAGAAGATTCTCTTCATCATTTAAAGCCTTGATAGTATACTTTCACAAAGACACTAACAGATTGTGGTTGACGACATTATGAGGGTCTAAATCAACAGTTCTTTGCAGAATAGAGAGTTCTTCCTCAAGCAGGTGAGTTTTTGAGAAAAAATTTCCAACAACCTCCTTATTCCATTTGCTAAGACCAACTGAAATAACATGGAGCTTCCTATAAACTCTGTACATAGGAGTGCCTTCACATTGAATGTTGTTCCAAGCACCAAGGACAACCTCCCTGTAAGAGTTTTGATTAACCCATGAATTAATGAAGAGAAAAGGGGAAACACCCTTCTTTCGGGATCCAAAGTGAAGCGATATCATTTTATGATCACTAATAGTAGTAGGACATAGTTCACCCCAATAGTAGGGGAAGGAGGATAGAAAACCAATGTCAGCGAAGATGTGATCAATCTTAGAGAAGGTGCAAACACCTTTCTTACTATGGCTATCCCAAGTAAAATAAAGACCTTTGGTTACAATCTCAATGAGCTTTTAGTTGGCAATAGTTGTATTAAAGTTTGACAAACTACAGTTAGAAGGAGGTTGTCTACGAATTTTGTCTTTGGATAGTCTAACCGCATTAAAATCTCCAAGAACACACCAATTGATGGGATTAAGCATGCAAATGTCTGATATCGAGTTCCAAAGATCCATTCTATCTTGGTCTAAGTTAGCACTATAGACAGCAAACATTTGAAAATTCATCATATCTTTACGAACAGAGTAGTGAATGACTTACTCGTTGTTGACAATCAACTTGATCTCCAAATCAGAATCAAACCAAACAATGAGGATGTGGGTGTAAGAATAAAAAGTTGATTTATCGATGAAGAAAGCACTAGGCTAAATGTTCTGAACGAAATTAGCAATGTCATCTTTCTGGAGTCTAGATTCAAGGATAATATAAATATCAGCTTTACTCTTGTTAACCTCGTTTTGAATGTGAGGGATCTTATTACCTCCACCTCTCACATTCCAAGATATAATAGTGAATGGACTATCCATTGGGAGGGAGGGAGACAAATACGGATACCTTCTCCTGACGGTGATGAGTCCTTCTCCTTGCAAAGGTATGAACCATCAAAGTTTGATAATGGAGAATGTTTATTTAAGGACTCTAGAAGAACTCTGGTAGAGCTCTTAGGAACGACTTCATGCTTAGCTTTGGTTTTCTTTCTGCTACTGGTAGTCCATCCAGAATCTAGATAGGGAGAGGGCATAACTTCAGCAGACTGAGGAACAAGGCCATGATTATGAGTTTCCCAAACAAGTATTTAAGGTTACCAAAGTTAAGATAAAGCACAAGATAAAATGTTACTAACAAAAACATGACAAGCATTAAGATTATCTTAAATCTCTAGGATTACTAGCAAAGCTAGGAACGGGTTGTAACAAACACACTCTAGTCTTATGTATAACTGTTACCTATTTTACTTCCATGGTAATAACTGGCTAGGGACATAACAAGAATGTATGTATTCTTAACATACATATGCTCTCATCATTCTCAACCTGAATCCATATGTCATTGAGTAACATCTTTCTTTGGACATCTTCTATGTCTGTGTCATCATCTCATGCGGAGACAAACATAATAGATGGAATTACCTTCATTATTGTCAAATCATGTATGTAATGACACATTCCAATCATCATATGATTGGCTCTCTGGACATACATAGCAACAACATATTGTGTCAAATGCATATGTGTATTTGTATATATACTTTTTTTCTTGTAGGTTTTCCATCATGATGTTAAACTCTGATGCTTGCATAGGCCTGTAATTCTAATAAACTTTCAGTTCTAATGAACTGTAGGCAGTAGACACGCTAGCAGCCAGACAACAGGTCTGCAAACCTGCTATACAAAAGAGTAAAGACAATTGCGGTAGGTTATATTGAAATAATCGATTACATATGCTTACAACTTTGGTTAATTGTAGAAAACGAATGGGATATACTTTAATTTTCATTGTTTTATCAATAATAAAATCGATGACATACTAATAATTTCTCAATTATTTCTAACTGACCAGGAACTGTCTAGAAAAATCATTTTTTCTACATAATTAACATTATGTCTTCAGTTCTATTTTAAATAACCAACGAGGAAAGATCAAGGAAAATCATAATTCCATCGCATGTTGCATGTTATGTCATCAGTTTGATTGTAACGTGGAATATATATGCATGTCGTCAGTTTCTTTAACTGACGACGATGTATGCCCTAAATTTTAGCGTCACCCACAAACGTCGGTAACCGACGACATATGCCTAAAATGACTGACGAGATATTCCTTTTGAATTCCAAGCATTGAATTTCTCTTAACCTTAAGTTGTTCTTTATTCCAAACCATGTATTCCACCAATAATAGAAGACACAATTTTGACTGCCACGCTCCAACTTTGACTGCCATGCTCTGATATTGAAAAAATAGTTGTATATAAAGATCAGAGTTGGAGTTAATATAGCATTAACCCATACATGTATGCAAGAAGAGAGTTAATGATATGGGAGGAAATAATTAATAAATAACTTTTTATTTGATAATATTATCAAAATAATATTGCAGGATTGTAGAGAATTCAATTATGAATCCAATAAAAAAAAGAATGAACCGAATCGGAGTTAAAATGAGGGAGTTATTCCCTTTTTAGTAAACATGTACAGTGTGTCACGACCACGACACTGCGTCATGTGTCGCGACCATGACACTATGCCACGACTGCACCGTTGCGTCGTGTGCCACGACCGCGACGAATGTCGCTCAGGACAGCCAATCATAAAATGATCATATCGCGGGCTATACTTATCTGTTTTCAACAAAACAAAGTGTTTTGGAACCAAGATTCGATCCTATATAATATTAGATACCTTGTTCAATGAGAGGGCGACCTAGAAGGTAATTTATGGGGCAATGTTTGGGGAAGAACGTGAAGAAATACGGAAATCTAAAAGGGTTGTCATAGATTCAACTTGGTAAGTAGTTTTAACCATCGATTCATCCTCTTCCTCATTTCCCCTTGCTCAGAATCCCTAATCCCGATGAATCTAAGGTTTGTCTTAACCTCTGCTTTTCATTTTCTACCTACAATAGACAATCTTTAGGGTTGAAAGGAAGAAGAAATCGGTGATTTGCTAGAGTTATGATATGGATTTAAGATTTTCATAGATGGGCTACATTTTTAAGGTGTTTTAATACATTAGGGTGAGTGGGTACTTCCTTTAAATATTATATTGCACAAAAATGAGTTAAATCAACAAAAGCTTCAATTGCTTAGTATGGGAGTACAAATTCTAAGTTTCCTTTTTGATATAGCTTTTGCAAGATGATATGAAATGGATTATTTCTCTGTTGTGATGAATTTCAAATTATGAAATCACATTCGAAATGATTACAATCCATCAAAATGAGAATTCTTAAAGTAATTGTAGAGGATGCATGAATATACTGAAATTTAAGGTTTTTGGCTATGACTGAAATTGTTGTATAATTGAATAAAGAAGTTTGCCTAGTTGAATCTCCTTACTTACGAATGATTGTTTTATCTGTATGTGTATTACATATATGTCAGATAGGATCTTGCATTTCATTCGATGATATCAATGTTTTCCTGATATATCAGTAAGGAGGTGAAACCCTAAATGAATGGAAAGTTGGAGGTTTACAAATAGACATCTTGATTCAATGTTATTCTTGATGTATGATGCTTTATTAAATGGCATGGAAACCCTAGTTCAGTTCATTACATGGTTTCATATATATATATATATATATATATATATATATATATATATATATATATATATATATATATATATATATATATATATGATCATATGTGAACTGTTGAAAGAAATCTTAATTGAATGTTGTTATGAAGTGTTAAATCCTTATGTGAGTCATGTGATAAGTGAATAAGGTAAATGAAACCCTAAGAATAGGGTGTCCAGTGAATCAAGTATTGTGGTATTAATGTTTCTCAATATGAGATGTGGTTATGCTTAATATTTTAGTTGTGATAAATGTTATCAGATGGTTTAAGAAATGAATGGTTTACAAAGCTAAACTAAGATATGTTGTTGTGATGATTGAATTGTGAATTTAAAGAGTGAATTAGATATGTAGATGCCCTGAACATTGTAGAATCCTCACATGATGAGGTCTGATGTAACATCCCTGACCTAGGTTATGGAATAAACCTGGAAGTTTTGCTTAAGTAAGTATTTATAAACTTTTTTTAATATTTTGAAAAGTAATTAAGACTCAAGGAGAGTAATTTTCAAGTTTGAGCTTATTTGCAAACTGTTTGTGCATTATATGATAGTTTGGGTGTAATTTGCAATTTACTCAAGATGAGGGGTTATATTGCAACATGTCACATTTTGAACATGCTTAAAGTGGTTTATCATCATAAGAAAGAGAATGATGCTAAGGGGTGGCTTGTGGAAAGCCTAAGTTCCAAGTTATAACTTTTTTGAATAAAGCTTGTGCCTTGTGTACCAGTTTTGGTGCAATTTGCAATTAACCCAAAATGTAGGGTTGATATGAAAATCACCACCTCTAAAGTGTCCCTACTCTCTCTTAGAATCATATAGAGGAGTGAGAAAGAAGGATCCACTATGTTTGAATCATATTTGAGTGGTAGCATTCTTGGTGATGAAAAGACCAAGAAAAGATATATAATTGAAGCATTTATATGAGTTGTATCGAGTTGTAGAGCTTATATGGAGTGCCTATCGGCCAAGGAGCCATAGAGCAGGTCCCATATAGTTTTTTAAACTCTTGGCCTTTTCCATGACAAGTTAAGCACCTCAATAAGGTGATTGATATCGGTTTGCAACTTTTCTTAGAAAAAGTGGATCAGTTTGTGAATAACGTGATGTTGAGTTGAAATACCTTGCTCAATAAGATAACTAAGGGCAAAAATCTTATCCCTAGATTATCCTCATGAGTTTTGCATGTCAACATAAATATGCATGCATGGACACATTTCAACTATGCATGGACACGTGGCACCTAGTAGTGTAAAATGATGACACCTCTTATACACTCTCTCTCATGAACCTCAATTATATATACCACTCCTTTCACCTACTAGTGAATCTTTTCGAACCCTATCACTTCATTTCTTTTACATATCATGCAAAGAGTTGAGGAGAAAGGAGGCACTCGAAGCCATGGTCATCTTCAACCTTTGTTGAAGCATGAATCTCGGGTTGTGATTCTTCCTTTCTTTTCTTCTTCACCAAGTACCTAACTATGGTGATTCCTTGCATGTAGAAGAGTTGTGAATGAGTCTTGGATCTATGATAAGTTCATCTTCAACCTTGGGAATGTGAAGCTTTGGATCTTGGATCTATGAAGTTGTTCTTGAGGTGGGTTATATAACTTGAACCCAATCATGTTATTATTCACCATCAATCTTGCCATACTTGATGATCTACTTTCAATTTTGAGTTTTCTTGTATAATTGATGAATCCATGAGTTATATTAGTGACATAGGACTATTGTCCATGAACTAGAACAGTAAGAACGAAGATTTTGAGCTTGATGATGATGACATCGTCATGGCTCAACCCAATATCGGGTTGAAGCACCTCTAACCCGATATGGTGTTGAAACAGAACATGGTGATATGAAACCCAATATACCTTGGAACCACATACCCCTATTGGTTTTTACACTTGGTTTGGTTTAGACTAACATGTTGTCTAGGTTGTCACTTAATACATGGTGAAGAGTAGGCCGATACCATGAAGGCTTGAAGAGGTATGAGCATAAGGGTCTAACCTGATATGTAAACCCTAATTTTGAGCAACACAATATGTGTGACACACACACACCTCATGCACGATATAGTGATGAACCTACACCTCATGCATGATATGGTGATCAAGGATACACCTCATGAGTGATATGGAAGAACACATACACCTCTTGGGGACATGGTGAGCATACACACACCTCATGCATGATATGATGATCAAGGACACACCTCATGCCCGATATGGAAGCACATATACACCTCTTGGGTGATATGGTGAGCATACACACACCTCATGCCCGATATGGTAAGCATACACACACCTCTTTCCCGATATGGAAGTAAGCACACACCTCATGCCCGATATGGTGGAAGCACCTCAATCCAATATACTTGATGGAGTAACACATGAAGCGTGTTATGTTAAAAGATACCTTAATAGGTATGCCCTCCATAGCATCACTGAAGACCTCCGAGTCTTCATCTTCTATAATAGTTTTTGGGATCCAACATTTTGAGACCTTCTTCTTTGGGGATCTTTCCTCATTATTCTTAGAATTTTCACATAAATAAGGTTCATGTCCATAGTGGCCACAAGACGAGCATTTAATAGGTTCTCATTCATATTCAAAAGAGATGGTGTCAAGTTGGCCATCATCACTCACTATCTGTAGCTCCTTTGGATAGGTGAAATCTGATGGGATAACAACCTATATTCGAGCATAATCCAGTCTAAGGAATTTAGTAGTAAGCTTTTCCAGACGCAGAGGAATACCTAAGACTGAACCAATTCTATTGAACATGTCTGCATCCCAAAGCTCAAGTGGTAAGTTGAAGATTTTGAGCCATATGGGGATTTCATTCAGTTTGATCTTCTCAAGAGGTTCATTGCGTTCCCATTTCTTAATGATGAGAGGTTTTCCTGCAATGAACCATGGGCACCCTTCAATAGCAGTCTTCATATCATCATCATTGTCGAACATGACGATGAAGAATCCTTTTTTGTGGGATCTCACCTCCAAAGACCCTTCCGCATTCCAAATCTGAGCTAGATGCTTCACCAGGGTAGGCCAATGAGGCTTTAGGCTGACAACATAACTAGCAACAGTTCTACTCCATCTAGAGATATTCCTTTTGGCAATGTGCTTGGGGTAGAGCAGCTTCCCATCGGTGAACTAGATCTCGATTTTCTTCAGGCTAACTGGACTGTTTGGAGACCTCTCCTTGAACAAGCTTGCCTAGCTTACAGATGCCTTCATATCATGAGTGTCTTTCCCCTGATGTTCTATTTCTAGGCCCAAATTTGAGGGATTCGATGCTGCCGTGACCTTGGTAGTCATCGATGTCGTCACCCCCGCAATCTCCTTCGACGTCCTGGTAGGAGACATTCAGCTCATAACTATACTCAATGTTTATGCAACATTCAATTCTCACTTAATGCATGCCATAAAGATTAAGATGGTAATTATATGAATTTTTTTGCTATAATATGATGAACTTCATGTTTGTCACATGCTTATTGTTACACGTGTTGGATCAAAGGGCTTTTGAGGGGGATGAATAGAGGTAAAAATCACTTAAGCCAAATTCATTAGACCTTCAAATTACTTCAAGAAATAGGATACAAATATGGAATTTCATGTGAAACAAAACTTACATAGAAATGGTGAGAGATATTGAATGAGATCAAGGACAAGTTGTGCATAGTGGTTCCAAACTCCAATCTAGGAGAAAGTCAATCCACTACCTAGAGAGGTGAAGCCCTAGGATTTTGCAACCATTGCGTACATATATTACATTATAAGGCATACAATAAGACCTTGCTTTTGCATAGCAAGGATACCTATCCTTCCTTTTCAAGGACCAAAATGATCCAATAAACCGTATAATGTCTTACCTATCCTTAGAGAAAGAGTCTTCAACCTCTACAAGGGCTTAGCTACTTGTGTAACAAGCTGAACACCTTCGCCAAGGAGCTTCCCTATTGTAAAAAGTATCCTTTCTTGAAAGATTTACCCACTCTTCTCAAGGATATTCAGCCTTCACCTTCTCCTTCACCTTGGAGAAGTTTTCACCAACTTTGCTAATGAGAAAGGGGTTGGGAAATGGAAGATTTGAGAGCTTTCCAAGAGTACCTTAAGATCCCTGACTTGGGTTTTGGGTTAACCCTATTTAATTTGTCTTAAGGATATGCTTAGAACATTTCTTTAATCCCTTGGGATGGTTTTGGACCATGTGTAGAGATTAAATGTTCATTTTGAGCTTGTTTGGATGATGTTTGTGCCTTGTGTGCTAGTTTTGGTTAAAATTGCAATTTACCCATAGTAGGGGGATGCATGTGTAACTTTCCACCTCTAGAGTGTTCCTTCTCTTTCTTGACATCATCTATAGGATAGTGAAAGAAGTGTATGCCTTTCTTGAGCCTTGGTTGAGTGGTGGCACCCTTGGAGGTGGTTAGCATTTCTAGGGTTTGTGTGTGTGTGGCGATCCATGTGTACCTTGTGGGTGTAGTGACCTATGTCGCGGCCTAGGGCTTTTTTTGTGGGTGTCACAATCGAGACACCCCCTCTAGGTTTTATGGTTGCGACCAAGATGGTTTTGGTTGGTCTTGGGTCAAGATAGTTGCCCTTGTATAGAGTATCTTGACCTAGGATGAGTGTGTGGTGATCTCTTGTCTCGACCATGTTGATGCTTGGTGCTTTGTCGTGACCATGGATTGTGTTCTGTGGTGGGTTGTGTTTGAAACCATATTGGGTGACCTAGGTGGTTGAGATCCAACATAGAGTGTATCACCATCTTGTGCATGCATGGATAAAGTGGTTGCATGTGGTTTCATGTGTGTTTGTTGGGTGGACAAGTGTCCCTTTGGTGCTTTAGGGTGTTGACACCTCATATTTCACCCTACTTATCTCCTCCTTGCTATGCAAACCCTTATCTCTCCATGCAAGTGACCCCTTTCGGCCCTTATCCTTCTCCTTCCTTGTTTGGTCGTCCTTGGATCCTTGAGGAGCAAGGAGATTTGTTTTGGAGCTCTTGGTGGCCAGAATTCCCTTGCATGTGGTGCTTGTGGTGATCCTTGGTCATCTTCAACCTTGGTAAGTGTTTACCTTTCCTTGATGGCATTTTTCTTGACCTCCTACCTTCTTCTTCTTTTTACTTGTTCTTAGACTATGTTTTGACATGATGCATTCTTGAGAAGAGAGCTCCTCATCACAAGGGTAATAGGCCATGTTTTGACAAGGCGGCACCCAAGTGAGAGGGAGTTTCTCCTCTCTTTTCTCCTTCTTTCTTTGGTTCAGCCTAGGATTCTTTCTTACCCTTTTCTTGGGAAATATTTTACCTTGGTATCTTCTTCTTCTTGAGGTGATTTTTTGGTCGGGAATGGAGCCTTTGGTGGAGCTTCAACATCCTTGGTGATTGTGTGTTTGGAGCTATCATCCTTGGAGTGAACTTCCTTAAGGTAGGTTATATGACTCTCAACTTTCTCTATTAATGAACTTTGCCTATATGCATGTTGATATTTTCTCTCTCTAAACATTCCCTTAACATGCTAGTGGATTATGTGAATCCCTACAACTTGCTTGATGTTAAAACCATGCTTGGTTTGAAAGTAATCTGAAACTCTAGTTTTTTACCCATTTTTGGTGATTTTGTTGAAATGGTAGTTTTCCTCTATCTCTTGATATTGGTTTTGACCACATGTTCCATGAAGTTTAGACTATGTTTTGATGGTGCCAAATGTGGTTTTATCTCTCTTGTAAAAGGGTCTTTCATGAAGTTTTCATGATTCAAGTTTTAGGGTTTTAATAATCGATTTGCATGAGGTTTTCTCCTCCATGTTGATGATGGATTTCTTGGGTATGATTTTCTATTTTGGCCATGAAGACCTTCTTCTTTGATCATGGTTAATCCATGGTTTAGTGTTGTTCTCTAACCTTGGTGGTATCTTAACCTAAGTGGTTGCTACACCTTGCTTTGTCTTGGGTCGCAACACTTTGATTTTGGGTCAAGGCAGCTGACCTTATGGAGGTCGCGACATCATTCTTTTTTATGGTCGTGACCCCTACTCCGTAGTGGGTTGAGACACATCCTTGGTTTTGGCCTAGATGGTTCCTTATTTCTTGAGTCATAACATGTTAGTCTTGGTGGTCGAAACCTAGTTTCATGATTGGTCGAGGAACCATGCAGCATGGTGGCCAAGCCCCTTTGTGTCGTGGGTGTGACACCTACTTGGATGGAGGGTTGCAACACTACATATGTTCATGGTCATGAAAGTCCTATATAGTGAATGGTTGATACATATACATAATCATGTGATTGATACATAAGCATGAATACTAAGTAATGAACCATGTATGATGTTGTTTGGTTGGATGCCTAATCAACTATAATAATGATTCTTAACCTTAATGTGCTCCAAGACTGTGGGAGGTGACACAATTAGGGTTTAGTTTTATGATCATGTTGTAAACCTTAATCATCTAAGTTTGGAACACTAATCCTAACCCTAACCTAGGGATAATTGATTTGTTTAGTTCTTTCCCTTGGAATGGATATGATGTTATGATGTTATCTCTCTTTTGGTTATGAACCTCTAGCATTGCAGGTGATATGAGTTTGAAGGTCATAGATAGTGTATGCTATGGTAAATATGATATGACACTGGTTGAATGAGCCTGGATGAGGCATCACAAGATACTTGTGATGCAGGTTGATGTGAATGGGTCAAATGACCTGGCAGGTGCCTTTTGCATTATTTGAGGTGATAACTTCTAGGGGTGTGATGGAGGGATTGATATTCCATAGTGATGTGACATTGGTGATAGCCTTATGTGGTTGTGTGATAGTGATGATGGCCTTGTGAATGGTAGTGCTACAGTTCTATGTGATGATGACCTTGTGAATGGTAGTGCTACAGTTCTATGTGATGATGTGACCAATTCACACCTTATACATTTTATATCTTTTGAAGTTGTACTATTACCTTATTCTTTTAGAGTTTGTTATGTTCTTATACGTTAACTTGATTGATGCTAAAAGAGACTTAATTGGCATAACTAATCAAGTGGAACCTTAATCATGTAGGTGCCATGTGCCATAAATCCATTACAGTGTTAGTCTCAATGTTGGATGGTGAAATGAGTTCTCCCTTAATGGAAGCTCGGAGTCATATACTGTTGAGTATACACAATCACATGATTGGCTGCGGGTCATACCCTAGTATGAGTGCGGTTTTGGGCTTTAGCTCAGTGATGTGACTCAGTATGTACTTTCATAGGATTGGTTGTGGGACATACTCTGTCAAGAGTGCGACTTTGGGTTGTAACTTAGTTTCACTAGTGTTGTGCGTATATACCAAGGCATGCTAGGCTATTTTATAGATGACTCATATGTTATGTCACTACTGTATTCTCTCCTACTAACCGAGAGGTGTGGAGAGGTCATGGATTCCATCTCTTCCATAGACCTTGTATGGCACTGATTTCAACTTAACAATGGTAGGTTGGAGCATGAGTGGTATGCCTCATCTCCTCAAGGCATAATAAAAGATGTAACACGACCGTGTAGTGTTTTGTATAGGGACAAATGCAGATAACATTGGTTGAGCCTTTGCCTTATTCTTATTCTAATTTCTTGAATTATAAAATGGTAAGAGAAGTCAATTGTTATACATGTTCTTCATTGTGGCGTATGATTCACAAAACGAGATTAACTAAAGTGGAAGCAAATCATTAGCAGCGAAATTATTGAAAATCACTAAAAATTAAAACTTTTTACAAAGGAATCCATAAACTAAAAAACTCCTTCATGAAGAACCAAAGTAAGTTATGTACATTCCAGTTCATCAATACATCTCTGCATCATCTCTTTCTTGAAAGTTACAAGCATCAACCACCTTGTTAAGTTATACACAGGCAGTATACAAAAATCTTGAGGCATCAAGCCAAAATCTCAGATCAATATCAAACTAACTACTGACTCCTTGGACCTGAGAGTACAGAGACGACACATAGGACTCTCTATATACAGGACTTGACAGACAGTGTCTCCACCTGAGGAGTCACTGTTGTCCTTGTTGTTGTTGTTGTTCTTCTTCTCTTTTTATGGGGTTTCTATTTCTACCTCGTCCACATCCACCTAAAAATGTTGGATTTCACGGGAGTGAGACAATTATAAAATTGCCTCAGCGAGAGATATAACTCTCTGCCAAAAATGTTATTATTGCAAATAATATAATAATTCTAAGCAGAAAAATTATAAGTATTTAACAGCAGTTAAATCATTAACTAAACTATTTAGAGAAGTATTCTCTATTCAAGTCAAAATCAGCTAAATCTGGACAAGGCAACATATCACTTATTCAATAAGGAATATGAAGAACATGTATAGCATTTATCCAAATGATACATACTAAGTAATGTATCATCAACCATTGTTTCTCGTATTTCAACCTTAAGCAAATACGCTACACTGAAGATTACATTTTACAAACATTCTTAAGCCCTGAGGAGATGAGATATACCACTCATACTCCAACCGACCACAATGACGTAAAGCATCGGTACCACACAAGGTCAATGGGAGAGCCGGATTCCATGACCTCATCTGTCTCAGTTAGTACGAGACTACTTTAAGCAGAGATATCATGTATCAACTGCAATTAGCTTGCCAGGGTATATTGGCATCTTCGCTATAGAGTTATAGCCCATAGCATATACTCTCTTCAGGGTTATGGCTCGTAGCCAATGTCTGGTATTATTATTGAGGAGTCATGCCCCATAGCCATACTCTTATTGGGGTATGGTACGCAACCAATCACGTACATAGGACTTATCCTGTAGCCATTCCTATGGGGCATAAGGATATATTTGCCCAATTACCCCCACATATTCAAAAATATGCGTTCTGAGTAAAACTCATTTCACCATTCAGCTAATTCTGACATTGATGGAGGGCAACTGCATTCTATGATTTCACTTGGTTATTTAAGTACATTATCATATTCTTTTAGCAACAGCCAAGTTTTCAAATATAAGCCATTATAACAATTTTCTATCAAGAATGAGTACTATTTCCATCAAGTTTATTAGGATCTCAGTCCTTTATAATCTCATCATCATGATTCAAGAAAATGGGTGTTCAAATCCTTAGATCATCAAAATACTTGAAACCACTTTAACAGGTAACTTAATGCCATCAGGTCATCTGCCAGTGTAAACATGATAATTGCAATGCAGGTATTTCACATGGCTCTTAAAGCCTATTAATATCTTTTGTTACCTCTCACTAGGAAACACAGCATATTATGGCTCACAAGGCTCATAAATCACTTTCAATAAATAAAACATCATAGCTCAAACCTGGCTATGTTCATTATCTCATAAAACATGCATGATTAGTACATATGATAATAGTTACATCAATTTCATGTCAGCACAATGCAAAACAATTATAACATTACTATTCAAGGGTAACACCACTATTCCATTACTATGGTTAGGAATTCCCTTTCTATTTCAATTAGGGTTATTCATCCCCTTTATTCAATTAGGACCAATGACTCACCATCTCATTGTTTAGAATTAGAGTTTCATGCTCTATAGTATAACCCAGAATTAGGGTTTCACATATACCTTCTCCTTAATTGGAATTAGGGTTTACTATTCTCATTGCATCACCCTAGATTAGGGTTTATATTCAATAACCCGAAATTAGGGTTTACTATTCACATTACATCACCCTAGATTAGGGTTTACATTCAATAACCCGAAATTAGGGTTTACTATCCACATTGCATCACCCTAGATTAGGGTTTACATTCAATAACCCAAAATTAGGGTTTACTATCCACCCCTAAATAGGTTTGATCATCAAAACATCTTGAATTAGAATTTCTCATGTCATTTCCCTAAATTAGGATCATTTCATCATCATGCATTAGGGTTTCACCTATCATTGCCCTCAATTAGGGTTAGGGTTTATTAACCTTCTTAATTAGGGTTTGTTCTTATGATTAGGGTTTCATGAACTCCTTTTCAAGAATCATACCCTAATTAGACATTCATTCATGTAGAAAGTGTTAAGACTTAACCATTACATGGTTATCATTCATGTAGGATGTCCTCTCTCTCTCATCCTTTAGAAGATGATACCTACTTTGGACCTGACTAGATTATATCAACTCCACTTGAATGAAGGTTGATTCAATGTATTATGTTATTGTTTCCATAATCGTTAAAGATTAATCATCCAAAGGGTACTAATCATCCTATCTCATTAAGGGTACAGTTATTATAATCAAACTTGGTTTATATCATGTAATGTTCAATTAAACAATTGATCCTTAATCACCTTAAGTGTCCATACGGTTTTGGTTAATCACTTCCAATTGATCTTGGTCACTTAGACCTCAAACGGTCTTGACCAATCAGACCTCAAACGGTCTTGGTTGAATTCTTGAAACTGTTTAGTAAAGTAGGTACTTGAAACCATTTGCCAAAGTTGAAGTTTGAAACCGTTTGCTATTAAGTTGAAGTTTGAAATTGTTTGCTAAAATTGAAGTTTGAAACTATTTGAGTCTTAACCAGTTTGGGATCATTTGGTCCCAAATGGTCTTAAGACCATTTTGTCCCAAATAGTCTTGAGACCGTTTGGTCCAAACCTCCTCAAAATCGAATGGACCACATATGGTCTCAACCACTCAAGTTGATTTAGGGTTTCAATGATGATTTCCCTTATCGATTGAACTCATATAACCACTCATCAATTGAACCTAACACCATACTTCAATTGAGCTTAAAAGATCATCCTTCAATTGATTTAACCCTCAATTGATCATTAATTAGGGTTTTGAATCAATTGGATTGGGGATTGAAATCAATGAACTTTCAATGTTAATCATTGTAAAATGAACTACTTTGAAATCATTGGATCACCATCTAAATTGAACATGACCTGACCTCAAACGGTCTTGAGGTCATTGGATGACCTCCAAACGGTCTTGAGACCGTTTGCCCATCACATCATCAAAATCCATGACATCCAATTAGGGTTTGGATCATTGGATTGATCATCAAATCGATTATTGATTACATTTCAACTTAGTATCTTTGGATCTTCAATTACTCAACCATACTTAACCCTAGACCTACAAATGGTCTTGAGACCATTTGGGCTCAATCACCCAAAAATCTAAGTTAACCAAATTGAATTTCAGCGCTTAACCCAATTAGGGTTTGATGATTGATGGACCTTCAACTAACAAGCCCATTGAAACTAATCAATCATATTCAATGGATCATTAACCATCATGATTATCATCAATTCTCCAAATGTTCAACTGTGTTCAACACTCTCAAATGGTTTTGAAACTATTTACTCTCAAACAGTTTGATGAAACTATTTACTCTCAAACAGTTTGAAACTGTTTGCTCCCAAACAGTTTGTGAAACTAATTGAACATATATATTGAAACCGTTTGGCCTAGAATTTCTTGGGAAAAGTGTCCAAGATGATGTCATCATAATCTTCCTTCATTCGACTAGGAACTACTGCTGTTTTCATGGAAATTGCAGCAATGAATCAAAGGAAGTTCAAAATAGAATAAAATGAACAACAATTCATGGAGAATTGAATGCAATAATAACTTTTTAGGGTTTAAGTTATATAACCCGCCTTTGAATCTGATTCCAAGATCCAAGCTCCACGGTTCTGATGGTGGATGAAGTTCTAACAACTGCCCAAGGTCCGTTCTTGAGCTTTTGGATGAAAAAGTTGGCTAGGGTTGAAAATCAAGTGAACAAAACAAAGAATCAAGCATCGATTTTGGGTTTTCACCATGAAACCAAGGTGGAAGATGACCAAAAGCTTACCAACAGGTTAGAGTCGTCCTTCTCCTGCTCCTGATCTCTCTCGTGGTCGTCCAAGGCAAGAAGAGAAAAGAAATTCCAAGAAAAGATCCTTAAGTGGGTAGGAAAAGAGATATGTATAAGGAATTTCAAGGAAAGAGAAAATGGAATTAGTTCCTTTTAATTCCAAAATTATTTCCACCACTTCCCTCTAAATTACTTGGCCACGAAGCCAACTTCATCCTCTTGCAAAACCTCTTCATTATCCAAGAATTAAAGGAAAATAAATTAAGCACCTTAACCTTATTATACTAATATCCTAATTTTAGTGGATAATAGTTTTTATTAACTTAATGTGAGTGGGCTTTCCACTCAACCAAGATCTTTTCATGCCATAGAAAGTCACAAGCTCGTATAACACTTTGCAAATTCATCCCTCAACTTTTGGTTGAAGGGATCCTCAATTAATATATTTCTTTTTGCATTAAATTGAATTAAAGTTCCATTTATGCTTAAATCTTGATTGTTTTAAAATCAAGATTATCTCTCCTCCAAGATAATTCAAATGAGGCGCCCCTCTCATTTTCTTTGCTCTAAATGATGTCAAGAATCATGAGGGATCCTCTAGAGGTGGTATTTTTCATGTTGAACCCTAGGTTTTGGGTAAATTGCATATTACACCAAAACTAGGTTTTAATGCACAAAGATTGCTCAACAAGCTCTATCTTGGTGCCTAGGCTTGTGGAAGCCATACCACTACATCATACTCACTCTTATGATGTCTCAACATCAGAGGAACATTTTATCATGTATAATTTGCAATCTGACCCCTCAACTTGGGTAATTTGCACTTTAGTCCAAAATTAACAAAATAATGTCTCAACATTATTCAAAAAGGACTAAAATTGAAATATAAGTTCCTCTTGAGCCTTAATTACTTATCAATAAATAAAAGAAAGTATCTAATCAATTTTATTAGGCAAAACACCTAGGGTTAGAACATATCCCAGGTCAGGGATGTTACATTCATATTCCTTTTTAGAATGTAATATGATCTACTGTTCAGGTGTAACTACTTAGTTTGCTTAAATTTCTTTGTCCATTAATTACATATCATTTAGCTAAATTTGCTCAACCTACCTACTATATTAATTACCTACTTTACTTACTGCTTAATAGACATTGGCGGTGAGTTATATCACTCACTAGTACATTTGGTCTCACCCATGGGTTTCCACATCTTTTATGTGGTCGTGCATGATAAGGTGGAGATCATGCAGCTGAGCAAGAGCAGTAGCTGATAAGGTTGAGTGTGTTCCTAGTCTTTTGGTTTTAGGGTCCTAGAGTCATCCTTGTACACTTAGGTCCTTAGGGGTGTTTCTGTTGTGCTTTGTATAGATGTTACCGACTCGAGGTTTTTACATGTGTGCCCTTTTTTTGTACAAATATGGCAGATGTACATGTATATATGTGAAATAGGTTATTCAAGTAATTAGGTTGATGCCAAGAATGTTTGAGAAATATGATGTAAGAACCTTGTGTTATATGACATGATATGTAGGTTTCTATAGGGGATTTATATGTAAAGGTTTTCAGCTTATGATGTTTTTAAGAATTTCGTTTTAATTTCCTGCATATTTTGGTAATCCACATGCTTAGTGTTGTTTCTGCATTTAGTTTTGAGTAATCTCACTTTGTGTGGGGTGGGGCATCACAGTTAAGGTTGGTATCAGATCTTTAGGTTCGCTGAGTCTACATGGACCTAGGACTAGGGTTTGTGTTTGTTCTAGTATCCTCCAATCTGTCTTGTAGTGACTTCTGCTTATGTAGAAGAAGGAGAAGACCTGAAAAGATGACTGGAGAACATGAAGAACACATTGCTAAGAGTGGTGTTCCTACACTAGGTGGAGGTGCAAGGAGGTAGGATGTTGAGGAGAGGGTACCTAATGCTCCCCAGTTTGACCAAGACATGCTGGAAAACCTTAGCTTTCATTCATTGTTCGGATATTTCATGGCGACGATGACACATATGGCAGACAGAATACCCATTCATCAAGTGAGAGAAGCAGTCCCCAATGTGGAATCTTTGCTCTCGTGGAATACTTTTGAGCATTGAGGTGAGTTGGAGGTGTGGATGCTGGTGCAACAGATCCAGTAGATGTAGATCTCTGGTTCACCAAGTAAGAAAATCCCCTTAAGATCCAGAGCATTCCCGAAGAAGATAAAGTAAGGCATGCATTGTATCTTTTCAAGGGGAGTGATGGACATTGGTGGGCTATAGAAGAGGGGAAAAGGCCAGATATTGGGATCGATTGGGAGGAGTTCTGACATGAGTTCATTAGTTGATACCTCCCTCAGGTGTATCTCGATGAGAAGATCAACTAGTTTGAGAGGATTCGCCAGGGATCCATGTCGATCAACGAGTATGAAGCAAAGTTTATGGAGTTGTTGAGGTTTTGTCCTCACATGGCTGCTACAGATCAGGAGAGAATCAAACATTTCGAGAAGGAGCTAAGTGCAGAGTTGACGATGCCAAAGAATCTTTGGAGAACATAGAGTGTTTTCCACATTTGTGGAATCTATTAGAAGGATAGAGAGATCTGTGGTTGAGAAACATGAGAAAGGTGCCAAGAAGAGAATGACACGGTACCAAGGACAATCGTTAGATGGATTTAAGGAGCCTAGGTTCTCTACATTACCAACACATTAGAGGTGTAGTTAACGGACACAGTGTTCGCCAAGTAAGGGTAAAAGCAACAATTTTCCACCTATCGGAGACCATAGTACAATATCTGTGTCAGTGATAGGGCCGTCTATGACACACTATGAGACAAAGACTTGCCATAAGTGTGGTCAGGTAGGACATCTGAGGCGGGACTATCGAATGAAAGGTGATGAGGTGATCCAACAGTCGAGGAAGAGCCAACAGGGCTTGAAGAGATAACAGTTTAGCAGTGGTGGAAGATGAGGTGAGGACATGTATCATAGGGTGGTTCATCTAGGCAGGCAATAGATAGGCTTTACACCTTCACTCAGCCAAAAGGAGAGGTCAACCCGTGAGTACAGACATGTCAGATGAAGTAAGTTCATTCTGATATGTCTGCTTCTACTTTTATATCTATTTTGGTCGACCAAAGTGGGAGTCTAAAGAAGAGATGTGGAGGTAGTACCCGTCTCTTTTCACTGAGGATTTTGGGGGTGAAATCCCTATTAGAGGTTTATGGCTTATAAGAACGCTGACCTAGGTTTTGGGTTAACCCTATTTTCTTTGGCTTGATTATGTGATTAGAACCTTTCTTTAATCCCTTGGGATGGTTTTGGACCTTGTGGAGAGCTTAAGTCTCCAAATTGAGCTTGTTTGGATGATGTTTGTGCCTTGTGTTCTAGTTACGGTGCAAATTGCAATTTACCCAAAGTAGGGGGTGAATGTGTAACTTGCCACCTCTATAGTTTTCCTTCTCTTTCTTTACATCATATAGATGAGAGACAAAGAAGTGGATGCTTTTTTGAGCCATGGTTGAGTGGTGGCACCCTTAGAGGTGATTAGGGTTTCTAGGGTTTGTGTGTGTGTCGACCCATGTGTATGGTGTGTCGACCTATGTTGAGACCTAGGGCTTGTTTTGTGGGTGTAATAGTTGAGACACCCTCTCTAGGTGTTGTGGTTGTGACCAAGATGGTTGTGGTTGGTCTTGGGTCAAGATATTTGCCCTTATATTGAGTATCTCGGCCTAGTATGAGTGTATGATGATCTCTTGTCTCAACTATGTTGATGCTTGGTGCTTTGTCGTGACCATGGATGGTGTTCCATGGTGGGTCGCAAGTGTGACCATGTTGGTGATCTAGGTGGTCAAGATCCAATATAGAGTGTATCACCATCTTGTGCATGCATGGCTGAGGTGGTTGCATGTGTGTTTCTTGGGTAGACAAGTGTCCCTTTGGTGCTTTAGGGTGTTGACACCTCATCTTTCACCCAACTTCTCTCCTCCTTGATATATGTATCATACCAAAACTTGAACATATTCTCTTGTTGTCCCTTTTTCAATATTTTCCTTTCCTTTTTATACTTTTTGTCCTTGATGTTTAATTAGTGGAATTTATAGTTGTTTGGTGAACATTTGTTCACTATTTGTAACAATAAAAGGGTTTATGCACAAATACCTCAGGGAAATTATATTTAAGGACCTTATTTAGGTATTCTAAACCTTAATATAACCTTTTTATGTGTTTTGAAATCATAAAATTAGCTTAAGTTTCAAATTTGGTTCGATTTGGATGTTGTTTGTGCAAGTTATGCAATTTCAGGTACATTCTGGACTTTTATGCAGTTTACCCAATTGGGAGGTTTTCTTTGCAAATTATCACCTGCATTATAATCCTTAGATATTTCCTTACCATTCTCGAGATTTTGAACCATGGGACAGCTAGTTGCACCTTGGTTTGAAGGTGTTTCTCTCCAAGGGCATTTAGGGATTACCCTCTTTATAAATGAGCTTATCTTTAAAAGCTATCAACCAATGGGGTTATTTCTTAGATTGGAGGATGGTGGGGATATCTTAGAAGTATCCATGGGATTTTAGAACCGACATTTGATATTCAAGAAGCCTCCATGAGCCATCCTCTTGCATGGACATGCAGCCCTAGGATAAGGACACATGGAAAGTCCCATAGACACCTCATGCTTGCTCCCTTCTTTATAAAACCATATCCACCCATTTCCACCTCCCAATTAGAAAACTCTTGCTCACCTTCTCTTTCCTCCAGATTAGAGCATCGTTCCTACTATCCTTGGCCATGAAGGTGCTGTCCCAAGGTAAAAGAGTGTGCTTACCTTGGTGAAGATGGCTCCTAGGGTTCCAATTTGCTCTATTTAGGGTTTCTAAAGCCCCTTCTTGGTGATTTTGACCAAAACTAGTAATTTTCCTCCTTTCCTTCCCTATTTTCATGTTTTTAGTCTTCCTAACACCTTATTCTAGATCATAACCATGACCTTTCATGGCGAAACCACATCTAGAGACCTTAAACACCTCATCTTCATGTTCTTTTGCTAGGGTTTTTCACCTCTAAAGTGGAGAAGGTACTTCTTGCTCGAGATAGGAGCTTTTTGGAGAAACCAGCCTCTCTAGATCAAGAACCTTGCTACTGGAACCTATACACCTTCCTAGAGGTGAGTTTTATAACCCCCTTCTCATATATTGCTTACTACATGCTTAAAACTCATGCTTCTATGATTAAAATCGATGATCTCCATCTCTATTTACCATGTTCTTCTGGGGTTTTGGTTTCTTATTGTTTTACCTTCTCTAAAAGATCTAGTTTGGTTACCTATGCATCTCCAACCCTGATCTTGGGTCAAATGGTGTTTTATATATATATCTCTCTCTATCTCTATCTCTATCTCTCTCTTCCTCTCTCTCACAAGGATTTCTGACTTGCCATTTAGTGATTGGTTCAAATTGAAAAATCCATATCTTTTAATCTTCTTATCCATATTTGACAAATAAATATGTTTTGGAATTGAAAAATTAATATCTATATAATAAAATATTTTTAAGGTCTGATTTTGAGTTTTGACGAAGGGTATTTTTTGAAAATGAATTTAATGCATAAAATCCATAAAAATTCCATCTCAATCATCATAACTGCAAAATTAACATAAAAATATGTTTTCTTGATCAGGAGAACCTAATAAGTTCATTGGTGAGGTTTTTATAATCTAAATCCGAGCTTTTCTAAAAGTTCTAAAATTAGGGTTTCTATACATAAAATGTGCATTATGTACTCTAATACATGTTAGTACATTGAAAATAGGCAAAGTGGAACTCAAACTCAATTAAAGTGGTGAAAGTTAGTAATTGATATTAGTTAGACATATATGTGCATTCCTTACAACCTATGTTGGGATAATTGCAATCAAACCCTATATTTCCCTAATGAGGCTTTAATGAACCCTGTTTATTGTTTTCATGATTCTCTTGTTAAATTTCCTTAAAATCGGTAATGATATTCTTTTTCTTGGGTCTTGTACCCCACTATCATGTTTCAAATATATGATGCTTTTACTTGCCATGATTTCTTTTCTAGCATGTTGATTTTATGGATTATTTAGCTATAATAGTGGTACTTATGTACAACCACCCATAGATAGGGCATGTATTAATTCACCCCGTGGAATGTCTTATTCTCCCCCATAAAAATATGTGTAGGTGACTGGGAATGTATTAATTCTCCCCTCACCTATAAGTTGAGGTCCGGTAGGTGCCTCAACCCTACTTAGTTAAGGTAGTCATAATAATCATGCATGCAAAACTTTGTATTTTTTTTCTTGATATGGCAAGCATCTATCTAATTATGCCTCATACTCTTTTTCTCTTCATCTTATGATGAAATCTTAGCCTTTACTTTCATGTTATTTCCTTAACTTTTGTTCTTGTTAATTATTTGACACATACCTTGTTTTTCTCTCTCTTGCTGGTTGATTTCGCAACCACCCAAGTTTAGATCGAGGTGTTGAACATGACCAAGGAGAAAATAGCTTCCAACATGGACCTAGCTCTTGGAGATGTTGCTTGGAGACAAATTTGAAGTAGTTTAGACTTCCCTCTACTTAGATACTTATGTTGCATCATACATGTAAACCCTTGTGGGATATTATGATGTACTTTTGTAATCTTTTATGAAAATTGAATATAGTCATTTGTTTAGTTCTGCTGCTACACTTTGGTTGTGTTGAATACCATTTATTGAAATTTGAAAATTTTACACTTATTCCAGCATACCTTTGATTGTGTTCGGAATGGATGTTTTATTCTTCAAATTTTTAGTAGGAAGTGGATCCCCTTTCGGTTCCCACTTCCTTACAATATGGTATCAAAGCCCATGGTAGTCGGAATCTGACTATTTCAAATTTGTCTCCCTAACTGTATTCTTTTGGCTAATATAGTTCCTCTTTAAGTGACATGTTTGTCTTATAATTGATCTATGGTACACTTGAGATTATGAAAGATTAATTTAGGATCATAAGATTTTCAAACTAGAAACATGTTTAGTTAACCATAATGTGATGGGCCTATTAGGTAGGTATTAGGGTATAAGTTGAAAGCAAAGGTGTCTAGAAAGGATTAGGGTTCGGGGGCTGGCAAGATTTTCCTCCACACCACTAGCTTGGTTTATGAGGACTCCTGAATCCATATGATACATGTCTGGCCTGAGCTAATATTGACTATCCAAAATAGCATGCCTATAAGTAGTAGTAGCCTTAGGCACCTAAGTTGGATACTCTTGAGAACCTAATATGTTGACCTTGTCTTTCAGGTGCAATGACTTGTTTGAGGATGAATACCTAATATAGTTCCCTTATGTCCCTTAGAACAACATGTTTGGATAGTCTATCCCTAATAACCTAGACTTTAAAGTTTGGTGTTTAGTAAGCAATCACAGTGGGCAGTGGAAGCATGACAGATCTTGTACATGGTTTAGTTAGACTCACCATTTTAGCTCTAGATTAGTTTGGATTGGTAGGTCAAACCTTTTATGGGGTGGAGAGTAGTTGGGTTTATGATGTTTGGGTAGTTAGATTTCAAGGATGAAATCCTTTTTAAGGGGATGGAGTCCTGTAACATATTAAAATCTAGCTATACTGACTCTAGAAACCCGAATTCCATGTTTAGGAGGATAGTTTTCTTGGATCCTTAGTTTTGACCAAACAAGTTATAGTTGTAACCCCACATGCTTGTTGTTATCCTAAAGAACATATATCAGTCATCTAATAAATAGTTAATATGTTTGAACCATAATGAATATCTAACGCACATAATATGAGTAACTCACATATTAATACTAATAGTATGAACACATGATTCTAAACATGTCTTAGACCAATAAACCCTAATGATTTGATGATAAAGATAATTGTAACCTAGTCTTGGACTGAATGTATAGTAAGAATTTATAGATGAAGAATAATGATCAAATTGACCCAAACTCTAAGTTGTAATCATATAACCTTAACCTATACATCCTTAATGACATTCTTGATGCATTAGTGACATTAGGTGTCATAATCAGGTAACATACTTTAATACACACAAATGATATACAATCACCTAACCCTAGATTAATACATATATATATCAAGTCATCAATATGATATGTATATCACCTTTTTCACTAATACACACCTAATTAATCACCTAATCATTACTTTATATGTGAATCAAATCATTAATATGTAATATGCCCCACCTTGATCACTAAAATAAATATAATGACTTCAATATGGATAAGAAGTAATTGGATTCACATAAATGTGCATAATCAATAATAAGAAGTGAATAAATATGAGAAAGAATAATGATGGCATTAATGTAAAAAAAGTTATAAGTAATTAATGTGACATTATTTGGATTAATTGTATCAAATGCATAAATTGTCTTATTTCATACAAAATATTCTGATATAATTCAATAAGGTGAAAATGGAGTCTAAAAACAAATTATTAAAGATAATGATCAGATATAATAATGCATATTGAGATAATTGAGTAAACTCTAATTGTGCTAAAAATCATAATGAGGTAAATAAGAAATATGTATGGTTTCAAGCATAATAGTGAAATATAAATCTTTTAAATATAATGAGACACACTTAAAAGAATAATGAGGATGATGTAATGTCATAATGGATATAATGATGATAATCCAAAAATGTTAAAAAGAAATCGTAAAAGTGGAACCATTTTTGATCCATGACAACTAGACCTATGAGGAGTTTCCTGTAAAGAATTTGAACTCCCAAGTTAAACAAAAATAAGGAGTTTGAGTTAGTGATAGTTTTTTTGGAAGTTTTATGGTTTGGAGGAAATAACCTGGGAGTTAAAGATGAGATGTTACATACTCACCCTCCTCTCTTTGCTTGTGATTTTGAGGACAAAATCTTCTTTAAGGGTTGGAGTGTTGTAACATACTAAAACTTGAACATATTCTCTTGTTGGCCCTTTTCCAAGATTTTCCTTTCCTTTCTATCCTTTTTGTCCTTGATGTTTAATTAGTGGAATTTGTAGTGGTTTGGTGAACATTTATTCACTATTTGCACCAGTAAAAGGGTTTATGCACATATACCTCAGGTAAAGTATATTTAAGGACCTTAGTTAGGTGTTCTAAACCTTAATATAACCTTTTTATGTGTTTTTAAATCATAAAACGAGCCTAATTTCCAAATTTGGTTTGATTTGGATGTTGTTTGCGCAAGTTATGCAATTTTAGAGACATGTCAGACTTTTATGCAATTTACCCAATTGGGAAGTTTTTATTTGCAAATTATCACCTGCATTATAATCCTTAGATATTTCCTTACCATTCTTAAGATTTTGAACCATGTGGCACCTAGTTGCACCTTGGTTTGAAGGTGTTTCTGTCCAAGGGAATTTTAGGGATTACCCTCTTTATACATGAGTTTATCTTTAAAAGCTATCAACCAATGGGGTTATTTCTTTGATTGGAAGATGGTGGGGATGGCCTAGAAGTCTCCATTTGATTTTAGAATCGACATTTGATATTCAAGAATCCTCTATGAGTTGTCCTCTTGCATGTCCATGAAGACCTAGGTTAAGGACACATGGAAAGTCCCATAGACACCTCATGCTTGCTCCCTTCTTTATAAAGCCATATCTACCCCTTCCCACCTCCCAATTTGAAAACTCTTTATCTCCTTATCTTTCCTCCAGCTTAGAGAATCATTCCTACTCTGTTTGTCCATGAAGGTGTTGTCTCAAGGTAAAGGAGGGTGTTTACCTTGGTGAAGAAGGCTCCTTGGGTTCCAAATTTTCTCTATTTAGGGGTTCTAAAGCTCCTACTTGGTGATTTCGACCAAAACTAGTAATATTCCTCCTTTCCTTTCCTATTTTCATGCTTTTAGTCTTCCTCCCACCTTCGTCCAGGTCGGAACCATGACCTTCCATGGTGAAACCCCACCTAGAGCCCTTAAACACCTCATCTCCATGTTCTCATATATTTCTTATTACATGCTTGAAACTCATGCTTCTATGATTAAAATCGAAGATCTCCATCTCTATTTACCATGTTCTTATAGGGTTTTGGTTTCTTGTTGTTTTACCTTTTCTAGAAGATATATTTTGGTTACCTATGCATCTCTAACCCTGATATTGGATCAAATGGTATTCTCTCTCTCTCTATCTCTCTCTCTCTTCCTCTCTCTCGCAAGGATTTCTGACTTGTCATTTCCTGATTGGTTCAAATTGAAAATTTCATATCTTTTAATCCGCTTATCCAAATTTTACAAATAAATATGTTTTTGAATAGGAACATTAACATCTATATTATAAAAATATTTTCAAGCTCTATTTTATAGGTTTGATGAAGGGTGATTTTTTGGAAAATGAATTTAATGCATAAAATCCATAAAATTTTCATCTTAATCATCATAACTCCAAAATTAACATAAAAATAGGTTTTATTGATTAGGAGAACCTAATAAGTTCATTAGTGAGGTTTTTAGAATTTAAATTTGAGTTTTGCTAAAAGTCCTAAAATTAGGGTTTCTATACATTAATGTGCATTATGTACTCTAATACATGCTAATACATTGAAAAAAGGAAAAGTGGAACTCAGACTCAATTAAAGTGGTGAAAGTTATTAATTGAAATTAGTAAGATAGGTATGTGCATTTTTTACACCCTCTATTGGGATAATTGTAACCAAACCATATATTTCCCTAATGAGGCTTTAATGTTAACCAAGGAGAACATAGCTTCCAACATGGACCTAGATCTTAGAGATGTTGCTTGGAGATAGATTTGAAGTAGTTTAGACTTCCCACTACTTAGATCCTTATGTTGTGTCATACATGTAAACCCTTATGGGATATTATGATGTACTTTTGTAATCTTTTATGAAAATTAAACATAGTCATTTGTTTAATTCCATGCTACACTTTGGTTGTTTTGAATACCATTTATTGAAATTTGAAAATTTTACACCTATTCCAGCTACCTTTGAATGTGTTCGGAATGGATATTCTTCAAATTTTTAGTAGGGAGTGGATCCCCTCTCGGGTCCCACTTCCTTACATTATATAAATCCTTTTCTCTCCATGCAAGTGACCCCTTTCGGCCCTTATCATTCTCCTTCCTTGTTTTGTCATCCTTGGAGCCTTGAGGAGCAATGATTTCTATTTTGGAGCTCTTGGTGGATAGACTTCTCTTGCATGTGGTGTGTGTGGTGATCCTTGGTCATCTTCTCCTTAAACTATGTTTTGACATGATGGATGTTCTTGAGAAGAGAGCTCCTCATCACAAGGGTAATTGGCCATGTTTTGACAAGGTGACACCCAAGTGAGAGGGAGTTTCTCCTCTCTTTTTTCCTTTTTTTTGGTTCGGCCTAGGGTTCTTTCTTACCCTTTTCTTGATAAATCTATGACATTGGTATCTTCTTCTTTTTGAGGGGATCGTGTGGCTGAGAGTGGAGATTTTGGTGGAGCTTCAACATCTTTGGTGATCGTGTATTTGGAGCTATCATCCTTGGAGTGATCTTCCTTAAGGCGCGTTATGTAACTCTTAACCTTCTCTATTGATGCACTTTGCCTGTATGTATGTTGATGTTTTCTCTCTATAAACATTCCCTTAACATTCTAGTAAATGATTCTAAGCCCTAGGACTTTCTTGATGTTAAAACCATGCTTGGTTTGAAAGTAATCTGAAACCCTAGTTTTGTACCCGATTTTGGTGATTTTGATGAAATGGTGGTTTTCCTCTATCTCTTGATCTTTGTCTTGATAACATGCATGATGGATGAGTTTCTTGATGTTCCATGAAGTTTAAACTCTATTTTTATGGTGCCAAATGTGATTTTCTCTCTCTTGTACAAGGGTCTTTCATGAAGTTTTCATGATTCAATTTTTGGAGTTTTGATGATCGATTTTCATGAGGTTTTCTTCTCCATGTTGATGATGGATTTCTTGGGTGTGTTTTTCTATTTTTTCCATGGAGACCTTATATTTTAATCATGGTTAATCCCTGGTTTGTTTTTGTTCTCTAACTTTGGTGGTAGCTTGACCTAAGTGGTTGTTACACCTTGCTTTGTCTTGGGTCGCAACACTTTGATTTTGGGTCAAGGTAGCTGACCTTGTGGAGGTTGCAAAAAGTACAATGGAGTATCTCTCTCGCACAAAGCCTATCTCACTCATAAAGACATTTTTATTAGTAAACAAGAGAGACGAGGCTCTACGTGTACAAAATCACTCAACTATAGCTAGGTGCAAGGTAGGAAAACTTTAGATGAAGCCTAAGGATCTCGATTTATAGTTGAGGATGTCCACTAGTCACTAGAAGTATTTGGGAACAAAATCTAGTGATTGGGTGTTGTAGAAGATCTATTTTTGATATTTGCAATACTTCAATGGTTAGAATCACTTTTTCTACACACTCCATACAGTGCAGTCGGTCGCATTTCTATAAAGAAAACCCGGTCGATAACACTATGCAACAAAGCAAATTTGAATTATCAGTCAAGTTTACCCCAGATGAAACATGGTCGACGGATTAAATTTGATTTGGTCAGTTCATGGTGTTAGTTGAGTATGTCCTAAGGAAACTTGGTCGACTGTAACATTCCCCAAAATCCATCAAGGGTGTCGGTCAAGTTTATCAAGGATGAAACTCATCCCACGAAACTCTCTGTAATAAATTTTGGAAATTATCTTTAGAGTGATTAAACATTTAGTCTGAGAGCTCTCGGCTTTTTCTGAGCTTGATTACAAGTCATAGCATCAATAGAAATGATTACAAAAATTGTCCTAAGGGTTTAAGGGCACTTTCCATAAAAGTTCATTTGTGTTGACTTTGGCTTGTATTTGATCAAACTAGGGCTTTATTGAATTGATCCCTTTCATGTACCTAATACCTAAAATGAATCTCAAAAAGACATATTAGATACATATGAATGGAATGGCTAAGTCATCATCAAAATATGGACAATCTATAACTATTAGGTTAACATTCTCCCCCTTTTTGAAGTTGACAAACCATTCCTCAACATATTGAAAAGGACTTATAATGTAAAGTTTTACCTTGTGAATTGTAAGGGGATACATGAATGAACAATAGAAATTGGTCCCCCTTAATCCACACTTACCTTTTCCTATAGTTAGTTTGTTAAAAAAGCATAATCATAGAACATATATACTATTGAGTCCTCTTACATGGTCGCATGATATTTCTAGAGAATAAACTAGAAAAGGATCACAATTAAATATGCACTTTATCTCATATCTCCCCAATTGTGACATCCCGCTATCACACAGAAAACAAAATTCCATGTGAAAACGTGTGGAACCTCCATAAACCACATATTACCAAAAACACGGGTTAATTAAAATTGATTGCGGAAAGAAGATAATGAAGAAACTATTACATCCAGATCCTTATCATGCAAGGAAACATGTTATATAAATATACATAATCCTTGATATATGTCCACAGCTCATAGGACCTAACTGTCCCATAGGCACAAAGAGTTCACCACATGTTTATATACATAATAGGCCATATTAGGCCAACAACAGGATAAACAAGCTACATCAACTATACATCGTGAAACGTCATCAAAGCACCTCCAAGGACCTGAGAGTACAGGGATGACTCTAGGACTCTACTAAAAAATTACCAAAATAGTAGCATATCCATCCCTTGCCTCCTACTGTTCTTCTTGCTGCTCGGCTGCAACCTCACGACCACCACCACGTCTAGCACGATCACCTAAAAAGGGTTTAAAACTAGTGGGGTGAGACACACAGTCCCAGCGAGAAACATAACTCCCCGCCGAACTATAAAACTTCAGAAAAGCTAGAACATATAAAGCAGATAACTGATATAAGCAGATCATATATGTAGTATACTGAACAGAACTAACTTTATCAACAAACCAAGATATCCGGGAGGCATATAACCAGATATTTCTTATGGAACATGATTGACAATACAAGTTATATAAGAACTTATCATAAGATATGAGGAACATGTAATTAACTACAAGATATAACTAGGGCAACTATACAAGCAAGGCCTCAACCAATGTTCCATGTTTTTCCCTAAGCAATATATACTATACGGCTGGATTACTAACGTGGAAAATTATCGCACTAACAAACTCACTCGGGGTTGAAATCCCCGAGCTTTTACTAAAACCTCATGCAATAATACCACCTGCAAGCAGACAGGTCTTATCGCAGTATAGTTAAGGATTGAATCCCAAAGAACAACATTTTTAAGAATCTTTGTCAGTCAAATCTAGCTCAGGTAAGACTAATATTTAGAACGATTGGTTGGTTTGTGGTTAATTAAACTAAATGTTGGAAAGTAAAGGAACAAAATTAAAGTTGGGTCTAGATTAAATGATATGGAATTGCTGGGATGGTACTGGGTTTCACCACCACTACACGTGCAAACACGTCCAAACATCAAACATCCAGGCAAGATATAACCATCCAAATGGAGCTGCTGCAAAACACCCCATACGGGCGTTAGGCTTGTGTAAGCATCACCTTAGGTATCAGATGTCTCATCACCATCTGATTCATATACTTACGGCTCCAGAGATACAACATCCAACTAAGGTTGTGGGCCCCCTATATAGGTGTTAGGCACACAGAAGCATCACCATAGGCTAGATGGCTCATCCCCTCATGGATCACACTTATGACCTCAAGGAATCCTATCAAAAGTTCTCTATAAGGAGTCAACCGCACTAATCGACAAGCAAGCATATGATTAATCTACAAGCAAACATTGATGTTTAAAAAAGAAGATGCAAAATCCAACTAAGGCTGTGGACCCCCTATATAGGTGTTAGGCACACAGAAGTGTCACCATAGGCTAGATGGATCGTCCCCTCACGGATCATACACTTGCGACCTCAAGGAATACCATTATATTTATAGTTTGGGAGTCAGCCTCGTTAAACGACATCCTACCCTACATATAGAAAAACTCGCAACATAGGGAAGAACAAGATGAAAGCAAGTAGGTAACCAAACTACTAGCATGGACGATTAGCAATAAAATGGAAAGTTACATACATTGCCATGGAAAGTTTAACAAGAGAACATGCTTGCATGGGCAGCGGGGCTAGTCCTCGCACCCCAGCGAAAGGAACTACTCGCTCATGATGCGAGAAACAAGAAGGATAAGAAAGAGAGAGGAATCCACCATGAGCATGATGCAGAAGGTAGTCGCAGCCCAGTGAAGATGATGCAGTCTTCTACGTCGTGTCGGAGCAGATCTAGAAGAATGAGGGACGCCAAGACAAACCAGGCAGTCTTTCTCACTCCTCCTTTCTTCTCTTCTTAGTGTCCTTGATTTGTAGTAGGAACGACAGGTGAAGTGGCAGTGTGGACGGAACTAGATTGGACCTATGTATAGGAAGCCTGTCAGCATCCCGGAACCGATGCCCAAATGGGGACCCTACTGGTCCTATTTATAGGCACCAATCTGGCCCTCATGCTTTTGGTGTGATTTTAGTCCAAACGGTCTTCGAGATATTTTGTGCCCAAACGATGTACTAAAAATCTCCTTCAAACGGTCTTGGTAAATCATACGGTTTTCTTTTCATACGGTCTTTACTTTGGCTATTCAAACGGTCTTCATACTGACTTTGGGTCATCCGGTTTGCATGTAAATGGTCTTCACGTATGCAGCAAACAGTTTTGCTACTGCCTTTTCCATTCGGTTTGCGAGTAAACGATTTAAACCAAATGACCCAAACGGTCTTCGCAGAATGCATGAATTCGGTCTTCACGTGAGTGACTCATTCGGTTTTCATGCATTGCATGTTGATTTGGTTTGCTTGACCGCTACTTAGCAAATGGTCTTCATTGCTTCCTCCATTCGGTTTGCATTGCTCATTCAGTTTAGATCAGTAGTTGTCCAAACAGTTTGGACGTGTTCAGTTTTCTCCATGCATGTGCCCAAACAGTTTGCATGCTTCAGCAGCAAACGGTTTCCAACATTGCTCACTTGGTCTTCACTCCTTGCTCATTCGGTCTTCACGTGTACAACAAACGGTCTTAAAGCTTAGAGCAGCAAACGGTCTTGAAGCTTAGAGCAGCAAACGGTTTCAATATTAAACGTTTTGCACATAGCTGCATTAAATGGTCTCGCAGACCGGGACTCCCCAAACGGTCTCGCAGACCAGAACTCCTCAAACGGTCTAGCAGATCCAGCTCCAAACGATCTTGATGTGAACATGTCCATTCAGTCTTAAGACCATATGGATGAAACCATTTGGTGAGACCTAATGGATGAAACCGTTTGGTGAGACTGAATGGATGAAACCATTTGGTGAGACCAAATGGTTGAAACCCAGGATGAGAAAGGTGGGTCCTACTCAAAATGGTTTGATTGTTAAACCTTGTCAAGGCCTGCATCAAATTATCATAAATTCAGTTAAAATCATGATAGTTGGACCAGTTAAGTAATTTTGCACATATTGATATTTAGTAAATGAAATTGAATGCATTGAGTCGAAATGAGCCCAAGACGGTAATTGAATTCCATGATGAATATGCATTCATCAAAATACCCCAAACTTAAACGTTGCTCGTCCTCGAGTAATACAAAATCTAAAATAGTCACCAAATGAATACTTTCCGATCATGTGATTGCCTCATCTTCCCATCACGATTCTTTTTTTCTGCTCAGTATTTCAACCTCCTGAGACCACTAAACACATCTTACCATATCTTCGTTCCTGAGTTCACTTTCCAATATCACTTCCTCCTCACTTTTTCCAACAACAAACATGTCAAAGAGTTTTGTAAGAGTCCAGAGATACCCACAGAATGACAAATGTGCATTCGATATGACACTGGTGTTTTTCAGGGGATAGAAGGCTTTTATTGTGCCTTTAGGTAGAAAAGGGAGTGAAGGGTGGTATGGAAGGAAGAAGTAAATCTCTCCTCTATTTGACTCGATATTTTTATTATTTTTGCAATTTCGTTTATTGCATTTTTTGTGTGAATCTCTCCTCTATTCGACTCAAGATTGCATTTCTTTTATTGTGTGCTTTGGCATATTTTTGTTTGCAAATCTCTCCTCTGTTCGACTCGATATTGCATTTTTTTTGTGGTATGCCCCTATTAATTTGTGAGGGGTATGGAAGAATTGGATAAATAGGGGGAAGTGGTGTGCCACCCCAAACTTAGGGTTTGGCACTATTTTGGCTATTTGGTTTCTTTTTTATGGATGGAGGGGTACGAAGATGATAGAAGAAGTGTAGAAGAGAGTTCAGATCAGAATGCAACCCGATTTACAATTTCGTGCATCGGGTCATTCTCTTTATCATACTCTACTCAGATAATGATTTGATGAGGATCCAGTGGGGATTCCATGTTATTGTTCCACTAGTCAGTTAGGAAGCATGACGTGTTTGATCCCTATCAGTTTGACAGACACTTGTCATTTTTGCATAAGTATCATGATGTTAGGAATCATAAGCTTCACAAGATGATTTCAATCAAAAGGCTGGTTTTTAGAAGAAGGTCCTTTTGAGGATCTGCTTCGAATAAGGGACGTATAGTGATTCAAAATGCATAAAGAATGAAATGAAAAAATGTCAAAACTTCATCTGGTATCTGTTCAAATTTCTTTTGAAAGCTTTAAAATTTTTGAAAATTTTTTATTTGAAAATTTGAAAAATTAGGTTAAAATGCAACGATGAAAACTTAAGTCTGATTTAGATGGGTGAAGGTAGAAAGTAGAATACGTACCACCCCAAACTTAGAAATTTGCTTGTCCTGAGAAAATCCTAAATCTGAGATGGAGGGGAAAGTTTATGCTATTTGGACAACTAGATGTTGGTGTGTTCCAATCAGCGCATTTCCTCCATCTAAAAATCTCAAACATAAAGACCATTCAGAACTCAAAATGGCATCTCACGATACAATTTTATTTGGCATAAAACTAAATACAAATTTATTTATCGGGTTGCCTCCCGACAAGCGCCTTTGTTTTACGTCGATGGCTCGACTTGATTCCTTCAACTTCTATGGCAAATTTGTTGGATTAGAGAGATCCATCATCGTTTCAGAGCATGTATTAGCAGAGGTGAAGCATCTCTTCAATCGTTGACCATTTGCCACAAATTCACCCGTCTTTTCATTCCATAAAGAGAAAGCACCATGTGGGTAGATGCTCTTGACAATATAAGGTCGGACCAGCGGGAGCGGAGTTTTCCTGGGAATAACTTCAAACTTGAGTTGAATAGCAGAACTTGGTCTCCCACTTGTATGTCTTTTCTTTTCAAATGTCCATCGTGCTAAAGTTTTGTGCATTCTTTGTAGATTCGTGCATTCTCATAAGCTGTCATCCTGAGTTCCTCCAGCTCCTGGAGTTGTAGAATCTTGGCTTGGCCTGCTTTCTTCATGTCAAAATTCAGTTGTTTAATTGCCCACCATGCCTTGTGTTCCAGTTCGACTGGTAGGTTGAAAGCCTTTCCATATATTAATCAAAAAGGTGTAGTCCCGAGGGGAGTTTTATAAGCAGTTTGATAGGCCCATAATGCGTCGTTGATTTTCACTGACCAATTCCTTCCGATTGCGGCCTACAATTTTTTTCAGAATAGCCTTGAGTTGACGGTTAGAAACCTCTACCTGTCCACTTGTTTTTGGATGGTAGGGCGAGGCTACCTTGTGCGTTACACCATACTTTCTCAATAATGCCTCAAAGCTTCTTTCTAGAAAGTGTGACCCTCCGTCAGATATCACAGTCTATGGTACTCCAAAACGGGGGAAGATAATATATTTGAATAATTTGATGATGGGTATGGAATCACTAGAGATGGTTGGTATGGCTTCAACCCATTTTGAGACGTAGTCTACCGCCACTAGGATGTAAGAAAATCCATGAGAAGATGGGAATGGACCCATGTAGTCCACCCCCCAAACATCGAATATCTCTACTTCCTACCACATATTCAGTGGCATCTCATCTCTCTTTGTTATATTTCCATATCTTTGACATTTGTCACATGATAGGACAAAGCATGGGAATCTTAGGATATGGTTGGCCAAAAGAACCCACATTGCAAAACTTTTATAGCAGTTTTCTTTGAACTCATATGACCTCTGAATGGGCCAGAGTGATAGTGTTCTAGAATAGATTGAGCTTCTTCCTCAACAATACATCATCTGTAAAGACCATCTGCACATAGCTTAAAGAGATATGGCTCATCCCAGAGATATTGCTTCACATCATGCATGAATGTCTTCAGTGCATTCCTGGTGCATAGGGGATGAATAACCCCAGCAGCAAGGTAGTTCACATAATCTGAGTACCATGGTGTGGCTTTTGAGACCTTCATCAGTTGGTCATCCAGAAGGGAATCATTGATCAGAATATTCTCAGTATCCAGAGTGTGGATGCGACTGAGGTGGTCTACTATAACATTCTCTGTACCCTTTTTATCACTGATCTCTAGATCAAATTCTTGTAATAGGAGAATCCATCAAATTAGTCTGGGTTTCACATCTTTCTTAGCCAAAAGGTAACATATGGTAGCGTGGTCTGTGTAGACAATGACCTTTGAACCAATTAGGTAGGATATGAACTTATCAAAGGCATACACGACTGCCAGAAGTTCTTTCTCAGTAGTAGCATAATTCCTCTGAGCTTCATCGAGGGTCTTTGATGCATAATAGATCACATAATGTTTCTTTTCTATACATTGGCCCAAGACAGCACCCACAGCATAATCGCTTGCATCACACATAATTTCAAAAGGATGGTCCCAATCGGGAGCTCTAATGATGGGTGTGGTTGTAAGGGCATGCTTCAGTTTGTTGAAACTTTTAACACATTCTTTGTTAAAATCGAATTCAGCATCCTTTAGTAACAAATTTGTCATCGTCTTGGTTATCTTTGAGAAGTCCTTTATAAACCATCTATAGAAGCATGCATGACCAAGGAATGCTCGAACTTCCTTTACATTAATAGGGATGGAGAGCTTGGATATCACTTCAATCTTGGCTTTATCTACTTCAATTCCTCAATTACTGACCCTATGGCCGAGGACAATGCCTTCCCTTACCATAAAGTGACACTTCTCCCAATTTAGCATGATATGTGCTTCTTCACAACGTTTGAGAATGAGGGAGAGGTGTTTTAGACATGAGTCAAAAGAATCTCTATATACAAAAAAATCATCTATGAAAACTTCCATAATGGTTTCGGTGAGACCGGCGAATATGGCAGCCATGCAACGCTGGAAAGTTGCAGGTGCGTTACAGAGGCCAAACGACATTCTTCTAAATGTGTATGTTCCGAATGGGTAGGTGAAAGTAGTTTTCTCCTGGTCATCTGGATGTATAGGTATTTGATAGAATCTAGAGTAACCATCAAGATAACAGAAATATTCTTGATGGTTCAGCCGCTCTAATACTTGATCAAGAAAAGGCATTGGAAAATGATCTTTTCGAGTTGCCTTGTTCAACTTCCTATAATCAATGCACATCCTCCACCCTGTGACTGTTCGGGTGGGGATGAGTTCATTGTTTTCATTTCATATTACAGTTGTTCCACCTTTCTTTGGGACTACATGCACTGGGCTCACCCATGGTGAGTCTGATATCAGATAGATAATTCCAGCGGTGAGCAATTTAATGACCTCTTTACGGACTACCTCCTTCATATTTGGATTCAGTTTCTGTTGATGTTCAATAGTTGGCTTGTGATCTTCCATCATAGGGATCTTGTGCATACACATTGCTTGACTAACCCCAGTGAGGTCATTAATTTTGTAGCCAATCGCTTTCTTCCTCTCCTTCAATTCTTTTAGGAGTTTATCTTCTTGTTTGGTCGTAAGATCGGAATTTATTATTACTAGACAAACCTTGAGGTCATCCAAAAACACATACTGTAATCCCTCAGGTAGGGGCTTCATTTCAGGGGCTTCTGGTTTTTCGCATGTTTCTTCAGTAGCTTCCTCAGCTTTGAGTTCCTCACAAGTGGCCTCAACATCTTCTTTTGCAGAGTCGAGGGATTCGATGCAATCCTTTACTTGTTCGTCAATAGGTTCATCAACTGATGGATCTGTTAGAGTGACTTATAATGGATCGTCTGATTCATGATTCTCTTGAGTCATAAGTGACATCTGCTCTATGCAATCAATGAGATAGACTTCTTCTTGCATACTTGGTCTTCTCATGCTTTCAAAAACTTTAAATTCAAGAGTTTCCTTGCCTAATCTAAGCAGCATGGTTCATGCTTCAACGTTAATTAGAACTCTTGCATTGGTGAGGAACAGATGTCCAAAGATGAGAGGATATCTGGCGTCCTCTTTTATGTCCATGATGACAAAGTCACACGGAACATAGGAATCTTTTCCTACCTTGACAGGTACATCCTCAATAATTCCTAACGGGCATTTTATCAAATTGTCTGCGAGTTGTATGTTCATGCCAGTTGGAAGAAGTTTAGCAAACCCTAGACTTTTTCAAAGGCTGAGTGGCATGATGGAGATGCTAGCACTAAGATCTGCTAGTCCTTTCTTGCATGAAGAATCGCCAATATGGCAGGAAATCCCAAAAGATCTTGGATCTTTCTGCTTCTTTGGCATCTTACTCTGAATGATCTGTGAATTGGTTTTAGCTAACTTGACTATCTCATATTCTTTAGTTATATATTTCCTGGTCAGGAGTGACTTTAAGTACTTTGTCCAAGCTGGTATCTCAGCCAGTGCATCCAAAAAGGGTATATCAACATGAAGTTTCTTCATAGCTTCTTTAAACTTATTGAATCGAGTATCAAGCTTGGTTTGCCTTAAACGAGCAGGGAAAGGTATATGAGGCTTGTATACGGGGATATCAGGTTCTGGTGTTTTAGTTTCTTCATCAATAGGTTTCTCAGGACTTCCCTTATCTATCGTATCGTTGGTTATTGATTCTTTTGGTTGAGACTCAGGTGTTGTTGATTCTTGGTCAATCCCAGGTTCATCCTCTTCTATAATAACCACAGGTGTCTTGATAGGATGATCACAATAATCTTTTCCTGGCCTAGTGGTGACTGCCTTCAATTGTTTAGGATGCTTAGGATTATTCTTGGGTTGGCCAGCAAAAACCCCAGCTGGTGGCTTAATGTTAGTTGCAAGTTGAGCTAGTTGAGATTCAATAGCCTTATGTTGTGCTTGCTGGTTAGCTATCAAGGTTTGTTGGTTAGCTATCATATTCTACTGTGACTGTAACATCTTCTCAATGGTTGTCAATTTGTCATCACATGAGAGGGGAACAACTTGTTGTCCTTGACGTTGATTAAGATTCTGGTACTGAGAACTATTTTGATAGTTATTGAAGTTCCTATTCTGAAAGTTTCCCTTGAAATTTCCTTGATTTCCAAAATTCTATTGTTGATTATGCTGGAATCCTAGTGGGCCTCATGGTTGATTGTTCGAACCAAATTGATGCGATTTTACTGCTCCTGAAGGATTTCCATATTGAAAACTAGGGTGGTTCCTATTCTGACTCGGATTGTAATATCCTTGACCAGGGATGGTGTTGATAGCATTAAGATTTTCCATTTAACTATTATCTCCTTGTCTGCATGTGTTGCTTAGAACAACATCGTAAAGAATATTGCATGCCAAGGTGGAATGATCGCTACTTTTGCATGCTTCACAGAACAGTGAGGCAGACTTAATCTGTTCTTGTTGTTGAGGGGGTGAACATCCTCTTCCAAATGCAGTAAGGGATGATTCAATATGGTCTTGCTTTGCAACTAAGAGTTTGAGGGTTTCATCGATAGCCTTGAACTCGAGAGTAGCTTCAGCCATAGCTACTTTCAACACTCCTTTACCTACAGATCTACCCCAGTTTGCTTGATTTTCAGCTCCAAGGGTGATGAGTCTCCATGCGCTGTCATAACTTTGACGCATGAAGTTTCCTCCAGATGAGGAATCTAAAAACCTTTTTATATCATCATCCACACCCCTATAGAAAATTTCGACGAGTTGATTCTTATGAATTCCATGGTGTGGACACTTGCGTAGAAGCTCTTTGTATCTATCACATGCTTCTGTAAGGGTTTCTCCAGGGACTTGAGTGAAATTTGTTATCCAGCCCCTAATTTCATAGGTAAGAGAAGGTGGGTAATTTTTTTTCCAAAAAGACATTTTGAAGTTGTTCCCAAGTGGTGATGGGCTCGCATTGCAAAGAGTTGTACCAACTTATAGCTCTATCAGCAAGGGAATACTTGAAGAGACAGAGTCAAATGGCATCATCAGATACTCCATTTTGCTTTGTCATGGCACATAGATCAATAAACCTCAAAATATGTTCCTGACTATCCTCTCCTTGTTTGCCATAGAATGGGCTGTTTTGAAGCAATGTGATCCAATGTGCCCTAACCTCAAAATTGGTAGCATTGATGGGGGGAGGTTGTACTGGATGATGAACATTAGCAGGTTTGGGGATCGAAAACTCTCTAAGATCCTTTTGTAGTTTTGTTGCTTGTGCCGCTGCTTGTGCTGCTTGAATTTCTTCCTGAACTACAGCTCTAGCTTCTTGCATGAATCTTTCTCTCTATTCATTAAGGGCTTGAGCTACCCTTCAAGCTATCTCCTCCTCTTGAGCCATTCTTGCTTGGTTCACTCTGTTTTGTCGGTGAAAGGTTCTGTCAATCTTTGGATCAAAGTTGGAAGCGAGTCCGGGGTTGTTCAGGCAGTGCATACACCAGTCTTGGGGGTACCTGAAATGAAGAGATCTAAGGTGAGATTGATGGAGTGGAATGAAATCCAAGTAGATGATCGATTGTATCAAAAAAAAACAAAATCCTATATTAGCCTTAAAAGAACTTGATCTAACTAACTGATTATGTTGTCCCCGGCAACGGCGCCAAAATTTGACGTCGCAAATTATCACACTAACAAACTCACTCGGGGTTGAAATCCTCGAGCTTTTACCAAAACCTTGTGCAATAATACCACCCGCAAGCGGACGGGTCTTATCACAGTATAGTTAAGGATCGAATCCCAAAGGAAAATGTTTTTAAGAATCTTTGTCAGTTGAATCTAGCTCAAGTAAGACTAATATTTAGAACGATTGGTTGGTTTGTAGTTAATTAAACTAAATGTAGGAAAGTAAAGGAATATAATTAAAGTTGGGTCTAGATTAAATGATATGGAATCGTTGGGATGGTACTGGGTTTCAGCACCACTACACATGAAAACACGTCCAAACATCAAACATCAATGCAAGATATAACCATCCAAATGGAGCTGCTGCAAAACCCCCAATACGGGCATTAGGCTTGCGTAAGCATCACCTTAGGTATCAAATGACTCGTCACCATCTGGTTCATATACTTACGGCTCCAGATATACAACATCCAACTAAGGTTGTGGGCCCCCTATACAGGTGTTAGGCACACAGAAGCATCACCATAGGCTAGATGGCTCGTCCCCTCACGGATCACACACTTACGACCTCAAGGAATCCTATTAAAAGTTCTCGTCAAGGAGTCAGCTGCACTAACCGACAAAAAAGCATATGATTAATCTACAAGCAAACATTGACGGTTAACAAAGAAGATACAAAATCCAACTAAGGTTGTGGACCCCCTATACAGGCATTAGGCACATAGAAGTGTCACCATAGGCTAGATGGCTCGTCCCCTCACGGATCATACACTTGTGACCTCAAGGAATCCCATTCTATTTCTAGTTTGGGAGTCAACCTCGTTAAACGACATCCTACCCTACATATAGAAAAACTCACAACATAGGGAAGAACAAGATGAAAGCAAGCATGTAACCAAACTACTAGCATGGATGATTAGCAACGAAATGGAAAGTTATATACATTGCCATGGAAAGTTTAACAAGAGAACATGCTTGCATGGGCAGCGGGGCTAGTCCGTGCACCCCAGCGAAAAGGAACTACTCGCTCATGATGCGAGAAATAAGAAGGATAAGAAAGAGAGAGGAATCTACCATGAGCATGATGTAGAAGGTAGTCGCAGCCCGGTGAAGATGATGTGGTCTTCTACGTCGTGTCGGAGAAGATCTGGAAGAACAAGGGATGCCAAGATAGACCGAGTAGTCTTTCTCACTCCTTCTTTCTTCTCTTCTCAGTCTCCTTGAGTTGCAGCAAGAACGGCAGGTGAAGTGGCAGTGTGGACGGAACTGGATCGGACCTGTGTATAGGCAGCCTGTCGGCGTCACGGAACCGATGCCCAAATGGGGACCCTACTAGTCCTATTTATAGGCATCAATCTAGCCCTCATGCTTTTGGTGTGATTTTAGTCCAAACGGTCTTGGAGATATTTTGTGCCCAAACAGTTTACTAAAAATCTCCTTCAAACGGTCTTGGTAAATCATATGGTTTGCTTTTCATACGGTCTTTACTTTGGCTATTCAAACGGTCTTCACACTGACTTTGGGTCATCCGGTTTGCATGCAAATGGTCTTCACGTATGCAGCAAATGGTTTTGTTGTTGCCTTTTCCATTTAGTTTGCGAGTAAACGATTTAAACCAAATGACCCAAACGGTCTTTGTAGCATGCATGCATTTGGTCTTCACGTGAGTGACTCATTCGGTTTTCATGCATTGCATGTTGATTTGGTTTGCTTGACCGCTACTTAGCAAATGGTCTTCATTGCTTCCTCCATTCGGTTTGCATTGCTCATTCAGTTTAGATCAACAGATGTCCAAACAGTTTGGACGTGTTCAGTTTTCTCCATGCATGTGCCCAAATGGTTTGCATGCTTCAGCAGCAAACGGTTTCCAACATTGCTCACTTGGTCTTCACTCCTTGCTCATTCGGTCTTCACGTGTACAACAAACGGTCTTGAAGCTTAGAGCAGCAAACGGTCTTGAAGCTTAGAGAAGAAAATGGTTTCAATATTAAATGGTTTGCACGTAGCTGCATTAAATGGTCTCACAAACCAAGACTCCCCAAATGGTCTCGCAGACCGGAACTCCTCAAACGGTCTCACAGACCCAGCTCCAAACAGTCTTGACGAGAACATGTCCATTCAGTCTTGAGATTGTATGGATGAAACCGTTTGGTGAGACCGAATGGATGAAACCGTTTGGTGAGACTGAATGGATGAAACCGTTTGGTGAGACTGAATTGTTTAAACCCAGGATGAGAAAGGTGGGTCCTACTCAAAATGGTTCGATTGTTCAACCTTGTTAAGACATGCATCAAATTATCATAAATTTAGTTAAAATCATGATAGTTGGACCAGTTAAGTAATTTTGCACATATTGATATTTAGTAAATGAATTGCAATTCATTGAGTCGAAATGATCCCAAGATGGTAATTGATTTCCAAGATGAATATGCATTCATCAATTACCATTTATTATGCCCTGAGGAAGTGAGTCGTACCGCTCAAATCCAACCTTTGGTTACGAAGCCCAAAACCGATGCCATACAAGGTCAATGGAAGAGCCAGACTCTATGACCTCACCTCCTCATGGTAAGTGCATGATATCTAATGCAGGACCGCAGTCTCTTGCTTAAGTGGCCTCAGCCACAGGGTCAGCTCCACAGGCTACCCTTTTCTCTAGCTCGCCTTGGTACAGGTCTCAGCGCTAGCATACCTTAAGCCACAGGCCTATTCACCGTTCTCCTAAGACATGAACACATTCATGCTCTATCACACTAAGCCATGGGCCTGTTCACCATGCTCTAACCATACTGAGTCTACAGACGAAGTTGCTCTCTAATCCTCCTATTTTTGGCTAGGAGAAACCCCACATATTCAACAATATGTGCTCCAGGTAATCCTGCAGGATAAACCTATTTCACCATCACCAGCTACTGACGATGATGGATCTATGGCCAGGGCAAACTACATGAAATGTTCATCTATAATTAATTAGTATATTTTAAGTGAATTTTTGAGGCAACTAGGTTATAAAACATAAACAACATTGTGTCACACCATTACTGTCATTATCATATTGCCATGGGATCTCAATCCCTCATCACATAATGTCACTGCCCCTCAAGGCTTCATCATCATACATCATCATGGGATATTAATCCCTTATCTCATCATCAGAGGATAACACCTCAATCAGGCACTCAGCCTTTATCAGGTCACTAGACCTTTCTCATCATACTGGTGGTGCATGTTATCTCATCAATAAGGAACATCATTATTTCGTGTCATACAAAACACATACACCTCATAGTTCTTACTTGGCTATGAATTCATTTGATAATACCTACTTGGTTAGAATGCATATCTGAAGAGATAACTTGATCAGCAAATATAGATCTTTAGAGGACATATTATGAATATCATGTCATTAAGATTTAAGGTGCATAGGATTGGAACAACATCCATTATTATAAACACATGAAGCATAAGGTTGTAGATGGTATGTCAAACAACTTATATTACTGTTACCAAACTATAAGCATCCACCATGCCCAATATCTCATAACATCATGAACACAACCATGATCTTGTCATCTTATAACCCTAGGTAGCCACCACGTTATTGGGTACAACCCAACTATCATATCTCATCACCAAAACCAAAGATGTGGGCTCAAGATAACAAGTTCACCAACTTAGGGTTACCGGGTTAGGCGCATCCCACACCAAAGGTGTCGCCTACCCTCACTGAAGGTATTGCCTACCCTCACAAAAATGGATCTTGGGTAGAGCACCATCCCTCACCCAAATGATATCGGTCACCACCAAAACCCTAGGGCACCAAGCCACATATGGGGAAACCAGCATATCATGCAACTATGCACAAGAGGGTATCGGCCAGCCATGTACAAGAGTGTGTCGGGCAGCACTATCATCATATCGGCCAAGAACCTATATTGCCCACTAGGGTTAGGGTTTTCCATGTGGGGCAACCACCAAAACCATACCACCCAAGGCACGCCACTGCCATCCATCAAGCGACATCATGGGCAGCCCACCATGGTGCCCAAAGAGCTCCCATATCGCCCAAGGTAGCCCTATCGTCCAATCTAGGGTTTGGGACTCTCTATCGGTCGAGGCACCATATCGCCCATCAGGGTTACACCAACCAAGACTCCATATTGGGAAACACCATATCAGCCAAGGACATATCATCCAACTATATCTTGGGTAAAGGTCCATATCAGTCAAGAGGTCAACAAGGTGTTCACCTAGCATATCACCCAAGCTCAACCCTATAAGAGGGATATCGGGTAGAACACAACTTAGGGTATCATGCAAGGGTTCAAAGGCCATGACAGGTTGGTCATCTTGAACCTCAAGACTGCCACCAAGAAGCCCTAAAAGATCAAGAGAGTTGGCTCACCTCTCAACAACTAAGTGAGAGAGGGGTTTTGCACAACTTCCATCACCTATCGGGCAACAAGGAGGTCCATCACCATATCGGCCATCCAACCCAAAAATCCACTCACCATTGAATTAGGAGACCCTAGGCTCACCTCTCAACAACTAAGTGAGAAAGGGGTTTTGCCCAAAGAACTCCACATCCAATGGTTCATCCAACCCAAGGCAACCATCTCAACAAGGTCTAGGGTACATCTAAGGAAACCTTATAACCGTTAAAGCAAGAAACATAGCTAGAAGATGACATGACCAAAACATATAGCAAAGCTACATGATAAAGAAGTAGTATAGTAGGGTTAGGAGTTATGTAACCCGCCTCAAGCTCTAAAGCTCTAAGATCCTAGCACCAAGCTCCAAGCTCCAAGGCACCACCTTTGGCCAACACAAAGAAGAACAACTTATAACCACCATGGTCGAAGATAAGGGAGAAGAAGAAGAAGAAGAAGAAAAAGGTGCCAAGGAAAGGGAGATATACTTACCACAAGAGAAGGAAAGGGATAAGCTAGCAAGGTGTGTCGCCCAAGACACCAGCTATATCGGCCACCACTTGCTCCTTTCTTCTCTTAGCTTGGCGACCAAAGGAAGGGAAGAAACTAAAGGAACCAAAGAGACCTAGCAAGCAAGGGGGGTCATTTATATACTAAGGGGTGAAGGGGAAGAGCAAGGTAAGGTGGCACCCACCCCTAACACACTTGTACAAGGATTGTGCCACATGCTAGCACCCTAAAAACACACGCTCATGAGTTGCCACCCACTTAGCAAAGAAATAGCCACTTGTCCAAAGAAGGTGACACAAACGAGGCTAGGTGAAGGGTGTGTGTCACCCAAGATGGCAACTCAACACACCATGACCGATACACCTCCTTGCCCGATACAACCAGCACTCCCTTGGCCAATACACCAAGGTCAAACCCGCTATCAAGCCTCAACAAGGCTCAACAAAGCCCAAAGCTACTCAAGCAAAGAGCCCAACCCATCCTCTCAACCCTAGAGGATGAAAGGAGAGAGAAAGACATCTCTCAAGGTGACAAACTTGCACACCAACCCTAAAACTTAGGTAATTTGCAAGTTACACCTCCACCTCTCAATAAAGCACAACAAACCCTAATAAAAAATCCAGGTGATTAGCAAGCATCTAAACACAAGGTTTAGGCAAAGCAAACAGGGTAAGCCCAAAATGAAGGTCAGGGTCCTTGCAAGCCATAAACCTCTACAAAGGGATTTCTCCCCCAAAATCCAAAGATAAAAGTGAGGGATACTTCCTCCTCATCTCTTCCTCGAGCTCCCACGTGGCTTCCTCAATGCCACGATGATGCCAAAGAACCTTCACAAGAACCAGATCCTTCCTCTTCAACTTCTTTACTCTTCTGTCAAGGATCAACACTGGACCTTCCTCGTAGGTCACATCTATATCAAGCTCGACCTCAACTGGATGAATCACTATCTCCATTCCCGGATGACTTTTCTTCAGCATACTGACATGGAACACCGTATGTAACATGTGCAACTCGGGCGGTAGTTCTAACTTGTAAGCTACCTTGCCAACACGTGCTATTACCGGATGTGGCCCCATATACCTGGGAGCCAACTTGCCTTTCCAGACAAACCTCAGAATGCCTTTCCATGGTGAGACCTTGAGATACACCTTGTCTCCCACCTAGAATTCCAGAGGTCGTTGGTGATTATCTACATATGACTTCTGTCTGTCCTGTGCCGCTTTCAACTGTTGTTGTATCACCCTGATCGTCTCTGTTGTCTGCTGCACTAACTCAGGACCCAAAAGATGATACTCGCCAGACTCATACCAACATAGAGGAGATATGCACTTCCTACCATATAAAGCCTCATAAGGTGCCATGTCAATACTCCGTTGGTAACTATTGTTGTAGGCAAACTCTATCAGACTGAGATGCACATCCCAAATGCCTAGGAACTGCAAGACACAAGATCGGAGAAGATCTTCTAAAGTCTGAATAGTCCTTTCATATTGTCCATCTGTCAACGGGTGGAAAGTGGTACTGAACCTCAACTGCGTTCCCAATGCTTTGTGCAACTGTTCCAAAAAATGACTCATGAACTGGGGGCCTCTGTCAGAAACTATCGTTGCGGGCACACCATGCAAACACACTATCTCATCCACATACACCTGAGCAAGATTTTCTGCTATATATGTTGTCTTCATAGGTATGAAATCAGTAGACTTCATCAACCTGTCCACTATCACCCAAATAGAATCATGATTCCTAGCTGTCCTCAGCATACCAACTACGAAATACATGGTTATATGATCCCATTTTCACTGCGGTATCGGCATGGGTTGTAACATACCTATCGGCTTCTGATACTCACCCTTTACCTACTGACATATCGCACACCTAGCCACAAACTCGGATACATCTCTTTTCAAGCCAGACCACCAATACAAGCCCTTCAGATTATGATACATCTTGGTGACACCTGGATGCATAGCATACATTGACGTGTGCGCTTCCTCGAACACTGACTTCCTTGGATCATCAACATTGGGGACCACCGTCCTATTATGATAACAAACTAGTCCATCCTCAGACTCATGGAAGCCATCACGCTTTTTGCTGCCAAACTCTATCTTGATCAACTGAACTGTAGCATCTACCCACTGTGCTTCTCTGATCTGCTGCCTCAAAGTAGGCTTCACTTGCATCTATGCCAAAAGACCTGCCAACAAGGAGACTTCTAACTATACATTCATCTACCGCAAATAGACGAACATATCCCGCTTATGGCATATCAAAGAACTCAACGTTGCCTTCTTCATAAGAAGGGAAGAATACTTCCTACTAAGCACATCAGCTACCACGTTCTCCTTACCAAGATGATACTCAATGGTGCAATCATAATCATTGATCAGCTCCATCCAGCGATGTTGTCACATGTTCAACTCATTCTATGAGAAGATATACTTCACGTTCTTATGATCCGTAAGGATCTAACACACCTCCCCATAAAGATAATGTCTCCAAATCTTTAATGCATGAACCACTTCTGGTAGCTCCAAATCATGTGTCGGATAACTCTCCTCATGTTTCTTAAGCTGTCGAGAAGCAAAAGAAACCACATGATCTTCTTGCATCAGCACACATCCTAAGCCTTTCTTAGAAGCATCACAGAAAACAACATAGCCTTTCCTAGTCTCTGGAAGCACCAACACTGGAGCACTAGTCAGTTTCTCCTTCAAACTTTGGAAAGCTTGCTGACAACGATAATCCCAATCAAAAGGTACATCCTTCCTGGTCAACTTTGTCAATGGCAATGCGATTACACTGAAGTTCCTTATAAACCTCTGGTAGTATCCTACAAAACATAGAAAATTATGAACTTCAATCAGTGTCTTTGGTTGCTCCCATTCCACAACTGACTCCACCTTCTTGGGGTCCACTCTAACTCCTTCTATAGATATCACCTGACCCAAGAAAGTCACTTCTTTCAACCAGAATTTGCACTTACTAAACTTGGCATACAACTGGTGTTGGTGAAGGAGAGTCAACGCTTGTCGAAGATGTTGTTCATGCTCTTGATTGTCCCGACTATAGATCAAGATGTCATCTATAAAAAACCACAACAAATTGATCTAGAAATGGTCAGAACACCCGGTTCATCACATCCACGAAAGCAGCAGGCACATTGGTTAGCCCAAATGGCATAACTACAAACTTAAAGTGACCATACCTCGTCCTAAAAGCTGACTTTGGTATGTCCTCATCCTTGATCCTCAACTGATGATATCCAGACCGTAGATCGATCTTTGAGAACACTATAGCATCATGCAACTGATCAAACAAATTGTCTATTCTCGACAAAGGATACGTGTTCTTGATTGTAACTTTGTTCAACTATCGGTAATCTATGCACAAACACATCGATCCATCCTTATTCTTTACGAATAGGACAGGAGCACCCCACGACGATGTGCTTGGTCTGATGAAACCTTTATCTAGTATCTCTTATAACTGCTTCTTCAGTTCTTCCATTTCAGCTGGAGCCATCCTGTACGGTGTCTGAGCAACTAGATGTATCCCTGGTACTAGATTGATCTCAAAGTCAATCTCTTGAGGTGGGGGAACACCAAGAAACTCATCGGGAAACACATCTGTGAACCCTTTCACAACATGTACATCTTCAAGGCTAGAACCTTCCTCTTTGGTATCCACAACATGATCTAAGAAGGCCTTACATCCTTTCTGCAGCAACTTCTCCGCCACCATTGCTGACATGAAACACGTCAGAAAAATCTTCCTATCCCCTTGTAAGATCCACTTCTCACCACCGTCAACAAACACCGCTTGCTTGGAACCACAGTCCAACACAACCATATACTTCTGTAAGGTATCCATCCCAAGGATCACATCGAATCCATGCATATCAAGTGGTATAAGATCCACTTGTATCTTGTGTCCCGAAAAAGATAGAACACAAGATGGACACACTTCTCGAAGCAACACGGGCCCAACAAGAGGGGTTTCTAACAACAAGTTATCTTTCTTACAGCTAACAGGTAAAAGATAGCTATCAAGCATACTATGTGTGATAAAAGAGTGTGTAGCACCCGGGTCAACCAGAACAAATATAAAGTAAGAAGAAGATAAATCAAAATGAAATAACTCCATCTGACCTGCCACCACTCGCAGGTTGACTATCACTTCTGGCTAACTCATAGCATAGAATCGAGCCATTGCTTGTTGTCGTCCACGTCCTCTGCTTTCTTGAGCAGATGATCATGCTTACGACGCTTGACCGTGCCCTCACCCTCTGTTACCACTGGACTGTTGTCTATCTGATCCCTATTGATTCTGCGTCAGCTGCTGCGTCACTTTGACATCTCTCCTTGGGCAATTTGACTTCAAATGCCCTGCCTATCCATAGTGATAGCATGACCTGTATTCTATCTACAACCTAGATGGCCCTGTCACTGTTACTAAAGCTATACTATGGGCTCTAGATGGCGAAAACATGCATCTTCTTCCTTTACTCGGAGACCACTATGACGGCGCACTAGAACCTTGCATCACAAAAGGTGCAGAAAGCCTCAACTTCTTGTGTCCATAAAACCTCTGCCTCTAGAACTGAGCAGGCTTTTTCTTGGACATGGTCTCCTCTCTTCTCCTTGATTGACCGTTCAATCCTTTGGACAGACTCCAAAAACATGGCAAACCGCTCCCGATTTTCTAAAGCAACAAGTGTCATCATCTCAGCACTCAAACCTTTCTCAAACCGTCTGATTCTCTCATCATCGGTCATTGCCATGTGAGGACAAAACCTCAGTAGGTCCATAAACTTGGCTTCATAATCGGTGATGCTCATAGATCCTTGGCGCAGATGCTCAAACTGACTAATCTTCTCATCCAGATAGGTCTTCACGAAGTATCGACTCACGAACTCCCATCGGAATATGTCCCAACCGATTACCTCACCATGTCGTTCTCCTCCTCGATGGCCCACCAGTGGCCAACACTACCCTTCAGAAGGTAGACAATATGCTTGACTTTGTCTGCTTCGGGGATGTCAAGGATTCGGAAGGCCTTCTCAAGACCTATCAGTCATAGATCTGCATCCGTTGGATCAACCGTTCCAACATAATCCAAAGCTCCGACTCGGCAAAGCCACTCGAAGGTCTTCCCAATACCTGAAGATTCACCATGGGGAGCATGTGCTCTTGGCAGAGGCATTGGCAATCTTTCCACCATGAGATTCATTGTAGCCATTAACTGCCTAATAAGATGTTCATAGGTAGGGTTTTTGAGAATGGACAGGTCAATCTGGGGGACCTCGGGCACCCAATCTTCATGTGTCTGCACACTCGCTCCATTGACTGATGCAGCATAACTGCTCTCAGCAGCATGCTCTTCATGATTTCCAGACATCTTTTAGCTTTATCTTCTGCTGGGAGGCAGAAGGTCATTATGAGAAAATCTAGAAAACTCATAAGAATAGACACAAACCTAGTCCTAGATCCCTGTAGACTCAGCGAACCTAGAGCTCTGATACCAACTTTCTATGTGACATCTCGCTATCACACAGACAACGAAATTCCATGTGAAAATGTGCGGAACCTCCATAAACCACATATTACCAAAAACACGGGTTAATTAAAACTGATTGCAGAAAGAAGATAATAAATAAACTATTACATCCAGATCCTTATCCTGTAAGGAAACATGTTATATAAATATACATAAACCTTGATATATGCCCACATCTCATAGGACCTAACTGTCCCATAGGCACATAGAGTTCACTGCCTATTTATATATAGAACAGGCCATATCAGACCAACAACATGATAAACAAGCTACATCAAGTATACATCGTGAAACGTCGTCAAAACACCTCCAAGGACCTAAGAGTACAGGGATGACTCTAGGACTCTACTACAAAACTACCAAAACAATAGGATATCCATCTCTTGCCTCCTACTGTTCTTCTTGTTGCTCGGCCGCAACCTCACGACCGCCACCATGTCTAGCACGATCACCTAAAAAGGGTTTAAAACCAGTGGAGTGAGACACATAGTCCTAGTGAGAAACATAACTCCATGCCGAACTATAAGACTTTAGAAAATCTAGAACAGATAAAGCAGATAACTGATATAAGCAGCTCATATATGCAGTATACTGAACAAAACTAACTTTATTAACAAACTTACCAAGATATCCAAGAGGCATATAACCAGATATTTCTTATGGAACATGATTGACAAGACAAGTTATATAAGAACTTATCGTAAGATATGAGGAATGTGTATTTAACTACAAGATATAACTACGGAAACTATACAAGCAAGGCCTCAACCAATGTTCTATGTTTTTCCCTAAGAAATATATATTATACGGCTGGATTACCATTTATTATGCCCTGAGGAAGTGATCCATACCGCTCAAATCCAACCTTCGGCTGCGAATCCCAAAACTGGTACCATACAAGGTCAATGGAAGAGTCAGACTCCATGACCTCACCTCCTTGTGGTCAGTGCATGATATCTAAAGTAGGACTGCAGTCTCTTGCTCAAGTGGCATCAGCCACAGGGTCAGCTCCGCAGGCTACCCTTTTCTCTAGCCCGCCTTAATACAGGTCTCGGCACTAGCATACCTTGAGCCACGGGCCTATTCATTGTGCTCCTGAGCCATGAACACATTCATGCTCTATCACACTGAGCCATGGGCCTATTCACCATGTTCCAACGATACTGAGTCTACAACCGAAGTTGCACATAATCCTCCTATTTTCGGCTAGGAGAAACCCTGCATATTCAACAATATGCGCTCCAGGTAATCTCGTAGGATAAACCTGTTTCACCATCAGCATCTACTGACGATGATGGATCTATGGACAGGGCAAACTACATGAAATGTTCATATGTAATTAATTAGTATATTTTAAGTGAATTGTTGAGGCAACCAAGTTATAAAACATAAACAACATTGTGTCACACCATTACCGTCATTATCATATTGCCATGGGATCTCAATCCCTCATCACATAATGCCACTACCCTTCAAGGCCTCATCATCATACATCATCATGGGATATCAATCATTTATCTCATCATCAGAGGATAACACCTCAATCAGGCACTCAGCCTTTATCAGGTCACCAGACCTTTCTCATCATACTAGTGGTGCATGTTATCTCATCAACAAGGAACATCATTATTCTGTGTCATACAAAACACATACACCTTGTAGCTCTTACCTGGCTATGAATTCATTTGATAATACTTGCATGGTTAGAATGCATATTCGAAGAGATAACTTGATCAACAAGTATAGATCTTTAGAGGACATATTATGAATATCATGTCATTAAGATTTAAGGTGCATAGGATTGGAACAACATCCATTATTATAAACACATGAAGCATAAGGTTGTAGATGGTATGCCAAACAACTTATATTATTATTACCAAACTGTGAGCATCCACCATGCCCTATATCTCATAACATCATGAACACACCCATGATCTTGTCATCTTATCACCCTATGTAGCCACCACGTTACTGGGTACAACCCAACTATCATATCTCATCAGCAGAACCAAAGATGTGGGTTCAAGACAACAAGTTCACCAACTTAGGGTTACCGAGTTAGGCACATCCCTCACCAAAGGTGTCACCTACCCTCATCGAAGGTATCACCTACCCTCACAAAAAGGGATCTCGACTAGAGCACCATCCGTCATCCAAACGATATCAATCACCACCAAAACCCTAGGGCACCAAGCCACATATGGGGAAACCAGCATATCATGCAACTATGCACAAGAGGGTATCGGCCAGCCATGTACAAGAGTGTGTCGGGAAGCACTATCATCATATCGGCCAAGAACCTATATCGCTCACTAGGGTTAGGGTTTTCCATGTCGGGAAACCACCAAAACCATATCACCCAAGGCACGCCACTGCCATCCATCTAGGGGATGCAAGGAGAGAGAAAGACATCTCTCAAGGTGAAAAACTTGCACACCAACCCTAAAACTTTGGTAATTTGCAAGTTGCACCTCCACCTCTCAACAAAGCACAACAAACCCCAATCACAACTTCAGGTGATTAGCAAGCATCTAAACACAAGGTTTAGGCAAGGCAAATAGGGTAAGCCCAAAATGAAGGTCAGGGTCCTTACACATGTAGTACTAGAGCTCATTTCTCCCCCTTTGTCATTTCAAAAAGACCGGGGGTATAAGAGATAAAAAGCACATGTCTTATCCATAGGCACAAATAATACAAGAAACCACTATAAGCAAACACCAACCAAAAACAAGAGAGAACAACACATACTTGTGTCATAATCAAAATATGGAAGCATGTACCCAAGACTCATAAGATGTAACCAAGCATATAGTTAAGGTACATATAATTAGATTACAACAAAAGAAGATGTACTCTCTAGATGAAAACTACAAAACAACAACAAAAAAGCAATGAGATATGAAAATAGTATGCCTCGGATACAATTCTCAAATGTTCAGTACTCTAAAAGAGATAAATATGAGCACCCTATAGACTAAGAACTAAAGATCTACGACATCTATGTCAACATCCCCATCATCATCAGGATGGTTGTCTTCATCTCCATCAGATGGTGCATCGAGGTTAGTTGGGGTATCATCATCACCATCTCCATCAGATGGTGCATCAAGGTTAGTTGGGTTATCATCATCACCATCTCCATCATCATCAAAGCCATCATCACCTTCATCCTCATCACCATCAGCCTCATCATCCTCAACATCCTCATCAGCCATCTCGGTGTCCTCATCAAGAGCAAAGGATCGAGAACTGGGCCATCTGCAATTTTTCTCTTCCCCAGAGATGCCACACTCGTGCATTGCCTTTTCTTGCTCATAATTGGGTACATAATCCCAATCAAAATCAGCAAGAAAGACTGTAGAAGGGCCAACTGTGTTAGTTGGTTTGTATGTTTCAGATTCAAAGTAAACTAAGGTACTAATGTTTTAGTTTTCTTTTAGTTAGTATTACTAAACTACTATACATATACTAATAGGTTCGGTATAAGGTGTAGTAGGTCGACCACCTAACACGTTGACATAGATAGTTCCTATACTTTGATTTTCATTACTTTTTCAACCCATATGTCTAAGATTGTATAACAAAAGTGTACATCTCACCTATAGGTCACAACAACTTCTCTGATCTTGTATGATCAGTCATTTGGTTGACTCTTGTAGGTAAACGTTACCTCAGACCCTCACTCTCTTGTCTTCATGACCTGATTGTTGGATCTATGGCTCTAGGGGGGTGAATAGAGCTACAAAATTTCTCATGAGATAGATTATACCTTCAAATTATATCAAATTAAAACCAATGGTTTAGTTCAATTTGAAGTCCTAACTAACAAGCATAGCAAGGATGAGAGGAATCGATAGCAAGCACTTGACAATGTCATGTAGAGTGGTTTCACTCTCCAAACTAGGAGAGAGTTAGTCCACTACCTAGAGAGGTCAACCTCTAGGACTTTCCAAGTGCTTTTCTCTATGTATTCACCAATTAGAGTTACACCACAAGACCATCAAAGGACTTACCCATCCAAGCATAAAGAGTATTCCACCTTACCCAGGACTTACCCACTTTGCAAGAGTCTTCAACCTTCTTCCAAGGTCTTACCCACTCTAGCACAAGTCTTCTGCATTCAAGGACTTTTCCACTCTTCTTAGATCTTCAACCTTTGCCTTCTCCTTCATCTAGAGAAGATAATAACCTCTTCATCAACCTTGAAGAGGAACAACAATAGTTCTAGCTTCACTCAAAGTAGCTTGATTCACCTTTGCTTCATGGAGGAAAGGGTTAGGGAAGATGAAGTAGATGAGAGATTTACAAGAACAAGGAAGTATCTCTCTTACAACATGCCTATCTCACTCATAATAACAAAATGGAGTGTAAATAGAGAGATAAAGGGGCTCAAGGAGTTGCAACACACTCAACTATAGAAAGGACTTAAAATAGCATGGATGAGCAAACTTGGAATGAACTCCAAGGGGTCCTATTTATAGCTGGGGGTGTTTCCTTGGGTTTGGGATCACTTAGGGTCAAAATATAGCCATTTTGCACAATGCAACAGATCTTTTTCACCCAAAACAACTCACTAATGGTTATAATCACTTTTTCTACATTTTCCATACAGTACATTCGGTCGAGTTTCAATAAAGGTAACTCGATCGATCAACTAAAAGACAAAGCCAATTTTCAAACTATCGGTCGAGTTTATTCTGGTAAACTTGACTGATGAGATAAAATTAGATTTGCTCAGTGAGTTGATCGGTCAAGTTGTATGAGTGTACAACTCAACCGATGGGTCATCTTCAAAAAACCCATCATAGGATCGATCAAGTTTCCAGCTCGACTAATGAACATCATGTAACAAATTTTCTAAGTTGACTTGTGAGTGATTAAACCTTGGTATTAAGTGTCCCTAATATTTTCTCATCTTATTTACAAGTCATATCATCAATACAAGTGATTACAAAAATCATCTAAGGTCACTTGGAGTGATTTCCCAAATTCCACACTTGCATGGCATTTGACTTGAACTTGAACAAGCTAGGGATTGTGTAATTTGATCCTTTCATGTACCTAAAGCCTAAAATCAATCTTGATCAACCATATTAGATACATATAAATGGAAGTGTGTCAAATAAAAGACACGGCGTGTACCTGGGAATTTAGAACTTAGTCTAACCTTTCTGGAAAAGTACACGATGTGTATTAAATAATACATGACGTGTGTCCAGGAATTCAGAATCAAGCCTAACCTTTCAGGTAAAGCACACAGCGTGTATTAAATAAAACACGATGTGTGTTTCACATAGAAACAACTACCAGAGATAGGACATGTCGTGTCCAGAGAAAGACACAACGTGTGCCTGTCAGTTTCAGCAATTTTCAAATACGACTCCTTTCATTTTAAAAGACGAAACCACTCTATGGAGCAGTTATCTTTGGTCATAATTTGAAACTCTTTCATCCTAGAGCAAGGCTAGAGTAAGGAGGGTGATTTTTTAGGTGGAAGAGGGTGGTTTCTTGAAAAAGAACCCCATTCTTCTTTTCTTCTCCAATCTTCTTCTCTAAGGTGCAGAGCTTCTTCACTTCACAAAGCTTCTTGGGAGAGAGGTTTGTCTAGTTTGGAGTAGATGTAGAAGTGGGATTTCGTCCTCAAGTTATAATTCTACCTTCCTTGGGTTACACCTTGGGATTACTTAGCTTTTCCTTCCCTAAATCATGTTGAATTCTGAAAATTATGCACATTTCCTGTTGTACACATTCATGGATGAGTAGTTTCCTTTTCTAAGACATGGGAGAGTAGCTCCCATGTCATAGCACGTTTGGACATGGTAATTTTGTACTAAATACTATGTTGCTTGTTTTTCCACCTTGTGAGTACCGGTTTCTTCCTTTCTGCATGTATGGATGGCCACCTTATGTGTATGTTTTATGCTCTTTTGTTTGATCTGAGAAGATAGGTGGGAGAGTAAGGAGGTACTCTCTTGGCAACTCCTTCTTTACCACAAGAGTGGAAATTATGAAGTTGAGGAGTAGGTTTATGATCCAAAATGAAATTCATACATGGGAATGTTGAATTGAGTTAGGATCATTGTACTTGCACTGAGAGGTGAAGTGAAACATACAACTCTCCTTTAAAATAAGTTATTAGTATGTTTAAATTTCATGATCCTGTTGTATGTTGTGATATGTGAATGAAATCCCAAGTCCAAGATACTTCTAATTCTGAATTTTAATCTCTTTAAGTAATCCATTTATTATTTGTTTAATTCTAAAATTCTAGTCTAATCAACCAAATTACATTTAAACGGTCTAGATTTTTGAACCTTAGCACTATTGCATTTAATTAGTTTGGTAAAGCTCCTTGTGTTTGACCTTGACTATAACTACTTTCGTATACTTGTGGAAACTGATTAAGTTGAGTAAAAGATCTTTCTTAAGATTGAAACTCGATAGTGCAACAAACCAACAAGTTTTTGGCACCGTTGTCGAGGAGCTACAGTTAATCTAATTAGAGTAACAAGTGCTAACTAGTATTCAAGACTAGATCATCATTTCCATTTTTTGAATTTCCATATATCTTTTAGTTGTGTTCTCAAATTGTTCTTGCTATTTTTCAGGTTTTATGCGTCGCTCGCAAAGAGGTCTTCAAACATCTGTGTTGCTAGACCTTGAGATCGAGCGTACTCTTTCAAGCTTAAGAAGAGCAAGAAGGGTAGAACAACCACTGCTAAGAGGTGTTCCACCATCATCGTCTTCTTCACCTTTTGAAGAAGCTACACCAAGAGATCCAACCATGTAGGATGACCGTCCTTTGAAGGATTTTGCAATGTCGGTTGCCACAAATATTTGTAGAGCCATTGACCTACCTGCAGCTGAAGCAAACAATTTCTCTATTGCTCCTTTTATGATGCAGATGATACAACAGAACCACTTTGGAGGTACAGTCAATGAAGATCCAAATCTTCATGTGGCTGAGTTCTTGGAGTATATGAATACTTTCAAAATCAATGATGTATCCATCGAAGGAGTGAAGTTAATGCTATTTCCTTTCACCCTAAGAGATAGAGCCAAGGTGTGGCTTTTGTCTCTTCCAAAGAAGTCAATTAAAAGATAGACCAACTTCTAAATGCTTTCCTTGCAAAGTATTTCCCGCCGAGCAAGACAGCCCAGCTAAGGAATCAGCTCACCAACTTCTCTCAAAATGATGGAGAAACTTTGTATGATACTTGGGAGCGGTTTAAAGACCTTCAACATCTTTTCCCTCACCATGGATTGACCAACTGGCTGCTACACTAAATGTTCTATAACAGTATGTTCTACAACACCCGGATGACACTGGATGTTGCATCTAATGGAGCATTGATGACTAAGTCTTATAGAGAGGCTTATGACATCATTGAAGATATATCCCTCAACCATTGCCAATGGGGATCAGATAGAAGAGCACAGTCATCCTCTATAACTAGTTCTTCAGCTGGGAAACAAGGAGGGAAGCATACAGTTGATGTCGTTGACTTAATTGCTGCTAAACTTGGCATTCTTACACAGAAGTTTGAGAAGATGACTACATTGCAGATCCAATCAGATGAAGTGATATGTGAAGCTTGTGGTAACTCGGGACATACATCTTCTTCATGCTTTTCTCCTAACATGAATGAAGGGAGCCTAGAACAAGCCGATGCAGTAGGGATGCAGGGGAACAAGCAGAACAATCCCTATTCCAACACCTACAATTCAGGATGGAGAGATCATCCTAATTTCTCCTATCGGAACACAAGCAATGCTCAGAACTTCCAACATGGACAGTAGCAACAACAAAACTTCAATCGGCAAAATAATGGGAATCTATCGGGATTCAACAACAACAGGGGTTACCAACAGCAATAACAACCCCAAAGTTCTTCCTTGGAGGCCATGATGGAGAAATTTATCTCCACACAAATCCAGTAGAATGAAGAGTTAAGGGGCAACGACAAGCTTTTGAAGGATTTGATTGCTCAACTCTCTGCTAAAGTGGATGGAATTTCCACTCACACAAGGATGTTGGAAAATCAAATTGCCCAACAAGCCTTGAGGCAGCAAAAGAACACCCAATCTAGTTCTCTTCCAAGCCAACTGAAGGTGAATCCAAGACAGCAAGCAAATGCCATCACATTGAGAAGTGGATCTGAAATCCATAGACCTTCTCCACCCAAGGAGAAGAGTGTAGAGATCGTCGATGAAGACAAGCTTGACACCCCTATGGGTGACAAAGGTAAAGGTACAGCAGAGGTACCATCTTCTGTTAAAGTTAATGCACCATTTCCATAGAGGCTTGCAAACACGAAGGAGGACTCAAAGTATAAAAAGTTTATGGACATTCTAAAAAAACTCCATGTCAATCTTCCACTAGCTGAGGTTATTACAGAGATGTCGTCATAAGCTAAATTCCTTAAAGACATCCTCATCAAAAGGAGGAAGGTGGAACAAGTGGAGATCGTGATGCTTTCTGAAAGGATCAGTTCTATCATTCAAAATTGACTTCCTGAGAAGTTGGATGACTTGGGAGCTTTCACTCTGCCATGCAAGATCAGCAATACCACGTCGAAAAAGGTCTTGTAGACCTCAGAGCTAGTATTAGTCTCATCCTGTCTACCCTATGGTAAGAGCTAGATCTTGGAGATCTAAAGCCTACAAAGATGGTCATTGAACTGGCTGATCATTCCATCAAATGCCCCAAAGGTATCGTGGAAGACGTGCTAGTGCATATTGGTAAACTTTATATTCCTTGTGATTTTGTAGTGCTAGACATGGTAGAAGTTCCTTCCAATCCCATTCTTTTTGGGAGGCCCTTTCTAAGAACTGCGGGATGCCTAGTTGATGTTCGCGAAGGCAAACTCACACTCTGAGTTGGCGATGAATCCATGGACTTTTCTATATATGATGCTATGAAAGCACCCTATCATGTAGAAGAATATGTTTTATGGACTTTGCTGATTGTATTGTAGAATAAGATCATGATATTGCCAATTTGATACTGAACTACTGTGATGATGATGAAGGTATTTGTAACGACTGCCACCAAACTGATAGCCAAATCATTACTAATTATGCGGAATAATCATATGTAGTGGATTAACAAAAACCACTAAAAATTAAAACCCTTTTATACATAGATCCATTTCTAGAAAAACTCTTTAAGGAAGAACCAAAACCTTATATACATCATTGTTCACATTGTACATACACTGTACCATCTCTTCTCGAGGATAACATATAACAGTTGCTTTGTCAAAACCTATACTGAAGCAACATAAAACCTTGAGGCATACTAACCAAAAACTTAGATTGTTCATTAAACAAACACATACTAAATCCAAGGACCTGAGAGTACAGAGACGACACATAGGACTTCTATCTACAAGACATGATAGACAGTATACTCAACCTGAGCTATTACTGTTATCCCTCCTGCTGTTGATGTACCTCTGCAGTATGGTCTCTACCTCTTCGTCCGCGTCTACCTAAAAATGTTGGTGACCAACAGGGTGAGACCCATGTCCCAGCGAGAGATATAACTCTCTGCCAATAATATTATTCTCATAATTAAACAGTATAAAACTAGGCAGATGATTCTCTTACAGTAATAACAGGATTTAATCATTATTTAAGCAGAGTAGAGCAATATCATCTTCTGAAGCTTTGCAACTATACATGATAAAATAGTAAATCATCTATTCATTATATAAGGAATAGGAAGAACGTGTATAACATATATCCATTTAAGATGTATAAAAGAAATCTAACATCAACCAATGATTTCCATATTCAATCCTTAAGCAAATATGCTACATGGATGGTTACATTTTACCATCACACTTATGCCCTAAGGAGATAAGGTATACCGCTCATACTCCAACCGACCACTACAAAGTCAAAATTAGTACCATACAAGGTCAATGGAATAGTCGTATGCCATGACCTCACTTGTCTCGGTCAGTGCGAGACCACAAGTAGGACATCTTGTGTCAACTGCTAAATAGCTTTCCAGGGTATATTGGAAACTTCACTATAGAGCTACAGTCGCAGCATGCAATCTCTTCAGGATTGAGATATTTTAGTTATCTACACATCAATCCCGGCATTCATCATCATCGGGAGATTCATGATACATCCCTCCCAGCATTTATAATGAAGGACTGAGAGATCTCAATTATCTACACATCAATCCCTTATTAGGGCGTAAGGATATTCATGCCCATCACCCCCGCATATTCAAAAATATGCCCTCTAGGAGATCCCGTGGGAAAACCTATCTCACCATTCAGTAGCTACTGACGTTGATGGATCTATGGTCAGGGTGCTACATGATAAGATTCCACTTGATTAATTAGGTGCATTACAATATCTTTTAGCACCAAACAAGTTTCAAACGTGAATTATAACAGATGCTTCAAAGAAAGGTGGAATACATTTAACAAGTACTTTTATAACCTTTGGAACACTTTGAATGCATAACACTTGGGATCTCAGTCCCTTATCACATTATTGGGAATTCTCATCTCTTAATATTATCATCATCATGATTACTAGATCTGGGTATTCAAACCCTTAGTTCATTACTGAACATTGTTACCACTTATCAGGTAACTAATACCTCTAGGTCCTCAGACCAAGTTATACATGATACTTGTTGCACAAGCATCTTACATGGCTCACAAGGCTCATTTAAATATCTTGTCACCTCTCACTAGGCAACAACTATTCGCATGGCTCACAAGGCCCATTAAACATCTTGTCACCTCTCACTAGGCAACAAATATCTTTTAGGTCATCAGACCACATAAACATTATACTTTGTATACAAGTATTTAACATGTCTCACAAGGCTTATGCAATAAGAGAAATACAACCTTCCCATTATTAGGGTTAGGGTTTCCCCTTTATAGCCAAATAGGGATTCAAGTTCATATTATCAATCCAAACCCTAAATCATTGCTCCACACATCTAGGAGCATACATTGATATCATAAGTATTCAATCATACTTATTTATTCTCATCATTTATCATTAAATGATTATCAACACAAAGTATGAGTTTCTCTCTCAAACTTCACTAGGATATTGATTACATCATACTTTATGAACTTGGCTTAACCCTTTCTCAAGATATGTTAGCCTACACTTATCAAAGTGCATTAAACTCATTACATCTTAGTGTAACAATTTACATGACACACTTCATGTGTTACTCATCCAAGTAAATTGGATTTGAGGTGCATCAAGGTGTATCAACCTTGAGGTGTTGGATGTGATATTTATCATGCCTTGGTATATCACTTCCCTCATCACTTTTCACTTACTTAAGTTTATCAACTTATCTTGTATTAGGGTATTTCTCATCCTAATACTTTATGCACTAACTCATCACATTTATCCTATTGTGTATTGGCCATAAGTTACACACTTGAATTACCCAACTAACATCAAGTGATATGGACTCATCTCGGGTTAAGGCATTGTTGGTATATGATTGACCATTATCAACCACTTTAGGTTTTTTACCTATCAAGGCATTAATTATACCATTACTTGGTGTTACACTCATTACTCCTAAGAGTGTTTTGCCCTCACCTTTACAAGGTGTGTCGGGTTGAATCATGTATGTCAAGTTGAACACATGTATTGGGTTAGGTGCATATTGAGCTAGACGTCATCATATCCCTCATACCCTTACCCATCAAGGTATCAACCCTTCCAATCATATGGTGTATTACCTTCACCATACATGGATATAACATCCTCACCTCACTTGAAGATATTGGACACATCATACTTTAGTGTATTGGTCATCACATGTTCTAGGGTATTAACCACCTTACCACTTTTTTCATTTAGTGTATTGGGTTACCCACCATATCGTTTTAGAGATGTGTTCTCAACACCATATCATCCAAGATGTGTATGCTTAACCCTATATCGGTTTAGAGGTGTATGCTTGCTACCCATATCACTTTAGAGGTTTATGTGTGCTTACCATATCGGGAAAGAGGTGTATGTGTGCTTCACACCATATCGAGCAAAGAGGTGTATGCTTGCTTGCAATATCACTTTAGAGGTGTATGTGTGCCTCACACCATATCGGGAAAAGAGGTGTGTGTGTGCTTCAGACCATATCGGGAAAAGAGGTGTGTGCTTGCTTACCATATCACTTTAGAGGTGTATGTGTGCTTCACACCATATCGGGCAAAGAGGTGTGTGTGTCCTTCATACCATATCGGGCAAAGAGTTGTGTGTGTTCTTCACACCATATCGGGCAAAGAGGTGTGTGTGTGCTTCACACCATATCGGGGAAAGAGGTGCTTGCTTGTGTGCTTGAACCCGATATCACTTTATTAGGAGATACCATCTTCTTCAAGCTATAGAACTTCGTTCTACTTGTTCTAGTACAAGGATAACAGGTATAATAAACTACTAGAACTCATAAATATATCAAGTATTCAAGAAAATTTTGGAATTGAAAGTAGATCATCATGTATAGCAAGAAAGATGGTGAATAATAACATGTTTGGGTTTAAGTTATATAACCCGCCTTGAGAACAACTTCAAAGCTCCAAGCTCCAAAGCTCCATGTTATTAAGGTTGAAGATGACTTATCAATGTCCAAGGCTCATCACAACTCCTTCATATACAAAGAATCACCCTAGTTAAGAACTTGGTGAAGAAGAAAAGAAAGGAAGATCATAACCCTAGATCCATGCTTCAATCCAAGGTTGAAGATGATCATGGCCTTACCTTAGGATTAATATTTGAGCTCCTTCTTTACCCTTAGAATCTTTTCATGATACCTCACTACTCATGCACGATATTCCCTCACTTGTGGCCGATATCCCCTTCACTTTTGGCCAATATCACTTTATTTGGCCGATATCAACATGCTATAACTGATACCACTTGCTATGGCCGATACCCAATCCCTATGCACGATACCACATCCCATATGCACGATACCAAGGCACTATGAACGATATATAAGACCAAGGAGGTGGTATAATTTGAAAAATTTCAATAAGAGGTGAAAGGAAGGGTATAATACTTGAGGTTCATGGGGGAGAGTGTAAGAGGTGTCATCACCTTACTACTAGTAGGTGACACATGGCCATGCATGGATTGACACATGTTATTGCATGTAGTCCATCTTTATCTTGCCATGCAAAATAAAAACTTTAGGATAATGCATGGGATAAGGGTCAGCCCCCCTTTGGTTATCTTCTAGGACAAGCCACTTCCACTCACATTATTATATTCACAATTCAATGCAACCTTTCCCAAGGAAAGTTGCAAGCCGATATCCATTGCTTTATTGAGGTGCTTAGCTCGTTTTTGAAAATTCAAAGAGTTAACAACACAATATGGGGGTCTCCTCTTTGGCTCCTTTGCCGATAGGGACTCCCATTTAACACTACAACCTGATACACTCAATACAAGCTCAAATTAGGGTTTCCATTCAACCCCTTTCTTGGTCTTTTCATCACCAAGAATACTACCACTCATACATGATTTAAACATGGTGTATCATTCATTATCTCTCCTATAAATGATAGATATAGGAATTAGGAACACTCTAGAGGTGGTAATTTGCATAATAACTGTACATTTTGGGTAAATTACAATTTGTACCAAAATTGGTGTGCAAGGCACTAGCATTATTCAAACAAGTTCAAACTTGGAATTTAGGCTTTCCACAAGCCACCACTTAGCATAATTCTCTTTATTATGATGCTAAAACACTTAAGGCATGTTCAACATGTGACATATTGCAATATAACCCCTCATATTGGGTAAATTGCACTTTGGTCCAAAATAAAGGAACATTGCTCAAACAACATTCAATCATGACCAAACTTGGAACATAAGTGTGTCACATGATAACAAAACACCTTAGAGGATTATATTAAAGTTCTAAGAAACTTTATTACCCAAAACAAATAGGGTTTAACTCATATCCCAGGTCAAGGTCATTACAAGTTATAAACCCCTAACAAAGATTTCGTCCCCAAAATCCCAGACGAATGAAGACAATTGTCATTCATGCATCATATCATCAAGTCTCCACATAACATCTTGCTGTCATGGAGATGCCATAGAACTTTGACGAGAACAAATTCCTTCCATTAAAGATTATCATAAGATCTATTACATATGACACATACTCAGCTGTCCTATCCATCACTGACTGCGGAGTCAACTTTGTGTCAGATAACACTTTCTAAGTTAGAGAAGTACTATTCATACTTTGAATAATTCAGGTATCAATCCTTATTGACTCACATCTTTTATATGATAAGATTCTTGATTATAGGGAGTCTTTCATACTCTTCACTCAATTTAGCATTTCACCTCCAAGGAAAGACTAGAGTTACGTTCTGTCACCCTCTTGGAACTACAAGTCTTATCATACATCTGTTGTGCCATACTAATCTGTTGACACAACACAAAACTTTCTTATGACTTGTACCAACTATCTTCCTAGTTGTACATTCTCTTGTCATAAGGAGAGGCCACTTATTAAAGAAGAACTTATCTCAGAGATATCTCTATATGTTAGGTATAAGTTGCCTCAACAGATCTGGATAGGGATATTCTAAGGAATTATTTTTAACTTGATAAGCTTTTCCTAAAATGATTTTATAATTGTTTCTTCAATTGATACATCCTTATCAATGTCATGTTTATGCAGAGCATATACCCCTAACATATGATGTCCATACTATAGTATGTAACTAGACTGATCTCATAGTTGGCCATTATAGGTAACCAACATAAATTATCTAATCAGGAGTTATGTTCTCACTTTCCCATACCACCCGATACTTTTTAGATACCAGAATTCCTTACCTTGGTATTTGTCACATGTGTCGAAAACACATCACATCCTCATCATTCTCATCTCTCTATTATTATTACCAAAGCCACACATATAAAAGGATCTTTCTTTCATCCTGGGACATTACTTGTTACACATATCTTTATCTTGGAACCAAAGTCCAAGACGAACTGATACTTTTCTAAGTATCCATCATTGGTCACTTTTAAATCATGCACATCAAGTGTCATAAGACCCACTTGATTGTCATGTCCCTGAAAGGAAAGAACACAAAGAAACATATTCCTCTTATCACCCCATCATTACCCAGGGTTGTTTATCAAAGAGAAGAGATTATCATTTCCTCATATTATTGCATGAAATTTCACTGTTCATGAGTCATTTACTCTTGTTTCATCCTCATATCCTTGCCATCTGCATAGGAATTATATGGATGACTACATATCAGCATTCCTTTCTTTGTTATTGTCTAACATGTTATGAACATTTTGTGATTTTATCACATTTTGCATTTTCACATTATGGAAAAGATCTTTACTATTCACACAAACTTTATCAAATAGGGATCATCTCCCTTGTTCTCTTTCTCTTATCATGAGGACTATACTTTTTACTTCCTCATACACACAGATTGATCTGAGATCATCTCAGATTCCATTTTATTACACTTAGGATGTGATAAAAATATACATGCCATATTTCCAGTTTCGTTATACTCACTAGATTGTCTCAAAATGACTTTTTGATCAGAGTACTCAGAAAGATAACAATCTAAGAGTTTCATACTTACCTTATCTTCAATAGTTGAATACATGGCTAGGGTATACAAGTACTAAGATTAGGTAGTATGCACTTTGTTTACTAACATATTCCTTACTTTTCATATCATCAAAAACATAAGACTTAGCATCCCTAGATTTTCTCTAGGCATCACGTCTACACCTCATCCTCTTTCGTACAGATAAGAACAATTATGAAGCATTTAAAAGAATATTGAATAGAATAAAAATTCTATTTCTCATCATTTCTTCCCTATTTTCCCATAGGGCAATCAATATGGAAGTCAATAACAGCAATCCCTCTTATGATTATTAGATAAAATCAAGAGAAGACATATCAAAATGGAAAAAGCTCTATCTGACTGTTACCCCTCGTGGTCATTTACCGCTTCAAGTTGACTCGACACATAGAGTCTGGTTGTTTCATGTTGTTGCTTTTGCCTTTTTACACTATTAGGTTGTAACTTTCGTAAGCCATGTTGAATCTACCTCAGTTGTTGGGTCATTTCCTCCCTTCTTTTTGAACAAGAGGGTTTAGTATGCTCAACATGCTTGTATCTATAACATTTTTTGTCCTCGTACATGGTCTTATCAGTCTTATTACCGATGTAGAAGCTAAGTCAGAAGTTCTTACAGGTGGAAGGTTAGGACCTTTGCCTTTACTTAGCGACTACTGCCCTGGTACACTAGGCATTTAAGCACTGGTGGCACCAAAAACTTTGTCTTTTTAAAACAACTAGGAAAATGTCTCTAGAATTGTAGAGACCTTTCCTTAATTCTCATCTTAGTGCCCCTCCTTGGGCATTACCATCACAGATGTACTATCTGTCTATACTAATGGCAGAGTCTATTTTCTCACCATATGTTAATTTTTCCCATGTTTTCCACTATTCAAACATGACTATGTCATTCAGGAACCCTTTTAGAACCCAAAGTTTCTACATTGAGGACAGGTAACCTAGGTTGTAATGCTAGTATCCAGGCTACTATATGCATCACTATTGTCCTAACCTGCCCAACAAGAGATAAAAATAGGATTCTCTATCCTGATTGGGTCAAGATGGGAATTCTCAGGCACTCATTCTTCTCTTGCCTGATCCCTTGCACCCTCTCTTGGTGCAACAACATTGCTCTTAGCAATGTGTTCCTCATGTTCTCTAGTTATTTTTAAACTTCACCCTTTCTTCTGCATAAGCAGAAGTCACTATAGAGTATATTGGAGGACACTAGAACAAACTCAACAACTTAGTCCTATGTCTCTATAGACTCAGCGAACCTTAAGCTCTGATACCAAACTTGTAACGACCACCACCAAATCGACAGCTAAATTGTTACTAATTATGCGGAATAATCATAAGCAGTGGATTAACAAAAACTACTAAAAAATAAAATCCTTTTACAAAGAGATCCATTTCTAGGAAAACTCTTTAAGGAAGAACCAAAACCTTATATACATCATTGTTCACATTGTACCATCTCTTCTCGAGGATAACATATAACAGTTGCTTTGTCAAAACATATACTGAAGCAACATAAAACCTCGAGGCATACCAACCAAAACCTCAGATTGTTCATAAAACAAACATGTACTAGATCCAAGGACCTGAGAGTACAGAGATGACACATAGGACTTCTATTTACAAGACTTGACAGATAGTATACTCAACCTGAGCTATTATTGTTGTCCATGCTGCTGTTGATGTACCTCTACAGTATGATCTCTACCTCTTCTTCTGCGTCTAACTAAAAATGTTGGTGACCAACGGGGTGAGACCCATGTCCCAGCGAGAGATATAACTCTCTGCCAACAATATTATTATCATAGTTAAACAATATAAAATTGGGCAGAGGATTCTTTTACATTGATTTAATCATTGTTTAAGCATAGTAGAGCAATATCATCTTCTGAAGCATTGCATCTATATATGATAAAATAGTAAATCATCTATTCATTTTATAAGGAATAGAAAGAACATGTATAACATCTATCCATTTAAGATGTATAAAAGAAATGTAACATCAACCAATGATTTTCGTATTCAATCCTTAAGCAAATACGCTACACGGTTGATTACATTTTACAATCACACTTATGCCCTAAGGAGATGAGGTATACCGCTCTTACTCCAACTGACCACTGTGAAGTCAAAATCGATACCATACAAGGTCAACGGAAGAGCCGACTGCCATGACCTCACTTGTCTCGGTCAGTGCGAGACCATAAGCAGGACATCTCGTGTCAACTACTAAATAGCTTTCTAGGGTATACTAGCAACTTTTCTATAGAGATACATCCGCAACATGCACTCTCTTCAAGATTGAGAGATTTTAGTTATCTACACATCAATCCCGGCATTCATCATCATCAGGAGATTCATGATACATCCATCTCGACATTTATAATGAAGGATTGAGAGATCTCAATTATCTACACATCAATCCCTCATTAAGGCGTAAGGATATTCATGCCCATCACCCCCGCATATTCAAAAATATGCCCTCCAGGAGATCTCGTGGGAAAACCTATTTCACCATTCAGCAGCTACTGACGTTGATGGATCTATGGTCAGGGCACTACATGATAAGATTCCACTTGATTGATTAGGTGCATTACAATATCTTTTAGCATCAAACAAGTTTCAAACATGAATTATAACATATGCTTCAAAGAAAGGTGTAATACATTTAACAAGTACTTTTATAACCTTTGGAACACTTTGAATGCATAACACTTGGGATCTCAGTCCCTTATCACATTATTGGGAATTCTCATCTCTTAATATTATCATCATCATGATTACTAGATTTGGGTATTCAAACCCTTAGTTCATTATTGAACATTGTTACCACTTATCAAGTAACTAATACCTCTAGGTCCTCAGACCAAGGTATACATGATACTTGTTGCTCAAGCATCTTACATGGCTCACAAGGCTCATTTAAATATCTTGTCACCTCTCACTAGGCAACAACTATTCACATGGCTCACAAGGCCCATTAAACATCTTGTCACCTCTCACTAGGCAACAAATATCTTTTAGGTCATCATACCACATAAACATTATACTTTTTATACAAGTATTTAATATGTCTCACAAGGCTTATGCAATAAGAGAAATACAACCTTCCCATTATTAGGTTTAGGGTTTCCCCTTTATAGCTGATGTAACATCCCTGACCTGGGTTAAGGCTTAACCCTAGAAAGTTTTGCTTAAGTCATTTAGATTCTTTTCTTTACCTTTTGAGAAGTAATTAAGACTAAAGGAGAGCTTATGTTTTAATTTTGGTCCTATTTGAATAATGTTGAAACAATATTTTACCTATTTTGGACTAAAGTGCAATTTACCCAATTTAAGGGTTACCTTGCAAAATGTTACATGATAAATGTTCCTCAAGTTTTATAGCATAATAAGAATGAGAATGATGCTGAGGTATGGCTTCCACAAGCCTAAGTTCCAAGAAGGAGCTTGTGTGAATAATGCATGTGTATTGAATGCTAATTTTGGTGTAATTTGCAAATTACCCAAAACCTAGGGTTGAATATGTAAAATACCACCTCTATTATGTACCTACTATTTCTTGGTATCATTTAGAGAAAATAAAAAGAAAGGGGTGTCTTATTTGAACAACTTTTGAGGAGAGATAATCTTGATAATAAAATAATCAAGATTTAAGCATAATTGAAACCCTAATTTATTTTGTAGCAAAAATAAATATATTAATTTAAGTGCCCATCAAATAAAAAGGTTGTGGTTGCAATACTATAATGGTAGGACGTCCAAATTCTTTGAGTTGCACCGAAATATCCTAAGTAGGTGAGGAAATCCACTCACATTTGTTAATTAAAAAGTAATGTCCACTAAAAATGGATAATAGTATTATAATGGTTAAGGTGCTTAAAGTGGTTGCTTTTAATTCAAGGATAAATGAGAGGATATTTAGTGCAAGGAATATGGATTCAAAGGCAAGGAATTGAAGGGGGCATGTGTCAATAAAGTGGATGAAATTTCTCCTACTTTCTCTGTCCTAGAAAATCAATTACATATACTCGATTTTCTCCTTACTTAAAAGGTTAGTTTGAAACCCATTTTCTTTCCTTGCTTTGGCTGATGACCAAGGATATTAGGAGCAGGAGTAAAACGTTCCCCAAGCTGAAGGTAAGCTCCATGATCATCTTCAACCTTGAATTGATGGTTGAAATCGGATTTTAACATTGATTTTCTTCTCTCTTCTATCCAATGCTCAACCTTAGCTATCCTTTGCATCCAAAGAGTTGGAAACGAAACTTGGATAGTTGAAGGAGCTTCTTTCACCATTAAATATGAGAATATTTAAGCTTTGAAGCTAATTTGAAGGTGAGTTATATAACTTGAACCCATCAATGTTATTATTGATTTCAATTTCTCATCATATGTTGATCTTTTATTTTCTTCTTGAATAATTGATAAAATTATCATACACATGATAGTAGAATTCAAAGGTTTGAAGCTTGATGATGATGACATCATCTTAGAACACACCTCAAGAATATCAAGATCAAACGGTTTCATTTTGTGATGGTCAAACGGTTTCAAACCGAATTGAACCAAACAGTTTCAAACTGTTTTGTGACCAAACAGTTTTAAAACCGTTAGAGGGCAAACGGTTTCAAACCATTAGAGACCAAATGGTTTCAATGGACTCAAGGATCAATTGGTCGCATGACCTAATAACTTCAAATAATCAAATTCAAATGATTTCAAAACCCTAGATCAATTGATGATAAACCCTAATATAGGGATAAACGGTTTCAAGTTGATTTGATCAAACAGTTTCAAGTTGATTTGATCAAACAGTTTCAATTCTATTTTGACCAAACGATCTCAGACTGTTTGAGGACTAAACAGTCTCAAATTGTTTGAGGATCAAACGGTCTCAAACCATTTAGGGTTGATCAATCTTCAAAACCGTTCAAGGTCTAACAGTCTTCAAACCATTTGATGAGCAAGAAGTCAAGACCATTTAAGGTCTAAATGGTCTTCAAAACCATTTGATGAGTAAAAGATTCAAGACCGTTTGAAGGTCTAAATGATCCCAAACCGTTTGGAGGTTTGTACCAAGACCGTTTGAAGGTCTAAATGGTCTCAGACCATTTGGAGGTTTGGTCCAAGACCGTTTGAAGGGTTAATTGGTCCAAGATCGTTTGGAGGTTTGGTCCAAGACCGTTTAAAGGGTCAATTGGTCCAAGACCGTTTGAAGGTCTAATTGGTTCAAACCATGTAAGTACTAATAACCCCATAAGTGGTTGAAGAGTATCTCTAGGTTGTTTCAAATGGAAGCACCTCTAAAGTACTTAGGTGATTAGTATAATTAAAGTGATTATCACTTGGTGCCTATGAAAGTAATAAACTCAATGCACTATGATAAGCATAGGTGCATGTACTTAGTGAGAGGTTAAGTCAACTAAATAAGCTATGATGATGATGTGTGTTCCTAGTATATGGAACAATGATAAGTATGAGTTAATACTTAAATAATGTTATGTGCTCCAAGATATGTGGAAGCGCTGACTTTGGGTTTGTATTAATGAAGTAATCATAAAACCCTAATCAATGGAGAATGGAAACCCTAACCAATAAAGAAAATTACAATTCTTAATTTTGTTTGAATACTTATGAAGGTATTATATAATTCTAAACATGTGAAGCAATGAGTTATGTTTTGGATATTAATTGCAATATCAATGTATTCTCCAAGATGCATGGAGTTTTGAATTTAAGGTTCGACCTTTGATAATGTGGTCATGAAACCCTAATCGAGAAGGATGAGAAACCCTAACCCTAATTTTGGGTAATGGGTTAAGAAACCCTAATTGAAATGGAATGAGGAACCCTAACCCTAATGTAGGGTAATGTTATGTGAAACCCTAATACAGGGTGATGTTATGTGAAACTCTAATACAGGGTGATGTTATGTGAAACCCTAATACATGGTGATGTTATCTGAAACCCTAATATAGGGTAATGTTATATGAAACCCTAATGTAGGGTGATGTTATGTAAAACCCTAATATAGGGTAATGGTATGAGAAACTTTAATTGATAAAGATGAGAAACTCTAACCCCAATGAGGGAATAGTGATGTTATCTTTGTATTGCAAAATATTGATATGTAATTGATATGGTTGTTATCAAGTATACTAACCATACATGTATGAAGAGATGATGAGCATAACCAGGTATGAACCATGATGTTAATGGGCCTTGTGAGCCATTATTTTAATTGTTGCCTAGTGAGAGGTGACAAGAAGTTGAATATGCCTGGTGAGCTATGGGAGATGCTTGTGTAACAAGTATCATGAATACCTTGGTCAGATGACCTGGAGGTAATAGTTACTTGATAATGGTAACCATGTTTAGTGATGAACTAAGGGTTTGAATACCCAGATCCAGTAGACATGATGATGGCATTGTTGAGGGATGTGAATTCCCAAAAATGAGATAAGGGATTGAGATCCCAATGTTTTATAAAGTTTTGAAAAGTACTTGATAGAAGCATTACATGTTTCTTTGTAGCATTTGTCATAATAATTCTTGTTTGTTGACTGATGCTAAAAGAATATGGTAACATACTTAAATAATCAAGTAGAATACTATCATGTAGAGCCCTGGCCATAAATCCATCATCGTCAGTAGTTGGTGATGGTGAAACGGATTCGCCTACTGGTTAATCCGGAGTGTATATTGTTGAATATGCGGGGTTTCTCCTAGCCAAAAATGAGGAGGATTAGAGTGCAACTTCAGTTGTCGACTCAAGATATGTATAAGAGCATGGTGAACAGGCCCATGGCTTAGTGTGATAGAGCATGAATGTGTTCATGGCTCAGAGAGCACAGTGAACTGGCCCATGGCTCATATTTACTAGCGTCGGGACCTGTACCAAGGCGGGCTAGAGAATGGATAGCCTATGAGAGATAACCTTGTGACTGACGTCACTTAAGTAAGAGACTGCGGTCCTGCTTGTAGTCTCGCACTGACCGATACGGATGAGATCGTGGAGTCTGGCTCTTCCTTTGATCTTGTATGGCACCGGCTTTGGGTTTTACAACCGAAGGTTGGATTTGAGCGGTACGGCTCACTTCCTCAGGGCATAAGTATGATTGTAAAATGTAATCAACCGTGTAGCATATTTGCTTAAGGATGAAATACAGAAATCATTAGTTGATGTTACATTGCTTACTGTATCCTAAATGGATAGAAGTTATACATGTTCTTCATATTCCTTATTAAAAGGGATAGATGATTTACGGCTTTATCATTAATAACTGTAATTCTTTAAACCATGATGTTGCTCTATTCTGCCTAATAATGATTAAATCTTGTTGTTCAATAGAGATTCCTCTATCCAGTTTGTTACTGTTTATTTGCAATAATAATATTTCTGGCGAAGAGTTATATCTCTCATTGGGATAATTTTCAATTGTCTCACCCCCGTGGGATCCAACCTTTTTTGGTGGACGAGGATGAGGCGGTAGAAACCATACAACAGGGGAAGAACAGCAGCATCAGGGACAGAAGTAACATCTCAGGTGGAGATATTGACTGTCGTGTCTTGCAGATATGAGTCCTATGAGTCGTCTCTATACTCTCAGGTCCTTGGAGTCAGTAGTTAGTGTTTTAATGATCGATCTGAGATATTGGCATTGAATGCCTCGAGGTTTTATGTTGATTGTGTGTAGATTTAACAGAGCAATTGTTGTATGTAATCCTCGAGAAGAGAAGGCACATGGTATGTGCTTTGTGGACCAGAATGTATATATAATATTTTGGTTCTTGTTATAAGAGTTTCCTGGAAATGGATCTCTTTGCAAATGGTTTTAATTTTTAGTGATTTTTTAATCCGTTGGTTACATTTAATTCCACAAATAATTACACTGTGACAGTCTGATTTGGTGTCGGGTCGTATCAATTTTATTGGTATCAGAGCTTAAGGTTCGCTGAGTCTACAGAGACATAGGATTAAGGTCGTTGAGTCTATTCTAGTGTCTTTCAGTTTATCTAATAGTGACTTCTACCCTCAGGAGAAGAAGAAAAGCTTGAAGATGGCTGGATCACACGAAGAACATGCTGCTGAAAGCAGTGTTGCTACACCAGGAGGAGGTGCAAGGGATCAGACTAGAGAGGAACTAGTACCTGAACATCCCCAGCTTGACCAAGCTACACTAGAAAACCCAGCCTTTCCATGCTCTGTTCGGACAGTTCATGGCGACAATGACACATATGGCGGATAGGATGCCACCATCTGCACCTAGGGCACTAGCTCACAATGAGGGACATGGAGCTGGAAAGACTTTTGAATGGCTTCGATGGGTAGGAACCACTGATTATGTTGGTACAACTGACCCACCATACGCAGACTTGTGGTTGACTGAGCTGGAAAAGGCCTTCAGAATTCTTAATATCCTCGAAGCTGAGAAGGTTAGACATGCGGTGTACCTATTGAAGGGGAGTGTTGGCCATTGGTGGGCCATAGAAGAAGGCAAAAGGTCAGGTGTTGAAGTCGGATGGAAAGAGTTCTGACAAGAGTTTGTTAGTAGATATTTTCCTAAGACTTACCTGGATGAGAAAATCTCTCAGTTTGAGCGGATAAGGCAAGGACCAATGCACATTAGTGAGTATGAAGCTAAGTTCATGGAGATTCTATGATTCTGTCCGCACATGGCCACTATAGATGAGGAGAGGATTCGGCATTTTGAGAAGGGTTTGAATGCTGATTTAACCACACCTATGTCTACTCTAGAGAATAGAGAGAGGTTTGCCACCTTTGTGGAGTCCGTTAGGTGGATAGAAAGGTATGTGACTGAGAAGCGTCAGGCCAATAGTAAGAAAGTATATACCCAGTTTCAGGAATAGAGGTCTGAAAGTTTTAAGAAACCAATGTTTTCTGCACCAACAGCACCACCAAGGTTTAATACTCAGACACAGTGGACATCTAGCAAGGGTAGAGGTCATAGTTTACCACCAGAGGGAGCTCATAGCTCAGCATCAATGTCATTAATAGGACCATCCAGGCCACAGTGGGAGAACAAAAGTTGTTATAAATGTGGGAAAGTGGGGCATTTGATGAAAGATTGTCTAGCTAGAAATGTGAGTGTAACCCAACCACCGAGGCAGAGTCAACAAGGCTCTCAGAGGTGGCAGTTTAGAAGTGGCACTCGAGGATGTGGACAGGCGTCCCAAGCTGGCTCATCCACATCCAACAATTGGGCAAGTGGTCGACAACCAGCAATGGCAAGATTCTATGTTATGAATCAGTCGGAGGCAGTGGTCAACCCACGAGTCATGACAGGTCAGATGGAATTATTTCATTCGGATATGTCTTCATCCTACTTCGTATCTATTTTGATTGATCCGGGTGCTACGCATTCCTTTATCACTCGAGAAGTGATTCATGACTGCAATATGACTGTCAGTCATAGAGTAGATAACTTGTTATTAGAAACTCTATTAGTTGGATCTGCAGTGTTATAGGAGGTATGTTCTCCCTGTGTTCTTTCTTTTTCAGAACATAGCATTCATGTGGATCTTATACCACTTGAGATGCATGGGTTCGACATAATCCTTGGGATGGACACCCTAGAAAAGTATAAGGTTCTCTTGGATTGCGGTTCCAAGCAGGCTATGTTCACAGACAATGGTGATACATGGGTTTTCAGGGGGACAGAAAGATCCTTCCAACCTGTCTAGTGTCGGCTATGGTAGTTGAGAAGTTTATGAGACAAGGATGCTTCACATTCTTGGCACATGTGGTAGGTACCACGACAAAGAGTCCTGGTCTTTCTAAAGTTCCAATTGTTAGGGAATTTGAGGATGTGTTTCCTGAGGAACTTCCAGGTGTTCCTCCACCCCAAGATATTGATTTTGAAATTAATCTAATCCTAGGTACACAACCAATAGCTCAAACACCTTATAGAATGGCACCTGCTGAGATGGCAGAACTCAAGAAACAGTTACAGGAGTTGCTCGAAAAGGGTTTTATTCGACCGAGTACTTCACCATGGGGTGCTCCGGTTCTTTTCGTTAAAAAAAAGATGGGTATATGTGATTATGCATCAACTATAGATAGCTTAACAAAGTAACCATAAAGAACAAATATCCTCTGCCAAGGATAGATGACTTGTTTGACCAGTTGTGTGGTGCGACTATCTTTTCTAAAGTAGATCTGAGGTCAGGATACCATCAATTATATATCAAGGAGAGTGACATACCTAAATTAGCTTTCAGAACAAGGTATGGTCACTATGAGTTCATAGTTATGTCATTTGTACTAACTAATGCACCAGCTGCATTCATGGAACTCATGAACAGAATCTTCTGACCATTCCTTGATCAATTCATAGTAGTCTTTATAGATGACATCCTGATTTACAGTAAAGATGCTCAACAGCATGAACAACACCTCTGTCATGCACTGACTTTACTGAGAGAGCTAAGCTATATGCCAAATTCAGTAAGTGTGAATTCTGGTTATCAAAAGTGTCTTTCCTAGGACACATAATATCTGCCTTAGGTATCCGTGTTGATCCTAAAAAGGTAGAATCTATCTTGGAGTGGGAACAGCCAAAGACACCAATAGAGATACACAATTTTCTAGGACTGGCAGGCTACTATAGGAGGTTTATTAAGAACTTCAATTCTGTAGCATTACCCCTAACCAAGTTGACCAGGAAGGAGGTTCCTTTTGTCTGCAATGACAAGTGTCAACATTCTTTCCAATTGTTGAAAGAAAGATTGACCAGTGCACCTGTGTTAGTGTTACCTGAGCAGGGAAAGGGGTATATTGTTTTCTGTGATGCTTCTAAGAATGGTCTAGGATGTGTGTTGATGTAGGATAATCAAGTGATTTCTTTTGCCTCTTGACAGCTTAAGAAACATGAGGAAAATTATCCGACACATGATCTAGAATTAGCTGTTGTGGTTCATGCGTTGAAGATCTGGAGACACTATCTCTATGGAGAGACATTCCAGATTTTCACGGACCATAAGAACCTAAAATACATCTTTTCACAACATGAGTTGAACATGAGACAACGTCGTTGGATGGAGTTAATCAAGGACTATGATTGTACAATTGATTATCATCTAGGAAAGGCTAATGTAGTGGTTGATGCACTAAGTATAAAATCATCATCACCAAACATAGATAAAGCACAGTTGAACTCTTTAGTGTGCTTTAAATGAGACATGCTTGTCTCTTTGAGGCAAAACAATGTACAGTTTAAAGTATCCTTGTTAGCCGGACTGTTAGCTGAGATGCACATAAAACCTACTCTGAAACAATAGATCAAAGAGGTACAACAGGCTGATATTGTGATTCAGCAGATTAGATCAGAGTATGGTAGTGAGAAACGGGATGGGTTTCATGAGTTAGATGATGAGGTAGTCTGTTACCATGGTAGGATGGTAGTACTTGATGCCAATGACTTAAGAAAGTTAGTCATGGAGGAAGCTCATTCATCTATGTATGCAATGCATCCAGGGAACATCAAAATATATCATAACTTGAAGGATATGTATTGGTGGCACGGTTTGAAGAAAGATGTAGCTGAGTTTTGTATGTGGTGTCCAGTGTGTCAGTAGGTTAAAGCTAAACATCAGAAGCCCATAGGAACAATGCAACCTTTACCTATACCACAGTGGAAATTGGATCACATAACCATGGACTTTGTGGTTGGATTACCCAGAACAGCCAAAAATCATGATTCCATTTGGGTGATAGTTGATAGGTTGACTGAGTCAGCACATTTTCTTCCTGTCAAAACAACCTATACTGCTGAGAAACTTGCACAGATCTATATAGATGAGATAGTGTGTTTACACGGGGTTCCTGCTACAATTGTTTCTCATAGAGGTCCCCAGTTCATGAGTCATTTTTGGGAATGACTACATAAAGCTTTGGGTACACAGTTAAGGTTTAGTACTGCCTTTCACCCACAGACGGATGGACAATCTGAGAGGACTATACAAACTTTGGAGGATTTGCTTAGGGCATGTGTCCTTCAGTTTGTAGGAAGTTGGGATATACACTTGAGCTTAATAGAATTTGCTTACAACAATAGTTATTAGCACAGTATTGATATGGCACCATATGAAGCATTATATGGTAGACGTTGTAGATCTCCAGTATGCTGGTATGAAACAGGGGAATATTGGTGCGATTCCGCTAGTGGTGCTTTTACACCCCACGAGGTCGGAACACACGGTGGATTCACTTTCGAAATGTATAAACCTAACTAACGCACCTACTTCTACTAAGACAACTACACCCGCAAGCGCACGGGGTCGTGTCGTAGTATAGGAAGGTGGCAAGTATAGGGTCGATCCACAGGGAAAAGAGGGGGCACTAGAGCTAGGTTAGTTTGGCTAGGTTCCTACTGCGAAGACTAGGGTTAAGGTTTTAAAGGTTGATTTTGATTGTTAACTAAGGATAAACAAGCAAGCAATTAAAGGCAGGAATGAAATCTATGTTAACCCTAGACTAGATTAAGACTAAGCAAGAAAGAACGGATTAAGCTGGGTATGAAAAGGCAAATTACACTAAAGAAAGCAAGAAGAGCAAAAGAGAAATTAAAGAACTAAACTAGCATAAACAAGGCAAGAGCAAGGCAAGAAGCTGACTAAGACGGAAAAGAACTAACTAAGCTAAGCGAGCACAAAACTAGGGTTTTAAGCAGTAAAGAGATGTGTGGGTTGTTTAGGGGTATGAACTTATCACTTAAGTTGGGGGTGACATATGAACATTATGATTCCATTTAGATTATCCAAACCAAACAACAAGTTAGAGTCTAATGAATTAACCTAAGCTACTAACTGGTCATGGATATGTTAGGTTGTGTATAGGGGAACTAGTCCCTAACACCCCCTACTACCCTTACGAGGCTCAATTGGGTTAGGGGTTAGGTTCAATCCAATTAGAGTCTAATCAAGTCTAGGTTTCTAGATTAGACATTCCTAGGGCAATTAGGGGCCGAGGGTAGTAATGGGGAGGTGAGATTAGGGTTTTGGACCCCAATTCCCCCACATTCTAGCCTTGAGAAGGCTCCATGCTAATTGCACTAGAATTATCTAATCTAGCTACTTAGATCTCTCACTTAGGTTTAGGGAGATTGATTAAGATCTAGGAAGATGGGAGGCAACCTAGGGATCCAAGAATTGGACCTAGGGGCAAATCCCAAAATTCACACATATAAGCAATTTGCCTAAATTCCTAGGTGATTTCACACACAAACCAACAAGTAATCCATGGAGAAAGAGATGCAAATAGAATATAAACATTAACAAAAGAAATTACAAAGTTTACATGTCATTTTCCCCCAACATGGTATCAAAGTAACATATTTGACCCCAAACAGCCCACCCAAAGAGCCTAGCTACTCATATACATGGAAAATACAAAAAGAGAGGAGAAGAAGATAGAGGTGGCCATGGAGCTCAAAGTAGTGGTTGTCAATCCTCTCTCCAGCAGTAGCATGTCAACCTCCTCCCTCCTCCAAGGTGCAAGGGTGAAGAATGAAGGGGATTATGGGTAGGAACTAGTCGAAACTAGTGATTTGGTGGTGAAAATGGTGGAATGGGGTGGATTTGAGGTGGATATGGAGTGGAATGGAGTGGATGGCAATTTGGGGAGCTAGGAGGCGGTGGAAGGTAGCTAGCCTCGTGCCCCAGCCGCCACCTAGGTATATATAGGTGTGGGGGAAGCACTAGGTTAAGTTAGGGGCAAAATGGGGAAAATAGTGAAAAAGTGGTTGGATTCTGTGAGTAGCACGGCCGTGGTGGGGTACCACGGCCGTGGTGGGTAGGGTAGGCCATGGCCGTGGTGTAGGAGCACGGTCGTGGGAATTAAAATGACTAAAAGTCAGGTTGGTGGTCAAAATGGCCACGCCCGTGGTGGCTGGCACGGCCGTTTTGCTCTACTGCGTCACGGCCGTTTTGTGGTGCACGGCCGTGGTGTCTGTCACTGGCATTGCCGTTTTGTTCCACCACGGCCGTTCTGCCTTCTGCTTGATTTGGAAGATGAACCTGTCGATTCCTAAGTGACCTAGCATGGCCGTTTTGTTGTACCACGGCCGTGCTGAGTCCTGGGGCAGCGCTTTGACTTTTATCTTCGAATTTTCTTGGACATATTTGCTTCAAATGATCTTTGGCCACTAGGGGTAGGTCGAGGGAGCGTCGGACTTCACTTTGGGCCTCTCCCAGTACAGAGGAACCCTAGGATCACTCCTTCTCTCTTTCTTCCATCAATCGTGGTCCAAATGCCTGAAAAACATGTAAATAATGTCCATAAGTGCATTTTATACAAATTAGCATATTAGGGGGAATGACATGTAATCTAACAGGTATAGATGTGATTGAAGAGCAAAATAACACAAAATGAAGCCCTAAAATAGGGCTGCATCACCACTCCAAACTTGAAACATACTTGTCCTCAAGTATGCTCTAACTCAATCTCTCTACAAACTTTCACATAAAGAAATGACAAATGCAATATAAAAGATGATTGTTGCTGAATGGGATCAAAGATGACTAGGTGCATGCATTTCACCTCTCTCCTCTCCTGCTTTCACAAACCAACCATGAAGGGAGCACAGATCACAAGAACTTCACATATAATGCATGGATTGCACAAGTTATCAATACCTCATCCATAAGGTTCCGGGTAGACCGTTTCATGATGATGTTAATCGCCGATGACTAGGAGTGTCGTTTCACCTTCATGCCTTCAACCTTATGCTTCAAGTTATGCCAAATGACCCACATGGCTGTAAAAGTGAGCTAGGTTTGAAGTTTCCTATCTCAATGGGTGTAAAAGTGGAAGAAAGGGATGCGGTAAGATTTTTGGAGTGTTTTTATACACTCATCTTTTTCTTTATTTGAATGCTCTTAAACAGGAGCATCCTTTTATTTTATTTTGTTTTTCTTTTTTTTTTCTTTTCTTTTTCTTGCCCTTGGTGTAGATAGGGCATATGGTGGATAGAGTGAAGCGGGGAGATAAAGATGTGGCCACCCCAAACTTTTGGAGGTGGCCACGGCTAATATGTGCACTTTGGCATCTTTTTATGAGGCGGAGAGGTATGAAGATGATGAAAGAGTGGTCGGGTCAAAGAGGGGTCACTTGGTATGATCTTCCACATATGGTCTCCTGCATGAAAACTAGTCCGACACTTCACCATAGATATCACATCACATGAATGAACCAAATGAAATCCATATATCAATCAAGTAACTCCACAAACATTAAACGTTCCATGCTTGCTCAGATCATAATTCAATCAAACCAACACATTCCCAAGAGAGGTGATGCACATGTAAAAAGTCAAACATTGATACCACTTAGCAACAAACAAAGGTGATTCACTTGCATTTGTCAAAGGTCAACATTTTAATTCAAAATAGTAGAGATTGGGCCAAAACACAATTTTTAGACAAGAAGTTCCAAATTTGGGCAAAATTGGCCAAAATGGTTCCAAGTTGCCTTCAATCACATCTAAGCCTATATTATTGAACTTAAAACAGTAAACAAGCAAATCCTAACTAAAACATGCAAAAATTACCAAAAATCTACATGATATGTAATGCATGGCAAAAGAGCAAAATTTTTGAAAATTACGCAAAAATGACAAGAAATCAAACTACATGGCATTAAGAGATGCAGTGAAAAGAACAGTAACAATAAAACTAAATTGAATGGCAAAGGTGGCACAAAATGACTAAAAGAGAGAGATAGGGTTGTGCATACCGCCCTACCACCCCAAACTTTTGAATCATGTTGTCCTCAACATGAAACTAGAGCTTAGGGATAGTAGGGTGAAGATCATGGATGGTGCGGAGCGTCAGAATGTAGGTCACCCTGTTTGGATGGTGCTCGACCCTCGCCACGGTCATGGTCTATTGCCACGGTTGTGGTCGATCACCACAGTCGTGGCCAATCCTCTTCAACACGGCCATGGCGGGTGGCCACGGTCGTGGCCAATCTTCTAAAAACACTGTAACTTCGGCCAACTTGATGCAATAATTCCCACGGCCGTGGTGTGAGACCATGGTTGTGGCCTTGTCTTCTCACCACGGTCGTGGCGTATTTCCACGGTTGTGGCCGATCTTGCAAAACCATGTAACTTTGGCCAAATTGATGCATTAATTCGCACGATCGTGGCAGGAGGCCACGGTCGTGGTTGGCCAAGTACACCACGGTCGTGGTCGAGCTCCACGGCCGTGTTGGGGTTGTTTCTTCGGTTTTCAAACTTCAAAACTTGAACTTCATTTTTATTTGTTATTCGGCCGCATATTTGCTTTAAAGACAATGGCATGCTTCTATACCCTCTCTCTCTATTGTCTAGCACCTGCCTCATCATCAAAACTCAAAAGAAAACTATCAAGCACAAGTGTGTGTGTGTGTGTTTGTGTAAAATAAAGCAAAAGTATCAAAAATGTGAGGTTGGGTTAAAAATTCCCAAACCTAGGTGGGTTGCCTCCCACAAGCGCTGAGTTTCTTGCCTTCAGCTAGGCTTCTTGGTGATTCTTCATTCATTCATCCGTTTGGCATTCTCATGTGTCCATTCTTGCAAAACATGCATCCTTTCTTTGCACTCCATCTATTTTCCTCCTCCCTTTGATCACAATAATCATCATTAACTTCTTCACCTTGATTTCCTTCTCTCAAATGCCCATTTGGACTTGTGAAGTGATCATGTCCAATATCCCTATCTCGGACTCGCCGGGTTGGGGTCTTGTACATGTTGATGTTGATCTTCATGTCTATAAATGAGACTGTCATGGTGCCACTGCATATATGAATGTCGGCATTAGCTGTAGATAAGAACAGCCTCCCCAAGATGATGGGAATCTTCCTATCCTCCGACTCCATATCGAGTACAATGAAATCCGTCGGGAACACTGTGCCTTTTTCTTTGTCTATCATCACCAAGACATCATCCACTCTACCCCTGGGCACTTTTATGGATCTATCTGCCAACTAGAGAGTGCAATGTGCCGGCTTCAACTTGCCTAAGCCCAGCTCAACATAGACATGATATGGCATCAGATTCACACTAGATCCCAAATCAAGTAAGGACATGTCTATGTGATGTCCCCCTATGTAACTAGGTATGAGTGGGGCTCCTGGGTCTTTTCTCTTTACGGGGAGGGCATGTTGTATGATGGAGCTCACTTGTTTAGTCAATCTCACTTTCTTTGGAATCCTCCCCGTTGACCTTCTTTTCACAGTGCATAAGTTCTTGAGGAACTTGGCATATGATGGGATTTGCTTGATAGCATCCAAAAGTGGAATGTTTACCTTCACTTGGCGAAACACCTCAAGAATATCAACATTGTGCTTTTGCCTCCTTTTCAATTCCGGTGGCTCATCTAGGGCTTCTACAAATGGAGGATCACTAGTTTTTGCCGCACTTTCATGAACATGTGGTGGAACACTATGGATGGTAGGACCTACAAAAGGGATATGTGGCGGATCACATGGAATCCCAAACTCAACATGTGGTATCACAACATCATCTTCGGCAATATCAATCACAGTATCACCACTTGGCTGCCTTTGCTTTGCTTTATCGACCTTTCTTTGACTTGCAGGCTGCTCAAGAGTTCTCCCACTCCTTCGAACTGTCACAGCACTACCTTGCTCATGATGGGGAGGGGGAGCATGTTGTGGCTGTGGAGGAGGTGGGGGTGACACTTGGGGTTGAAACTGAGGTGGAGAAGAGGATTGAGGGGGAGAAGAGAATTGGGGTTGGAAGGTGAAGTTTTGGGAAAATTGAGGTGGTGAAGGTGGTGGAGGAGTGTAAGGCTGGGGATAGCCTTGGAAGGAGTGAATGGGATGCACTTGAATGGGGGGTGGACTGTAGAAAATTTGTGAAGAGGGCATGGGTCCACTTGCTTCATGGTAGCTCACGATGGGTCTTGAAGACAATTTTTCTTCTTGAAGAGCAATTATGGAAGATAGCTGCTCTATTCTTTCTTCTAACCTTGCAACATCTCTTTGAACATCATCAAACACTCTCAACCTAGAAAGAACTTCTTCCTCAAACCTTGAGCTGTATGTGGGACTTTGTGGTTCCTGGTAGCTATAGGAGTGAGGTGTCTTCTTTTCTTCCCCATAGAACTCAATAGAATTGACCGGGTGGCAAGGAGCATTTGTCACCTGGTTCTTCATGAGGCTCACCATGTCACCAAGAATCTTCATCACTTGTGGGCTTGAGTCATCATGAGTAGGGGGTGTCACACCAAAGGCATACCCTCTTTCATTCATCATGCTAGAAGCTCGAATTCTTGATCCTTCAGTCAACTGCTCAAACAAAGGCCATATCTCCTCAGGTGGCCTAGCCATGAAAACTCCTCCACAAGAAGAGTCCACTATGTCTTGGTCCTTTAGAGACAAACCAGAGTAGAATGATTGAACTAGCTGCCACAAAGGGATCTCATGGTGAGGACACTCTCTCAACAGCTTCTTGAATCTCTCCCATGCATTATGAAACTGCTCATTGCCCATTTGGCTAAAACTTGTCACGGAACGCCGCATTTGTGTCAACCTTGCTATAGAGTAGAATTGTCTCAAGAAAGGATTCTTCATTGTTTCCCAACTCATGATGTCCTTTCTTGATTCATACCAGTCTTTAGCTCTATCTTTGAGGGAGAAAGAGAACAAGGTCAACCGAATTGTATCATCACTAGCCGTCGACGTCCTGAAGGTGGAGCATACTTCAAGAAAGGAGTCCAAGTGCTTGTAGGGGTTCTCACTCTCTGAGCCGTAGAAGATGGGCAGGAGCCCAAGAAGACCTGGAGGAATAGAGAATTGCTCCCCTGGCATTTGATCAACCCTGCTAGCAATTGGTGATTTGTAGTTGCTAGGCATGAAGTAGTCTTGAAGCGGCTTGTGAGGTGCATTTTGGTCTTCCATCTTGTTTCCTCCCGAATGGCTTGTCACATGCATAAAGCACAACCAAACAAAAGAAAGCAAGTTACTAAACCAATATACACAAGAAATGCAAAGAAAAATGAATAAAGAATAGAAATGATGAGGGCAGTAGGAAAAATCAAAGCAAAACTAACTAGCTAGGACGAGCGCCTCTAATCCCCGGCAACGGTGCCAAAAAGCTTGGTGTGATTCCGCTAGTGGTGCTTTTACACCCCACGAGGTCGGAACACACAGTGGATTCACTTTTGAAATTTATAAACCTAACTAACGCACCTACTTCTACTAAGACAACTACACCCGCAAGCGCACGGGGTCGTGTCGTAGTATAGGAAGGTGGCAAGTATAGGGTCGATCCATAGGGAAAAGAGGGGCACTAGAGCTAGGTTAGTTTGGCTAGGTTCCTACTGCGAAGACTAGGGTTAAGGGTTTAAAGGTTGATTTTGATTATTAACTAAGGATAAACAAGCAAGCAATTAAAGGCAGGAATGAAATCTACGTTAACCCTAGACTAGATTAAGACTAAGCAGGAAAGAACAGATTAAGATGGGTATGAAAAGGCAAATTACACTAAAGAAAGCAAGAAGAGCAAAAGAGAAATTAAAGAACTAAACTAGCATAAACAAGGCAAGAGCAAGGCAAGAAGCTAACTAAGCAAGAAAAGAACTAACTAAGATAAACGAGCACAAAACTAGGGTTTTAAGCAGTAAAGAGATGTGTGGGTTGTTTAGGGGTATGAACTTATCACTTAAGTTGGGGGTGACATATGAACATTATGATTCCATTTAGATTATCCAAACAAAACAACAAGTTAGAGTCTAATGAATTAACCTAAGCTACTAACTGGCCATGGATATGCTAGGTTGTGTATAGGGGAACTAGTCCCTAACACCCCCTACTACCCTTACGAGGCTCAATTGGGTTAGGGGTTAGGTTCAATCCAATTAGAGTCTAATCAAGTCTAGGTTTCTAGATTAGACATTCCTAGGGCAATTAGGGGCCGAGGGTAGTAATGGGGAGGTGAGATTAGGGTTTTGGACCCCAATTCCCCCACATTCTAGCCTTGAGAAGGCTCCATGCTAATTGCACTAGAATTATCTAATCTAGCTACTTAGATCTCTCACTTAGGTTTAGGGAGATTGATTAAGATGTAGGAACATGGGAGGCAACCTAGGGATCCAAGAATTGGACCTAGGGGCAAATCCCAAAATTCACACATATAAGCAATTTGCCTAAATTCCTAGGTGATTTCACACACAAACCAACAAGTAATCCACATAGAAAGAGATGCAAATAGAATATAATCATTAACAAAAGAAATTACAAAGTTTACATGTCATTTTCCCCCAACATGGTATCAAAGTAACATATTTGACCCCAAACAGCCCACCCAAAGAGCCTAACTACTCATATACATGGAAAATACAAAAAGAGAGGAGAAGAAGATAGAGGTGGCCATGGAGCTCGAAGTAGTGGTTGTCAATCCTCTCTCCAGCAGCAGCATGTCAACCTCCTCCCTCCTCTAAGGTGCAAGGGTGAAGAATGAAGGGGATTATGGGTAGGAACTAGTCGAAACTAGTGATTTGGTGGTGAAAATGGTGGAATGGGGTGGATTTGAGGTGGATATGGAGTGGAATGGAGTGGATGGCGATTTGGGGAGCTAGGAGGCGGTGGAAGGTAGCTAGCCTCGTGCCCCAGCCGCCACCTAGGTATATATAGGTGTGGGGGAAGCACTAGGTTAAGTTAGGGGCAAAATGGGGAAAATAGTGAAAAAGTGGTTGGATTCTGTGAGTAGCACGGCCGTGGTGGGGTACCACGGCCGTGGTGGGTAGGGTAGGCCATGGCCGTGGTGTAGGAGCACGGTCGTGGGAATTAAAATGACTAAAAGTCAGGTTGGTGGTCAAAACGGCCACAGCTGTGGTGGCTGTGGTGGCTGGAACGGCCGTTTTGCTCTACTGCGTCACGGCCGTTTTGTGGTGCACGGCCGTGGTGTCTGTCACTGGCATGGCCGTTTTGTTCCACCACGGCCGTGCTGCCTTCTGCTTGATTTGGAAGTTGAACCTGTCGATTCCTAAGTGACCTAGCACGGCTGTTTTGTTGTACCACGGCCGTGCTGAGTCCTGGGGCAGCGCTTTGACTTGTATCTTCGGATTTTCTTGGACATCTTTGCTTCAAATGATCTTTGGCCACTAGGGGTAGGTCGAGGGAGCGTAGGACTTCATTTTGGGCCTCTCCCAGTACAGAGGAACCCTAGGATCACTCCTTCTCTCTTTCTTCCATCAATCGTGGTCCAAATGCCTGAAAAACATGCAAATAATGTCCATAAGTGCATTTTATACAAATTAGCATATTAGGGGGAATGACATGCAATCTAACAGGTATAGATGTGATTGAAGAGCAAAATAACACAAGATGAAGCCCTAAAATAGGGCTGCATCAAATATCAACTCTTGGGTCCTGAGTTAGTGCAACAGACAACTGAAAAGATTAAAGTAATACAACAATAGTTAAAGGCTGCATAGGATAGATAGAAGTCATATGCTGATAAATGGTGAAGACCTTTAGAATTCCAAGTTGGAGACAGAGTATATCTCAAAGTCTCACCTTGGAAAGGTATTCTTAGATTTGGAAAAAAGGGTAAGTTAGCTCCTAGATTTATGGGGCCATATCCAATCAATGAACGGATTGGACAGGTAGCCTATAAGTTGGAGTTGCCATCTGAACTTCACATATTGCATCTAGTATTCCATATATCTATGCTGAGAAAGTGTCACCCTGACACGGAGTTAGTTTTGCAACCTATGGAGGTAGAATTAAATGAAGATATATCCTATGTAGAGGGACCAGTGTTGATTCTTGACAGGAGAATCAAAAAGTTGAAAAAGAAAGACATAATGCTTGTGAAAGTTCTTTGGCATCATCATGGTGTTGAAGAATCTACGTGGGAGCTGGAGGAAGAGATGAGGAAGAAGTACCCTTCTCTTTTCTCTTAATGATTTTGGGGACGAAATTCCTATTATGGGTGGATAATTGTAACATCCCTGACTTGGGTTAAGGCTTAACCCTGGAAAGTTTTGCTTAAGTAAGTCATTTAGATTCTTGTCTTTACCTTTTGAGAAGTAATTAAGACTAAAGGAGAGCTTATGTTTCAATTTTGGTCCTATTTGAATAATGTTGAAACAATATTTTACATGTTTTGGACCAAAGTGAAATTTACCCAATTTAAGGGGTTACCTTGCAAAATGTTACATGATAAATGTTGCTCAAGTTTTATAGCATCATAAGAATGATAATGATGATGAGGTATGGCTTCCAAAAGCCTAAGTTCCAAGAAGGAGCTTGTGTGAATAATGCTTGTGTATTGAATGCTAGTTTTGGTGTAATTTGCAAATTACCCAAAACCTAGGGTTGAATATGTAAAATACCACCTCTATTATGTCCCTACTATTTCTTGGTATCATTTAGAGAAAAGAAAAAGAAAGGGGCGTCTTGTTTGAACCACTTTTGAGGAGAGATAATCTTGATAATAAAATAATCAAGATTTAAGCATAATTGAAACCCTAATTTATTTTGTAGCAAAAATAAATATATTAATTGAAGTGTCCATCAACTAAAAAGGCTGTGGTTGCAATCCTATAATGGGAGGATGTCCAAATTCTTTGAGTTGCACAGAAATATCCTAAGTAGGTGAAGATATCCACTCACATTTGTTAATTAAAAAGTAATGTCCACTAAAAATGGATAATAGTATTATAATGGTTAAGGTGCTTAAAGTGGTTTATTTTAATTCAAGGATAAATGAGAGGATATTGAGGGCAAGGAAGATGGCTTCGAAGGCAAGGAATTGAAGGGGGCATGTGGCAAGAAAGTGGATGAAATTTCTCCTACTTTCTCTCTCCTAGAAAATCAATTACATATACTCAATTTTCTCCTTACTTGAAAGGTTATTTTGCAAACCACTTTCTTTCCTTGCTTTGGCCGACAAACAAGGAGCTTAGGAGCAGGAGGAAAATGTTCCCCAAGCTGAAGGTAAGCTCCATGATCATCTTCAACCTTGAATTGATGGTTGAAATCGGATTTCAACATTGATTTTCTTCTCTCTTCTATCTAATGCTCAACCTTGGCTATCTTTTGCATCCAAAGAGTTGGAAACGAACCTTGGATAGTTGAAGGAGCTTCATTCACCATTAAATAAAAGAAGCTTGAAGCTTTGAAGCTACTTTGAAGGCGGGTTATATAACTTGAACCCATCAATGTTATTATTGATTTCAATTTCTCATCATATGTTGATCTTTTATTTTCTTCTTGAATAATTGATGAAATTATCATACACATGATAGTAGATGTGGCAACACATCCCACTATCACACAGACAGTGAGGTGTTACGTGAAAACGTGCAGAAAACACCATAAACCACTAATTACCAAAAACACGAGCTAATTAAAACCGATTGCATAAAGCAGATGAACCAAGAAACTATTACATTTAGATCCTCCTACTACAATTAAACATGTTATATCGACATTTACAAGTCTTGATACGTGTCCACAGCTTAGGAGGTCAGCTGTCTTATTATCACATGAGTTCATCACCTGTTTATACATACATAACGGCCCACATCTGGCCAGCAGTAGGATATACAAAACCTCAATAGCTATACATTGTGAAACAACGTCAAAACACCTCCAAGGACCTTAGAGTACAGGGATGACTCTAGACTCTACTACAAAACAACCAAAATAGCAGCATGTCCATCTCTTTCCTTCTACTGCTCTTCTTGCTACTCGGCCGCAACTCCGCGACCACCACCACGTCTAGCTCGAACACCTAAACAGGTTATAAACTAGCGGGGTGAGACACACAGTCCCAGCGAGAAACATAACTCCCCACCGAAATCACAAAAAAACCTTAGAAAGATAAAGCAAAAGCAGTAGATAACTGATAAAAGGTACAACAAGAGTAGTCTATATAGCAAGGCTATTCATACCATCAAACTTACCAGGCTGTACGGAAGGCATGTACCCAAGTATTTCATTATAGAACATGATTAACAAGATAATATTTATAAAATCTTACCATGTAACATAAGGAACGTATAAGTAAATGCAAGTATAACAAGATTAACTACACAAGCAAGGCCTCAACCAATGTTCCGTATTTTGCCTTATGCAGTAAATACTATTTGGCTGGGTTACATATTATTATGCCCTGAGGAAGTGAGCCGTACCGCTCAGATCCAACTGACGGCTGCGAAACTCGGAGCTGGTGCCATACAAGGTCAATGGAAGAGCCAGACTCCACGACCTCCCACCTCGTGGTCAGTGCACGAGTACAACACAAGCAGGACCGCAGTCTCATGCTTAAGTGGCCTCAGCCACAGGGTCAGGCTACCCTCTGCCTAGCCCGCCTCGGTACAGGTATCGGTGCTAGTGAAACTGAGCCACTGGAATGTTCACCGTGCTCTGATCCATGAATGCATTCATGCTCCCATATCACACATCCTGAGCCATGGGCCTGTTCACCATGCTCTTCTCATATTGAGCTACGGGCCTAAATCCGCACTCTGGAGTCTACAACCGAAGTTGCACTCATACCTCCTCACTTTAGGCTAGTAGCAACCTCGCATATTCAACAATATGCGCTCCGGGTTAACCCGCAGGAGAACCCGTTTCACCATCACCATCTCCTGACGATGATGGATCTATGGCCAGGGCAAACTACGTGATATGTTCCACTGTGATTAGTTAGTATATTTTAAGTGGATTGTTGAGGCAATCAAGTTGTATAGCATGCAGACTATAACAAGAATAAACAAAATGAAACTCAATATCATGCTTTAACTGTCATCAACATCATATTGATCCATCACAAGGATCCAACATTACATGTTACCACTTGGCCTCTTGCCAACCCTCTAGATCCATCTCAAGGATCATCATATTGCCATGGGATCTCAATCCCTCATCACATAGTGCCACTGCCTCTCAAGGCTTACATCATCACCATGGGATAGCAATCCCAGATTCATCATCAGAGAATAACATCTCATTAAGGCACTCTAGAAAAACTCAGGTCTTCCGACCAAACACATCATGCATGTTATCTCATCAACCAGAGTAACCGTCAAAGAGTGTTACTCAAACATATATATATATATATATATATATCATAGTCTTTTACCTAACTATGCATCTGTACTTGCATGGTTAGTATGCACAATCATCATAGACTATCAGAAGAATTATATTATCAACATAGGGCAGTACTAAGGATTATATACTTTATCATTCATGCCTCCACCTGTGACCATAGACATATGTCATATCATCATGTAAGCATCTTATGTGCTTACCATTCCTCAGCCTTATACATGTAATCAAGATGATCATAAACACATGTCAAGTTACATAGATATAAACTACTACCTCAATTACTATCAAGCGTCTCAAGGGTCATCATCATAAGCCAAACGTGTTTGCATAAGCAAGGACTAGCATATCGGTTTCCATATAAGGAACAAGACCCTCACTAGAAATGCCCACTACCCTCACCCAAGATAGTATCGGGCATGGTACTCTCCCCTATCACCCAACACTACAAACACATCACGGTCAATCCAACCAGCCACATAACGGCCAAACACTAAGCATGGGTGTCGACTATCAACTCAAGATGTATCGGGCAACCAAAGCATAACGGCCACCAGCACAGTGTACAGCTCGGCCCAAAGGAATGTCGTGCAATAGGTGTAATGTGCAACAACATGTCGCCCAGCACAAGGCAACCCACTGAACTCCATAACTTCCAGGTTATAACGGGCTCTAGGCTACCATCTCAGGTTAGATGTATCGAGCAGCACCACTTAGCAAGAAGCAACGCCCAAAGGTGTAACTCAGCCTGTCGCTCAACCAGCCTAGCCATGATCTATCGGCCAACATAAGGCAACAACGGAGGTGTGACGCCCGACACAAGGCCACGCCCACAATGTCCAAGGGGATCACAGCACCAAGCAACCAACAACGCTAGGCGTGTCGGGCAGGATACACAACCAGGTGTGACACCCGACACACACACACACACAAGGATAACGGCCAACATTCTACTCATCTAGGTATAACGGCTAGGGCACAACCTCAAACGACAGTAAGGAAAGCATGTCGTCCAGTTAGCTAACCACATCTATCGACTGACACACAAAGCCGAGGCCAAGGGGTGACGCCCACCACAGAACCAGCTAACAAGCTTCCACAACATCAGGGTATAACGAGGTTAAGTGTGTCGGGCAGGGTACTTATCATGGTGTGATGCCCGACACAACAAGGAAGGAGTCAGGTGTGTGATGCCCGACACAACAAGGCAGGAGTCAGGTGTGTGACGCCCGACACAACACCACAACAGGTCGACCAAGGTTCTAGCCAAAGAAGGATATCGGGCAACATCAACCTCAAGACTATATCGGCCAAGATGCCACTCCACAAGGTCATCATCAACCTCAAGCACAAGGGCACTAAAACCCTAACAAAGGTCTACAACCACTACAAGCTCACCTCTCGAATCCATGGTGAGAGAAGGGTGTTGCTCAAGCAACTAGAACACAAGCTCACCTCTCAACTTAAACGAGAGAGGAGTATTGCTTATATCACTAGAGTTTAAGCTCACTTCTCAAGACCAAGGAGGGAGAGGGGTGTTTCTCAACAAGAAACCCTAGAACAAGGTTCGGCTGATAAGAAGCAACTAAGCAAGAAACCAAACTAGCAACATACATAGCCGATATGATCATAAGAAGCATAAAAGAAGGTAGTGTAGTTAGGGTTAGGAGTTATGTAACCTGCCTTAAGCAAGCTCCAAGTTCCTAGCTCCAAGCTCCAAGCACCACCAAGGAAGAAGAGCAAGGCACTCTAGGGTTCGGCCACCACTAGAGGAAGAAGGAGACTCCAAGGCAAGGATCGGCCACCAAGCTTGCAAAAGAAGGGGTGTCATGCACCAAGGGAGAGGGGAAACTAAGGAACTAAAGGGATCCTTAGCAAGAGAAAGGGAACACATATATAGGAAAGGATGGAGGAGAAACCAAGGAAAGACAAGGCAAGGTGTCGCCCACCTAGGGACACTTGTCCATGAGCAAAGCCACCACTCCAACATGCCCTAAACACATGTACAAGGCCATTGCCACATGCAAGCATCAAACACCAAGTGTCCACTAGTGGTGACACAAACGAGGTCAAAGAAGGTCAAAGAGGTCCATGGGAGACACACCTCCATACCATGGCCGACACACTTCCTAGGCCGATACACCACAGGCCGACACACCACAGGCCAACACACCTAGGCCGACACAAGCACACTCTTGCCCGACACAAGGTCCAAAGAGGCAAAGGCAACACACCACAAGGCCCAACAAGCTCATCCAAGCCCAAGGCAACACAAGCAACGAGCCCAACCCTTCCTATTAACACTAGAGGAAGCAAGGAGAGGGAGGAACACCTTACAAGGTGACAAACTTGCCCACAAACCCTAAACTTGGGTATATTGCAAGTAGCACCTCCAGCTCTCAACAAAACACCAACAAACCCTAATCACCACTAAAGGTGATTAGCAAGCAACTAAGCATCAGGGTTAAGCAAAGCAAACAGGATAAACCCTAAACGGAGGTCAGGGTCCTTACAGTAGAATTTGGAGGTCTGAAGCTTGATGATGATGACATAATCTTAGAACACAGCTCAATAATATCAAGAGCAAATGGTTTCATTTTGTGATGGTTAAATGGTTTCAAACCATTTTAGACCAAACGGTTTCAAACCGTTTGGTGACCAAACGGTTTCAAAACCGTTAGAGGGAAAACGGTTTCAAACTGTTAGAGACCAAATGGTTTCAATGGACTCAAGGATCAATTGGTCTCATGACCTAATAACTTCAAATAATCAAATTCAAATGATTTCAAAACCCTAGATCAATTGATGATAAACCCTAATCTAGGGTTAAACATTTTCAAGTTGATTTGATCAAACGGTTTCAATTCTATTTTGACCAAACAGTCTCAGACTGTTTGAGGACTAAATAGTCTCAAACCATTTGAGGATAAAATAGTCTCAAACCGTTTAGGGTTGATCAATCTTCAATACCATTTAAGGTCTAACGGTCTTCAAACTATTTGATGAGCAAGAGGTCCAGACCGTTTAAGGTCTAAACAGTCTTCAAAATCGTTTGATGAGTAAAGGGTTCAAGACCATTTGAAGGTCTAAACGATCCCAAACCATTTGGAGGTTTGGACCAAGACTGTTTGAAGGTCTAAATGGTCTCATGCCATTTGGAGGTTTGGTCCAAGACCGTTTGAAGGGTCAATTGGTTCAAGACCGTTTAGAGGTTTGGTCCAAGACCGTTTGAAGGGTCCATTGGTCCAAGACCGTTTGAAGGTCTAATTGGTTCAATAATGTAAGTACTAATAACACCATCAGTGGTTGAAGAGTATCTCAAGGTTTTTTCAAATGGAAGCACCTCTAAAGTTCTTAAGTTATTAGTATAATTAAAGTGATTATCACTTGGTACCTATGAAAGTAATAAACCCAATGCACTATGATAAGCATAGGTGCATGTACTTAGTGAAAGGTTAAGTCAACTGAATAAGGTATGATGATGATGTGTGTTCCTAGTATATGGAACAATGATAAGTATGATTTAATACTTAAATAATGCTATGTGCTCCAAGATATGTGGAAGCATTGACTTGGGGTTTGGATTAATGAAGTAATCATAAAACCCTAATCAATGGAGAATGGAAACCCTAACCAATAAAGAAAATTACAATTCTTAAGTTTGTTTGAATACTTATGAAGGTATTATATAATTCTAAACAAGTGAAGCAATGAGTTAGGTTTTATATATTAATTGGAATATCAATGTATTCTCCAAGATGCATGGAGTTTTGAATTTAAGGTTCGACCTTTGATAATGTGATCATGAAACCCTAATCGAGAAGGATGAGAAACCCTAACCCTAATTTTGGGTAATGGGTTAAGAAACCATAATTGAAATGGAATGAGGAACCCTAACCCTAATGGAGGGTAATGTTATGTGAAACCCTAATACAAGGTGATGTTATGTGAAACCCTAATACAGGGTGATGTTATGTGAAACCCTAATACAGGGTGATGTTATGTGAAACCCTAATATAGGGTAATGTTATGTGAAACCCTAATGTAGGGTGATGTTATGTGAAACCCTAATATAGGGCAATGGTATGATAAACTTTAATTGATAAATATGAGAAACCCTAACCCCAATGAGGGAATAGTGATGTTATCTTTGTATTGCAAAATATTGATATGTAATTGATATGGTTGTTATCAAGTATACTAACCATGCAAGTATCAAGAGATGATGAGCATAACCAGGTATGAACCATGATGTTAATGGGCCTTGTGAGCCATTATTTTAATTGTTGCCTAGTCAGAGGTGATAAGAAGTTGAATATGCCTGGTGAGCTATGGGAGATGCTTGTGTAACAAGTATCATGAATACCTTGGTCAGATGACCTGGAGGTAATAGTTACTTGATAATGGTAACCATGTTCAGTGATGAACTAATGGTTTGAATACCCAGATCCAGTAGACATGATGATGGCATTGTTGAGGGATGTGAATTCCCAGAAATGAGATAAGGGATTGAGATCCCAATGTTTTATAAAGTTTTGAAAAGTACTTGATAGAAGTATTACATGTTTCTTTGTAGCATTTGTCATAATAATTCTTGTTTGAAAACTTGACTGATGCTAAAAGAATATGGTAACATACTTAAATAATCAAGTGGAATATTATCATGTAGAGCCCTGGCCACAGATCCGTCATCGTCAGTAGCTGGTGATGGTGAAACGGATTCTCCTGTTGGTTAATCTGGAGCGTATATTGTTGAATATGTGGGGTTTCTCCTAGCCGAAAATGAGGAGGATTAGTGTCACACCCTGATCTCACATTAACCTCAAAATCACGAGATTAGGGCGCGACGGAGGGATTACGTACAAACCAAACCATTCATGACTTTTTAAAACAAATAGAAGGCATTAAAAGATAATCTAATTTATTCTGTAAAATAAATCTAAAAAAATCTGCGGAAGTATTTTCATTTAAACTGACTAGGCAATATCAACAGAGTCTACAGCATATTACATTGTTTAACATAACATAAAGCATAACCGTTAATTTACATCTTTGTACACATTCCACATACCCACTCTCTCTCACCCACGCCATGTCCCAAGGACCGAGGGGAAAGGACTAAGAGACCACTATCTAACTAAACTAACTACATATACCTTCTACAGATTAAGTGTTAGGATGAAAAGATCCTTCTGATTCCTGGAATTGTCGCTGACCTGAAAATGTTTGAGTAGAGGAATGAGCCTACTCGCTCAGTGAATAATATTTCACTTAGCCATCATCGGATAACTCCGTATTTTAACTTTAACAGGAATATGTGAATAAAATAACAAACTGAGCAGTTCTAATTAAACCGTGCAATTATCGCAGAAAAGTATAATGAACATTTAAAGAACAAGTATTATAAATTCTAAATCTGAACATACACAAGTTTCATATTAATCTACCTTAATTCTAAGTAATCATCTTTTAACTTATGCCCTGATCATATGCAGTGTACTCTGCATATAAAGTCTCGTAGCGAACTACGAACCCACCATACAAGACTTAGCGACACACCCGGGAAATGCTAAGTCTGACTGCCGTCCTGGTCTGCGTCAGGACTCTCAGGCTCACACGGCCTCACTGCACTCTCAAAGAGTGTACTCTAGACTCCTCCTCTAACCTGAGCACACAGGCGGAGAGTCTGGGTTACCACTGTGACACACGCACAGATTATTGTTGAATAACCCCTATTTACTCCAGTGCCACCGTGACACACGCACGGATTATTGTTGAACACTGCCTCTCTGTCCTCGTGCCACCGTGACACACGCACGGATTATTGTTGAACACGAGCCACCGACCATATAGACACATGCTAGGTAGGTCGTTTCACCCCTAAGGCACAGACCTCTCAAAGGGGTTCTACGGTGTCAGGGCGTCTAAGTCTAACACGTTTTATTATAACAAGAAAACTCTTATAACTTTGTGTCTCTCTCTCACATATTCGACTACTGGAATATACTGTACTTCTGCAATTCACTAGCAGAAACTAGAAATTCAACTTTCATAACATTTCTATATATAGTGCAACAACTATTCATTTATATCGCAATAACTCATAACTCAACTATGCTTTCATGCAAACAAACTCGTTCATTGTAAATAGATTTCATATCTATTCCACGTCTCTATACTGATTTCATATTACTGAACATTCAAATATACTGTATTGAAAGGAATACTCAATCTGAAATACTTTATCACATTTATTCGCATCTTACTGAAATTACTCGTAAAGCATACACATTTATTTTATTAATCATTTCATTTCATTTGAACTATGCAAATTAAAAGTCTAGGGATGATAACTATGCTCGACATCCGAGTAATCTCTATTACCCAGATATACACATAAACAACATTTTCATATACACAATATCTACGATTAAACGAGTTAAACCTTGATAATTAAGTGAGATAATACTCACCCACTTCGATGTGTTTGTATACACCGAAAAACATCCACAACCACGCATAATCCTGCCCTTTACAGCAGCGTGCACGCCGTGCACCTGGGCTGTACGCCGTGCACCTTCAGTGCACTTCTGTCAGCGTTTCGAATTGTCCGGGTTCGTCCGGGAATGCGTCTCAGGCCTATTTTCGGGCGTCAACTGGTCTTCTTCTACCTTGGAACATTCGTGGATTCCAACCTGTTGAAATCAAACAATAGCTTCCTTCACATACAGGTGGAGGAAATGCTCAGTTGAGTGCTAAAACATGGCTAGGGCTACGGATATGTACCCTATACTCTTGGTTAAGGTCATTGCTACCTTTCCTTGGTGCCTCTTGCGCCCAAATGCTCCCGATTAAGAACCTGCTACAGCAAGCAGCTTCTTCCCGCACTCAGGTTGAAGAAAGGACTCGGCTAGGTGCCAATCACGGCTGGGAGCTATGGTTTCGTGCACTAGGCTCTTGGCCGAAGTCGGAATGGCGGTCTTGGTGGTGCTTGCTCGCCCAAGGCAGCTCCCTGGCCACTGCTGCGGCTTCCGTGCTGCTGCAGCTTGCGAGGGCGCCGCCTAGCAAGCTAGGGCTGCGATGGGGGCGAGGTAGAGGAAGGTGACGACGCTGCTGGCCGAAACTAAAGAACCAAGGGTGCCCGCCCCTTTCCCCCTTTCTCTGGTCGGTCGACCAGCTTCTGCTCCTGCAACTTGGGCGGCCAGCGCCCTAGCTGGTCCGGCACTACTGCTGGGCCAAGATAGAGGAAGGGAGGTAGGAGGAAGAGGGGAGGAAGGAGAAGGGTAGAAGGGGGCGCCCGGATTGGAGCTTGGTGCTCCAGCAAATCGCACCCAAATCGTGGCTGGATCGACCTGCTTGCAGTGCGCCGCTTTTGCGGCTGGTTTCTGTTCTATCAGGTGAGAGTGACGGTGGAATAAGGAAGAAAGGAGGAAAAAGGGCTATAAATCAAATAAAATTGGAAAATTACAATATTGGTCCAAAAAAACTCAAAAGTATCATAACTTTCACCTCGTAGGTCAGATTTGAACGATTCTTGTTGCAACTTTTCAAGCACGGAATTCTCTACAACCTCGAAGCACAAAATCACAATTAGGATCTTGTCACAACTAGTCAAATCACTAATTGCAATAGTGAGTACTTAACTCAACTTAATTAACCTAACAATCATCATTGCCATTATCATTAATTACCTCAGTTGTTTCAATCTTAACTATTGATTCACATATTAGCTCATCTTGATTAACCATGATATTTAATAAGATACCCAACACTAATCAAGGTGTTTACTGATTAATTTAGAAGTGGGTCATAACAATCTCCCTCCCTTATAAGAATTGCGTCCCGAAATTCCCAAAAGAGAAAAAGAAACTTGTTACGCACATCTAACCCCAAAACTTCCCATGTGGCTCCTTCTAGGTTGTAGTCTCTCCATAAAACCTTCTCTAAGGTATCTCACGATTCTTAAGTTTCTTGATCCTCAGATCAACTATTTGTATTGGTCCCTCAACATAGGACACATCTGACCTAATTCCAGATCAAACCACAAAACATTGTCTTTGTAGAACTGTTATAACAGTATCTCAATCTATGGTAATTACTGAGAAATTATTATACTATACATGCAGACAAAGTAAAATTCTTAAATAAACAGAATGCATGTCAATTTGGTACTCAAATAAAATCATGCATTTTAACAGTTAAACATCACTACATCTCATACTGAAAATTGATACCAAAATACTTGATTCATCGTACACCCTATCCTTAGGGTTTCATTTGCCTTATTCATTCATCACATGCCAACACCCTTTTCTTAGGGTTATCTCATTCACTAGTCACATGGAAACACCCTACTCTTAGGGTTTCCGTTATCTCATCTGTTTGATTGCAATTCAAGTCACAATACAGTATCATTCTAGAACTAGCAGAGCAGTATATTCAAAATCATTGTAATTACTGAGTAATCTTTATATCATGCATGCAGGCAGATTTAAAATTCATAAATATCCCAAACTCAAATCAATTTTGGCACATTCATACTGAATTCATGTAATTGAACATCTTATTACACCAATAAGAGTAATTTACTTCACCTATAAGAAACCATCTGTAATATTTATCAATTATCTGAAATTTCTCGAAGTACGTGCATATTAACCAAATTCCTGGTTTATGCATCACATAACTCAATTAAGAGTTATTTATGTATCATATCACAAATAATTATTAGTACTTGAGAATTTCTAATGATACCTCAGAGAAATGCGCCAAATCATGCAAATGTTAAGTCACACACATTAACATAACATGAAGCATGCAACTAAATTATCTACATATTTTAAATGTTGTCTTGCTAGCTTGAAATCATGCATCTAATGGTTTACCAAATCTGTGTTTTCTGGGTTCATACTCAAACCGTACCATTATCAGTTGTGTATTTCTAAACTCAATATGACATGATTGAAACTGGATTACCAAGAAACCTAATTACTTTATCCATGTATATCATAGCCAAGTCTCGAGACATCAAAGGTCAACTTAATATGAAGAAAGTGAGCATACTAAATTAGTCTATCCACATTCATTCATATCAAATCACAACCTCTAGGTGTCTTGGGTAATCTTACCACAAAATCCATTGTGATAAATTCCCATTCCCATTCAGGCATAGAAAAGATTGCAAGGTAGCTATAGATTTCTAGGGTTCAACCTTAACCTACTGGTATACACTACTTTTAACCACATACCTAGCTACATCCTTCTGCATATCTGACCATCCGTTTCAACTACTTGAGATTCATATACATCTTAGTGTTTCCTGCTAGCATAGCATACATCAATACATGCACTTCCATAAAAATCTTTTCTTTCGGCCTTTTCCCCTTAAAAGAATTTTACTCTATCTCGAGGTACACACAACATGTCATGCTAAAACAACATCTTATTATCTAAAAACTTAAACTCTAGTCTCTTTTCCTCCTATCAGGTCATGCATGGTCTGGCTTAACTCACTATCACCTTATAGTAGTTCCTTGATCTGGTCATAAGAAATAAGCTTAACTTACATCTATACAATCAAATCACTTTGTGTTGTCACCCCTAAGCCTAAGTTCAACTTCCACATTTCTACTAACAAGTCTCTATTGAAACCTGCCATAGAGAATGCATAAGTTGTTAAACTTGACTTTCTGCTGAAAGCATTATCCACCACATTCTCTTTACCAGGGCGACAATCTATTGTCATATCATAAAGATAGTGACATCATGTCTTTAAAACATGAACTACATCAACTATCTTTAGATCGTATATCGGATAATACTCTGATTTCTATGTTACTTACTTATTGTTACATTTTAGGTTTATGTCTTACTCTTTCCTCTAAGTCATTTCATGTTGTTCATGTACCAATCATATTATCTTACTTCAAAACCCTAGATCACTATCAAAGTCAGTTTACCTTTCATAGAACAAATCTCAAAGTCTTATTTTACAAAGATACTAATATACAAGGTTACATTACTAATGATATCCCTTAAACTACTTCAACTCTAATCATTCTAGGGTTTTGGATAATATCAGTAACATAGCATTATTGTGTGTATGTGTGATCGATCATATAAATTAATTTGAGTTGCTTGGGTCAATAACATATTAACCCATCACTCAACTTTAATTATTTAGGCTGAAAATTCAGTTTTTTTTTATAATAGTTTCTGTAATTCGTTTATTAAACAGCTAACAGAAGTTCCAAAAATTCTGTAAATTTTATATGTTGTTCCTAATGAAATTTCAGACATCCAGTAAAAATTTCAGATCATTTCAAGTTACCAAAATTAATTAAAAATCGAACAGTTCACTGCTATATTGCAGTCTGCAACAGGTTCGGCTGAGTTACAAACTCGGCCGACACCCTTGCTGTAGAGGTCAAAAGTCATCCAAAAATCATGTCAATTTAACAGAGTGTCTAAAATTGTGTTGTTCAAGCACAGTTAAAATTTGAGATCATTTGGATATACCAATAAAAAGATAAAATTCAATTACCACACTGCTATATCATTCAGAAAATGTGATCGGTCGAGTTTGAAACTCGGCCAATAAACAAGTCAGAACATTCTTCAAAAATTCTGATATTTTCCAATGTTGTTTACATTTTATATATTCAAATCATATCCAAATTTGAACTAAATCAGAGTTACACATAAATTACCAAAAATCATTTACTGAGACACTTTACATATCAAATTTTGTGTTTATGTATCATCAAAACCCTATTTTGGGCCGATTAGGGTCTATGCTTCTCAAACCCTAATTCTCAAGACAAAAGAATATTTAGACTTCTTATCATAGTTAAAACATCCTAGTGTATATACATTCTCACTATGTTACGGGTCTAATTCATCCAGAGTCTATTCTTATTTTATTGTTAATAGGAGTCATTAGATCCCAGTAACGCATCCTGCCAGCCGGACCAGGCCGAACCTGTAGTCCTGAAGCCAAGAGATACTCGGGATTAATCTACCCCTATTAATCTTAAACATGTTGAATGAATATCCACTCAAAGCAACTCATTTAAACATAAATTTGGGTCTACTTTAGTACTAAGAAAACAAACACTTAACAATTCACTTCATGACACAGCAATATAAAAGAATCATGTTTACTTTACAAACTGAAAATTTCATTTCATGCATATAAAAGCATTTCTAGTGATCTTTAAATCAAATAAACAATAATAGACAAGAGTTGAATCGCATCTTATATGTAATCTCTTATTCCTACATTAATTTCTTATCTCATAACCCTAAGATTTCTAGGGTTTCTCTCTAGCCCATCCTTCCTCTGCATACCTGGCCAGGGCATCCAGAGAAGAACAGACAGAGTAGCTTGATACTGGTCAATCTAAGTATTCAAACACCTGGCCAGGGTATCTAAACACTCAGACCTCCCAGAGCTAAAACACATCAGCTATTATTCGTCTCACTTATAACTTTATCTTTTGACCTTAATGATTCTTAACGACTCAACTTAAACTCTTGACTTGGTTCTCGTGACCACATCCTTTTCCTGTCATCTATAATAGTATAACAGAACACTTCCTGTTAGAAAATTACAGATAGAATAAAAACTCTTAAACCTTAATCCTATTGGTCTCTTATCGTCCCCTGACCTTGACTTAGAGTATTCATATACTCAACCTATGCTCTGATACCAAGATGTCACACCCCGATCTCACATTAACCTCAAAATCACGAGATTAGGGCGCGACGGAGGGATTACGCACAAACCAAACCATTCATAACTTTTTAAAACATTTAGAAGGCATTAAAAGATAATCTAATTTATGTTGTAAAATAAATCTAAAAAAATCTGCGGAAGTATTTTCATTTAAACTGACTAGGCAATATCAACAGAGTCTACAACATATTACATTGTTTAACATAACATAAAGCATAACCGTTAATTTACATCTTTGTACACATTCCACATACCCACTCTCTCTCACCCACGCCATGTCCCAAGGACCGAGGGGAAAGGACTAAGAGACCACTATCTAACTAAACTAACTACATATACCTTCTACAGATTAAGCGTTAGGATGAAAAGATCCTTCTGATTCCTGGAATTGTCGCTGACCTGAAAATGTTTGAGTAGAGGAATGAGCCTACTCGCTCAGTGAATAATATTTCACTTAGCCATCATCGGATAACTCCGTATTTTAACTTTAACAGGAATATGTGAATAAAATAACAAACTGAGCAGTTCTAATTAAACCGTGCAATTATCGCAGAAAAGTATAATGAACATTTAAAGAACAAGTATTATAAATTCTAAATCTGAACATACAAAAGTTTCATATTAATCTACCTTAATTCTAAGTAATCATCTTTTAACTTATGCCCTGATCATATGCAGTGTACTCTACATATAAAGTCTCGTAGAGAACTACGAACCCACCGTACAAGACTTAGCGACACACCCGGGAAATGCTAAGTCTGACTGCCGTCCTGGTCTGCGTCAGGACTCTCAGGCTCACACGGCCTCACTGCACTCTCAAAGAGTGTACTCTAGACTCCTCCTCTAACCTGAGCACACAGGCGGAGAGTCTGGGTTACCACTGTGACACACGCACAGATTATTGTTGAATAACCCCTATTTACTCCAGTGCCACCGTGACACACGCACGGATTATTGTTGAACACTGCCTCTCTGTCCTCGTGCCACCGTGACACACGCACGGATTATTGTTGAACACGAGCCACCGACCATCTAGACACACGCTAGGTAGGTCGTTTCACCCCTAAGGCACAGACCTCTCAAAGGGGTTCTACGGTGTCAGGGCGTCTAAGTCTAACACGTTTTATTATAACAAGAAAACTCTTATAACTTTGTGTCTCTCTCTCACATATTCGACTACTGGAATATACTGTACTTTTGCAATTCACTAGCTGAAACTAGAAATTCAACTTTCATAACATTTCTATATATAGTGCAACAACTATTCATTTATATCGCAATAACTCATAACTCAACTATGCTTTCATGCAAACAAACTCGTTCACTGTAAATAGATTTCATATCTATTCCACGTCTCTATATTGATTTCATATTACTGAACATTCAAATATACTGTATTGAAAGGAATACTCAATCTGAAATACTTTATCACATTTATTCGCATCTTACTGAAATTACTCGTAAAGCATACACATTTATTTTAGTAATCATTTCATTTCATTTGAACTATGCAAATTAAAAGTCTAGGGATGATAACTATGCTCGACATCCGAGTAATCTCTATTACCCAGATATACACATAAACAACATTTTCATATACGCAATATCTACGATTAAACGAGTTAAACCTTGATAATTAAGTGAGATAATACTCACCCACTTCGGTGTGTTTGTATACACCGAAAAACGTCCACAACCACGCATAATCCTGCCCTTTACAGCAGCGTGCACGCCGTGCACCTGGGCTGTACGCCGTGCACCTTCAGTGCACTTCTGTCAGCGTTTCGAATTGTCCGGGTTCGTCTGGGAATGCGTCTCAGGCCTATTTTCAGGCGTCAACTGGTCTTCTTCTACCTTGGAACATTCGTGGATTCCAACCTGTTGAAATCAAACAATAGCTTCCTTCACATACAGGTGGAGGAAATGCTCAGTTGAGTGCTAAAACATGGCTAGGGCTACGGATATGTACCCTATACTCTTGGTTAAGGTCATTGCTACCTTTCCTTGGTGCCTCTTGCACCCAACTGCTCCCGATTAAGAACCTGCTACAGCAAGTAGCTTCTTCCCGCACTCAGGTTGAAGAAAGGACTCGGCTAGGTGCCAATCACGGCTGGGAGCTATGGTTTCATGCACTAGGCTCTTGGCCGAAGTCGGAATGGCGGTCTTGGTGGTGCTTGCTCGCCCAAGGCAGCTCCCTGGCCACTGCTGCAGCTTCTGTGCTGCTGCAGCTTGCTAGGGCGCCGCCTAGCAAGCTAGGGCTGCGATGGGGGCGAGGTAGAGGAAGGTGACGACGCTGCTGGCCGAAACTAAAGAACCAAGGGTGCCCGCCCCTTTCCCCCTTTCTCTGGTCGGTCGACCAGCTTCTGCTCCTGCAACTTGGGCGGCCAGCGCCCTAGCTGGTCCGGCACTGCTGCTGGGCCAAGATAGAGGAAGGGAGGTAGGAGGAAGAGGGGAGGAAGGAGAAGGGTAGAAGGGGGCGCCCGGATTGGAGCTTGGTGCTCCAGCAAATCGCACCCAAATCGTGGCTGGATCGACCTGCTTGCAGTGCGCCGCTTTTGCGGCTGGTTTCTGTTCTATCGGGTGAGAGTGACGGTGGAATAAGGAAGAAAGGAGGAAAAAGGGCTATAAATCAAATAAAATTGGAAAATTACAATATTGGTCCAAAAATACTCAAAAGTATCATAACTTTCACCTCGTAGGTCAGATTTGAACGATTCTTGTTGCAACTTTTCAAGCACAGAATTCTCTACAACCTCGAAGCACAAAATAACAATTAGGATCTTGTCACAACTAGTCAAATCACTAATTGCAATAGTGAGTACTTAACTCAACTTAATTAACCTAACAATCATCATTGCCATTATCATTAATTACCTCAGTTGTTTCAATCTTAACTATTGATTCACATATTAGCTCATCTTGATTAACCATGATATTTAATAAGATACCCAACACTAATCAAGGTGTTTACTGATTAATTTATAAGTGGGTCATAACAATTAGAGTGGAAGTTTGGTTGTAGACTCAAGATATGTATAAGAGCATGGTGAATAGGCCCATGGCTCAGTGTGATAGAGCATGAATGCGTTCATGGATCAGAGAGCATGGTGAACTGGCATGTGGCTTAGATTTACTAGCGATGGGACCTGTACCAAGGTGGGCTAGAGAATGGGTAGCCTATGAGAGCTAACCCTGTGACTGACGTCACTTAAGCAAGAGACGGTGGTCCTGCTTGTGGTCTCGCACTGACTGAGATGGATGAGATTGTGGAGTCTATCTCTTCCTTTGATCTTGTATGGTACCGTCTTTGGGTTTCGCAACCGAAGGTTGGATTTGAGCAGTACGGCTCACTTCCTCAGGGCATAAGTATGATTGTAAAATGTAATCAGCCGTGTAGCATATTTGCTTAAGGATGAAATATGGAAATCATTGGTTGATGTTACATTGCTTACTATATCCTAAATGGATAGAAGTTATACATGTTCTTCATATTCCTTATTAAAAAGGGATAGATGATTTACTGCTTTATCATTTATAACTATAATGCTTTAAACCATGATGTTGCTCTATTCTACCTAATAATGACTAGATCTTGTTATTCAATAGAGATTCCTCTGTTCAGTTTGTTACTGTTTATCTGCAATAATAATATTTCTGGCAGAGAGTTATATCTCTCGCTGGGACAATTTTCAATTGTCTCACCCCCGTGGGATCCAACCTTTTTAGGTGGATGAGGACAAGGCAGTAGAAACCATACAACTAGGGAAGGACAGTAGCATCAGGGACAACAGTATCATCTCAGGTGGAGATACCGACTGTCGTGTCTTGTAGATATGAGTCCTATGAGTCATCTCTGTACTCTCAGGTCCTTGGAGTCAGTAGTTAGTGTTTTAATGATCGATCTGAGATTTTGGCATTGAATGCATCAAGGTTTTATGTTGCTTGTATATAGATTTAATAGAGAAACTGTTGTATGTAATCCTCGAGAAGAGAAGGTACATGGTATGTGCTTTGTGGACCAGAATGTATATATAATATTTTGGTTCTTATTATAAGAGTTTCCTGGAAATGGATCTCTTTGCAAATGGTTATGTTTAATTCTGCAAATTATTACACTGTGACGGTCTGATTTGGTGTCGGGTCGTGTCATCCGAATGGGGTTTCAAGTTCATATTATCAATCCAAACCCTAAATCATTGCTCCACACATCTAGGAGCATACATTAATATCATAAGTATTCAATCATACTTATTTATTCTCATCATTTATCATTAAATGATTATCAACACAAAGTATGAGTTTCTCTCTCAAACTTCCCTAGGATATTGATTACATCATACTTTATTTATTCTCATCATTTATCATTAAATGATTATCAACACAAAGTATGAGTTTCTCTCTCAAACTTCACTAGGATATTGATTACATCATACTTTATTAACTTGGCTTAACCCTTTCTCTAGATATGTTAGCCTACACTTATCAAAGTGCATTTAACTCATTACATCTTAATGTAACAATTTACATGACACACTTCATGCGTTACTCATCCAAGTAAATTGGATTTGAGGTACGTCAAGGTGTATCAACCTTGAGGCGCTGGATGTGATATTTATCATGCCTTGGTATATCACTTCCCTCATCACTTTTAACTTAATTAAGTTTATCAACTTATCTTATATTAGGGTATTTCTCATCCTAATACTTTATGCACTAACTCATCACATTTATCCTATTGTGTATTGGCCATAAGTCACACACTTGAATTACCCAACTATCATCAAGTGATATGGACTCATCTTGGGTTAAGGCGTTGTTGATATAGGGTTGACCATTATCAATCACTTTAGGTGTTTTACCTATCAAGGCATTAATCATACCATTACTTGGTGTTACACTCATTACTCCTAAGAGTGTCTTGCCCTCACCTTTATAAGGTGTATCAGGTTGAATCATGTATATCAAGTTGAACACGTGTTGGGTTAGGTGTATATTGAGCTAGACATCATCATATCCCTCATAACCTTACCCATCAAGGTATCAACCCTTCCAATCATATGGTGTATTACCTTCACCATACATGGATATAACATCCTCACCTCACTTGAAGATATTGGCCACATCATACTTTAGTGTATTGGCCATCACATGTTCTAGGGTATTAACCACCTTACCACATTTGTCATCTAGTGTATTGGGTTACCCACCATATCGTTTTAGAGATGTGTTCTCAACACCATATCATCCAAGAGGTGTGTGCTTAACCCAATATCGGTTTAGAGGTGTATGCTTAACCCAATATCGGTTTAGAGGTGTATGCTTGCTACCCATATCACTTTAGAGGTGTATGTGTTCTTACCATATCGGGAAAAAGGTGTATGTGTGCTTCACACCATATCGGGCAAAGAGGTGTATGCCTGCTTGCCATATCACTTTATAGGTGTATGTGTGCTTCACACCATATCAGGCAAAGAGGTGTGTGTGTGCTTCACACCATATCGGGCAAAGAGGTGTGTGCTTGCTTACCATATCACTTTAGAGGTGTATGTGTGCTTCATACCATATCAGGCAAAGAGGTGTGTGTGTGCTTCACACCATATGGGGCAAAGAGGTATGTGTGTGTGATTCACACCATATCAGGAAAAGAGGTGTGTGTGGGCTTCACACCATATCGGGCAAAGAGGTGTGTGTGTGTGTGCTTCACACCATATTGGGCAAATGGGTGTGTGTGTGTGCTTCACACCATATCGGGAAAAGAGGTGTGTGTGTGTGCTTCACACCATATCGGGAAAAGAGGTGTGTGTGTGCTTCACACCATATCGGGAAAAGAGGTGTGTGTGTGCTTCACACCATATTGGGCAAATAGGTGTGTGTGAGCTTCACACCATATCGAGCAAAGAGGTGCTTGTTGGTGTGCTTGAACCCGATATCACTTTATAAGGTGATACCACCATCTTCAAGCTCTAGAACTTCGTTATAATTGCTCTAGTACAAGGATAACAGGTCGAAGCAACTACTAGAACTCATAAATATATCAAGTATTCAAGAAAATCTCAGAATTGAAAGTAGATCATCATGTATAGTAAGAAAGATGGTGAATAATAACATGTTTGGGTTCAAGTTATATAACCCACCTTAAGAACAACTTCAAAGCTCCAAGATCCAAAGCTTGATGTTCCTAAGGTTTAAGATGACTTATCAAAGTCCAAGGCTCGTTCACAACTCGTTCATATACAAGGAATCACCCTAGTTAAGAACTTGGTGAAGAAGAAAAGAAAGGAAGATCATAACCCTAGATCCATGCTTCAATACAAGGTTGAAGATGATCATGGCCTTACCTTAGGGTTAAGATTTGATCTCCTTCTTGACCCTTAGCATCGTTTCATGATACCTCACTACTCATGTACGATATTCCCTCACTTGTGGCCGATATCCCCTTCACTTGTAGCCAATATCACTTTATTTGGCTGATATCAACATGATATGACTGATACCACTTTCTATGACTGATACCCAAGCCCTATGCACGATACCACATCAACTATGCATGATAAAAAGGCTTTATGAATGATATCTAAGAGCAAGGAGGTGGTATAATTCGAAAATTTTCACTAAGAGATGAAAGGAAGGGTATATATACTTGAGGTTCATGGGAAAGAGTGTAAGAGGTGTCATCACCTTACTACTAGTAGGTGCCACATGGACATGCATGGATTGACACATGTTCTTGCATGTACTCCATCTTTATCTTTCCATGCAAAATAAAAACCTGAGGATAATGCAAGGGATAAGGGTCGATTGGTTATCTTCTAGGATAAGCCACTTCCACTCACATTATTATATTCACAATTCAATGCAACCTTTCCCAAGGAAAGTTGCAAGCCGATATCCATTGCTTTATTGAGGTGCTTAGCTCATTTTTTAAAAGTAAAAGAGTTAACAACACAATATGGGGGTCTGATATTTGGCTCCTTGTCTGATAGGGACTCCCATTTAGCACTACAACCTGATACACTCAATACAAGCTCAAATTAGGGTTTCCATTCAACCCCTTTCTTGGTCTTTTCATCACCAAGAATACTACCACTCATAAATGATTTAAACATGGTGTCTCATTCATTATCTCTCCTATAAATGATATATAGAGGAATTAGGAACACTCTAGAGGTGGTAATTTGCATATCAACCGTACATTTTGGGTAAATTACAATTTGTACCAAAATTGGTGCACAAGGCACTAGCATTATTCAAACAAGTTCAAACTTGAAATTTAGGCTTTCCACAAGCCACCACTTAGCATCATTCTATTTCTTATGATTCTAAAATACTTAAGGCACGTTCAACATGTGACATATTGCAATATAACCCCTCATATTGGGTAAATTGCACTTTGGTCCAAAACAAAGGAACATTGCTCAAACAACATTCAATCAGGACCAAACTTGGAACATAAGTGTGTCACATGATAACAAAACACCTTAGAGGATTATATTAAATTTATAAGCAACTTTATTAGCCAAAACAAATAGGGTTTAACTCATATCCCAGGTTAGCATCATTACAAGTTATAAACCCCTAACAAGGATTTCGTCCCCAAAATCCCGGACGAAGGAAGACAATTGTCATTCATGCATCATATCATCAAGTCTCCACATAACATCTTGATGTCATGGAGATGCCATAGAACTTTGACGAGTACAAAGTCCTTCCATTAAAGATCATCATAAGATCTGTCACATATGACACATACTCAGTTGTCCTACCCATCACTGACTGTGGAGTCAACTTTGTGTCAGATAACACTTTCTAAGTTAAAGAAGTACTATTCATACTTCGAATAATTCAGGTGTCAATCCTTATTGACTCACATCTTTTATATGATAAGATTCTTGATTCTACGGAGTCTTTCATACTCTTCACTTAATTTAGCATTTCACCTCCAAGGAAATACCAGAGTTACGTTATGTCACCCTCTTGGAACTACAAGTCTTATCATACATCTGTTGTGCCATACTAATCTGTTGACACAACACAAAACTTTCTTATGACTTGTACCAACTATCTTACTAGTTGTACATTCTCTTATCATAAGGAGAGGCCACTTATTAAAGAAGAACTTATCTCATAGATATCTCTAGATGTTAGGTATAAGTTGCCTCAACAAATCTGGATAGGGATATTCTAAGGAATTATTTTTAACTTGATAAGCTTTTCCCAAAATGATTCTATAATTGTTTCTTTAATTGATACATCCTTATTGATGTCATGTTTATGCATAGCATAAACCCCTAACATATGATGTCCATACTATAGTATGTAACTAGATTGATCTCATAGTTGGCCATTATAGGTAACCAACATAAATTATCTGATCAGGAATTATGTTCTCACTTTCCCATACCACTCGATACTTTTTAAATACCAGAATTCCTTACCTTCGTATCCGTCACATGTGTCGAAAACACATCACATCCTCATCATTCCCATCTCTCTATTGTTATTACCAAAGCCACACATATAAAAGGATCTTTCTTTCATCCTGGGACACTACTTGTTACACATATCTTTATCTTGGAACAAAAGTCCAAGACAAACTAATACTTTTCTAAGTATCCATCAATTTGACACTTATAACTCATGCACATCAAGTGTCATAAGACCCACTTGATTGCCATGTCCCTAAAGGAAAGAACACAAAGAAACATATTCCTCTTATCCCCCATCATTACCCAGGGTTGTTTATCAAAGATAAGAGATTATCATCTCCTCAGATTATTGCATGAACTTTCACTGTTCATGAGTCATTTACTCATGTTTCATCCTCGATTCCTTTCCATCTGCATATGAATTATATGGATGACTACATATCAGCATTCCTTTCTTTGTTATTGTCTAACATGTTATGAACATTTTGTGATTTTATCACATTTCCCATTTTCACATTATGGTAAAGATCTTTACTATTCACACAAACTTTATCAGATAGGGATCATCTCCCTTGTTCTCTTTCTCTTATCATGAGGACTATACTTTTTACTTCCTCATACACACAGATGGATCTGAGATCATCTCAGATTCCATTTTATTGCACTTAGGATGTGATAAAAATATCCATGCCATATTTCCAGTTTCGTTATACTCACTAGATTGTCTAAAAATGACTTTTTGATCAGAGTAATAAAAAAGATAACAATCTAATAGTTCCATACTTACCTTATCTTCAATAGTTGAATACCTGGCTAGGGTATATAAGTACTGAGATTAAGTAGTATGCACTTTGTTTACTATCATATTCCTTACTTTTTATATCATCAAAAACATAAGAATTAGCATCCCTAGATTTTCTCCAGGCATCACCTCTACACCTCATCCTCTTTCGTACAGATAAGAGCAATTATGAAGCATTTAAAAGAATATTGAACATAATATAAATTCTAGTTCTCATCATTTCTTCCCTGTGTTCCCATAGGGCAATCAATAGGGAAGTCAATAACATCAATCCCTCTTATGATTATCAAATAAAATCAAGAGAAGGCATATCAAAATGGAAAAATCTCTATCTGACTATTACCCCTCACAGTCATCTACCACTTCAGGTTGACTCAACACATAGAGCCTGGTTGTTTCATGTGGTTGCTTTTGCCTTTTTACACTATTGGGATGTAACTTTCGTAAGCCCTATTGAGTCTACCTCGGTTGTTGGGTCATTTCCTCCCTTCTTTTTGAACAAGAGGGTTTAGTATGCTCAACATGTCCGTATCTATAACATGTTTTGTCCTCGTACATGGTCTTATCAGTCTTATTACTGATGTAGAAGCTAAGTCATAAGTTCTTATAGGTGGAAGGTTAGGACCTTTGTCTTTACTTAGCGATTATTGCCCCGGTACACTAGGCATTTATTGCACTGGTGGCACCAAAAACTTTGTCTTTTTAGAACAACTAGGAAAATGTCTGTAGAATTGTAGAGACCTTTCCTGAATTCTCAGTTTAGTGCCCCTCCTTGGACATTACCATCACATATGTACTATTTGTCTATACTTATGGCAGAATCTATTTTCTCGCCATATGTTAATCTTTCCCACGTGTTCCACTATTCCAACATGACTATGTCATTCAGGAACCCTTTCAGAACCCAAAGTTTCTACATTGAGGACGGGTAACCTAGGTTGTAATGCTAGTATCCAGTCTACTATATGCATCACTATTGTCCTAACCTGCCCAACAAGAGCATAAAAATAGGATTCTCTATCTTGATTGGGTCAAGATGGGAATTCTCAGGCACTCGTTCTTCTCTTGCCTGATCCCTTGCACCCTCTCTTGGTGCAACAACATTGCTCTTAGCAACATGTTCATCGTGTTATCCAGTCATTTTCAAACTTCACCCTTTCTTCTACATAAGCAGAAGTCACTATAGAGTGTAATGGAGGACACTAGAATAGACTCAACAACTTAGTCCTATGTCTCTATAGACTCAGCGAACCTTAAAATATGATACCAAACTTGTAACGACTGCCACCAAATCGATAGCCAAATCGTTACTAATTATGTAGAATAATCATAAGCAGCGGATTAACAAAAACCACTAAAAATTAAAACCCTTTTACAAAGAGATCCATTTCTAGGAAAACTCTTTAAGGAAGAACCAAAACCTTATATAAATCATTGTTCACATTATACATACATTGTACCATCTCTTCTCGAGGATAACATATAACAGTTGCTTTGTCAAAACATATACTGAAGCAACATAAAACCTCGAGGCATACTAGCAAAAACCTCAGATTGTTCATAAAAAAAACACATACTAAATCCAAGGACCTGAGAGTATAGAGATGACACATAGGACTTCTATCTACAAGACACGACAGACAGTATACTCAACCTGAGCTATTACTGTTGTCCCTGCTGCTATTGATGTACCTCTACAGTATGGTCTCTACCTCTTTGTCTGCATCCACCTAAAAATGTTGGTGACCAATGGGATGAGACCCATGTCCCAGTGAGAGATATAACTCTCTGCCAACAATATTATTATCACAGTTAAATGGTATAAAATTGGGTAGAGGATTCTTTTACATTAATAACATGATTTAATCATTGTTTAAGCAGAGTAGAGCAATATCATCTTCTGAAGCATTGCATCTATATATGATAAAATAGTAAATCATCTATTCATTTTATAGGGAATAGGAAGAACTTGTATAACATCTATCCATTTAAGATGTATAAAAGAAATGTAACATCAACCAATGATTTCCGTATTCAATCCTTAAGCAAATATGCTACACGGATGATTACATTTTACAATCACACTTATGCCTTGAGGAGATGAGGTATACCGCTCATACTCCAACCGACCACTGTGAAGTCAAAATCGGCACCATACAAGGTCAATGTAAGAGATGTATGCCATTACCTCACTTGTCTCGGTCAGTGCGAGACCACAAGTAGGACATCTCATGTCAACTACTAAATAGCTTTCCAGGGTATACTGGCAACTTCTCTATAGAGCTACAACCACAACATGCACTCTCTTCAGGATTGAGAGATTTCAGTTATCTACACATCAATTTCGGCATTCATCATCATCGGGAGATTCATGATACATCCATCCCGACATTTATAATGAAAGATTGAGAGATCTCAATTATCTACACATCAATCCCTCATTAGGGCGTAAGGATATTCACGTCCATCACCCCCGCATATTCAAAAATATGCCCTCCAGGAGATCCCGTGGGAAAGCATGTTTCACCATTCAACAGCTACTGACGCTGATGGATCTATGGTCAGGGTGCTACATGATAAGATTCCACTTGATTGATTAGGTGCATTACAATATCTTTTAGCATCAAATAAGTTTCAAATATGAATTATAACAGATGCTTCAAAGAAAGGTGTAATACATTTAACAAGTACTTTTATAACCTTTGGAACACATTGAATGCATAACACTTGGGATCTTAGTCCCTTATCACATTATTGGGAATTCTCATCTCTTAATATTATCATCATCATGATTACTAGATCTGGGTATTCAAACCCTTAGTTCATTACTTAACATTGTTACCACTTATCAGGTAGCTAATACCTCTAGGCCCTCAGACCAAGGTATACATGATACTTGTTGCACAAGCATCTTACATGGCTCACAAGGCTCATTTAAATATCTTGTCACCTCTCACTAGGCAAAAACTATTCACATGGCTCACAAGGCCCATTAATCATCTTATCACCTCTCACTAGGCAAAAAATATCTTTTAGGTCATCAGACCACATAAACATTATACTTTTTGTACAAGTATTTAACATGTCTCACAAGGCTTATGCAATAAGAGAAATACAACCTTCCTATTATTAGGGTTAGGGTTTCCCCTTTATAGCTGAATAGGGTTTCAAATTCATATTATCAATCCAAACCCTAAATCATTGCTCCACACATCTAAGAGCATACATTGATATCATAAGTATTCAATCATACTTATTTATTCTCATCATTTATCATTAAATGATTATCAACACAAAGTATGAGTTTCTCTCTCAAACTTCACTAGGATATTGATTACATCATACTTTATTAACTTGGCTTAACCCTTTCTCAAGGTATGTTAGCCTACACTTATCATAGTGCATTTAACTCATTACATCTTAATGTAACAATTGACATGACACACTTCATGTGTTACTCATCCAAGTAAATTGGATTTGAGGTGCATCAAGGTGTATCAACCTTGAGGTGATGGATATGATATTTATTATGCCTTGGTATATCACTTCCCTCATCACTTTTAACTTACTTAAGTTTATAAACTTATCTTGTATTAGGGTATTTCTCATCCTAATACTTTATGCACTAACTCATCACATTTATCCTGTTGTGTATTGGCCATAAGTCACACACTTGAATTACCCAACTATCATCAAGTGATATGGACTCATCTCAGGTTAAGGCATTGTTGATATAGGGTTGACCATTATCAACCACTTTAGGTGTTTTACCTATCAAGGCATTAATCATACCATTACTTGGTGTTACACTCATTACTCCTAAGAGTGTCTTGCCCTCACCTTTACAAGGTGTATCAGGTTGAATCATGTATGTCAAGTTGAACACATGTATTGGGTTAGGTGTATATTGAGCTAGACATCATCATATCCCTCATAGCCTTACCCATCAAGGTATCAACCATTCCAATCATATGGTGTATTACCTTCACCATACACATATATAACATCCTCACCTCACTTGAAGATATTGGCAACATCATACTTTAGTGTATTGGCCATCACATATTCTAGGGTATTAACCACCTTACCACTTTTGTCATCTAGTGTATTGGGTTACCCACCATATCCTTTTAGAGATGTGTTCTCAACACCATATCATCCAAGAGGTGTATTATTAACCCAATATCAGTTTAGAGGTGTATGGTTAACCCAATATCGGTTTAGAGGTGTATGTTTCCTACCCATATCACTTTAGAGGTGTATGTGTGCTTACCATATTGGGCAAGAGCTGTATGTGTGCTTCACACCATATCGGGCAAAGAGGTGTATGCTTGCCTGCCATATCACTTTATAGGTGTATGTGTGCTTCACACCATATCGGGCAAAGAGGTGTGTGTGCTTCACACCATATCGGGCAAAGAGGTATGTGCTTGCTTACCATGTCACTTTAGAGGTGTATGTGTGCTTCACACCATATCGGGCAAAGAGGTGTGTGTGTGCTTCACACCATATCGGGTAAAGAGGTGTGTGTGTGCTTCACACCATATCGGTCAAAGAGGTGTGTGTGTGCTTCACACCATATCGGGCAAAAAGGTGCTTGCTTGTGTGCTTGAATCCGATATCACTTTATAAGGTGATACCATCATCTTCAAGCTCTAGAACTTCATTCTACTTGTTCTAGTACAAGGATAGCATGTCTAAGCAACTACTAGAACTCATAAATATATCAAGTATTCAAGAAAATTTCAGAATTGAAAGTAAATCATCATGTATAGCAAGAAAGATGGTGAATAATAACATGTTTGGGTTCAAGTTATATAACCCGCCTTAAGAACAACTTCAAAGCTCCGAGCTCCAAAGCTCAATGTTCCTAAGGTTGAAGATGACTTATCAAAGTCCAAGGTTCATTCACAACTCCTTCATATACAAATACAAGGAATCGCCCTAGTTAAGAACTTGGTGAAGAAGAAAAGAAAGGAAGATCATAACCCTAGATCCATGCTTCAATCCAAGGTTGAAGATGATCATGGACTTACCTTAGGGTTAATATTTGAGCTCCTTCTTGACCCTTAGCATCTTTGCGCGATACCTCACTACTCATGCACGATATGCCGTCACTTATGGCTGATATCCACTTCACTTGTGGCCAATATCACTTTATTTGGTCAATATCAACTTTCTATGGCTGATATCAACATGCTATGGTCGATACCACTTGCTATGGCCGATACCGAAGCCCTATGAACGATACCACATCACCTATGCACGATACCAAGGCTCTATGCACGATATCTAAGAGCAAGGAGGTGGTAGAATTCGAAAAAATTCACTAAGAGGTGTATGCTTTACCCAATATCGATTTAGAGGTATATGCTTAACCCAATATCGATTTATAGGTGTATGCTTGCTACCCATATCACTTTAGAGGTGTATGTTTGCTTACCATATCGAGCAAGAGGTGTATGTGTGCTTCACACCATATCGGGAAAAGAGGTGTATGCTTGCTTGCCATATCACTTTAGAGGTGTGTGTGTGTGCTTCACACTATATCTGGCAAAGAGGTGTGTGTGTGCTTCACACCATATCAGGAAAATAGGTGTGTGCTTTCTTACCATATCACTTTAGAGGTGTATGTGTGCTTCACACCATATCAGGAAAAGAGGTGTGAGTGTGCTTCACACCATATCGGGCGAAGAGGTGTGTGTGTGCTTCACACCATATTGGGAAAAGAGGTGTGTGTGTGCTTCAAACCATATTGGGCAAAGAGGTGTGTGTGTGCTTCACACCATATCGAGCAAAGAGGTGTGTGTGCTTCACACCATATCGGGCAAAGAGGTGCTTGCTTGCGTACTTGAACCCGATATCACTTTATAAGGTGATACCATCATCTTTAAGCTCTAGAACTTCATTATACTTGTTCTAGTACAAGGATACCAGGTCTAAGAAACTACAAGAACTCATAAATATATCAAGTATTCAAGAAAATTTTGGAATTGAAAGTAGATCATCAGGTATAGCAAGAAAGATGGTGAATAATAACATGTTTGGGTTCAAGTTATACAACCCGCCTTAAGAACAACTTCAAAGCTCCAAGCTCCAAATCTCCATGTTCCTAAGGTTGAAGATGACTTATCAAAGTCCAAGGCTCGTTCAAAACTCCTTCATATACAAGGAATCACCCTAGTTAAGAACTTGGTGACGAAGAAAAGAAAGGAAGATCATAACCCTAGATCCATGCTTCAATCCAAGGTTGAAGATGATCATGGCCTTACCTTAGGGTTAAGATTTGAGCTCCTTATTGCCCCTTCGCATCTTTTCACAATACCTCACTACTCATGCACGATATGCCCACACTTTTGGCCAATATCCCCTTCACTTGTGGTCAATATCACTTTATTTGGCTGATATCAACTTGTTATGGCCGATATCAACATGCTGTGGCCGATACCACTTGCTATGGCCGATACCCAATCCCTATGCACGATACCACATCACCTATGGACGATACCAAGGCTCTATGAACGATATCTAAGAGCAAGGAGGTGGTAGAATTCAAAACATTTCACTAAGAGGTGAAAGGAAGGGTATATATACTTGAGGTTCATGGGAGAGAGTGTAAGAGGTGTCATCACCTTACTACTAGTAGGTGCCACATGGACATGCATGGATTGACACATATTATTGCATGTACTCCATTTTTATATTGCCATGCAAAACAAAAACTTGAGTATAATGCAAGGGATAAGGGTCGGCCCCCCTTTGGTTATCTTCTAGGACAAGCCACTTCCACTCACATTATTATATTCACAATTCAATGCAACCTTTCCCAAGGAAAGGTGCAAGCCGATATCCATTGCTTTATTAAGGTGCTTAGCTCGTTTTTGAAAAGTCAAAGAGTTAAAAACACGATATGGGGGTCTCCTATTTGGCTCCTTGGCTGATAGGGACTCCCATTTAACACTACAACCTGATACACTCAATACAAGCTCAAATTAGGGTTTCCATTCAACCCCTTTCTTGGCCTTTTCATCACCAAGAATACTACCACTCATAAATGATTTAAAAATGGTGTATCATTAATTATCTATCCTATAAATGATACATATAGTAAGTAGGAACACTCTAGAGGTGGTAATTTGCATATCAACCCTACATTTTGGGTAAATTAGAATTTGTACCAAAATTGGTGCACAAGGCACTAGCATTATTCAAACAAGTTCAAACTTGGAATTTAGGCTTTCTACAAGCCACCACTTAGCATCATTCTCTTTATTATGATGCTAATACACTCAAGGCACGTTCAACATGTGACATATTGCAATATAACCCCTCATATTGGGTAAATTGCACTTTGGTCCCAAAAAAGGAACATTACTCAAACATCATTCAATCATGACCAAACTTGGAACATAAGTGTGTCACATGATAACAAAACACCTTAGAGGATTATATTAAAGTTCTAAGCAACTTTATTAGCCAAAACAAATAGATTTTAACTCATATCCTAGGTCAGGGTCATTAAGTATTAATAATGGATCTGAAAATTCTGGGGTATTTTCTATTGCCCACTCAGATGCTACTGAAAAAGACACTTCAATTATTGATGACAAAGTCAAAGACAATGCATCCGGAAGAAAGGTAGAACTTAAATCCCTTCCACCAGGGCTGAGGTATGCATTCCTTGACTCCAAATCTAGTTCTCCTGTAATAATTAATAATGAGTTTACCAATGAACAAGAAAGTAAATTACTTGCCGAATTGCATTTGTATAAAGATGTTATTGGTTATTCGATCGATGATTTGAAGGGCATTGATCCCTCGATTTGTATGCACTGAATAAATATGGAGGATAATGCTAAACCCACCATCGAACCACCAAGATGCTTAAATCAAAATATGTTTGAGGTGGTTAAAAAGGAAATCTGTAAGTTGGTTGATGTCGGTATCATCTATCCCATAAGTGACAACCCTTGGGTTAGTGCCATCCACATGGTACCTAAGAAGGAGAGTGCAACTATCATCAAGGGAGACAATGATGAGTTGATTCAAACACGTATTATAACGGGTTGGCATATGTGTATTGACTACCGGAGTTTGAACAAAGAAACCCGAAAAGACCATTTTCTGTTGTCGTTTATCGACTTAATGCTTGAACGCCTTGCAAAACACTCTTATTTTTGTTACTTGGACAGGTATTCCAGGTTTTTCCAGATTCCTATCTACCCTCTCCACCAAGATAAAACCACTTTCACATGCACGTATGAAACTTATGCTTATCATCATATGCCCTTTGGCCTTTGCAACGCTGCTGCGACATTCCAACGATGCATGATGGCTATCTTTTCTGATTTCATTGAAAATATAATGGAAATTTTTATGGATGATTTTAGTGTTTATGGAGATTATTTTGATTAATGTTTATGCAACATGTCATTAGTCTTAGCCCGCTGCAAAGAGGTTAACCTAGTACTAAACTGGGAGAAGTGTCATTTCATGGTACAATCCGGTGTAGTATTAAGTCATGTTGTATCTAACAAGGGTATTGAGGTTGACAGGGCCAATGTGGAAGCTATTGAAAAGATGTCTACTCCTTCTTCAGTCAAAGACATCCACAGTTTCCTTGGTCATGCAGGTTTATATAGAAGATTTATTAAAGATTTCTCCAAAATTGCAAAGCCATTATGTTTCTTACTTGCCAAAGATGTTGAATTCATATTCAATGATGACTGTCCTACCACCTTCACCAAGCTAAAGGAAGCTCTTATTTCTGCACCAATCATTCAGCCACCGGACTGGAATGCTCCTTTTGAGTTGATGTGCAACGCAAGCGATTATGCAGTAGGGCAGTTCTAGGACAGTGAAAGGACAAGAAGTTACATGCCATATACTATGTGAGCAAGACCCTAGATTAAGCACAAATCAATTACACAGCCACAGAAAAGGAGATGCTTACTATAGTGTATGCCTTTGACAAATTTTGATAATATTTGGTAGGATCTAAGGTGATTGTATATACATATCACACTGCCATAAAATATTTGCTAAATAAGAAGGATGTAAAGCCTTGTCTCATCCGTTGGATACTGCTTCTGCAAGAGTTTGATCTTGATATCCGGGATAAGAAGGGGACAAAGAATAATGTTGCCAATCACCTTTCTAGATTGACTACAGATGTTGGAGATTGTTTACCTATTGAAGATCATTTGCCTATTGAGAAACTTTATGCACTATCGTCCACCCAAGTGCCATGGTTTGCAGACATTGCAAATTTCCTTACTACAGGACAACTGCCGCCAGGTTGACATACCAAAAAAAAGAAGAAATTCTTCCATGACGTGAAGTTTTATTATTGGGACGACCCCTTGTTGTTCAAACATGGGAGTGATGGACTTATTCAAATGTGTGTCACTGAAGAAGAGATAGCTACCATTATTTCTGAATGCCATGCCTCTCCTTATGGAGGTCACTTCAGAGGAGAGAAGACTACAGCTAAGATCCTACAAGCTAGTTTCTATTGACCAACCTTGTTTAAAGATGTCTATTTGTCAAAGCTTGTGATAAATGCCAAAGAACTGGAGGAATTTCTAGACATGATGTGATATGCCTCTTAACTCTATCTTGGAGATTGAGGTATTTGACATATGGGGAGTTGATTATATGGGACCATTCCCATCTTCATGTGGTTATCAATATATTCTCATCGCAGTTGAGTACATCTCTAAATGGGTTGAGGCTATCCCAACCCAAGCACCAGATGCAAAGTTCGTAGTTAAGCTTTTTCAAAAAATCATCTTTCCTCATTTTGGAGTTCCAAGAGCTGTAATCTCAGATGGTCGTACGCATTTGGTTGAGAAATAATTCAATAATCTTCTTTCTAAATATGGAGTCACACATAAGGTTTCTACGTCTTATCATCCCCAAACTTTTGGGCAAGTAGAGGTCTCAAACCGACATCTAAAAGGCATTCTAGAGAAGACATTGTCTAGCTCAAGGAAAGATTGGGCATTAAAGATAGATGACGCACTATGGGCATATCCGATGGCTTACAAGACCATAATAGGCACAACCCCATTTAAGTTGATATATGGTAAATCTTGTCATCTTCCACTGGAGCTAGAGCACCATGCATTATGGGCTATAAAGTTCTTAAACTTTGATTCTGAGAAGGCTGGTGAAAAGCAACTATTGCATCTACAAGAACTAGAAGAGCTACAGTTTGATGCATATGAAAATGCAAAGCTCTACAAAAAAAGAACCAAGATGTGGCATGATAAGAGAATCCATAGGAAGGATTTCAAAGAGGGAGACAAAGTTTTGCTGTTCAACTCAAGACTTAAGCTATTTCCTAGAAAACTAAAGTCACACTGGTCCGACCCTTTTCTCGTGTTGAAATTTTTTCCTTATGGTGATGTTGAATTACAAGGCAAGGATGGAGCATTTAAAGTAAATGGGCAACGTTGCAAGTTGTATACATCAGGGGATGAAGTTCACAAGGGATCTTCTTGCTCCCTTCAAGATGCATGAAAGATGATTGAAGAGTCTCACTCCGGACTCTAAATGGAGGACCTCATGGGAGTTGAACCCACATTAGGATAGATTTCGTTTCTAGTTAATTGAGTCAAAAACACTCTTTGGTTTCATAAATAAGCTTGTCATGGATGAATATAATAATTAAGACAATTCCATTGCATATATGTCATTAATTATGTACTGACACAAGTTGTTTTCTACAGAAACTACAGAAGACACGGCGTGTCTTAATTAAGACACGACGTGTCTCTACTTCCAGAAACACAGCAAACGAGTTACATCTCCAGGTACACAACGTGTCTTTATTTGACACGTCGTGTCACTGATCAGAATATATAAGTTCTCCTCAACCTGGAAAAGTACATAATGTGCTCTAATTTAGACATGATGTGTCCCCAAGCAGAAAACAACGGTAGAAGAATTTGTGAAAAAACACACTACATGTTTTTATTTGCACACGCCATGTTTCGAAGCAGAAAAAGAAACATCAAGTGTTCTGAAAAAGTACATGTCGTGTCCTAAATCAGACACGACGTGTATCACAACAGAAGGAAAAGGGATAAGCTACCTGGAAGATGTACACGACGTGTTTTTATTTACAAACATTGTGTATTCATTAGTGAAAATGGGCATTTTGAAATTCTGGAAAGTCACACGTCGTGTACCTTATACAACATGACGTGTCTTTTATTAGAGAAAGGGAGTTCTGAAAAGACACACATCGTGTCTTTAATTGAACACGTCGTGTCTTTTGATGAAAATACAAGTTTATAACCTAACACACAGCCACTCATCTCACTCAAACTTTCATTCGAGCCAGAGAAACTGTGTGCCCTAACCCTTTTCTTCCCAACCACCATGTACCCTAGCACAAGCAAGTCGCCACCACCGTGTTGTGTTCATCTCTCACGGCATGTCCACCTCAAGTTTGAGCAGATCTGTGTCGCCACCGTGTGTCTAGCCCGCTCACGACGTGTCTTCTTCAAGCTCATGTTCTGTTGCTTTGTCGTTGTCGTATACCCTAGTACAAGGTGGTGCTAGCCCCGCCGTCAAGAACGAGCACGCCACCATCATCTTCAACCTCGGGCCTCCATCATCTTCCCCAACAAGTTCATGAGAAAAGGAATCTTCCATCCTCCTCTCCAAGTGGCTCCTCGATGCCAAGAAAGTTAGCAAACCTCACTGACCAAGTCACCCTCAACCACACGAGTGTCAACTTCAAGCAAGCCGCCGTCGTTCCCCTCCATTTTCCCTAAAATCAGCCGCTCGTGACCTGCATATTTTTGCAAAACTCTAGGTACACGATGTGTACCCCATCACACACGACATGTGTGCTTCAGTTAGAGCCCACCTTCTATTTCATACACATAGTGTGTCCGCCTTAGCACACGACGTGTGCGAACCCGTCACCAACAACCATGGCTCCATTCAAGCAGACCAGCAACTGTAAGCACGATGCCAACTCCTCCCAAGCGTCGAGATACATCTCGTCTACACAGTTTCGGGTCACCCCTGAGGAAGACCCAACATACCAGTTCTTGATTGCAAGGAGAGTTCTTCCTACTTGATTTGCTTGCCAGCATATGATGATGACTCTGGGCTTCAAGGATGAAGTCCTCACGTGCCTACAAGACCTGGGGTTGAGCTACATCTGCCTTACGGTATCAAACACCTACCCCCATCTTGTATATGAGTTTTTGATGACACTCGTCACTGAGCAAGACCCATAGAAGAAGCCCGAGCCCTTCAGTATTATACGTTTCAGGCTTTTGGGTCGTGCTTTTAAACTCACTTTTTGATGTTTTTGTGAGTTACTGGAGTGTCATTATGATGGCGCGATTGCTTACCCACCTACTATTCATAGTGATGAGTTTTGGTTTGAGATTACCGATGAGGACTACCATGAGGCAAAATCAGCCAGGGCATCCTCTATCCACAACCCTAACTTCCGGTATATTCATCGCCTTCTTAGTACCTGAGTTTTTGCCAAGAAGGAGACACAAGGGGTTGTTGGGAAGAATGATCTCTTTTTCTTATGTGGCATGATGTATGAGCATGAAATTAATGTTGCTTTCTATATTCTTACACATTTCCTGTACATTAAGAAGATAAAGAAGAGGGACACCGGCGACATCATGTGTGGTGGATTGATTACTTTGATTGCACATAAACTTGACGTTGATCGGACAGGGCTTGAGGCTGCACCAGGTAGAAACCTGGTAGATATTTAGTATCTTCTATCTACAGGTTCCCAACTGCGACAAAAAGTTCCGTCATCTCTTCAATGATGATCCATATGTTGACCTTCCAGATCCTGAGCATGTCACCTTAGAGAACAAGGGCAATTGGAAAGTCCTACTGGCCACTGATGAGGAGATAGCAGCTGCCCAAGCTACTGATGATACCGAGGCAGGTCCTTCAATCCCTTTTGTTTCTTCTGCTCCACTGCCTCCCTCCACCAGCACCCAGAGGAGTATTCTTAGGTGATGCCTGATATCAGGCATATGTATGGCTACGTGCAGTAGCAGTTTGATTGAATCGACAGCCGCCTAAATCAGATGGGCACGCAGTATACTGCGATGCACGACATGGTCCACCACATGGATTTGTGGCACATCTCTCAGGGCCACTACTCCATCCCGCAGCCGTATCAGTTGCCACCGTAGCAGCAACCATAGCCCACCCTACAGCCTACTCTGATGGATGTCCCGAAGGATGATCTTGTCAGCCAGTTCTTTCAGACTGACAACGGGGGCGCTAGCCCCTCTTACTGATTCTCACCCATGACAGGTATCTTGTTGTTACCTTCATGAGCTCTATTTATGCAGTGAGGACACTACATATTTCAAGCTTGGGGGGTGCAACCGGCCTGTAATGTAGTTTCTGTTTCATTTTCTTTTGTCATTTGTTTTTGTTGGTCATGTCGGTTCTTTATTTTAGTCTTTTATGTTCATGTTCTGTATTTCCCTTCATGGCAAGTTTAGTATGAAATGAGGCTATGGTGATAGAATGAACTTTTGCACCTTGTATGCTTGAACTACCTTGTACCTTGTATTTCTTTTGGCCATATGAAAGAATTAGTAAAGAGCATGCGTGAATCAAATGGAAAATGAAATTCCCCATGTACATGATCATGGTTTGTAATTGTAACTTGAACTCTCAATTTTCACATCTTTGATTTCTAAATACATGTAACAGTCTCAAAATTTTAGCGAATAAACTAACTCTACAATACTATTTAGAATATGAGATACTCTTGCCAAACTTTAGTGCATATACAACTGATTTTTCAGTGAAAATTTTGCAAATTTATGAATGGAATCTTGTTAACTTAATTTTCCCGTTGACTCCCTTGTGTTGTGCAAATATCTCTTTTATCTTATTCTCACTTTACCCAATAAATTATGGCAAACGACCCACATATCATGCTAGCCTAGTGTGAGTCCGATCCGGCAACGATGGTTAGGTGGTATGAATATCAAAAGAGGGTAAAGATAACACCCCAACTGACACTCCAAGTGTGCGTAAGCCTAAATTAGCAGCCGAGTGCCGGAATCCCAAAAATCAATTGTCATGTCTTTTGAGAAGAGATCTCAACTGAGATTGTTAAAGTTAACTAAGATTTCATCATAACATCCATAATAGCTGAAAATTTTTGTGCTACACGTCCACTAGTTGTTTGGCTTGACTATCCAAATCCTGTTTAATGTTGTTTAGTTGATAGTTTCGCTCAGTTTGTGACCACCATTTCTAAACTAAACTTCTCTATCTTGGATGTTTAAATTGAGATGATAGCTATGAAAATAAACCTAATGTACATGGTTGATTGAGTTTATTGCATATCCTCTTTTCACTTGGTCCATGCACGAGCTTGAACATTCCTTCATTCGTGTGGCTATGCTCTTTTTGCTTGAGGACAAGCAATGGTTCAAGCTTAGGGGGATTTGTTGTGTGGTTTCCACATTAACTTTTCACATGTTTTCACACACAAGTTCAGTTCATTTTGTTCTCATTTAGCCTCTATTAGTATCATTCTTGCCACCTTTTTATTATTTTACTTATCACATGATGTGTATTGCATATTTGCATTAAAAGGATCATATTGAAGATATCCCAACTCAATCTCATCATTATCAGGACTTCTCCAAGCCTTATAAGCATCCAGAACTTTAATTCTACTAAAACAGCAATGCACAAGACGTTTCTTATTTAAGACACAGTGTGCGCATTTCCAGACGGCCATTTGCTTCCGTCATTGAAGAAAAGTACGCGGCGTGTCAAATAAAAGACACGGTGTGTACTTGGGAATTTAGAACTTAGTCTAGTCTTTCTGGAAAAGTAAACAACGTGTATTAAATAATACACGACGTGTGTTTGGGAATTCAGAATCGAGCCTAACCTTTCTAGTAAAGCACACGATGTGTATTAAATAAAACACGACGTGTGTTTCACACAGAAACAATTGCCAGAGATAGGACATGCCGTGTCCGGAGAAAGACACGACGTGTGCCTATCAGTTTCAGCAATTTTCAAATATGATTCCTTTCATTTTAAAAAATGAAACCACTCTATGGAGCATTTATCTTTGGTCATAATTCGAAACTCTTTCATCCCAGAGCAAGGCTAGAGTAAGGAGGGTGGTTTTGGAGGTGGAAGAGGGTGGTTTCTTGAAAAAGAACCCCATTCTTCTCCAATCTTCTTCTCCAAGGTGCAGCAAAGCTTCTTCACTCCACAAAGCTTCTTGGGAGAGAGGTTTGTCTGGTTTGGAGCAGCTGTAGAAGTGGGATTTTGTCCTCAAGTCAGAATTCTACCTTCCTTAGGTTACACCTTGGGATTACTTAGCTTTTCCTTCTCTAAATCATGTTGAAATCTGAAAATTCTGCACATTTCCTACTGTACACATTCATGGACGAGTAGTTTCCTTTTCTTAGACATGGGAGAGTAGCTCCCATGTCATAGCATATTTGGAACATGGTAATTTTGTACTAAATACTATGTTGCTTGTTTTTCCACCTTATGAGTACCAATTTCTTCCTTTCTGCATGTATGGCTGGCCACCTTATGTGTATGTTTTATGCTCTTTTGCTTGATCTGAGAAAATAGGTGGGAGAGTAAGGAGGTACTCTCTTGGAAACTCCTTTACCACAAGTGTGACATCCAACTCTCAAAAACATGGTTTACTTAAGCGAAAGATATCGTTTGCAGCGGATTAACTAAAAATCACTAAAAATTAAATTTTTTTACAAAGACATCCATACATTGGAAAACTCTTTCAAAAAGAACCAAAGTAATTCAATTACATTCTAGTTCACAAGTACATCTCGTGTACCATTCCTTCTCGAGATTACAAGCATCAACTGCCTTGTTAAAACTATATACAGGCAGTATAAAAACATTGAGGCATCAAGCCAAAGTCTCATATCGTTTCATTAAACTAACTACTAACTTCAAGGACCTGAGAGTACAGAGACGACACATAGGACTCTATATACAAAGCCTAATAGCCAGGGTCTCCACCTGAATATCACTGTTGTCCCTGCTGTTGTTGCTGCTATTCTTCACCCGTTGTAGGGTTTCTTCTTCTTCTTCGTCTACCTAAAAAGTTGGATCCCACGGGGGTGAGACAATTGAAATTGCCCCAACGAGAGATATAACTCTCCGCCAGAAACATTATTATTGCAATTAATGGAATAAAACTGAGCAGAAGAATCATAAGTATTCAACAGCAAATAAATCAATTGTCTAAGCATATTAGTGCAATGTTCTTATTCAAAGCATTTCAGCTTATAACTTGATGAAGTAGTTTGTCATTTAACCAACAAGGAATATGAAGAACATGTATAACATTTATTCAATTAAAACATACTAAACAAAGTAACATCAACTAGTGATTCTCGTATTTCAATCTTAAGCAAATATGCTACACGGCTGATTACATTTTACAAGCATTCTTAAGCCCTGAGGAGATGAGGTATACCGCTCATACTCCAACCGACCATTGTGAAATCAAAATCGGTACCATACATAGGTCAATATAAGAGTCGGATTCCCATGACCTCATCTTCCTCAATCAGTGTGAGGACCCAATGCAGGACATCTTGTGTCTCTGCTAAATAGCTTTCCAGGGTATACTAGCAACTTCGCTATTAGAGTTACAGTGGCATGCTGTACTCTCTTCGCAATCGAGAGATTTCATGTTTATCTCATATTGATCTGGTATTAACATCATCCGGAGATTAGTGATACATCCATCTTGGCATTCGGGAGATTAGTGATACATCCATCCCAGCATATATAATGAAGGATTGAGAGATTTAATGTTTACCTCACATCAATTCCCCCATTAGGGTGTAAGGATATTCGCGCCCATAACCCCCACATACTCAATAGTATGCCCTCCAGGAGTTCCCGTAAGAAAACCTATTTCACCATCACCAACTACTGACGATGATGGATCTATGGTCAAGGCTCTACATGATAAGATTTCACTTGATTAATTAAGTACATTACCATATTCTTTTAACATCAATCATGTTTTCAAATATAATTCATTATAACAATGCTACAAAGAAGGAGTACTACATTTATCAAGTCCTTTTCAAAGCTTTATAGAACATTGGGATCTCAATCCCTTATTACATCAGGGGCATTCTCATCCCTTAACATCTCATCATCATGATTATGGAAAATGGGTATTCAAACCCTCAATTCATCAAGAAAACTTGTTACTACTTATCAAATAACTAATACCTTCAGGTCATCTGACCAAGGTAAATATGATATTTGCAATACAGGTATCTCACATGGCTCTTAAAGCCCATTAATCTCTTGTAACCTCTCACTAGGCAACACAACATGTTATGGCTTACAAGGCCAATAAACAATTTCATTAATGAAACATCATATCTCATACCTGGCTATGTCCAACATCTCATGATACTTGCATGATTAGTGCATATGATAACAAATATATCAATCACATATCAGCACTAGGCAATGTAAGAGTAACATCACTATTTCCTTATTAGAATTAAGATTTCCCAATTCATGTCAATTAGGAATACTCATCTCATTACCCAGATTAGGGTTATGGTTTATCATTATATTGCTCAAGATTAGGGTTTCATACACTATAACCCAAAATTAGGGCTTCTCATACCTTTACTCTGTCTCAGGGTTAGGATTTCATATCAAGGTGTTACATATCATTACACATCCTTACCTTAGGTTAGAGTTTCACATCACATCATTGCATTAGGGTTTTACTTAACATCACCCTTGATTAGGGTTTCACATGACATCACCCTCAATTACAGTTTCATATGACATCACCCTCAATTAGGGCTTCATATGACATCACCCTCAATTAGGGTTTCATATGACATCACCCTCAATTAGGGTTAGGGCTCATCAGCCTTTTCAATTAGGGTTTCATGATCTCTTTATCAAAGATCATACCCTAATTACATATTTTATTCATGTTGAAAGTTTTGAGGCTTATCCATTACATGATTATCATTCATGTAGGAATTCCTCTCTCTCTCATACTCTCTAGGATGTCAATTACTTCAAACTTGATTAGATTAGGTCAACTCGTTTTGAATGAAGGGTTGACATAGTGTATTTTGTCATTACTTCCATAAGCATCAAAGGTTAACCATTCAAAAGGTACTAATCACTTAGGTACCTTGAAGGTACAACCATTGTAATTACCTTTGATAGGCATCATCAACAATCATGTAGTTGATTGTACTAATGTGTCTTGAATCAATTAGACCTTCAAACGGTCTTGAAGTACATTGACTTCCATTCGGTCTTGAGGTGATTGACTTCCATTTGGTCTTGCATTACTTCTTCAATCGGTTTTGAAACCGTTTGATCAATTTATTATTGAAACCGAATGAACCCTAAACGGTTTGTGAACAATTGCCCTTCAAATGGTCTGAGGACCGTTTGGTCCAAACCATCATGAAACTGATTGGACCAATTTGGTTTCATTCAATCAATCAATTGATTTTAGGGTTTGTTCTATTGAATCAATTAACAATTGAACCATTTGGAGTACATCCAATTACATCCCTTAGATCTCCAACTATCCATCATGACCCTTGAACTCCAAACGGTCTTGAGTCAGTTTGGACCATCAACCAATTAATCGATCCAATTCAATTAGAAATTCTTCAATCAATCAATTAGGGTTTGCAATCCATTGATCATCCTTCTAAAATTAATTGTAATCAAATCAATTTGAGCCATTAAATCTTCATCAATCACATCAGCAATTAACCCATTCGGTTTTAAGTTCAACTACCCATTCAGTCTTGAACTCAATTGCCCATTCGATTTTGAAACAGAATCAATTCAATCGGTTTTGAAACCGAATTAGCTCATTCGGTTTTGCAAACCGTTTGCCCCTTCCTTGGTTGAGGTGTGTGATTATGATGACATCATCATCTTCAAGCTTCAAACCTTTGAAAACAGTTGTGATTCTTATGGTAATTTGAACAACCGATCATAAGGAAATTGAGAGAGTAGTAAGGTTCAACACATAATGAACAAATTGCAAGTGATAATTACATTTAAGGGTTCAAGTTATATAACCCACCTTCAAAACTAAATCCAAGCTTCAAGATCCACGTATCCAATGGTGAATGAAGCTTTCACAACCTCCCAAGGCTCTTCCTCAAGTCTTTGAGGGAAAAGGAATGGCTAGAGTTGAAGATTGAATGAAGAAAAGAAGAAATCAAGAATTGATTTTCGATTTCCACCATGAAATCAAGGTTGAAGATGATTAAGGAGCTTACCTACAGGTTGGAGTTCGTCCACATGTTTCTCCTAATCTCCCTTGTGCACGACCAAAGCAAGGAGAGAAAAAGGGATCAAAAAGTCTTTCATTTGGGTTGGAAATGGGATGTATATAAGGAAAATCAAGGAGAGAGAAAGTTTTATAATAATCTTTTAATTTCCAAAATTGGTGACACATTCTCCCCTCCATCCCTTACATACGAAACCATATACATCCCTTGCATAATCCTCTTCATTATCCAAGAATTAAAAGAAAACAAATTAAGCACCTTAATTCATATAATAATAATATCCATATTTGAGTGGATATTACTTTTTAGTTAACTAATGTGAGTGGGCTCTTCACTCACTTAGGATATTTCGTGGCCTTTGCAAGGAAAAAGGATGTTAACACTTATGCAAATTCAACCATCTTAATTTTGGTTGAAGGGCACTTCAATTAATATAATTATTTTTGCATTAAATTGAATTATGTTTCCAATTGTGCTTAAATCTTGATTATTTTAATATCAAGATTATCTCTCCTCCAAATTGATTCAAATGAGGCGCCCCTCTCATTTTATTTTCTCTACATGATGACAAGAAAAATGAGGGACCTTCTAGAGGTGATATTTTGCATATTGAACCCTAGGTGTTTGGTAATTCGCACATTACACCAAAACTAGGTTTTAATGCACAAACATTGCTTAACAAGCTCTTTCTTGGCGCTCAAGCTATCACAAGCCATAACTCTGCATCATTCTCATTCTTATGATGCTTCAACACTTGAGGAACATTTTATCATGTAACATTTGCAAGTTAACCCCTCAACTTGGGTAATTTGCACTTTAGTCCAAAACAACCAAAACAATGTTTCAACATTATTCAAAAAGGACTAAAATTGAAACATAAGTTCCTCTTGAGCCTTAATTACTTTTCAAGAGATAAGAGTAAGCATACAATTAACTTTATTAAGCAAAAAATCTAAGGTTAAAGCATAACCCAGGTCAGGGATGTTACAAATTATCCACCCCTAAGTCCTAACAGGGATTTCATCCCCGAAATCATCAAGAGAAAAGAGAAGGGTACTTCCTCCTCATCTCTTCCTCTAGCTCCCACGTAGCTTCTTCAATGCCATGATGATGCCAGAGAACTTTCACAAGACATATGTCTTTCTTTTTCAGCTTTTTAATTCTTTTATCAAGGATCATCACATGTCCTTCAACATATGATATGTCATCATTTAATTCTACCTCCATAGGTTGCAGAACTATCTCCGTGTCAGGATGACATTTTTTCAACATGGAGATATGGAACACTGGATGCAAATTATGCAGCTCAGGTGGCAACTCCAGCTTATAGGCTACATTTCCAATCCGTTCAATGATTGGATAAGGCCCCATAAATCTAGGAGCTAACTTTCCTTTCCTTCCAAATCTAAGAACACCTTTCTAAGGTGAGACCTTGAGATATACTCTATCTCCAACTTGGAATTCTAAAGTTCTTCATCGTTTGTCGGCGTACGACTTCTGTCTACCCTGTGCAGTCTTTAACTGTTGTTGGATTACTTTAATCTTCTCAGTTGTCTGTTGCACTAGCTCAGGACCCAAAAGATGATATTCTCCTATTTCATACCAACACAAAGGATATGTACAATGCCTACAATATAATGCTTCATATGGTGCCATATCAATACTGCGCAGATAGCTATTATTGTAAGCAAATTCTATTAAGCTCAGGTGTAGATCCCAACTTCCTACAAACTGAAGGACACATGCCCTAAGAAAATCCTCCAAAGTTTGTATGGTCCTCTCAGACTGTCCATCTGTCTGTGGGTGAAAGGCAGAACTAAACTTTAACTGCGTACCCAAAGCATTATGTAGTCATTCCCAAAAATGACTTGTGAACTGGGGACCTCTATCAGAAACAATAGAAGTTGGAACCCTATGCAACCGCACTATCTTATATATATATATATATCTATGCAAGCTTCTCAGTAGTGTAGGTTGTTTTGACAGGAAGGAAATGTGTTGTCTTAGTCAACCTATCAACTATCACCCATATGGAATCATGACCTTTGGTTGTTCTAGGCAATCCAACCACAAAGTCCATGGTCACATGATCCCATTTCCACTGCGGTATAGGCAAAGGTTGCATTGTTCCTGTGGGCTTCTGATGTTCATCTTTGACATGCTGACACACCGGACACCGCATAACAAACTCAGCTACATCCTTCTTCAATCCTGGCCACCAATACATATCTTTCAGGTTATGATACATTTTGGTGCTCCCTGGATGCATTGCATACATCGAAGAATGAGCTTCCTCCAAGACTAACTTCCTCAAGTCATTGGCATCAGGTACCACCATCCTACCATGGTAACAGAATACATGATCCTCTGACTCATGAAAGCCATCCCGCTTTTCACTACCATACTCTGATTTGATCTGCTGAACCACAATATCAGCTTGTTGTGCTTCTTTAATCTACTGTCTCAGAGTAGGTTTTATGTGCATCTCAGCTAACAGCCCAGCTAACAATGATACTTTAAGTTGTACATTGTTTTGCCTCAAGGAGATAAATATATCTCTTTTAAAGCACACTAAGGAGTTAAAATGTGCTTTAACTAGGGTTGGTGATGATGATTTCCTACTTAATGCATCAACCACTACATTGGCCTTCCCTGGATGATAATCAATTGTACAATCCTAGTCCTTGATTAACTCCATCCACTGGCGTTGTCTCATGTTTAACTCATGTTGTGAAAAGATATATTTTAGATTCTTATGGTATGTGAAAATCTGAAATGTTTCTCCATAGAGATAATGTCTCCAGATTTTCAAAGCATGGACCACAATAGCTAGTTCTAGATCATGTGTTGGATGATTCTCCTCGTGTTTCTTAAGCTGTCGAGAGGCTAAATAAATCATTTGATTATCCTGCATCAACACACATCCTAAACCATTCTTAGATGCATCACAGAAAACTATATACCCCTTCCCTTACTCAGGTAACACCAACACAGGTGCACTTGTTAACCTTTCTTTTAACAACTGGAAAGAATGTTGACACTTGTCATTCCAGACAAAAGGAATCTCCTTCCTAGTCAACTTGGTTAGGGGTAAAGCTATAGAACTGAAGTTCTTAATGAACCTCCTGTAATATCCTGCCAGCCCTAGGAAACTGTGCATTTCCATCGGTGTCTTTGGCTGTTCCCATTGCAGGACAGATTCCACCTTCTTAGGATTAACATGGATACCTGAGGTAGATATTACATGTCCTAGAAAAGAAACTTCTGGTAACCAGAACTCACATTTGCTAAATTTAGCATACAACTTATGCTCTCTTAGCAAAGTTAAGGCTTGACGGAGGTGCTGCTCATGTTGTTGAGCATCTCTACTGTATACCAAGATGTCATCTATGAAGACTAATATAAATAGATCAAGAAAAGGTCGAAAGATTCTATTCATGAGTTCCATGAATGCAGCTAGTGCATTAGTTAGTCCAAACAACATAACTATGAACTCCTAGTGACCATACCTTGTCCTAAAGGCAGACTTAGGTATGTCACCCTCCTTAATACACAACTGATGATATCTCGACCTCAGATCTATCTTAGAGAAGATAGTTGCACCACGTAACTGATCAAACAAATCATCGATTCTTGGCAGAGGATACTTGTTCTTTATAGTTACTTTATTGAATTGTCTGTAATCAATGCATAATCGCATCGATCTGTCCTTCTTCTTAACAAAGAGAACCGGAGCACCCCATGATGAAGTACTCAGTCGGATAAAACCTTTCTCAAATAACTCCTGCAACTGTTTCTTGAGCTCTGCCATCTCAGCATGTGCCATTCTATATAGTGTTTGTGCTATAGGTTGCGTGCCCGGGATTAGATTAATTTCAAAATGAATCTCTCAGGGCAGAGGTACACCTAGAAGTTCCTCAGGGAATACATCTTCAAACTCCCTAACTATCGGAACTTCAGAAGGATTAGAGCTCTCCATTGTGGTATCTACCACATGTGCTAGGAATGCAAAACATCCTTGTCTCATCAGCTTTTCAGCTACCATAGCTGACACAAGACAGGTTGGAAAAATCTTTCTATCTCCCTGAAAGATCCATGTGTCACTATCATCTGTGAATACAACTTGCTTGGACTCACAATCCAAGACAACCTTATACTTTTCTAGGGTGTCCATCTCAAGAATTATATCAAATCCATGCATCTCAAGTGGTATGAGATCCACCTGAATGCGATGTTCAGAAAAAGAAAGAGTGCAGGGAGAACACACCTCCCGCAACACTACAGATCCCAACAAAGGGGTTTCTAATAACAGACTATCTGCTCTATGACTGGCAGTCATGTTGCGGTCATGGATCACTCTTCGAGTGATAAAGGAATGTGTAGCACCCGGATCAATTAAAATAGATACGAAGCTGGATGTAGACATATCAGAATAAAATAGTTCCATCTGACCTGTCACAACCTGTGGGTTGACTACTGCTTTGGGTTGATTCATTGCATATAATTTCGTTGTTCCTTGTTGTTGACCCTGTGTTCGATTGTTAGGTGCCCACAAACCAGCTCGGGACGCTTGTCCACATCCTCTAGCACCACTCAGAAATTGTCGCCTATGAGATCCTTGCTGACTCTGCCTCTGAGGTTAAGTCACACTTACATCTCTAGCTCGACAATCTTTCATCAAATGCCCCATCTTTCTACATATAAAACAGCCTTTATTCCCTCACTGTGGCTTGGGTGGTCCTATTACCGACATTGATGCTGAGCTATGGGCTCCTTCTGGTGGTAAACTATGGCCTCTACCCCTATTCGACGTCCATTGCGTCTAGGTATTAAACCTTGGTGGTGCTATTGGTGTAGAAAATCTCAGTTTCTTGAAACTTTTGGACCCTTGTCCTTGAAACTGAGTATACACCTTCTTACTCTTAGTATGTCACTTCTCAATCACCGACCTTTCTATCCGTCTCACAGACTCCACAAAGGTAGCAAACCTCTCCCTATTCTCTAAGGCAGACACCGGAGTGGTCAAATCGGCATTCAACCCCTTCTCAAAGCGCTGAATTCTTTCTTCATCATTAGCCACCATATGCAAACAAAACCACAAAAGCTCCATGAACTTAGCCTCATACTCGCTAATGTTCATTGGTCCTTGCCTTAATCTCTCAAACTGAGAGATTTTCTCATCTAGAAATGTCTTAGGAAAGTATCTATTAACAAATTCTCATGGGAATACTTCCCATCCGATCTCAACACCTGGCCTCTTTCCCTCTTTTATGGTCCACCAGTGGCCAGCACTCCTCTTAAGAAGGTACATTGCATGTCTAACCTTCTCAGCTTCTAGGATATTAAGGATTCTGAATGCCTTCTCCAGCTCAGTCAGCCACAGGTCCGCATCTACTGGGTCAGTTGTTCCAGCATATTATGTGGCTCCAACCCAGCAAAGTCGTTCAAAAGTCTTGTCGGTGCCCTATCCTTCATGGTGAGCTGGTGCCCTAGGTGCCGGTAGTGGCATTCTATCCGTCATGTGTGTCATAGTTGCCATGAATTGTCCAAATAGATCATGGAAGGTTAGGTTCTCTATCATGGCTAGGTCGTACTGGGGATGTTCATGTGTCGGTTCCTCCTTAGCTTGGTCCCTTGCACCTCCTCCTGGTACAGCAACGCTGCTCTCAGCAACATGTTCCTCGTGTGATCCAGACATCTTCAAGTTCTTCTTCTCCTCCTATATGAGCAGAAGACACTATTAGATTACTGGAAGACACTAGAACAGACCCAACAACCTTAATCCTATGTCTCTATAGACTCAGCGAACCTAGAGCTCTGATACCAACTAATTTGTGACATCCAACTCTCAAAAACATGATTTACTTAAGCGGAAGCGATCGTTTGCAGCGAATTAACTGAAAATCACTAAAAATTAAAACTTTTTACAAAGAGATCCATACATTGGAAAACTCTTTCAAAAAGAGCCAAAGTAATTCAATTACATTCTAGTTCACAAGTACATCTCTTGTACCATTCCTTCTCGAGATTACAAGCATCAACTGCCCTATTAAAACTATATACATGAAATATAAAAACACTGAGGCATCAAGCCAAAATCTCAGATCGTTTCATTAAACTAACTACTGACTCCAAGGACCTGAGAGTACAGAGACGACACATAGGACTCTATATACAAAGCTTGACAACCAGGGTCTCTACCTGAATGTCACTACTGTCCCTGCTGCTGCTGCTGTTGTTCTTCACCCACTGTAGGGTTTCTGCTTCTTCTTCGTCTACCTAAAAAGTTGGATCCCACGGGGGTGAGATAATTGAAATTGCCCCAGCGAGAGATATAAATCTCCACCAGAAACATTATTATTGCAATTAATGGAATAAAACTGAGTAGAAGAATCGTAAGCATTCAACAACAGATAAATCAATTGTCTAAGCATATTAGTGCAATGTTCTTATTCAAAGCATTTCAGCTTATAACTTGATGAAGTAGTATGTCATTTATTCAACAAGGAATATGAAGAACATGTATACCATTTATTCAATTAAAACATACTAAACAAAGTAACATCAACTAGTGATTCTCGTATTTCAATCTTAAACAAATACGCTACATGGCTGATTACATTTTACAAGCATTCTTAAGCCCTGAGGACATGAGGTATACCACTCATACTCCAACCGACCTTTGCGAAATTGAAATCGGTACCATACATAGGTCAATAAAAGAGCCAGATTCCCATGACCTCATCTTCCTCAGTCAGTGTGAGGACCCAATGCAGGACATCTTGTGTCTCTACTAAATAGCTTTCCAAGGTATACTGGCAACTTCGCTATTAGAGTTACAGTGGCATGTTGTACTCTCTTTGTAATCGAGAGATTTCATGTTTATCTCATATCGATCTGGTATTAACATCATCAGGAGATTAGTGATACATCCATCCCGGCATTCGAGAGATTAGTGATACATCCATCCTGACATATATAATGAAGGATTGAGAGATTTAATGTTTACCTCACATCAATTCCCCCATTAGGACGTAAGGATATTCGCACCCATAACCCCCACATACTCAATAGTATGCCCTCCAGGAGTTCCCGTAAGAAAACCTATTTCACCATCACCAACTACTGACAATGATGGATCTATGGTCAGGGCTCTACATGATAAGATTTCACTTGATTAATTAAGTACATTACCATATTCTTTTAACATCAATCATGTTTTCAAATATAATTCATTATAACAATGCTACTAAGAAGGAGTACTACATTTATCAAGTCCTTTTCAAAGCTTTATAGAACATTGGGATCTCAATCCCTTGTTACATCAGGGGCATTCTCATCCCTTAACATCTCATCATCATGATTGTGGAAAATGGGTATTCAAACCCTCAATTCATCAAGAACACTTGTTACTACTTATCAAATAACTAATACCTTCAGGTCATCTGACTAAGGTAAATATGATATTTGCAATACAGGTATCTCACATGGCTCTTAAAGCCCATTAATCTCTTGTTACCTCTCACTAGGCAACACAACATGTTATGGCTTACAAGGCCTATAAAAATTTCATTAATAAAACAACATAGCTCATACCTGGCTATGTCCAACATCTCATGATACCTGCATGATTAGTGCATATGATAACAGTTATATCAATCACATATCAGCACTAGGCAATGTAAGAGTAACATCACTATTTCCTTATTAGAATTAAGATTTCCCAATTCATGTCAATTAGGAATACTCATCTCATTACCCAGATTAGGGTTATGGTTTATCATTATATTGCTCAAGATTAGGGTTTCATACACTATAACCCAAAACTAGGGCTTCTCATACCTTTACTCTGTCTCAGGGTTAGGATTTCATATCAAGGTGTTACATATCATTACACATCCTTACCTTAGGTTAGAGTTTCACGTCACATCATTGCATTAGGGTTTCACTTAACATCACCCTTGATTAGGGTTTCACATGACATCACCCTCAATTAGGGTTTCATATGACATCACCCTCAATTAGGGTTTCATATGACATCACCCTCAATTAGGGTTAGGGCTCATCAGCCTTTTCAATTAGGGTTTCATGATCTCTTTATCAAAGATCATACCCTAATTACATATTTTATTCATGTTGAAAGTGTTGAGGCATTATCCATTACATGATTATCATTCAAGTAGGAATTCCTCTCTCTCTCATCCTCTCTAGGATGTCAATTACTTCAAACTTGATTAGATTAGGTCAACTCATTTTGAATGAAGGGTTGACATAGTGTATTATGTCATTACTTCCATAAGCATCAAAGGTTAACCATTCAAAAGGTATTAATCACTTAGGTACCTTGAAGGTACAACCATTGTAATTACCTTTGATAGGCATCATCAACAATCATGTAGTTGATTGTACTAATGTGTCTTGAATCAATTAGACCTTCAAACGGTCTTGAAGTACCTTGACTTCCATTCGGTATTGAGGTGCTTGACTTCCATTCGGTCTTGCCTTACTTCTTCAATCGGTTTTGAAACCGTTTGATCAATTTATTATTGAAACCGAATGAACCCTAAACGGTTTGTGAACAATTGCCCTTCCAAACGGTCTCAAGAACGTTTGGTCCAAACCATCATGAAACCGATTGGACCAATTTGGTTTCCTTCAATCAATCAATTGATTTTAGGGTTAGTTCTATTGAATCAATTAACAATTGAACCATTGGGAGTACATCCAATTACAACCCTTGGATCTCCAACTATCCATCATGACCCTTGAACTCAAAATGGTCTTGAGACCGTTTGGTCTCAAACGGTCTTGAGACCATTTTCCTCCAAACGATCTTGAGTCCGTTTGGACCATCAACCAATTAATCGATCCAATTCAATTAGAAATTCTTCAATCAATCAATTAGGATTTGTAATCCATTGATCATCCTTCTAAAATTAATTATAATCAAATCAATTTGAGCCATTAAATCCTCATCAATCACATCAGTAATTAACCCATTCGGTTTTAAGTTCAACTACCCATTCGGTCTTGAACTCAATTGCCCATTCAGTTTTGAAACAAAATCAATTCAATCGATTTTGAAACCGAATTAGCTCATTCGGTTTTGCAAACCATTTGCCCCTTCCTTGGTTGAGGTGTGTGCTTAAGATGACATCATCATCTTCAAGCTTCAAACCTTCAAAAACAGTTGTGATTCTTATTGTAATTTGAACAACTAATCACAAGGAAATCGAGAGAGTAGAAAGGTTCAACACATAATGAACAAATTGCAAGCAATAATAACATTTAAGGGTTCAAGTTATATAAACCACCTTCAAAACTAAATCCAAGCTTCAAGCTCCACATCTCCAATGGTGAATGAAGCTTTCACAACCTCCCAAGGCTCGTCCTCAAGTCTTTGAGTGAAAAGGAATGGCTAGAGTTGAAGATTGAATGAAGAAAAGAAGAAATCAAGCATTGATTTTCAATTTCCACCGTGAAATCAAGGTTGAAGATGATTAAGGAGCTTACCTACAGGTTGGAGTTCGTCCTCTTGTTGCTCTTAAGCTCCCTTGTGCACATCCAAAGCAAGGAGAGAAAAAGGGATCGAAAAAGTCTTTCATTTGGGTTGGAATTGGGATGTATATAAGGAAAATCAAGGAGAGAGAAAGTTTTATAATAATCTTTAAATTTCCAAAATTGGTGCCACATACTCCCCTCCATCCCTTGCATACGAATCCATCTCCATCCCTTGTATAATCCTCTTCATTATCCAAGAATTAAAAGAAAACAAATTAAGCACCTTAATTCATATAATAATAATATCCATATTTGAGTGGATATTACTTTTTAGTTAACTAATGTGAGTGGGCTCTCCACTCACTTAGGATATTTCATGGCCTTTGCAAGGCACAAGGACGTTCACACTTATGCAAATTCAACCATCTTAATTTTGGTTGAAGGGCACTTCAATTAATATAATTATTTTTGCATTAAATTGAATTATGTTTCCAGTTGTGCTTAAATCTTGATTATTTTAATATCAAGATTCTCTCTCCTCCAAAATGATTCAAATGAGGCGCCCCTCTCATTTTATTTTCTCTACATGATGCCAAGAAACATGAGGGATCCTCTAGAGGTGATATTTTGCATATTGAACCCTAGGTTTTGGGTAATTCACACATTACACCAAAACTAGGTTTTAATGCACAAACATTGCTTAACAAGCTCTTTCTTGGTGCTCAAGATATCACAAGCCATAACTCTAAATCATTCTCATTCTTATGATGCTTCAACACTTGAGGAACATTTTATCATGTAACATTTTCAAGTTAACCCCTCAACTTGGGTAATTTGCACTTTAGTCTAAAACAAGCAAAACAGTGTTTCAACATTATTCAAAAAGGACTAAAATTGAAACATAAGTTCCTCTTGAGCCTTAATTGCTTTTCAAGAGATAAGAGCAAGCATACAATTAAGATTATTAAGAAAAACATCTAAGGTTAAAGCATAACCCAGGTTAGGGATGTTATAAATTATCCACCCCTAACAGGGATTTTGTCCCCGAAATCATCAAGAGAAAAGAGAAGGGTACTTCCTCCTCATCTCATCCTCTAGCTCCCATGTAGCTTCTTCAATGCCATGATGATGCCAGAGAACTTTCACAAGACACATGTCTTTTTTTTTAGCTTTTTAATTCTTTTATCAAGTATCATCACAGGTCCTTCAACATATGATATGTCATCAATTAATTCTACCTCCATAGGTTGTAGAACTATCTCCGTGTCAGGATGACACTTTCTCAGTATGGATATATGGAACACTGGATGCAACTTATGCAACTCGGGTGGCAATTCCATCTTATAGGCTACCTTTCCAGTCTATTCAATGATTGGATAAGGCCCCATAAATCTAGGAGCTAACTTTCCTTTCCTTCCAAATCTAAGAACACCTTTCCAAGGTGAGACCTTAAGATATACTATGTCTTCAACTTGGAATTCTAAAGGTCTTCGCCGTTTGTCGGCGTACGAATTCTATCTATCATGTGCAATCTTTAACTGTTGTTGGATTACTTTAATCTTCTCAGTTGTCTATTGTACTAGCTCAGGACCCAAAAGTTGATATTCTCCTATTTCATACCAACACAAAGGAGATGTACAATGCCTACAATATAATGCTTCATATGGTGCCATATCAATACTGCGCTGATAGCTATTATTGTAAGCAAATTCTATTAAGCTCAGGTGTAGATCCCAACTTCCTACAAACTGAAGGACACATGCCCTAAGCAAATCCTCCAAAGTTTGTATGGTCCTCTCAGACTGTCCATCTGTCTGTGGGTGAAAGGTAGTACTAAACTTTAACTGCGTACCCAAATCTTTATGTAGTCGTTCCCAAAAATGACTTGTGAACTGGGGACCTCTATCAGAAACAATAGAAGCTAGAACCCCGTGCAACCGCACTATCTCATATATATATATATATATATTTGTGCAAGCTTCTCAACAGTGTGTTGTTTTTATAGGAAGGAAATGTGATGTCTTAGTCAACCTATCAACTATCACCCATATGGAATCATGACATTTGGTTGTTCTATACAATCCAACCACAAAGTCCATGGTCACATGATCCCATTTCCACTGCGGTATAGGCAAATGTTGCATTGTTCCTATGGGCTTCTGATGTTCAGCTTTGATCTGCTGACACACCAGACACCGCATAACAAACTCAGCTACATCCTTCTTCAATCCTGGCCACCAATACATATCTTTCAGGTTATGATACATTTTGGTACTCCCTGGATGCATTGCATACATTGAAGAATGAGCTTCCTCTAAGACTAACTTCCTCAAGTCATTGGCATCAGATACCACCATCCTACCATGGTAACAGACTACCTGATCCTCTGACTCATGAAAGCCATCCCACTTTTCACTACCATACTCTGACCTGATCTACTGAACCACAATATCAGCTTACTATGCTTCTTTAATCTGCTGTCTCAGAGTAGGTTTTATGTGCATCTCAGCTAACAACCCGTCTAATAATGATACTTTAAGTTGTACATTGTTTTGCCTCAAGGAGATAAACATATCTCTTTTAAAGCACACTAAGGAGTTCGAATATGCTTTAACTAGGTCTGGTGATGATGATTTCCTACTTAATGCATCAACCACTACATTGGCCTTCCCTGGACGATAATCAATTGTACAATCGTAGTCTTTGATTAACTCCATCCACCGACGTTGTCTCATGTTTAACTCATGTTGTGAAAAGATATATTTTAGATTCTTATGGTCTGTGAAAATCTGAAATGTTTCTCCATAGAGATAATGTCTCCAGATTTACAAAGCATGGACCACAACAGCTAGCTCTAGATCATGTGTTGGATAATTCTCCTCGTGTTTCTTAAGCTGTCGAGAGGCAAAAGAAATCACTTGATTATCCTGCATCAACACACATCCTAAACCATTCTTAGATGCATCACAGAAAACTACATACCCCTTCCCTTGCTCAGGTAACACCAGTACAGGTGCACTTGTTAACCTTTCTTTTAACAGCTGGAAAGAATGTTGACACTTGTCATTCCAGACAAAAGGAATCTCCTTCCTAGTCAACTTGGTTAGGGGTAAAGCTATAGAACTTCAGTTCTTAATGAACCTCCTGTAATATCTTGCCAGCCCTAGGAAACTGCGTATTTCCGTCGGTGTCTTTGGTTGTTCCCATTGCATGATAGATTCCACCTTCTTAGGATCAACACGGATACCTGAGGTAGACATTACATGTCCTAGAAAAGAAACTTCTGGTAACCAGAACTCACATTTGCTAAACTTAGCATACAGCTTATGCTCTCTTAGCAAAGTTAAGGCTTGATGGAGGTGCTGCTCATTTTGTTGAGCATCTCTACTATATACCAAGATGTCATCTATGAAGACTACTATAAATTGATCAAGAAAAGGTAAAAAGATTCTATTCATGAGTTCCATGAATGCAGATGGTGCATTAGTTAGTCCAAACGACATAACTATGAATGCATAGTGACCATATCTTGTCCTAAAGGCAGACTTAGGTATGTCACCCTCCTTAATACACAATTGATGATATCCCGAACTCAGATCTATCTTAGAGAAGATAGTTGCACCACGCAACTGATCAAACAAGTCATCGATCCTTGGCAGAGGATACTTATTCTTTATAGTTACTTTATTTAATTGTCTGTAATCAATGTATAACCGCAACGATCTGTCCTTCTTCTTAACAAAGAGAACTAGAGCACCCCATGGTGAAGTACTCGGTCAGATAAAACCTTTCTCGAGTAACTCCTACAACTGTTTCTTGAGCTCTTCCATCTCAGCATGTGCCATTCTATACGGTGTTTGTGTTATAAGTTGCGTGCCCGGGACTAGATTAATTTCAAAATCAATCTCTCGGGGCGGAGGTACACCTGGAAGTTCCTCAGTGAATACATCTTCAAACTCCCTAACTATCAGAACTTCAGAAGGATTAGAGCTCTCCATTATGGTATCTACCACATGTGCCAGGAATGCAAAGCATCCTTGTCTCATCAGCTTTTCAGCTACCATAGCTGACACGAGACAGGTTGGAAGAATCTTTCTATCTCACTGAAAGATCCATGTGTCACTATCATCTGTGAACACAGCTTGCTTGGACTCACAATCTAAGATAACTGTATACTTTTCTAGGGTGTCCATCCCAAGAATCACTACTACAGAACCTACCTTTAGTGTCAGTTATTTAAAGCCTTTAGTGTCGGTTTCTAAGCGACACCTATGTGGGCGACACTAAAAGCTCACCCATTAGGCGTCAGTTCCAAAACCGACGCCCAAACTCTTTGCGCGCCACCGAAAACGCGCCATCATGGGACTATAGGCGTCAGTTATTAGATAAGAAACCGAAGCCCAAACCCTTTGCGCCACAGAAAGGGCGCCATCTTGGGCACTATCAGTGTTGGTTTTTTACAAATAACCGACGCCATATATCTTCACGCCACAGGAAATAGACGCTGGTTATTTATATAAAACTGACACTATAACATTGTGTGTCGGTTTTTTACAAATAACCGACGCCTATTGTTTTTTTTTCTGTCAGTCTGCAGACCTGTTGTGGCTGGTCGCAGGATGAGAAACATGTTCAGTTCAGTTATGAACTGTAGGTTTTACGACATCCATTGATATCAGCCGACAACAGGCCACAAACCTGCAAAATTAACAACAAAAATATTCACACATGCATTTAGCAATGCAACCTACAGTTCCATTTTATTTTCACACATTTAGAAACATTCATGTAGCTAGCAATCTGTAGTTCCATTCATTCACATTCACACATGTAGAAACATTCATATAGCAACCAACACTTTCATTCATTTTCACTCAGACACATGTAGAAACATCCAGACATGTAGAAACATTCACACATATATTATAATTCATAAATTCATTTACAAAATATCATTGTTTAGTCATTATTCGCTATCAGGATCCCAATTATATTTTAAAGCCCCCACTATTTGTATGGCTGTTGCCCATTCTTCTCTTACTTCATTTAATTCTCCCATCGTATAGGGAGCATTTTCATCTGGTAAGGCCTCTCCTGTAATGGGGTCAGCTTTAAACACCTGTAAAGAGAATGATGTATATATATAATTAATGAGCTATAAATAAGATTGATATATTTCGATCATATTATCTAACGAGACTATATAATACCTAAGCAATACACTCGATATCCAGTGCGACATGTTTGATAATCATGTGCATATATCGCATGACATAGTATCCACGTGCCCATTCGTTGTCTTGTGTAGCACACTATAAATTCAAACATACAAAATATTAAAAAATACAACTAATTAAGCATTGTTCACATAAATAATATATACATATATTGCAGTCGGGAACTTATTTTCACGTTCTTCCAAATTATTGGCTGGTTCTTTTTCGCGGGGACCTTTCCTCCAGCCTTTTTGAACTCCTCAAAACCCCTACATGTTAATGTAACACAAAACATTGCAATTAAATAGTAATGTAATAACATATGTTAACGGATATGAAAATGAAATATTTCTCACCAGAATAATGCCATTTTCATTATGTGTCCAAATCTTGTATTCAATTTACTCCCCTTAGGATCTAGATAATACACAGTGAACGTCTCGGGGGAAATAACCAGTAACTCCCGATGCCTACCCCTAGAGGTAAAAACGTTAAAAATTAATAACTCAAAATCCATAATAAAAATGTAATTTTCTTAAGTCCAAATTATAATAAGCAAAGTAAACTTACTCTACATTGAATGGAGCCATTATCACCGTCTTCTTATTTACAGAAAAATTTGAAAAAGCCTCACAGCAGTATTGTTGAACTGACGTAGGGTCTTTAGCTACTAGACTAATCAAAGATGGAATCAAAAACCCTACATGTTCGAATCCAAAATCTGCACATATGTTGTCTAAGTAGCTGCAAAATGTGTATTAATTACGCATGCATTAATAAATAAGAAACCAGATCACCAGATGATACACAAGGTATATGGATGTATAAAGAATATCTCACCTTATCCATATCTCTATCACAAATGTATTTAGCCAATCATATCGAAACAACTCCAAAATATCTTGTATAAATAGTTTTGTTTCGTATGACTGACCTGTAGAATCTGAATCGGAAGAAACAGTTATAGGGGAGTTTATATCATGTTCGCCTAACCATATTGCCATACCCCTACAGTTAGGACCTAACGGGACAGGTAGGTCCTGTGGAACCCAACTAGGTAATGTAGGAGGTGGAAGTGGAGGCCTAGATGATGTGGGTGTCTTCTTTTTAACCTGTATATATATATATAATTTCAGATCAACTGCCATCATATACACACACTAACAATTGAACGTAATGTAAATTTACCATACCTTTTCAGTAAAGAGGACATCCGCTTTTAGCCACAATATCACTCCGCCTACTGCCTCACCAAGCATTTCACAATCTGGGTGGGCATATGGCAATGGAAGATCCATCCACTGGGAGAATATATGTATCGGGCTCACACGAATCCAACCAGCTGGTACTGGAGACCCGTGACACGTTTCCCCTGGTAGGGATGGGTAAGTCGACGCCTCTGCAATGACAAATTCTTTACTTTTTAGACGGCATGGCTTCAACCCCTACAAATTTTTGTGTAAAGAATGTTATATACATATATACATATCATCTTTTTTTGAAACGACTACAATTTCATATATACATATCATCTTGAATTAAAAAACTAGTTACTATGTCATAAAAATACTTACAGCGGATGTGCTAGGTGGTGGTTCTACAGGATTACTCCCAACCTCTGCAGTAGGAGTAGGAGGAGTAGAGCCTACAGTAGGTACTGTCTGGTAAGTGGCAGTCTGAGATGCCTGCCACTTTTTCATTGCTTCTTCTAGTTTCCTATCAACTAGCTTATCTACCTACACATGGATAAAAGAAACGTTAGCTTCTAATTATTGAATTCTCTTTTACAGTAACATTATAAAGAAAGAATATGTTACCTCCTCTTGTGAAAGTCCCACTTTTGGGACATGTTTGCGCTGGGATGGCCCAAAAAGCTTTGATGCCCACACCAGTGCCTGCAGCCCTAACACGTCCAGGATGCTCTGAGTTACCCAGAGCAACTGTCAATTCATCCCTTGTGCCCTCAGGGATGAACTTGCCTTATTTCCTCAGCTCGTGCAGCTCCCGCTAATCGCCAAAACAAAAATTTGTAATTAAGTAAACAACACAAATAATCAATATTCGAATGATTGCTGTAAGAGTTGTGTTTTACCATTTTTGCGGCCGCCTCAGCAGTTGCGGCCTTCGTTATTTCTCCCTTCTTATTTTGCCTCCCAGCTATCCAGACATCATGGCGAGGCAGAGGTGTGCTACCTATGGTAGAGGACTTCTGAGTAGCAGTAGACTGAGTAGTATCCTCAGACTGTAGTCTTTGGCGAATGCCTGCATACCTCTTTGGACCCATTGTGTGGTCATGCACATTCAGTGCACGCCTTGATCTTTGTGCCTCACTGAGGGCCTAGTTAGTATGCACATTAATGATTTGGTTAGTAACACTAAATGTTAATCTTGAATAGGTGAATACAACATATATTAATTAATGAGATTGAGACTGATGCCTAATACCTTGAATTCATCAGTTTGTCTTGAAGCGACAAACGTGTCCCATTCTTCTTTGTCCAGGAAGTTCCACTGTTCAGTGGTTGTCTTTTTCCACTTGTCAGCTTCTTTTATGTATTCTCAGGTGAGATTTGTCCTATAGTTCCTTAGGACTCTCCCACAGCGTTGCATCACGCATTTACGATGCAGCTTTTCATCCAATTCAAATATACTCTGCAAAATAGAATTGCTATTAACTAGTATCCAAAAATCTAGTAATCTACAAAATAGAATTGCAAATTAATAATAACTCACGCATAAATCCCTCCATATTAAGTCTTTCTTCTCCTTAGAAACGTTATGACAAGAATCTAAGCGACAACCGCAATGGCTACGAGTAACAAACCCAAGATATGAAACAAATGAATTGCGATTCACACCACATGCATTTCCTGCATTATCCATATCCACAACAAGTTTGGGTCCATTGCCCTTTTGCTCAATTAACTTCTTCATCACAGTGATGCCCCTTCTCTTGTCAACTTTTTGGTGATGTTGATCAAGTGCCTCAAGTGCTTCAGATGGTACCTGTGCATCATCAACCTAAAATTTGACAAAATAATCACATTTACAAGATATAACTATAAATGGACATATAAATATAAATATATGATATATTTTTAAAACTTACATTGTGAGGCGGCGCATTGATGTCCTCACCCTCACGGTAATCATTAGCACGGTCATCAGGAGAATGGTCAGCCATCTGCAAATTCACATTCAAATTGTAAAGTTCACATTGTAAAGTAATTCAAATTGTAAAGCTCACATTGTAAAGTTCACATTATTACAACAAAGTATATATCACAACAAAATTGTAAAGCTCTATGATCAAAGAGAAAACAAGTATATATTACAACAAGATTAGGGTCTAGGGTTAACAAATACATGTGATGTCATTCTTATATATAATAAATGTACATGTACCACCTATCCCATCCTTGAACACCTAATCTCACTAGTAAGTGTATAATGTGTATTGGGTTTTCAAGAAAATTTCAACAGCATTTCCCCACTGTTCTCCAAGTACATATGTACTTAGAGAACAAACGGGGAAATGCTGCCGAAATTTTCTTGAAAACCCAATACACATTATACACTTACATCCTAAGCGAGATTAGGTGTTCAAGAACAGTCCCAAACCGGGGACTATCCAAGATTTACTCCTAATGAGTAAATCTTGGACGGGTTTCTAGGCCAACAAATAATGTGTTGTCATTCTTATACCTAAAATCCTAGTTCTTCAAGTTAGGGTGATTATTGATGTCTTTAAAAGCATGATTGGCAATTTAGGGAAAAGTTCATCATTTACATTCAAAGCATGTCACATGTGTGCATTACAGTTCATCATTAAGCAAGAAGGGTGATTAGGATTCTCAATATACTAAAAAATGAAACAAGTTTCCGAAAGAGGTTTCGTGAAGATATCTATAACTTACTTAAACATTCAATTATGAAGTAAATATACACTTAATTCAGAATAGCATGACGCACAAAGTTGCAGTCAACATCATTATGCTTTGTTCTATCATGGACTATCAGATTGGTATAATGTGGATTAGGGTCTAGGGTTAACAAATACATGTGATGTCATTCTTATATATAATAAATGTACATGTACTACCTATCCCATCCTTGAACACCTAATCTCACTAGTAAGTGTATAATGTGTATTGAGTTTTCAAGAAAATATCGGCAGCATTTCCCTGCTGTTCTCCAAGTACATATGTACTTAGAGAATAAACGGGGAAATGTTGCCGAAATTTTCTTGAAAACCCAATACACATTATACACTTACATCCTAAGCGAGATTAGGTGTTCAAGAACAGTCCCAAACCGGGGACTATCCAAGATTTACTCCTAATGAGTAAATCTTGGACAGGTTTCTAGGCCAACAAATAATATGTTGTCATTCTTATACCTAAAATCCTAGTTCTTCAAGTTAGGGTGATTATTGATGTCTTTAAAAGCATGATTGGCAATTTATAGAATGTAAGAATGTATTTATAGATCCTCAAGACCAGGTCTGTTGCTAGCTAGAACACGTATACAATCATAAATCACGTAAAATCACGTAACAGAATATAGTTATTGACTGTTTCAACACTTATCAAGTTACCAATAAGTAAATAACTTTAAAAAAAAATAAAAAACGCCCAGCAGGGCACTTGACGATTTTACTCCAGGGCACCTGCAGGGCTTGACCTAGCCTAGGCGGAGGAAGGAAGGAGGAAGAAGTCGGCGTACCTTGAGGGCAGAGGAAGAAGGCCCGGCCGGAGCAGAGGAGAGCAGCTGAAGGTGAAGCTGGCAGCACCGGAGCAGAGGAGAGCAGCTGGAGGTGAAGCTGGCAGCGCCGGCGGCGAGGATCAGAGGAGAACTGCGGTGAGCGGCGACGGCGACGAGCGGGTGAGCGGCGGCAACGGCGGCGCGGGGAGCCAACCAGCAATGACGGCGGGGAGCAATCGGGGGAAATCGCCAGACCTAGCGCACGTCGCAATGAAACAGAGACAATGGGGAAAAGTTCTATTTGCGGGGCTATTAACTGTACCATAGGCGTCGGTTATTCAAAAAAACCGACGACTAAAACTAACAGTGTCGGTTCTGCACAACAACCGAAACCGACGTCTATATTCATATGCCGATTAAAAAAATCGTTCTCGATTTATGACCATAGTCGTCGGTTTCAACTTCCAACCGATGCTTAAAGGGTGTGAAAAATTCCCCGCGGACAGCGCGAGAAAACTCATAAGCGTCGATAGTTGTAGTACAACTGACGACTAAAATGTGCCCAATTTCTGTCTCGCGAATAACCTTTAGTCGTCGGATTTTTATTTATCAACCGACGCCATATGTCAAATTTTGGAGGTAATTTTTTTCGCTGGAAATTTTGGATTTGGCGGGTAATTTTAGGCGTCGGTTTTTTATTAAGTAACCAACACTTAATAAAAGCGGTACCCGTGTCTGGTCGCCCTCATAGATTGGATGTCAGTTTATGTTATCAACCGACACTGTAGAGTTTAAGTGTCAGTTTATTTATACAACCGACACCTTGAAAAGTGACTTTATAAGCCATTTCTGTAGTAGTGAATTATATCAAACCCATGCATCTCAAGTGGTATGAGATCCACCTGAATGTGATGTTCAGAAAAAGAAAGAGTGCAGGGAGAACACACCTCCCGCAACACTACAGATCCCAACAAAGGGGTTTCTAATAACAGACTATCTGCTCTATGACTGGAAGTCATGTTGCAGTCATGGATCACTCTTCGAGTGATAAAGGAATGTGTAGCACCCAGATCAATTAAAATAGATACGAAGATGGATGTAGACATATCAGAATAAAATATTTCCATCTGACATGTCACAACCCGTGGGTTGACTACTGCTTTGGGTTGATTCATTGCATAGAATCTCGTCGTCGCTTGTTGTTGACCCTGTGTTCGATTGTTAGGTGCCGACAAACTAGCTTGGGACGCTTGTCCACATCCTCTAGCACCACTCAGAAACTGTCGCCTCTGAGAGCCTTGCTGACTCTACCTCTGAGGTTGAGTCACACTTACATCTCTAGCTTGAAAATCTTTCATCAAATGCCCCATCTTTCCACATATAAAACAACCTCTGTTCCCCGACTGTGGTCTGGGTGGTCCTGTTACCGACATTGATGTTGAGCTGTGGGCTCCTTCTAGTGGTAAACTACGGCCTCTACCCCTATTCGGCGTCCATTGCGTCTGGGTATTAAACCTTGGTGGTGCTATTGGTGCAAAAAATCTCGGTTTCTTGAAACTTTTGGACCCTTGTCCTTGAAACTGAATATACACCTTCTTACTCTTAGTCTGTCGCTTCTCAATCACCGACCTTTCTATCTGTCTCACAGACTCCACAAAGGTAGTGAACCTCTCCCTATTCTCTAAGGCAGACACCGAAGTGGTCAAATCAGCGTTCAACCCCTTCTCAAAGCGTCGAATTCTTTCTTCATCATTAGCTGCCATATGCGGACAAAACTACAAAAGCTCCATGAACTTAGACTCATACTCGCTAATGTTCATTGGTCCTTGCCTTAATCTCTCAAACTGAGAGATTTTCTTATCTAGAAACATCTTAGGAAAGTATCTATTGACAAATTCTCGTCGAAATACTTCCCATTCGATCTCAACACCTGGCCTCTTGCCCTCTTCTATGGTCCACCAGTGGCCAACACTCCCCTTAAGAAGGTACACTGCATGTCTAACTTTCTCAGCTTCTAGGATATTAAGGATTTTGAAGGCCTTCTCCAGCTCAGTCAACCATAGGTCCGCATATGCTGGGTCAGTTGTTCTAGCATATTCTGTGGCTCCAACCCAGTGAAGTCATTCAAAAGTCTTGTCGGTGCCCTGTCCTTCATGGTGAGCTGGTTCCCTAGGTGCCGGTAGTGGCATTCTATCCGCCATGTGCGTCATAGTTGCCATGAACTGTCCAAACAGATCATGGAAGGCTGGGTTCTCTATCATGGCTGGGTCGTACTGGGGATGTTCAGGTGTCGGTTCCTCCCTAGCTTGGTCCCTTGTACCTCCTCCTGGTGTAGCAACGCTACTCTCAGCAGCATGTTCCTCCTGTGATCTAGACATCTTCAAGTTCTTCTTCTCCTCCTAAATGAGCAGAAGACACTATCAGATTATTGGAAGACACTAGAACAGACTCAACAACCTTAATCCTATATCTCTGTAGACTCAGTGAACCTAGAGCTCTGATACCAACTAATTTGTGACATCCAACTCTTAATAACATGATTTACTTAAGCGGAAGCGATCATTTGCAGCGGATTAACTAAAAATCACTAAAAAGTAAAACTTTTTACAAAGAGATCTATAAATTGGAAAACTCTTTCAAAAAGAGCCAAAGTAATTCAATTACATTCTAGTTCACAATTACATCTCTTGTACCAATCCTTCTCGAGATTACAAGCATCAACTGCCCTGTTAAAACTATATACAAGCAGTATAAAAACATTGAGTCATCAAGCCAAAATCTCAGATCGTTTTATTAAACTAACTATTGACTCCAAGGACCTGAGAGTATAGAGACAACACATAGGACTCTATATACAAAGCCTGACAGCCAGGGTCTCTACCTGGATGTCACTGCTGCCGTTCTTCACCCGCTATAGGGTTTCTGCTTCTTCTTCTTCGTCTACCTAAAAAGTTGGATCCCACTGGGGTGAGACAATTAAAATTGCCCCAGCGAGAGATATAACTCTCTGCCAGAAACATTATTATTGCAATTAATGGAATAAAACTGAGTAGAAGAATCATAAGTATTCAACAACAGATAAATCAATTGTCTAAGCATATTAGTGCAATGTTCTTATTCAAAGCATTTCAGCTGATAACTTGATGAAGTCATATGTCATTTATCCAACAAGGAATATGAAGAACATGTATAACATTTATTCAATTAAAACATACTAAACAAAGTAACATCAACTAGTGATTCTCGTATTTCAATCTTAAGCAAATATGCTACACGGCTGATTACATCTTACAAGCATTCTTAAGCCCTGAGGAGATGAGGTATACCACTCATACTCCAACCAACCATTGCAAAATCGAAATTGGTACCATACATAGGTCAATAGAAGAGCCAGATTCCCATGACCTCATCTTCCTCAGTCAGTGTGAGGACCCAATGCAGGACATCTTGTGTCTCTGCTAAATAGCTTTCCAGGGTATACTGGCAACTTCACTATTAGAGTTACAGTGGCATGCTGTACTCTCTTTGTAATCGAGAGATTTCATGTTTATCTCATATTGATTTGGTATTAACATCATCGGGAGATTAGTGATACATCCATCCCGACATTTAGGAAATTAGTGATACATCCATCCCGACGTATATAATGAAGGATTGCGAGATTTAATGTTTACCTCACATCGATTCCCCCATTAGGGCGTAAGGATATTCGCACCCATAACCCCCACATACTCAATAGTATGCCCTCCAGGAGTTCCCGTAAGAAAACCTATTTCACCATCTCCAACTACTGACAATGATGGATATATAGTCAGGGCTCTATATGATAAGATTTCACTTGATTAATTAAGTACATTACCATATTATTTTAACATCAATCATGTTTTCAAATATAATTCATTATAACAATACTACAAAGAAGGAGTACTGCATTTATCAAGTCATTTTCAAAGCTTTATAGAACATTGGGATCTCAATCCCTTGTTACATCAGGGGCATTCTCATCCCTTAACATCTCATCATCATGATTATGGAAAATGGGTATTCAAACCCTCAATTCATCAAGAACACTTGTTACTACTTATCAAATAACTAATACCTTCAGGTCATCTGACTAAGGTAAATATGATATTTGCAATACAGGTATCTCACATGGCTCTTAAAGCCCATTAATCTCTTATTACCTCTCACTAGGCAACACAACATGTTATGGCTTACAAGGCCTATAAACAATTTCATTAATAAAACAACATAGCTCATACCTGGCTATGTCCAACATCTCATGATACCTGCATGATTAGTGCATATGATAACAGTTATATCAATCACATATCAGCACTAAGCAATGTAAGAGTAACATCACTATTTCCTTATTAGAATTAAGATTTCCCAATTCATGTCAATTAGGAATACTCATCTCATTACCCAGATTAGGGTTATGGTTTATCATTATATTGCTCAAGATTAGGGTTTCATACACTATAACCCAAAATTAGGGCTTCTCATACCCTTACTCTGTATCAGGGTTAGGATTTCATATCAAGGTGTTACATATCATTACACATCCTTACCTTAGGTTAGAGTTTCACATCACATAATTGCATTAGGGTTTCACTTAACATCACCCTTGATTAGGGTTTCACATGACATCACCCTCAATTAGGGTTTCATATGACATCACCCTCAATTAGGGTTTCATATGACATCACCCTCAATTAGGGTTTCATATGACATCACCCTCAATTAGGGTTAGGGCTCATCAGCCTTTTCAATTAGGGTTTCATGATCTCTTTATCAAAGATCATACCCTAATTACATATTTTATTCATGTTGAAAGTGTTGAGGCTTATCCATTACATGATTATCATTCATGTAGGAATTCCTCTCTCTCTCATCTTCTCTAGGATGTCAATTACTTTAAACTTGATTAGATTAGGTCAACTCATTTTGAATGAATGGTTGACATAGTGTATTATGTCATTACTTCCATAAGCATCAAAGGTTAACCATTCAAAAGGTACTAATCACTTAGGTACCTTGAAGGTACAACCATTGTAATTACCTTTGACAGGAATCATCAACAATCATGTAGTTGATTGTACTAATGTGTCTTGAATCAATTAGATCTTCAAACGGTCTTGAAGTACCTTGACTTCCATTCAGTCTTGAGGTGCTTGACTTCCATTCGGTCTTGCCTTACTTCTTCAATCGGTTTTGAAAATGTTTGATCAATTTATTATTGAAACCGAATGAACCCTAAATGGTTTGTGAACAATTGCCCTTCAAACGATCTAAGGATCATTTGGTCCCAAATGGTCTCAAGACCGTTTGGTCCAAACCATCATGAAACCGATTGGACCAATTTGGTTTCCTTCAATCAATCAATTGATTTTAAGGTTTGTTCTATTGAATCAATTAATAATTGAACCATTGGGAGTACATCCAATTACAGCCCTAGGATCTCCAACTATCCATCGTGACCCTTGAACTCCAAACGGTCTTGAGACCATTTTCCTCCAAACAGTCTTGAGACCGTTTGGTCCATCAACCAATTAATCGATCCAATTCAATTAGAAATTCTTCAATCAATCAATTAGGGTTTGCAATCCATTGATCATTCTTCTAAAATTAATTGTAATCAAATCAATTTGAGCCATTAAATCTTCATCAATCACATCAGCAATTAACCCATTCGGTTTTAAGTTCCACTACCCATTCGGTCTTGAACTCAATTGCCCATTCAGTTTTGAAATAGAATCAATTCAATCCGTTTTGAAACCGAATTAGCTCATTCGGTTTTACAAACCGTTTGCCCCTTCCTTGGTTGAGGTGTGTGCTTAAGATGATATCATCATCTTCAAGCTTCAAACCTTCGAAAATAGTTGTGATTCTTATGGTAATTTGAACAACTAATCACAAGGAAATCGAGAGAGTATAAAGGTTCAACACATAATGAACAAATTGCAAGCAATAATGACATTTAAGGGTTCAAGTTATATAACCCACCTTCAAAACTAAATCCAAGCTTCAAGCTCCACGTCTCCAATGGTGAATGAAGCTTTCACAACCTCTCAAGGCTCGTCCTCAAGTCTTTGAGTGAAAAGGAATGGCTAGAGTTGAAGATTGAATGAAGAAAAGAAGAAACCAAGCATTGATTTTTGATTTCCACCATGAAATCAAGGTTGAAGATGATTAAGGAGCTTACCTACATGTTGGAGTTCGTCCTCCTATTGCTCCTAAGCTCCCTTGTGCATGACCAAAGAAAGGAGAGACAAAGGGATCGAAAAAGTCTTTCATTTGGGTTGGAAATGGGATGTATATAAGGAAAATCAAGGAGAGAGAAAGTTTTATAATAATCTTTTAATTTCCAAAACTGGTGCCACATACTCCCCTCCATCCCTTGCATATGAAGCCATATCCATACCTTGCATAATTCTCTTCATTATCCAAGAATTTAAAGAAAACAAATTAAGCACCTTAATTCATATAATAATAATATCCATATTTGAGTGGATATTACTTTTTAGTTAACTAATGTGAGTGGGCTCTCCACTCACTTAGGATATTTCGTGGCCTTTGCAAGGCACAAGTATGTTCACACTTATGCAAATTCAACCATCTTAATTTTGGTTGAAGGGCACTTCAATTAATATAATTATTTTTGCATTAAATTGAATTATGTTTCCAATTGTGCTTAAATGTTGATTATTTTAATATCAAGATTCTCTCTCCTCCAAAATTATTCAAATGAGGTGCCCCTCTCATTTTCTTTTATCTACATGATGCCAAGAAATATGAGGGATCCTCTAGAGGTGATATTTTGTATATTGAACCCTAGGTTTTGGGTAATTCACACATTACACCAAAACTAGGTTTTGGGTAACTCTACATCATTCTCATTCTTATGATGCTTCAACACTTTAGGAACATTTTATCATGTAACATTTGCAAGTTAACCCCTCAACTTGGGTAATTTGCACTTTAGTCCAAAAGAAGCAAAATAGTGTTTCAACATTATTCAAAACGGACTAAAATTGAAACATAAGTTCCTCTTGAGCCTTAATTACTTTTCAAGAGATAAGAGAAAGCATACAATTAAATTTATTAAGAAAAACATCTAAGGTTAAAGCATAACCCATGTCAGGGATGTTACAATTAGGGATGAGCATCGGGTCAGGCCGGCCCGATCCGACCCGCGACCCAGTCCACATAACCCGATCCAGACCCGAACTCGATTTATAATATGGGTGGGTCGGGCCTAAAATTTAAACCCATATTTTATTTGGGCTGGGTATGGGCAGAGGTAAACCCAGGCCCGAAAACCCAAATTCCCAGATTAGATTTTATGTACATTATAGATGTATACATCTATCTTTGTCTTGAAATAAAAACATACATATTTCTTGATGCAATATGTAGTATGTATCCAATCAATGGCAACATAGAAAATCTGTAATAAATCAACATGATTTGTGAATTGATACTAGTACGATAATTATCATTGACATAGATAGACATACTTGATTTCATTATTTTGATCTCACTGTGTCCACATGTAGGGGACAAATGATCTTTTGCTCAATGCATAGTAAATTATGCTCTTTTTTTTTCTCATATGCCCACATGTAGGAGACAAATGATCTCTTACCCTTCTAAAACTCATTTCGTTGTATATACATATAGGATGAGAAGCAAAAAGCCACAACATCATAGATTCCACTGATTTTTTAACATGTACGAGAAAATGATTTGTTGCTCTTTCAATATCCATTCATTATTGTAGGGGATCATACAACTAAGGTGTACATATTCCGACTACATTTATCACAAAATATATATATTGGTTTGAAAGTTGATCACAAAATACATATCATACTAGTTTAGTTTCCATGTTAGCAAGTTGGATCTAGCAAATTTTGGTATGTTCATTCGATGTTATATGGGCAAACCCGATTCTGGCCCGAAACCCAACATTCTTATATGGGCCGGGTATGGGCTGACATTTTTCATTTTTATCCGGGCCCGAACCCGGCCCGTGGCCCACTTTAAAATGTGGGTTTGGGTTTGGGATAGGTAAAACCCGGTATAACCCGGCCCGATGCTCATCCCTAGTTACAATGAGAGTGGAAATTATGGATCAGTTGAGGAGTAGGTTTGTGATCCAAAACATAGTTCATACATGGGAATGTTGAATTGAGTTAGGATCGTTGTACTTGCACCGAGAGGTGAAGTGAAACATACAACTCTCCTTTAAAATAAGTACTTAGTATGTTTAAATTTCATGCTCATGTTGTATGCTGTGATATGTGGATGAAATCATAAGTCCAAGATACTTCTAATTCTAAATTTTAATCTCTTTTAGTAATCCATTTAATGTTTGTTTAATTATGAAATTCTAGTCTAATCAACCAAATCACCTTTAAACGGTCTAGATTGTTGAACCTTAGCACTATTGCATTTAATTAGTTTAGTAAAGCTCCTTATGTTCAACCTCGACTATAACTACTTTTGTATACTTGCGGAAACTGGTTAAGTTGAGTAAAAGATCTTTCTTAAGATTGAAACTCATTAGTGTAACAAACCTACATTCACCTAATCAATATCACGACATTTCATAATGTAAGGACCAATTTGTAATTTAAACAACTGTATGAAAAGAAGTGACATTTCACCCCTTTACATTGTGTCATACGTTATCAAAACACTAGAACGTGATGGTTGAAGATTTGCTCCTTTTTGACTTGCAATAATTGGGTGTAAAAGAATCAATATTAAATCAAAAAGATTATGCTGAAGCAAACTACATAGTTGGTCGATAAACAAACTACTAAAGTATATAGTCAGACTCTTGAAACATATAGAAGTACTACTAAAGCATGTAGAGATTGCTCATAAACATACTTTTAAACAAACTTATACGATGAGTTAACACTATGTGAAGAAAAAACTAAATCTTAATAAAGCTATATGGATACCATTTTGGAACCTAAAATGCAACCTAAGTCATGTTCCACCAAAAAACAAACAGTTATGACAAATAAGACCTTTTGGTTTTTGATTGAAAATGAGTCGGGTTCTATTTTGGCTTTGAGAATGTGTCCACATAGTAAATCCTGAAAGTTTATGTGTCACCGCATCAGTAATCACTACAAGCATGATCCTAGTTCTTATAGTTGCATTTATTATCTATATATCTATATACCATGTGAATAAGCAACAATTAGTTGTCTGCTTTTCCTTCTGTGTTTGTGTGTTTGTATGGTTGTTTACTTCTTCTCAAGTCAATTCTTTACTTTTTTTTCATCCAGTTCTTTATTTTCTTCCATCCATTAGATATTTACGATTAGTTTATGAGTTGTTAATTTGGTCTCACAACAATCTTGGTATTAAAATTAAGAATTAGTTGGAACAGAAAATAAATGATTGACTTGAGAGAAGTAAACAACCATACAAACACATAGGCAACTAACTATGCTTATTCATATGAGTAGTAGGTTAAACGTGCTTAGCACGTGAACTACCTTTGAATTAATATTAAGATTCAGTGAAATACCAGCTACATAAAAATATAACTCAATTTAATAAGTGTTGTCTCTTTTGTGAGAAAAATATAAAAATTTAAAATCTCAAATATTAAATATCGCTAGTTTTGAAAAAATCTGAAGCAAGTTAATTAAATGGTACCTAAACTATATAACACTTGGTAATTAAATCACATGTTTGACCTGGAATTACTATGCTAGGGTGAGTTCAATATGAAGTTATTTGGTTGAGATTCTTCACATCATATATATGTCAGCAAATTAAATGTTTTTTGTATCTAAAGTTAAGTCTGTAACCACTATGTCAATAATTTAGAGGTTTTTCTGTATCTTTAGTTAAGTTTATAACCACTCTATATACATACCAAGTGAATCAAGATGTTCAAATAATATTAGCAACGACCCTTGTCACCACTTTTGTAAGAAAAATTTAAAAAACATGAGAAGGAAACACATAGATAGAAGCCATTACCACTTTTATGAGAAGAATACTTGGACTAAAACTATTCGAATAGGCATTGGAAAAATTATATACCCGATGAAGCAACATGTTCAATTAACATCGAATATCAACTTTTGTCATCAAATGAATAACAAAGTAACAGAAGAAAACTATATAATAATAACTATCACTATTTTTTTAAAGAATATTGAACTAAACCTTCCTGATGCATGTAAACAATATGTACCATGTGACTGCAACAAAATTTACCGAACTTAAGATGCTCGAATGGCATTGACAAATCTAATTTTTTTTATGAAAGAACCACATAAATAGGCACCTGAATATAATAAAAAAATTATTTGACAGAAAATGCATAAATAACACCTTTGACCAATTTCAAAAAAAAGTTAGAGAATTGAATATATTTAATTAATTCTTTTTAAATACTATATGCCAACTGAAGCAAGTTGTTCAAGTAACGCCTAACTCTATTATTTATCACCAATTTTATTGAAATTTATTAGAAGTTGATGTTTTCATAAGGCTCATGATTAGCACTACACTCCATAAATAATAATTATATAAAAGACACTAAGAGAGAGAGAGAAAGAGAGAGCAACTCAATATTAAATAATGACCACACACACAAGCTGTTAGAATACACAGATTGAATGGACCAATGAGCTCACAGACAAGTTGTTGGAACGCACACACATTTGATTAAACCGCCTGACTCTCTCCAACGTGTAACACACCGTTATAAATGTACTAAAATTGTGCACATGATTTTTTTTTGGTATGATGATTAGTACTCCATTGCCATATAATAATTCATTTAAAATCTAATAAAAAAGAATAACTCAATTAAAAGGAAACTAACTTCCTCCAACATATAAGTACATAGACAGACAGAATCAATGAGTACACATACATGTTGGGCACGTTCGGTTACCTGGATTTTACTGTATTGGATTGTATTTTAGACTCCAGTTCAACAAATTTTATATTTGATTTGCGGGATTGGAGAAATTGGGCTAATCCAGAAATTTTCAGACAGAATAAGAATCCCACATTTGGGTCTTCATCAAAATTCTCCTAGACGCCAAAATCCATCACGGGCAAGACAGCAGACATGAAAAAAAATAAATCCCACACTTACAAAATCCAGCAAATTAAACATAAAATTTTACTTTACAGGATTTTGAGAATGCGGTATATCAGTAATGTAGGATGGACAGAATACAAGATTTTAGTTAATCCAGCTAACCAAACATTCCCGTTCTTGAATCTCTATGTGAACGAGACAGACCGGACGACACAAACATGTTAGGAAAACATACAAACTAATAGATTGACACACAATCAAACTACATGAACACACAAACTCAACGGATAATTACACTGACTCGGGATGTGGCCGCTCCTATTTGACATAACAGGATAAAAAAGAACTAAAAAAATAATGAACGAAAAAATAACACACACTTAGAATAACTCGACGATATACATGTTGTGTATATAAACTCTAAATAGAGGGAGCCGTGGTGACTAATTTATTATTTGTATGCTTATTGTGATGAAATATTCCCATGTTTATCTAATTGTACGCCGATCACCTTAGAAGTCATACTCATAACACACAAAGGATTCCATCCTTTTTACAGAGTTCATCACAAAATTTAAAAACTCATGTATTAATGACGGTGTAGAAACTCAAACATGACGCTAAAAAAAGGCATCCAAGGCTCCAAGCACACGTGAATAAAAGCGGACTCCACACTGTCGTTTATTTAGAAGGTCATCGATTATAGACAATGACTAATATGTAATTTTCAAAATAAAAAATAAATAAAATATTATATACAATACCTCTTGCTTCTTTTCTAAGGTTTGAGCAGGACTACTCTAGATATACTTAATAAAATATAAAGGAAATTGCAAAGAACGGACTATAGAAAGCATAATATATATATAAGCGTGTCGTGTCTTAAAAAGCGTGTCGTGTCTTAAAAAAAAAAGGTATATAGGTGTGTCGGGTATTAAGTCGAACCCGGTTACGATCTATATCCGACTCGACTACAATGCCCGAATCAAAGGTGAAGGAGGCAAGGACCCCATCAACCACCCTATCCCGGATACGGGCCTCGTTCGGAATGGAATACAAGTTTAGGAATAGATCTAAGATCGCCGCCTTCTTCCCTTTCTCTACGGCGTCACGCCGACTCTGCTCATCCTCTCGTCAATTAGGGCCAGCACCGGTGAGGCCCTAAACCGTTTCTCGATATTGGCTTAGGGTTGTGGAAATCATAGCTTCACGGGGATAGGCCCTACCAAGTTACTCGATATCGGCGTAGCGGTGAAGAAATTAGGGTTTCGAAGGAGCACAGCTCGTCGCAGAAGGAAGGGATTTGGGGGCTTTCCTCGGAATTAACTTAGGGAAGTTTGTCGCCTCAGTGTAGATGGCCACTGACATGATTGTAGGTAAGGCGTCCGGTGGCAGCGACCGATTTGTTAGGGAGGGTAGGGATAGAGGGGGTAGGCTTTCTACCGAAGGTGCTGGGGGTCCTCGTGGTAGGAATCTCCATGCCGGGCTTCACGAGCGGACTAGAGCCCGAGGTGCTTCCGTCGAGTTGGAGTCCTCAGACACATCGGAAGATGGGAGTAGCTGGATGCATGGGTTTGACACTGGCGACATGGTGTGGGGGAAGGTGAAATCTCATCCGTGGTGGCCTGGGCACATTTTTCACGAATCCTTTGCTTCTACTCCTGTTCGCCGGTCCAGGAGAGAGGGTCATGTGCTGGTAGCATTCTTTGGCGACAGTAGCTATGGCTGGTTCGAACCCGCGGAGCTCTTACCGTTCGAGCCACACTTTGCAGAGAAGTCGAAGCAGACCAATTCGAGGAACTTTCTGAAGGCCGTCGAAGAGGCCGTCGATGAGGTCTCCAGGAGACGAGCTTTGGGTTTCTCGTGTCTCTGCCGCAGCCCATACAACTTCCGTCCTGCTTCTACTCCAGGTTACTATGCTGTCGATGTGATTGGATACGAGTCCGGCCTCATTTTTTCTGCGAGGCAGATTAAGAGAGCAAGGGATAGCTTTGTTCCAGTTGAAGCTGTCACGTTTCTGAGCAAGCTAGCCACTTCACCTCATGGCGCTGGACAAGCGAGCCTGGAAATGACGAAGATGATGGCCACATTACTCTCAATCCGCAAGGCAACATATGAAGAATTTGACGAGACGTATGCCCAGGCATTTGGAGTGGAGCCTGTACGTCCACCACGCAATGAGTTGGGGGTAGTAGAACTGCCTGCTAAAGTAGCACCTAGAGGTACATGCAAGTGTTTTCTTCTTGTTTTGTTGTTATGCGTAAGGGTGTGTACATGGACATATTCTGCAATTTTATTGGACCTTAGACCCCTAATTAAAGTTCATCAGGTAGCAATTATATTTATGTTTGCTAGATTGACAACCATATGTTTCAAAATACCATGTGATTGCGTGACATGTCACTCGTTGTTTTCTATTGGGCTTTGCTATTGTTATTCTCAAAGTAAAAGAAAATAAATTATTTTTATCGGAAAATGCTTTGCTAATGTTGAAGGTGTTTTTTTGGTGTCTACAGTATACTTACATCTACTGTAAGGCTGTGTTTGGTACATGGTGAATCATGGTGATAGGGAATGATGGTGAAACAAAAATGTTGTTTGGTATGCATGGTGATAGTGATAGGGAATTTTTTCGTGGTGAATCCATGGTGAATTCTGGCCTATTTTTGTCCCCATAGAAAAGCATGGTGAATGACGGTGAATGATGGTGAAAAAAGTTATTTTTAAGTCACCATTAATATATGGATATATGTGCAAAAAAATGATACTATATTTTCCTTCTCTCCTCGTGCCATATGCTTCCCTCCAAGATTCTTTCCCGCCAACAAATTTTAACTTCCGGCCAAAATATTTTTCTCTCCAAGATAATGTTTTCTTCACACATATTTCTTTCCAAGATAAAGTTTCCACTAGATTTTTTTCTTGCAAAATAATTTTTTTCGTCAGATCTTTTTCCCTCCAAAAAAAAATTTCCCCGCCACTCATTTTTCCTCCCAAGATTTTTTTGCCTCCAAGACAACGTTTCCCTCACGCCATTTTTCCTCGATGATTAAATTTCCTATTAATTTTTTTCCTATAAGACAAAATTTTCCGTCAAAACTTTATCTCCTCCAAATTTTTTACGCCACAACTATTTTGCAAGATAATTTTTCTTCAAGATAATGTTTTCCGTCAAATCTTTTTTCCTTCATGAAAAACTTTTCCACAACACCTGTTTCTGCCACGATACTTTCTTCCTCCAAGACAACATTTTCCGCCACTCATTTTTTCCTCCAAGATAATGTTTCCCACTAAAATTTTTCCCTCAAAAAAAAAGATTCCCGCCACACCTTTTCCTCAAAGATATTCTTTTACTCCAAGATAATGTTTTCCGCCACACCATTTTCCCCTCATCAAGATATAATGTCATTAAAAAAAAATTTTCTGCAAGACAAAGTTTCAAGTCAAATCTTTTTCTAGTTGAACATCCAAATATGATGATGGCCTTCTTTTGTTGCCCACGACATGAACGACATCAAGTCATGTAATATGATTGAGAAAAACTGATCATATTGTATTTCTCAAGAAAGAATTTATGATAAAATATTTTTATTTTCTTATTTTTTCAATGAAGTATTTCTCTGCAATGATTATTAAGAAATATAACTCACATATGAAAAAAGTCTCCTTGGTATTTTTTAAATTAAATAGCTCATATACATACTAAAATTTGATGATAAATATTTGTATTATTAATGTCATAATTTTTTTATGTATGAGGTGTTTAATAAATAGAATTTATGTTTTTACGAGGTGTTTTATATAAAATTGGTTCACTATCACCGTCACCGTAACTATGTAACAAACAACACATTTTAAAAATTTCCCCATCCCTTTCACCATCACCATGCATGTGTTACCAAACAACAATTTTTAACAATTTCACCACCACCGTCACTATCACCGTCACCGTCACTATCACCGTCACCGTCACCATGCATTTTGTCACCACGTACCAAACGCAGCCTAAGGCAGCAGCACGTGCTGTACTTGTGCACCAGTATAAAGATCTTCATCGGTGTTTGATCCAATTATATACCACTACTGAGTACTGACAAACACCTGATTGAATTTGTATACAGAACACATGCCAAGCGGATAAAGTTTATATGATTTAGACAACTATATAAGAACTTGGGTACACCAGTTCGATATAGGCAACATGGAGGTGTTTAGGGTTTAATTTTACAATGCACACTATCTGAGTTACTACAAATCTGCCACAAAGGGAACTCGCCCTTGTACTGACACTGCATGGAAGATTCATAAACTTGACACTTATTTGCTATTTTTGCTTGAGACAGCTAGTCGAGATAGTAGACTGAGTTTAATCTCTCAGATAGGGTATTAGTCTCTAAAGTTTGGACACAACTTGGTAGTAGTTACACGAGCTGTTCCTATTGCACAATTCTTTCACGATATCCGTGTATGGTTATTTAACATGCTCTTTGAGAGATTGATAATAGTTATGGAATTCGAACACAATAGATATAGTGGGTTTTAAAAAAATGAAGGGTGTTACAAAAGTATTCTTTGCATAAAATGCTTTCTGAAAAGGCCCCCCTTCGTGGTTCATATTATAGGATATTTATATAGGCATGGCAGTAAGGATGTTGTTAGATTGGAATGTATTGGAGGTTTAATACAAAAATCAGGACAATTAGGGTTCAGATTTGCACTGTTGGATCATACTTCTGCTTCAGATGCTACGGGATGTAATAGAGCCATCCCAGGTTTGTAAGGCAGGCGTGATTGTGTATATTCTTGACAAGATTGTAAGGCTCTGAAGCCCATGCAATAGGAGAAGAAGCATTTGATGCCAGTACCATTGCTGTGGGTCTGGATCAGACTGTACCATAGCGGCTGGCTGCTACAGCCACATGTCAGCCTGAACTTGAGGGACAGAATACTTTGTTCAGCCCCTTTCCCAAACTTTTAAGCCCCACTGTGTCCAAGATCTTTGTTCTTTACCCCATTTCTCCATACCATGTCCTGAATCTAAAGCAATGGTTGTATACATTTATTGTTGCTGATTGATTCTGAAACGCCTGTCTCCAATACCAAAGTTTTGATGTATGACTTAAAATCATGGACTCTTGGTATTAGTATAATGTCTTTGCTATTATTCTAACACGTGGATGTTGACGCTGCATTAAAGCATGCTGACAACTGACCCAACATTGCTGAAATTGTCTACTTCGTGACGTCATAGTTGTCCCAACTTCCACCGATTTGGTGTTGGAAGCTTTTCCAGGAATGTTTACGAAATTCACTTGGTATGCGAAGATCCATGTTGCATCAATAAGAAACTGAACTTAACTTGTTGTTTGTTTGGAGTAATGGTGCAAACCACGTTGTGGAAACTCAAATCATTCATCTAATTTAACTAGTGTCTACACAATACCCCCAGGCCGGGTTTGTATAGAAACCTCATGGGAATCCCTCATTGGCTTATTTTCTATTGACCCAAGTTAACTAATAAATTGAACGAATTAATAAGAACTTGTAAGTCCCTATATTACACGTAGGTCCTAAAACTAAAACAATTGCATAATCTTGAATTCTATAAGATAATAAAATTATATCAGAGCTGATTGGGACTAATCAGATGCACAATTAGGCTTTTGAATGTAAGAGTAGAAGCTGTCTCGCATTCTCCTACTTATGATCTATGATTGTGACTAATCAGATGCGCAATTAGGCTTTTGAATGTAAGAGTTGAAGCTGTCTTGCATTCTCGTAGAGATGATCTATGCTTTGAGATCAAAATTATAAGTTGATGATACAAACTGATGCCAGTCCTCATGCAAATGAGTTTGGTCATTTGAATATCACGCTTATGCGGCAAACTATTCTTTGACTCAGAAGTTGCATCCAGGAGCAGCCGGAAGAAAGAATCATAGAATACCAATGTTCTTGCTTTGAGTGAAGGGGAGTTTCATCTATGTGATTTAGCATTGTCGTCCATAACTTCTGAATCTTCCTCATTCTATTTAAAGCATTTTAGGCATTGAGCGTATCATGCCCAGTTTTATTGCAATCAAGTATGGAATGGAGCAGTTAACGACCACATGAATTGTTATGGAGGTGGTCGTATATTGTCGTGCAAATTTTGAATGTGTAGAATGCATGCCTCCCTTTGCTCAGTCAACACGACATCCATACCTTTTGATTTTTGCAATTTTTGTTTCTTGGGCTCTGAAACAAGCCCTATGCTTGATCATTTGGCATTAAAGTTGTCCTTGATGGTTTAAGTTATTAAAGTTTGATTGAATAATGGAATTTCAACATCTTAATGTGCGGGTACGCACAGATTTTGCGGTGGTTGATGTAGAATTTCAAGATTCTCAGACGTGTTAACGGCTCCTCGAGTTGTGGATGATGCGAGGGAACGATAGAATATATGCTCAAAAATTAAACTTCGAGGTGAAATGAACAACAATGGTGGAACAACACTGAAAAATAAGTCATTTTCTTCTTTTTTGTTGGATTCTTGACAACAAAGGGGAAGGTTGACCGAGAATAATAAAATTTAAGAAGATTGGGAGATGAAGTTTCTAGAGAGGAAATGAGTATCACGACAAAGGTGTATTGTTCACATAAAATCAAATTCCTTTTTCTCGACATGAGTGGGTGTGATTGGATCTAATCTAGGGTTTGGATCCAATGGAGGGTGGTGATGGCTCCGAGACTGGAGTTTAGGAGATAGGTGGGTTGGCTGCAGTTGGGGTTTCGTCTGTCTTACGTGGTCTTTTGGGGGGGTAGACCTAGATTTAGATCTTAGGCTCTGATACCAATTGGTGCAAACTCAGTTTGCCAAAAAAAGATTCAACTCTCCAGATAATACACTCAAGCACAGTTTGTATAGAAAACTAGCGAAATACACATGCTAATTACGCGCACACCAATTGAATTCAAATCTGAGACATGAAATGGTTTGAGATGCATTGTGAAACATAATCTAATTGTCAAATGACTTGGAATTGGCTCAATTTCAATTTGAGCATCAAAATCCAAACCTTTTTATATAAAAAATCGATTTACATTACATCAAGAGAAAAAAATGAACCCAAAATTAAAAATTTTATTCAAATTCATAACTAGTACTTGCAATAATTTACATTCAATTCTTTAATGAGAATAGTTCGAATAATAGTCAACATGATAGTGGTGAATGAGCCATGTAAATGAAAAATTGTGATTGTTGACACTTTTGTTTAACAACTGAAGCAAATTGTTCGAATAATAACTTTTACTGCTTCAAATCAGCATACTGAAGATACGAAGTAACCCCCCCCCCCCCCCCCAAAAAAAAAAAAAAACCACAAATAGACAAATTGTAATGTAAAAAAAATTGAAGAAAAATGATTACCAGACTGAAGCTCCCTGAATAGTCAATGTAAAAAAGTTGTTTACCAAGTGAAGTGAGCTGTTTAAATTTCAAATATTGCCTGACGCAAGCCCTTGTCACTGATTTGTTGGAGAAAATAATTAAAAAGATCAGTACAACCAAACCACTTGAATAACCATCACAACCCTATAGTAAAAAGTCGGCAGATTGAAACTACTTGAACAACGCTGACAATTTTTATATTAAAAATAGCGGAATAACTACAAAATAGATAGTTAGAATAAAAGATATCACAAACACATCTAGCTGGACTGACATGTAGATGCTCATGACTGCATAAATAAGTAGCTGGGATAAACAGTAATACACTTGCCTAGTTGGAGTAGCAGGTAGAGGAACAACTCAACCTCAGCTAAAATTGATTTTTTGTCATGCTCATGATTAGTACTGCTCTGCCTTACAACAAAATAATTTATATGCAAAGCAACTCAGTTAACTGTGAGCTGGCTCCCATAAACTATAAGCACATAGACAAATTGGATTGATTCACATGCAGGCATGCTTCTGGGATATCACAAACACATCTAGCTGGACTAACATGTAGACGGTCATAACTGCATAAATAAGTAGCTGGGATAAACAGTAATACACATGCCTAGTTGGAGTAGCAGGTAGAGGAACAACTCAACCTCAGCTAAAATTGATTTTTTGTCATGCTCATGATTAGTACTGCACTGCCTCACAACAAAATAATTTATATGCAAAGCAACTCAGTTAACTGTGAGCTGGCTCCCATAAACTATAAGCACATAGACAAATTGGATTGATTCACATGCATACATGCTTCTGGAATACACAGACTGTCTAGATCACTTAGTATACAATTTTAAAGTTGCTAGAATACACGTAATTGATAATTGTGTTTCATTTCATGATAAATATTATGTTGCCATACACAATAATCAATACACAACTTACTAAGAGAGAGCAAAACGGATAATAGCGACCCGACTCCCTCCGACATGGTAAGCATAGATATACCCGACCGATTAGTACGCAGACATAATGTTGAAACACACAGTGACTGGACCGATCAACATTCAACCAAAATGCTGGAGCACAGAGACGGTGGACGGATGACCACACATACTCCAAACCAATATCAATATCATTTGAATATGTAGAATTTGACTTTTGTTCGGTGTTTGGTGTTACAGGACTCATCCAAGGTATATACATGTTTGAGTTTACGAAATTTCTTTTTGAAATGCGATTGGCTAGTTGATGTGTAATGGCTGTGTCAAAAGGTCTCCTTTATTATATATTTTATAATAATCTACCTTATGCTGTAACAAAAACATAACATGAAGCAATCCGAATCGAAAAAGTCAGTGTTTCAAAAAATGGTTCATGTGGCCGCATATGCAGTTCGTACCCTTGACGAACCACATATGGGAAATTGGTGCCTAAAACGGACCATGGCGGCATAGCTGCATATAAGGCCTATTAATCCCTGGTTTTTGAATGGTCAAACTGCTAAGCTGGCAATTTTTTAACATCATCTTCAATTCTTCATGATACTAAAACCACCACTTACATTTAGGCTATTTAGCCAACCTTCTGCTTCCATTTCCTTTTTTTACATTAGATTCATCTATGGTTGTTATACGTTTAGCCCATTATTGCATATTTGTATCTATTTAAGTTATACAAATAAAAAAAATAATCCAAAACCGCATATACTCCCGCATACCGCATATACTCTATTCAGTGACCTCTCCGAACGTACAACACATACCACTTTTTAAAACTATGCGAGAGACTATTCGACTAAGCAAGTGTAGCAGCTCGAATAGCAGGCTTCACACCGTCACTTATTTATTGGATTACCGATTCATGGGAAGCCCTAACCCTAGCCCTAACTGACTGACTTCTGCTAATGTCCCAAGTTCCAACTAAAATAATAAAACAAATTAATTAAGAGCTAACATGCGAGCACCTAGTATTACACTAAGGTCCTAAAGCTAAATTAAGTGCATAATGAATTCTAATACACAATATCATCATAAAAGAGTTAATTAGGATTAATAGGATTCCCAATTAACCTCTAAAATATGAGAGCTGAACATTTTACGCATCTATGATCTACATAATTGCAGCTTTGAGAATGGATATGTCAGGCTATTTGGTGCCCAAATTTGCCGTCCCTGCATGTGTGGTTCTAGCCCTATGAAAAGAGCCATGTTGCTATTATGGTCTACATAGAAAATTCTGTCAACTTGTGTCGAACTCGAAGTTATGTTTGGAATACAATTCCGATGTTCTTCTGACTTCTTTTTGATAGAAATTTGTTTATTTCTCGTTTACCTATTTTCCCAAAGTCCATTCATTCTTGTCTTCTATAGTTGGCGTAGTCAAATTGAAGTCAAATTCTTTTTCCTTGGATGATACACTGTTTTAGACATGCCACATAAATGCACGATATTTCTTTCTTCATATAAGTTATATTTCAGTGCCAATGTTTGCACTACGACTTATAAACATCCTATTGTTTAGGTACTTATGCTAAATGCCGACTTTCCTTCTACTAATATTTGCAAACCGAATTACAGGTAAAGGATAACCTAATGCGTTGGAAATCACTCTAAAATACTGACTTTCCCTTGGCAATATAAAATTTTGGTATCCTCCCTCTTTCCTCACCATAGATTTTGGTGGCTAGGTGGTCACCTACTTCGGCTGAGTGCCCAGGTCGCCCAGGTGGTGACTTTTTTTTCAATTAAAAAAATTATGTGTTTATTATATACAAGTATATATGCATTTTAGGACTGAAATTGTATAATATTAAATCAAATTTCTGAAATAAGTTGAAATAGAATTAATTAGATGAGATAAAATTACAGACGTGGCAACAAATAGTTGAGAATGAAAAAATCACACTATAATATATACCTAATCACACTATAATATATACCTTGTAACTTCAATGATCCTTGAAATTCTTTAATTGAATTACCAATTTAAGAAAAAATTTAGTACAACATACAAACAATAAGATATATAGATATACATTCCCAATATAAATGACAAGAAAATACATGACAACGTATAAAGAGAGTGTAAATCATTCCATATTTCCACTTCTATAGATGTAAACCCCCAAAAGTCATATTCTTTAGTTGTATACCCTAATTTCCAACCATAAACAACAAATGTAAATGCCAAAATGTTACGTTATTACTCCACGAATTCAAAATATGTGAAGTGGGACATGGTATTTGGCCCTTAATTTAGCTTATGCAGCAAACCCCCCCCCCCCCCCCCCCCCCCACACACACACACACACACACACACACACAGGTAGGTCAATACCTGCCGAGGCGGTCCAGACGGTCGCCTAGCTGCTCTGTCGCGGTCGCCTATTTGGGCCAGGAAGTTGGGCATCCATCCAGGCAACCCCCCCTTTGCACTCCTAGTCGACTAGGCGGCACCCAAGCAGACCCCTCAACAACTATATTCCTCACTGTGCCGGAGAGAATTGAATGGTTAGAGGACAAACAAATGTGTCACTACTGGTCATCCACTCTGCTATCTTATTGCTGGACAGTGGAAACTAATAGCAAAATTGGAATGGGTGAGAGAGGGAAGTGAGGGAAATGCTAAGGCAGTGAGAAGGAGGGGGGGGGTTGGATGATACATTGCTGTGTCCAGTGCCGTTTGTGCCACTGATCTGCTGCTGTGTCTTTCATCAGCTTTATATTTATGATTGCCCATCAATTTTAGCTGCCTGCTAGGCTGCTATCTCTATTGCAAGACTCTGACAAACTACAGCTGTTGTAGTTAACTTGCAAGGAGAGAGGGACAGGGCAGTGAGGGGAAAGGCAGGGGAGATGTGGATGTCAGGCAGCAAATGTGGATGTCAGGCTGCTGCCTTCATTGCAGATCGTGCCGCTGTCCTACCATCTCCATCATTAGAATCTCGATTACTATGTTTTGTTGTCATTATTTGCAACGTATCCCGCCCTTTTGCTATTTTCTTCCTTTCTTCCTTTTGATCACCTCTCATGCTCCCATCTTTTGAACTGCTGCAAGCAATAGCTTGGCACATTGTTGATAGCAGCAACAGTGACGAAGTTTTGAGACGTTGAATGAGTTGGCAGGTAAAGGAGTATCATGGAACAGTGGATGCAGACGATGGGATAGACTGCAGTGGCATCGTAATGGTTGATTTATTGACTGAACAAGATGTGGAGGATGTCTACTGTCATCCTTTGATAACAGAGATTCAACCAACAAATTGCTTAAGGGGAGGTTAGATTAATGTAGAGGAAGCTTGAAATGACTATTTAATAAAATCAGAGCAAGCGATAATCAGGCACTTTGATGGTTTATTCAAGTGCTAGGTATTTGCAGTAATTGGGATCTTTTAAGCTCATATTGTACTAAGTTCAATTTACTATTTTAACCATAATGTAGATTGACGTTTCCTGAGAAAATCCGAACGCACTCTGATAACGGAGAATGGCACATAACTATGACCACTTTATGGTCAGTCTTGCAGCCTTGTTAAATATGACTAACATCTTCAGCATTAGGAACCTGTGCAAACTTGACACATAGATGGTTGGGTCATGGGTTTTGAGACATGACCAAACTGACCGGGGCCCCAACAAATTTAGGAATCTCTAGGTAGTCATTGTAAACAGGTCCATGATGCGGTGAAGAGGTAGAGAAAAACTTGATAAAGCAAGGAATATAATTTGAAACTTGACGTACAAGGCATAAACAGACAGGCTTCTCCCAACTAACATAACCCAACACGAGCTTATGGAAGGGTCACAAACTAGACTTCAAAATCTTTGCCCTATTGCACATCATCACACACTTGTATTGACAATCTCTTTGACTCTTGCTCTCATTTATATGAAGTTTGTGAATAGTGGTCTACAAATCCGATGTGACTGTACATTGGTTGTTGATATAATTCGAAAGATACTAGTTTTGTTGTGGTTGCAACCTCTCTCCATTTAATTTTGATCTGTGATCGAATCGGAAAATATTTGACTAGTAATTACAAACTCCAATACTAAGTCATGGCGTGTTCCAGTTTTCCATCATTGGTTTTATCTGAATAATACCATTTGTCTCTCCATGGTGTTTAAGGGAAGGACAACGAAAGCAACCATCATTCTAGACTTAGGCCAAACCTAACCAAGTTAAAAACAATATGATGGTATATTACTTCACAGGATGAGTAATTTTGCTTGTTAGCTAGCAGGCCAAGAAATGAGAAGCATCCTTTTATTCAATATTACATGCCCTTAATATTTATATTGACTCCGCCGCATGACATAGGGTTGCAAGATCTTGAACAAATGATCATGCTACTAATTGAAGTTGAATTAAGGACATCAATATTGATTTCATAATTTTCTTCTAAAAATGGTTAAAGTTAGAAAAACTTTAGCCGTTGAAATGTTTATGCAACAACCTCATCCGGGAAGGCTAGCTTTCTAGGCGGCATAGACAAAATTTCAGCTTCGTTGCAAAATTAGGAACCTAAGAAAGTTTTGGGAAAAAAATCATTGAAGTCCGGCTAACCATTTGAGAAAAAATGTGAAATAAGTGGTGCATATACATAGTGTATATGTATAGATTGTGGCACATACGTGCACATATCTACAATATGTGATTGTAGATTTTGCGGGAGAAGGGGAAACGTGTGATGTTGGGTTGGATTATGACACGCCATAAGGCCTCTAATTTTTATTTATTTATTTAAAAACCGTAGATAATCATTTGAATTCACAAAGATAGTGAAAAGTTGTAAAAAGTCAGGAAAAGTCGCAGACCCACCTTTATTTGGGAAGGTCAGCCAGCCCACAAAAAAGTTAAAATATGACTTCTTAAAAGAGTTTTATATATTTGTTCCTACGCTAGGTGGGCAATGCAGTATGCTATTTTTCTCTGTTTTATAAATAGCTTAAAACAATTAATGATATATTAGATATGTCTATATGGATATTTCACCAAGGATATATCTATGTTGGTCGACATCAGAATTCTAAAATGCCGACCTTGATTATCAGAATTAGACCTAACTTGCCCTAATTCGATATGAATCATTAATATTAGAGATTCTGACATATTGAGTTTCGATTTCTTATATCCAAAATGTGACGTAGCAGTCGAATGTTGCTAGTAATATGGTTGATGATAAGAGCAACACAGTGGAATATGTGAATATACGTGTTGCATATGACGGGGCTAAAGAAAAGCAAACAAACACCGTCTTTGTGGCTTAAGGGTAGAGCAAGACGTGTACCCCCATGCAAGGGAGAGCCGGGCCTCTTAAGGAGTTCATATTCTTTTGGATTTCAAGAGATTGACCTTTGGCCAACAGCTTCACCAACCCACCACCCTGCATAGAACAAAGGCGCATTCCGATTTCCAGCCTGACTGACTTGCTAGTATATGCGATTCAGTGTGCTGTTGCATGGGTTACGTGATAGGAGCTGGTAGCTTCACACTGGTTTGATTATTAGAAGCAGCAATGCATCAATAGGCAAGGCCGTTGTGGTTGCTCAAAGTTGTGGATATTGCGAAGGCAAGCTGGACGTTGGCTGTTTCTGCTTGCAAATTTACGTAATAGACTCTGCGCCAACTATAAAAAATTGTATCGTGTCCATACTAGGTGACTGAGCCGTCCCACAATTGTAAAGTCATAATCACACGTTCCAAGTGTTTAAATGTTCCCAAATGTTGAGTTTTGTGACTGATGAAATTATGGGCGTTGTGACTGTCTTGCTCAGTTCTGACTAGTTGCCTGGTATTTATATTTCTGTGATTTTCAAAGTTTACCTTGCCGCTGCTCAAATGTTGGAAAACTACTTATATAACTTAAATTTTATATTTTTGCTATTTGCTTCCGCTTTGAATATTTATATCATGCCGCCATTACTGAAATATAGATTATAGCTGCTAACTGGTTTTACAAGCTGTGGGCTGTGGTTCCAGTTGTACAGTATGTTGGAAAAGGGTTGATGGATGGGTTGTTTCCCACTCCCAGACACCACCGCCAGCTTGTTCCATGCATACGGCAAACGTCAGCACCAAATCAATGTTGTTGATGATCACCAGTGGCGTCATAGTTTGGTATTTGACATGTATTTTAGATGTAGTGACTGGACTAATTCTTGGTGCCGTTTTCCTGTATCTCACACAAAGCTTTTGTTACTGTTCAAATTTTTGGTTATATTAAGGAAACCCTGAATTCTTTTGTGGTTGCTCATCGGCAATTTCTCGTGCATTTTGTTATATATATATATGTTGGAACCTTAGGAGCAACTACACTGACTCTTAATAACAGATAATCTGGGCCCGCCTAATTGTGAAATACTAGTATAATGATTAAAATGAAAAAGCTATCTATCAAGATCCAAATCATCCGTTGAAAAATAGAGAATCAGCTTATAGAGTGGACAGAATTTGGGGATCCGCCTTAATGCTAAAAAAAAGGTGCTACTTAAAAAAAAATTATTTTGTTAAAACAGCACACCCTCCTTCCTTTTTGCCCCGCCCCTTTTTCCAGCCATCATCTCGGGGAGGTAAAGGTAGCAGCTAGTCCTTTATCCGGTGGGTGGTAGATCGTCCGCTGGTATAGTAGGCCAATCGTCTGGCTGGCTTTGATGTGTATATCTTTTGGGGTTTTAGAAGGGAGGTGCCGTGCGCGGCTGCACTGGTTTTAGCGTCGAGCGGCTTATGGAATGGAAGTTGGAGCTTGTTTTGGGATGTGGTAGCGGGTAGAGTGATATGGTATGTTCAGTGGCTGTAGAGTAGATATCTAGCCTTCTGCCATTGTTATCTTAATCTTACGTTTTGGCTGTTGGCAGCCGGCATAAGCAATGATACTAGGAGTTGGAAGCGAGCGGCAACTAGGTCGGTCCGCTTTTTCTCCGGGTTAGTATATTATTGGCATGGGAAAGTATTTTATGCTGTTAGGAGGGGATTAAAGGTGGGTCGTGTAGGGTTAGAGTATATGTTCTCCTTCAGGCAGAAGGTTAAGATAATGAACATGCTCTTTTAGGGTCTATGTTGCTCTACGGTGACGAGCATCGTATTAGAGCTGGGGCTGGCTTTGCTGGTTTCTATCACATTCCGAATGTGGACACTGCGGCTGGGGCTGTGTTATCTGTTTCTATTATATTCCAAACACCGCTTCTGGTGCTGTGTTGCCAATTTCTAATATATTCTAAACACGGCATCTGAATACTCGGCGAGCATAGGAAAGTGGGGGCTTTCCGGTGGTCGCTTTTCGCAGTTGGGGTTCAAATTCAATGCTGCGTTTTCTTTTGGGTGAGCCGTGTCTTATTGGCTCGATTGTTTTTACCACCATTCAGCGAAGCCTTAGTGGGTGGGTACCGGGTAGGATTGATAGTTGCAATTGGGACCCACTGCGGACTGCCGTTCTGTGACACCCTGCCAAGGTCTGCCCGATACTTTATTGGTGGCATCCATAGCGGCGTGGTGTGGTCACGTGCACAGCAACAGTTCCGCAGTGCATAATAATGTTACAAAGTAACAAACAAATACCTTGACCCTACCCAAAAAAAGTAATAGAAAAATTCTCAGCTGGCCCATTAAATAAAATCAGCGTTAAAAGTGAACCGCAAGCGATATGATTCCAAAAATAAAAATAGAAATATTAATTGTTAGAGCATAAATAGAAAATAAAAACGTTTAATGCAATGAGAAAAGGGCATCCCAACTTCCAATCTTCCTTCTTCTCCCCTTTCTAAACAAAGCATAGTTTTTTGGATGTGAAACAAATATCTTTGCGGGATTCACTCTTTTTTCAGGCAACATGATCCATTAATTTAGCCTCAAAACAGCAAGATCTGTCTTGTTAGGTACCAAATAGGATGGGGTTTGCTAAGCTTGTTATCACGTGATTCCCAATTAATCAAAATCGTTGAACCCTTTGAAAATGGTTAACCTGCCGGTCCACCCGCACAAACTTGGGTGTCAGCACCCACTGGGGTCTGGGAATTCCGTTGCCCGCCCGAGACCATTGAGTTTCCTATTTAGCGTGTGGTTCGCTAAATCCGGTACCACATGACAATTTTATGCGGTTCACATTCAACATATCAGCTATTAATATTCTAGGAGAAGATCCTCCAAAACGATAATTAGCTGGTGGGACTAGCATGTGCCTGCTCTCAAGTATACCGAAATAAGGGACCCAGTAACATCGTACCCATGAGCAAGTAGATTAGTGCAAATGTCGTCGTATTTTATTGTTACTCTCATTTTACTTTTTATTCCCATGTTTTTACATGATATTCGTAATACCATGTAATTCACGAATCTTTTCTAAACGTCAACATTTCTGTTCTCCAGCGGCGCCCCTGAGCGGACCCCTCGTCTTCGCCGAAGCCTTGGGCAAGAAGAGAGGAGTCCCCGTCAGATCCGCCTCCAAAGCAGCCAAGGACCAGGCCAAGAAGAACAAGTATCTCTTCAAGCGCAGGGACGATGCGCCACCGCCCGCCCCCGATGCCGCCCTTGCCTCTCCTGCGGGTGTCATCGTCGCTCATGGACCCCTCGGCGCCGTCGATCCACCGACGCCTCCCCCCCCTTCTCCTCCTCCTCCTCCTGCTGTTGCGACAGAGGCCGCTGCTCCGGCGGCTGTCAAGTACGTCGCCTCCGACTCCGGCTACGTCTTGCAAAAGCGACATCCTTCGCCGGGCGATTCCTCCGGCCAGCCGACCCCTGATGCCCCGCTCCCGCGCGGTCCTGATGCCGCTGACGATTCCACCGGCGGAGCGAAGAAGCCTGGCCGTTTTCTCCAACCGGCTGTGGCGGATGCAGGCTCCGTTGACGAGGCGAAACAGGAGGAGCGCAAAGCTGATGAAGCATCTTCTGAACCCGCTACTCATGACACGAAGACCTCCGATGGCCGTGTATCGCCACCTGCCTTGCCGTCGTCACCTCCTATCCAGGATGCTGTTCCAGATGTACGCCCACGGAAGCCTTCTCACGATGCCACCGTCTCCGGATACGTGGTTGGTGAGGAGAAGAAGAAAAAGAAGAAGCGGCCGCTACCGCCCGAGGGTGCCGATACTGGGGAGAGGATCTTGAAGAAGAAGAAGATGATGAAGAAGCTCAAATCCACCGTCGATCCCGAGTCCGGCATCCCAGTCCGTCTCCCGAAGCAGGAGGAGGAGGCCGGCGGTGCGGCCGTTACCGATTCGACCCAGCAAACCAGGAAATCACCCGAGGCTGACTCTCCACAGGACAGGAAGGACTCTACAGATGTACCCGACATACCTTGCATAGCAGCCGTTACTGCTGCTTCTTATCCCGCTTTCGTTTTGCCCAAGCTTGAGGTGGATTTCGAAGACATAGATCTAAGACAGCTGCTCCCCGATCTCTCGGCACTGGCTCTTGATCCATTCCATGGCAGTGAGCGCAACCTTTCTGTTGTTGTCCGGCATGTGTTTCTCTTGTTCCGCTCGCTGGTTTACCAGAAAAGCCTGCCGTTGCGAACTTCCGAAGAGAAAACTAACACGGTATCGGAAGAAGAGGTCCAACCCCCCAGGAGTAGGCCTAATTCTGTGGCCGCCGTGCCTCATCCCTCTCAACAGAGACCAGTTCCTGCTGGAGCTGTAGCTACCGCAGGGGAGGAAAGGGAGCGGAAGCCCAAGTTGTCAAGTGGACGCCCTCCAAAGCCCGCTTCAGATGCTCCTCCCGTTGCCCCCGGCTTGGAAGACCCGACAAAAGCTGGGAGAAAGAGGCCGCTATCCGATCGCCAGGAAGAGAGATCAGCCAAGAAGGAGAAGAAGCGCAACAAACTCAAAGCCTTGGCTTCTCAGAAGAAAGCCGCTCTTAAGCCAAAGGAGGAACCCAAAGAGAGTGGCGCACCGACATCAGCTTCCCCCGCTGTGAAGAAGGTTGCGGTAGGGGATTCACCATCGTCCGTTAAGAAGATGCAGGAGTTTGCACCAGCAACCCCCGCCACGCCTCTACCACCACCACCTATGCAGCCCAAGGTTCGAAGCCCGACGTTCCTCATAATGAAGTTCCCACCGAGGTCGACTCTCCCGTCAATCGCGTCACTCAAGGCCAGGTTCGGCCGGTTCGGGGCCCTGGACGTGGACGGCTGCCGCGTGTTCTGGAAGACGTACACTTGCAAAGTCCTGTTCAAGTTCAAAGCCGACGCCATGGTGGCCTTCAGCCACGTCCAGAACAACGGCATCTTCGGCCAGATCAAAGTCAGCTACTATCTGAGAGAAGTTGAACAAGTTGCGGCACCTGCTGCTGACTCTCCTGAGATGGATAAGCGCGGGGAGGTAGCCATGGAGGTTGCTGCTGCTCCTAGAACAGACGCAGCCGCTGTTCAGTTCAGGCCTGGGCGTGGTGGTAGCGGCGTTGACTCGGCTGCACCACCGTCGGCCCTCAAGAAGCAGCAGCAAGTGCAGTTCCAGCCCAAGTCCATCCTGAAAAAGCCCACTGTGGATGAGTCCGGCCCGGTCGGTGCTAATGGGGCCAAGGAGACCCCAAGGGTCAAGTTCATGATTGATGTACAGGCAAACGACAACAGTAAGCGCGAGCCCAGCTTTGGTGGAGCTGGAGCTGCTGCTGCTGGTGGTAATGGTGGGGGAGGTGTAAACAGAACGCCACTGTCTGGTCATGATTTGGAATCATTTAATAGCAAAATCTCAAGATTGTTAGCTCCGGCTCAAATACCCCCACCCCCTCCTCCTCCAAGTGTGCCTTCACCTCGTACATCTGAGGCTTATTATCGCCCACCCTCCATTCCATTGCCGCCGCAAAACATATCACAGCCTCCTCTGACGACATTTGGCAAATCTCAACCTGCTCCTCACCATACTGTTGGCAGTAGTCATCCTGGCGCTGATGGTGTTGCACAACGTAACGCCGCGGATATCTCTGGTGAAATGCTTAGGCTGTTATTGAAATGCAGTGATATCGTCTCCAACGTGCAATCCACTCTGGGCTATCCCGCTTACCGCCCTTTGTGAAATGTGGGTCATTTGGAGTTCGCTTCTAAACATCCGGATCGCGTAGCCTGAGTGAGCGAATCGCAAATGTTCATTTGTATAAAATGTTGCGGTCTGGACCCCAAGGTTCCTGAAGTTGTCAGTAAAAAGCGTGGCGTTAGCTGTATGCAATGAGGATCCGTCGATTGGGAACTGTGCGGCTTTTCTTTTCTCCGATCCTGTATATTCTTAATTCGACTTCACTTGGTGGATGTTGGTATGTTGCAAAAGGACGACTGACCGGGAGTTGGCATTTGTAGATTAGGTTTACGGTGTGTGGGTATTCGTGAGAGGGATTGCTTCTATGGAGATGTGGCACGCTGCCATACGCTGGCAAATATTGTCGGAATCAGTCAAATCAGTCCTTGAACGCTTAGTCCAATACTGTTTTATGATAGTTATTATATCTAAATTTCAATTTTGTCATATGCTTTGGATGCAAAACCGTTGGAAGCGGTGTTGCTTGATTGTTTCCTCCGTGCCTCGTTGAGCCGCCGTACCCTTGATTGTACTTTTCTAATAGAAAAATGTATGCCCGTGGGACTACTGGTTACATGTCTACTTGGTCGGCCTAAATGGTTGTATTGAAGTCAATAAACACAAATAAGAGTATTTTGTCTTTATATAGTTGAGCTTTGTACTATTAAAAAATTGGTAACTTAATTTATGTCTTGGGCCTTTAGGAAGGCATTTATTTAAACTTACACGATATCAATTGTTGATTTTGAATATAAATTTGGTTCCTTTGATACAAGTAAAGATGGCAGTGGCTTCATTCGGAGATTGGGAGTGAGGTGTACGATAGTTAGCGAAGTGGCATCGAGATTCTACATACGTATTTCGTTTGGGAATTCTAGCTTCTTAGAAGACCCTAAAATCTCCTAGGAGACTTTCATAGACTAGTTTGGGGGCGTTGGGTAGGCCTGGCAGAAATGTCGGGACCAGACCCAATTGGACTCGGCTGGACCCGGCCCGGCCCGAAAAATAGGTCTTTTAGGTTTGAAAGAGGGTCCGGGTCTTAAGTGGGCAGACCCTAAATTGGGCATCTTATCTGTGGGTTAGGCACAACTGTGACCACTAAAATCTGAAGACCCGAACAGACCCGAGCGTGCCCAGACAGCGGACACCACTCACTCGCCCGATGCCCTCGCTTGCCTCCTTGAGTCCTCGGTTCCTCCGCTCCTAAACCTAGCCGTCGCAAACGAGACGAAGAGGCCGACGACGAGCAAGCCACGATAGCCCGCGCCGCCACCATCACCTACACTCCTCATCTTCCACCTCGCTGCGACCACCACATTCCCAGTCCAACCACCTTTGGCCGCCTCCGCTAGCAGCGACGCGCTCAAACAACGACGTCCTCGGCTTCATCGTCTTCAAATCCGGCCTCACTGACCTGACCTCCTCCCTCTCCTTATGGGACGAGGACGCCGAGTCCTCCTGTGACTGATACCTTGTCTTCTCTTCGGCTGATCCGCAGTGGCGCGGCTGGAGAATTTATCTGACAACAAGTGTGAGAGGAACGTCAACGAGCTGCTCTCCCCAACTTCACTACTGTCGGCTCTCTTTATTTCCATGTCCTGCTAGTCTGCCCTGTCGGAATCCACCCCATGTATGGGTGGTTGCTTGAAGTCACCGGCCCAGATCATTAAGCAGATTTGAGCAGTGCTTGCGTGAAGGGAACCTGGGTCCTCCACGGTGTGGTGCTTTGCTGCTGGATCTCCAATGGCTACCCCTGGTGACGACCCCCCTTACTTCTCCCCACTGCCAGCTCCACAAAGTGGTCTCTGAGCTTGAGAATCATGAATGGCAAATACATGGGCTCGACCACGAGTTTGCCGGCTCTATGCGCAGGGTGGGGAATCATGGTACAACTTTGGTTGGATGTGTTTCCGATTGGATTGTGAGGTTGATACACCGTTGTCATTGAAATCATGGTGCAACTTGTTCTGTGAGATTGATATATCGTTGTTATTGAAATCATGGTGCAGCTTGTTTATGTCAGATTGAATTATCGTTGTTATAAGAAGCATTGTATATATTGTTTTGTTAGATTGATACATCACGATTCATAGTTATTGTAATCATCGTGCAACTTCATGAAGGGGACGTCTGCAGTTAGTAGTTCAATGTCAAACAAATTTGGGTATAGCGGGTCGGGTCGGGTGAATTTCGGGTCTTCAAATGTAATATTTTTTGAGTCGGGTCCGGGTCCGGGTCCAGTAACAATCGGGTCGGGTAGGAAAACCCCGACCCATTGCTAGGCCCAGCGTTAGGTAGCAATTGAAAGCAATGCGCGTCTACATTGCATCGAAGGCCATTGGATATGTAATAGCCGTCTAAACCCTAACACAGAGTTCCATGTAATAATTTCATTTGGTCTAATTGGACTGTTGTCACATCTGATGAAACACGTAACAGGGTTGGGAGGGATGATCATTGGATCGGCTCGACCCAATTCGATTCATGTTCCGACCCACATGTCATGATGTAGAGTTGTAGACCTAATCCATATAGGCCGGACCAGAGTAGAACGGGTCAAAGGAGGAGGCTCACCACCGCCCACCCTCGAATCCTTTGCCGCCGCAGAACATATCGCAGCCTCCTGTGATGACGTTTGGCAAATCTCAACCTCCTCACCACACTTTTGGCACTAGTCTTTCGGGCGCCGGTGGTGTTGCACAACGTAACGTGACGGATATCTCTCGCGAAATGCTTAGACTGTTAACGAAATGCAGTGACATCGTCTCCAACGTGCAATCAACTCTGGGCTATCCTGCTTACCGCCCTTTATGAAATGGATCAATTTGAGTTGCTTCCAACCATCATCGACATCTGGATCACGTAGCCTGAGTGAGCAAATTGCAAATGTTCATTTGTATAAAATGTTGGGGTCTAGAGTGGGGGTCATCTGTGTCCCCAAAGTTCTTCCAAGTTGTCAGTAAAAAGCGTGACGTTAGCTGTATGCAACGAGGATGCGTCGATTGGAACTATGCTTGGCTTTTCTTTTCTCTGATCCTGTATATTCTTATTTTGACATCAGTTGGTGGATATGTTGGCATGTTGCGAAAGCACGACTGACCGAGAGTTGGCATTTGTAGATTAGGTTTACGGTGTGGGGGTATCAGTGGAAGGGATTGCTTCTACTGAGATGTTGTGACACACCGCGGGACATCGAAAAATATGGCAGGGATCAGTACTCTAAAGCTTAATCCAATACTGTTTAATGATTATTATTATATCTAAATTTCATTTTTTTTCATATGCCTTGGAACCAAGTGCGATATGGATCTTGTAGGTGCCGGAGGCATGGTATACTGCGTCGTGTTAGAGATCAATGTTTCCTCCTTGCCTCGTTGAGCCGCTGCTCCCTTGATTGTACATTTTTTCAAATTGAAAAATGCTTGCCCGTGGGAGTGTGAAGACATTTCTTTAAACGTACATAGTATTAATTATCAATTTTGGATGCAAATAGGGTTCCTTTAATATGAGTAAAGATGACAGTGGGAAGTGAGCAGTAGAATAGTTAACGAAGTAGCATTGAGCTTCTATAAAGCGTATTTTGTTTGAGAATTTTTGTACCTTAGAAAAACCATAAAATCTTATGGGAATCGCTTTCTCATAAGACCTTAGAGCTGATAGACATGTAGCAATTGAAATCAACGGGCCTCTATATCTGCATCCTACTGCATTGAATTGAGAAAGCTATTGTATACGTAAGATATAGCCATTTAAAACCCTATACAAGTTCCATGGAACAATTCCATTTTGGTCTATTTGGACTATTACATACCGATGAACTCGTATAAGGGTTAGACTAGGGATGAGCATTAGATCGGGCTGCCATGATTGGCTCATATTCTGAACTTATCCACTTAGGGCACTTTTGGTTAGTTGGATTTACTAAAATCATGTATTCTGTCCATTCTGTATTGTTGAAATACAAAATAAAATTTAATGTTTGGTTCGTTGAATTTTGTATGTGTGAGATTTATCTTTTTTTGTGTCTGTTGTCTTGCTCATAATGGATTTTGACCAGGAGAATTTTGATGGAGACCAAAATGCGGGATTCCTATTCTGTTTGAAAACCCCGGAATTATTCCATTTCTCCAATTCCGCAAATCAAATATCAAATTTGCATCCAAAATACAATCCAACAAAATTTAGGTAACCAAACGATGCCCTTAATTCACATTAGTAGGCTGGGCCGAAGACTTTTGACCCATTTTTATATAGACAAGGTAAGAGTCAAAGTAAATCCAAGTCCGCACATAGATTGGTTATGTTTACGAAGAGAATTGGTGGCAAATTTAAGCGAGGAGAATGGTGGCCAATTCAATTGCAACATCCATTTTGTTGTCCAAGGCCGGACCAGAGTAGAACGGGTCAAAGGAGGGCGACAGGAGAACAAGGAGAATCGGTAGCAAGTTCTAACGATTTAGTATTGTATTAGCGTCTCCGTTTGGTTAATTGGAGGGAAACACTCTCGGTGCAGTATTATAGTCCCCGCACTAAGCATTCTTTCATGATTGTGATATTATCCGACCAGTTCAATTCTCATCATAACAAACTGCCGCAAGTGTGTGGTCGGGGCAAGCAGGACTAGAGGACAATAACAAGAGTTTTTTCCCAACCCCCTCTCTCATAATTCGGAGAAACCCCTTCTGTTAGAGGAATTCCAAACAACCCCCTACAACTGTCTTTTTCATCCGCTCAAAACAACAATGCCGATATTATCCCTTTATATTTCACGGCATCTTGTCTCCAGCTCCTACGGCAGTACCTCTATTATGTACTAATTTTTGTAGTGAAACATAAAATAAGGTAACATTAATAAATAAAATATTATACAATATTATCAAACATGATATAAGGTAAAATAGATAACATGTATATGTACATAAAACGTATAGTAATACATAATATATGGCTACCATATTAGTAAAGTTAGACTAATAGTTTCATATGGTGATTGCAATACATGAATACAATAGTATAATATATGCATACGTATTAATGGTATGAACTACAATAGACGTGTCAAAAATTAATTGTACTTTATGTAAAATCAAATTTGACCACATATATGCATACTACCAGACATAATATGTTGAATACTTATATTTGACTTACATATAATGGTCGCCGTGTACGTCCGGCTCCTACACCTAAATGCACTAGTAAAAATTGGGCCATTATTCACGAGTGAGTTCTGTCACAAACCCCTCTCTACAGGCCCTCACAAATAGGGACAATTTTGAGTCTGGCCCTCACAAATGGTCCGTGAAGAGAACTCACGTGACAAATACCAGTGGCCCTCACGAATACAATTGTCACGGACCAACTGACCCTCAAGAATGTTATATTGAGGGACTATTTAGCCTTCATGAATACATTTTTGAGGGACTGTTTAGCCTTCATAAATACATTTTTGAGGGACTATTTAGTTCTCATAAATACATTTTTGAGGGACTTGATGGTCCTGGAGAATATATTTTTGAAAGGATAATGCCTTCATTAATATTATTTTTGAGGGGCTATGTGGTCGTCATCAATGCAATTTTGATGGTCAATCTGGACCTTCATCAATATATTTATGAGGGACTACTGTAAATGATTTGGTTATTGATTATTGAATGATTTATCAAATGTTAATTAATTGTTACTATAGTGAATATCAAATTTTAAATGAAAACTTTGTATACATAACCTCAAGCAAAATTTTTATACTAATTCACATGACATCATAAGAAGATTCAACACCAAAATGACACATAAAAATGTTAAATCACCTCAAAACAAATTTTGTTATTGAAGCAAAATATTATCCATACATTGCGTGCTCAACGTTGATATAAATAAAGAGTACACATGGTTCAAAAATTTGAGATTGATGACAATCAACATATCATGCTAGAAACTCTTAAGATATATAATGTCTCCATATTCCTTCAAATGGTGTGGTTCTCTTCATCAATGCCATGCCTCATACGGTTATGTACTTGAATATTCTTCTCCTAAAAATGACAAATCATTATATTAATAGAATTTAAAGTTTATACATAAATCATAGTACAACAAACAACTTACCCTTATATTTCGGTTTTGGTCTACTCCAAGGTGCATTGTCTGTCGAAATCCATCATTAAAAGTAATTCTACCCTATCAATATAAATACAAAAAGGAATCAGAGTGAGTGCGAAGTAGAGATAAATGTAAGTGAACCAACATAGCATCAACATGCACCCGTAAACTAAAATTATGATTGAACTTAGTAAATAGTACATAATTAAAAAAAAAACTCAGTGAGTTATATGCCTATATCTCTGTGGACTGCACTTAGTTGCTGTCATCAACGAGATGCATCTATAGATACAAAAAGAGGACGATCCTCACATGATACAAAAGGATTATTACTGAACTTGTCTTCTTGATCATCTTCTGTTAATTAGTGGAGCTGAAGACATAATGGTTTGTTGGAGCACAGTGTAATCACAAATTGAGATGGTCATTTGTTTCCAGATGCGTTTCACACAACACACATCTCAAACAAAGGTGATATCCTATACGCTTGAGGCATTTATGCTGGTACACCTTTCAGGTGTGTAGCTGCAGTTGACATGAGGTGTATTAGCTGCAACTGCAGTCATTAGTTACAATGATAAGGATGTTAATTATTGTTTCTCATTGATAGCTGCAGCTGCAGTCATTAGTTTGTCCTATGCTTTTTAGCCAAGATCTGCTAAAACCACAAAACCAGGAAGAACCTAGAACCACAAAACATCATTGGGCCTGACATGAGGGGAGAGGGTAAACAAAGGGCCATCACAATAAAAGGTAGTGAAACCGTAATAGTAGCTGGATAATTCCAGTATAATTCAACCTTAGCAGGTGGTACTTACTGGTTAGTATCATGGCCCGATATACCACTATCTCCACTACACCAAACCCTTTGCAGGATGCATGTGTACTATCAGAACTAGGGCTTTTGCTGTAAAAAATTATATTTTGCTGTAAAAAAGAGGATACACCATAACACATTTGCTGTAAAAAATTATATTTTCAGCATCCTTTCAAAGTTCACAATGTTAATAATACCTACATAAACCAGCTTCTATATGAAGTAAATTACAAGCTAATCCCCTCTATGCTCTAGCCCAACCCAACACTTCTATATGAAGTGGTATCGCCAGCGCCTACTGCTGCAACGACCATCCTCAGTGCTGGACATCAACCGAGCCAGTGCGCAAACCCCTCTCTCACACTGCAGATCAGCAATGCCACCAATCTTAAGTGGAAATCCCCTCTTTGCCTATGCTTCCTTCTCTAGTTCTTCTCCGTCTCCCATGCTCTTGCTTAACCTTTCGTACATAGATATCCACCATCTCTTCCACTGGCGTAGACCTTCAACCTGCCAACTCCCATCTCCAACCATGCTCCTGCCCCCGATCTCAATGACTGCATAGCCTGCTCCGACATCTGCAACAAGATGAGTCCACCGCCAGTGAAACTTCAAACATCATCTACCTTCCTTGACCTAACATACCCCTCCACGACACCTCCCTCCTTCAATAGGTAGTATCTAGCTGCAACATTGCTCCTTAAGCCAATCCTACTTCATCAATACCAGCACCAACAGAGCCTACAACCCATTGATTGTGGCAAGCACACCACCAATGGCCTCAACACTGGCTCCTTCAAACACATACCCACCTATAATTATAGTCACTTGCTGCAGAGCACTCTGCTCCTAAGCAAGATTACTGCCAACCAAATGTAGGCAAATTTTAGTGCTGGGATCTCCTAGTACCTTACTGCCAACAATTTTGACAACAAATGTTAAGAAAGAATCAAAATCATCTGCTATGACATATCATATTCTAAAAAGAGAATGACACATAGTTTGAATGCAAATTTAAGTCAGTGACAAATTCAAGTATTAATACCCTACTAATTGGAAATGACATAACCAATACTGGTTGTAAACATGAATTGTACAACAGAACTCTATAAAAACATAAACATAAAATTTGAACTCTATAAAGTCCATTCACACAAAACAACTAAAAACTTAAAAAATACAAACTGTAATATGAAACTCTGGATGTCTTGTGACAAATTAAAATATGTCACAGGTAGGAAAAACATATACAATACTGAAATATATCTTAAACACATGAAAAATGTAAAGCCTTCAATTTTTTTAAAATCATGTCATTCAGATCACTAAAGTCTGGATATACATTCCATGTCATTAAGAACAAAAACCTTTAAGATTTTGACTGCCTAAGATAACTGGAAGATTTCATCTAATAGAGCTAACAATAGATAAGTAGACTGAGATGAAAGAGGATAACAATAACTACATACATAACCATGATACCCAAAGTGTCTGGAAATATAGAACCACATGGGCATTAACCATTAAGTAGATTCCTGCCTTATATTTGATTTGGCCTTATATATCAGATTTGGTATAAGTACACGATATATGGATGGATACCCTAGAAGTTTAATCAAGCACATATTGAATACCTGATTTAAACGCTGAGTTCTTGGTGTGAAAGACACCGATGAAGATGTGCTTGGTGTGTTCTGCATTTGAGGATGACTTTTTCGATTATTACCAGAAGTAGGGCACCAACTTTCAACTGCAGCCTTTAATAAAGTGTACATGTTAATATTCTTATGTGTATGAATATTGAAAATAATCTATAGCTGTTATGAGGTACCTGTGGCTGAAAGATTAGTGGATGTCCATTGCCTTGTATGGAAAGCCTGCTTACTCCATTCTCCCTTGAATTGCCTTGTATGGAAAGCCTGCCTACTCCATTCTCCCTTGAATTGCTTTGTCTAGAAAGTCTTCCTAAGCCATTCCCGCTTGAAGTAACTAATAGTTCAAGTTTAGTTATAATCCAACATACATCCTTTGCATTGCTTTCCTCAAGAAGCATTTCATATCTTATACGGGCAACTTTTCCCCTATGTCCTATCTCTTTGTGCCCAATTCCAACACCTCGGATCCTAGCCTTTTTGGAAGGATTTAAAACTTGCAAATAAGCATCACATGTTAGATTATCAACACTTCTAGGATCTATTTCTTCTTGGTTTGCTACTTGGTTTTCCACAATATGAGAGATTTCAAGCTGTAATTAGAAAGCATCATAAAAGGAAAGCTTAAATTGAGATATCTAAGCATATGTAGCTTTGTAGACATCATAGGAAAGAAAATATCCATTTTCTAACCACTTGTGGGCTTTTGTCGTAAACTTTTTCCAAAAATTTGTTAAGAGGCACAACAGGTTGAAAACTTTTTCCAAAAATTTTCACCATCAAATTTTTTCCTATCACGTCTATATGGATGATTCATTGGAAGAAAACGTCGATGGAAACCATAGCATTGCTTTTTCCCAAACTTTAACCATTTTGACACAGTCTCCACATTACAACAAGGACATCCAAAATCTTTCTTACCTTTAGTGCTCCAACCAGATAAGTCACCATATGCTGGAAAATCGTTAATGGTCCATAAAATCATTGCCCGCATAGTGAAATTCCTTTTGCTATATGCATCATAAATTTTGACTCCAAGCTCCCAAAGTAGTTGCAGCTCCTCAATTAATGGATCCAAGTATACATCAAGGTCATTGCCAACCATATGTGGACCTGGGATTAATAGGGACATCATAATAAATTGTTCTTTCATAAGAAGCCAAGGTGGAAGATTGAGAGGTGTCACCAACACAGGCCAGATGCTATGTGATGCACTCATATTGCCAAATGCATTAAATCCATCTGTTGCTAATGCCAATCTAATATTGTGTGGTTTAACAACAAAGTATGGATACCTGGCATCAATAGACAACCATTTTGGTGTGTCTGAAGGATGACGAATACGACCATCCTTGCCTTTTTCTTCAGATGGCCAAATCATATCTTTAGCAATAGATGAAGACATATAGAGCCTCTCTAACCGAGGTATCAAAGGGAAGTGATACATGAACTTAGCAGCTACCTTCTTTCCCTTTGTTTTGTATTTCTTTTCATTCCATCTTGAAGCACCACAAGTATCACAATTTTCTTTTGAAGTTGCATCTTTGCGAAAAAGCATGCAATTATTTGTACATACATCTATAGACTCTGAGTTGGCTAAGTCTGCAATTTGTTTTGAAAATTTGGGTTTCCTATTTGCGTAGTTAGGTCCACGATTCTTATGAGTCATCCCATGTCGATCATATTGTCAGGCCTTCGTCGCCTATCTTGGTCCCAAATGGGAAAATAGTCAAACAATATATGTCTATTTTGTGTTGGGTTTTCCTCCTCCTTAGTTAATGATTTCTCTCAATTCTCTTCCATTAGATTGGTGAGGCTTTCCTCTTTCACTCTAACCCTAGATCAATTTTTGACGTGAAATATAAGGCATTTTCCTAATTTTGATTTTGAGGATTCTATCTGTCTATTGGGCAAAAGATGGTAAACAATGTTCTTCCTACAAGCAGCGAGTTCTCGAGCATCTTTACCCCCAAACCTTACTTTTATACCACAAATTTGGTTGCTCAATCACCCTACCTCTTTGTTCTATCCCATGTCTATGGTAGGGGTATGCAAGATGGATCTTGTACTCAAAACCCTTGGGCGAAAATTACTTCATACCACACCGTGTTAGGTGATGATCAAAGTTGGGTATGGTGTTGATTCATGGATTGAAGCTCCCATCATCTCCCTCAAACTCGCATCGATGCTACTTGTTAGAGACACCTCGGCAACATGGGGGAAATTCTTTTGCTATGTAAAAACAACCACAACTACTAGAGCACTCTCCTTCATGTAGATTCATGCCTCTTTATTGTTTGGTTCTCTATTCTTGGAACATATACTTTGTTCTTAGTGAATGAGTTTTGTGTTTGTTGGATTCTCTTATCCCCAGTCCTCTATTCTTATTCCTTTAGCCTTGAGGATTTTCCTTGACTTGGTTTTTAGAAGTTATCATATTTGTTTATTGAATACCTAGAATCATTTGTACTCTAGTTGTCTGCATCCCTGGCAGAAAGTCTTTCTGGCTTCTCTAGCCATCCCATGACCTGCAAAAGGCTTATTGAGGTCACACAAACCTAAGGAACTCTTTTATGTAGTTTGTTTGATGGATTGATGATGCTTTATGTTGGGACTTGAGAACCTATTCTCTGTAGTTGAGTTGTGCAAGTCATGCACTTCTCGTGTGAAACAAAGAAGATGAGTGTCAATGTTTTGACTTTAGTAGCCTTAATCTGGTTTTAATTGATCTCATCATGCAAGGGCAAATTTGACTTTTTTTTCTTTGTTTGCTTCCTATGTTTCACTCGGCTATGTGCCTCTATGGCCTATAGTCCAAACTCAATTGAGCCATCTCACTATGGGTTTTAAACAAATAATGTATTATATTTGTGGCTTTTATGAATTTTGTTTGGTCAAATTTTACAAAATTCATAATAATTATATACAGCTAAAAAAAATAAATAGAATATGTTTTGGATTTGTAATGTTTTCTTTATCAAATGGTGTCACTTTCATAGCCAAATTCCAATATAATTAATATATGATTTTTAGTGAATTTTCCTAGTTTTCTAGATTGTCTAAAATTCATAACTAATTATTTATATTAGAAAAATAAAATAAAATATGTTATGAAATCAGTAAAATATAGTCTATAAGAGTATATGGTTTTAAAAACCAAATTCAATAATAATAAAAAGATGATTTTAGGATTCATGCAATTGATGTGAACTTAATTCTAATTTCATATATGCCTTTAATAGGTGGCTTTTGGTCGTGATGTGGATCTAGAGTTTGACCTTGACTTGCTAGAATACATATGAGGTATGTTTAATCTCTATAACCACATTCAACAATTAATCTAGTTTTCCCTCTCTTTTATTGTATGTTGCATCTCCAAGTCATTTTGAGAAATTTCCTATTTCTCTCTCTTGATGCATGTTGCTTTCCTTAAATACTATTTTGAGAAATGGATACTATTTTCTTTCCCTTAATCCTCTTTAAATTATTTTGGCGATGAAGATTATCTTTCTTGACTTGATGAGCTATCGGGGTCTAATCTTAATGACTTTGAGTTCCTTATCCATGTTACACTCCAAAATTATACTTTGTTTTGTGATGAAATCATAACTGTCATGTGGTGAATGTTTGTGTTCTTATAATGCACCATTATGGTAAATATACATGTGTTTATTAGTCCTCTAAACCCAGCTAATAATTATTAGATGTTCCCATCCCTTATATGATCTTGACTGGACTTATTCTTGCCTCTGCATTATGTGTAGCTTAGACTAATTTTATTTCTTGTGGAAGTACATCTATACAATCATACTTTTGTATGTGCATATTCTATCCGGAGTGTGTGTATTCCAATCATACATATATAAAGGGCACGGGTATTCTGCCGAGGGTGTGCATCTGCCATCCAATACATTTTTTCTAAGGTCATATTGTATCCCAACCCTTCCTGATATAACCTTGGTCTAATGTTGTTTGCATGCACTGCTAATGATGTGCTTTTATATTATGACATTTTTAAGGCAATAAATCTCCTATTACTTATCATTTTATTGAAATATAGTTCTTTTGTATTCTACTTGGATAGTACATTTACTCTTGGATGGGACACCTTATATTTTATGTCCTTTTCCTATAATATTGATCGATTCATATTAATATGCACACACCAGATTTTATGCTAACAACATTCATCTTTGTCTTCTCTTGTGGGGTATGCCTCCAAACCCTAGGTGAAGGACTTGGAGGACATGACATGCAAATGTGGACTTGGCTTATGGAGCTGACTCTCATGATATAGAGTTGAGACGATTTAGGTATTACTATATTTAGATCATGATGTTGTTTCTTTCATATAAACTTGAAGTGGGAGAATTATATGTAACCTTTTTAAATTGAATATAGTAATGATTAATTACTCTACTGCTATACTTTGGTCATTTTTGCATACCATTATTTGAGAAATGAAAAAATATACCTATTATAGAATTCTTGTTAGTGTGTTTGGATTAGATGGATTTATTCCTTAAATTAAGTGAGGAGTGGATCCCCTCTCTGATCCCACTCCTGACAAGATGTATCTGAGCCATAGTAGTCAGTTTCTGACTATTTCAATTTTCTATCCTTAATTAGAACTCTTACCTTACATAGTTAGTATCAAATTGAGATGTTTACCCTCGAATTGACCTATGATATTTTTGAGATGATGGAAGGTTAGTGTATAATTATATGAAGTACACATAAGAATCGTGATTAGTAAACCCTAGTGTATAGTGACCCATAATCTCATACCCTATGTAGGTTAGTGGTGACATATCTACTTGGAAATTATGGAATTTGACCTCAGTATGGAGGATATTGAAAGTGATGATTTACATATGAGTATCTTAAGTTGTAAACTCTAGTGTGATGAGACTTTAGTTGAATATATCGAAGGATGTAAGGTAGCTTCAGCATGTATATTTGAGGTTTCACTTGTGTATGGAATTAGGTTATGAGAATTTTGAAGTGGTAGGATAAGGATATCTTCAATGAAAATTTACTTACTTGGTTCTCCATTGATTTTTTGCCCTACCTTTAGTATTGTATCGCAAAGTTATGACATCAAATTAATTTTTCCTCATAATACTATATGTACAAAAAAAAGTTTTATAAATTTTACTGATGTTTTCTTGAGCCAAAATACAAAAAAGGGATCTATGAAGTCTTGGGATGAAAACCCTGGAATTAGATGGAATAGAAATTTTAAACTATAGTTTTGGCTATGAAGTGTTGACTAGGAATATGTGGCATAATATAAAATTTTATTTAACGTACCATTTAGTACCCTATAAATTTTTGGATGCCCATGTGACTCTTAGGGTTGTTAGGTTAGAACTACAAGGACCCAAAACTCTATCCTATGTGGATATGACCTTTTAGTCAGATGCATGACCGATGAACAACATAAACACCTAAAGTATTTCACAACTAAAAGATGCATATGTAATTGTAATATCTTTACTAGATGTTTGGTTGACTTATTAGATTAAACCTTTTAAGGGGTGGAGGTAGTATAAGGATGGCTAGATTTTGGAGATGAAATCTTTTTAAGGGGTGGAGTGTTGTAACATATTGAAACCTATATTTTTGAATCTATAAACTCTAATACCATGATTTGGAAAATCAAATTCTTGGTTCTTTAGATTTACCAAACAAGGATGATGTTGTACCCCAATGAATATAGCTAATGCATATAAAATGGATAATTCACCTTAACTAAAAATGCTTGAAAACATATGCATTAGATTCTATAAACAAAACCACATATCATGATACACTCACACTAAAATAAAAACTTATATGTGTGTTAATATGTAAGTAAATTCATGAAATTTGTCACATATGCTTCCTTGCCAACTAATATTTACATAATGAATAAGGTGGGTCTAGAGAGAGGTTAATATGCTTAATACATAAATTAGCATAAAAATGGTGTTTCCATGTCGACAACATGAACAATGTTCCATTATTTAAATAAATATTGAATTAATGAACTTAACAAGAAAAATAAGTAAAATATGGAAATTCATGCATAAAGTAAATTTGTTGGTAAAAAAGTGAAGATAATAAGACCCAATTTAGTGAAAATAATGTAATGATATTATAAGTACAATGATGATGAGATTAACTGACTATTTGTATTAGAACTCATACAAGGAAATTTCAAAACCCAAATATAATGGTAAAATCATATTCATAGGATCCCAAATGAAGTGAAGTTTCACATTAAATAAACAACTATAACTATCTTAATTTCTTTCAGGCAAGAAATATGAGTTTTTAATAAAATATTAAATAATATGGCTAATGACTTTAAAGATGGAAACTTATATTAAATTTGGAATCTACACTATCAAATTAGCCTATGTTCCAAATTTAGTATTATTTGGAACCTTTTAAACCCACAAATGAACTAGGAAAGAGAAATGAAAATTATTTATTACAATTATATACATATTCAATTAAGGACTTAGACTTGGATAAGTCTATAATTTATTTTGTAGCATTGGGTGTCATGTTCACATAGTTAGGTTTGAAATTCTTGTGAGCCATCTGACGTTGATCTTACCATTCCGCCTTCATCATCTACCACGGTTCCAGATAGGAAACTAGCCAGTAGTATCTGCCCATTTTGTATTAGGTTTTCTCCCTCCTCGGTTAAGGAATTTCTCCTAGATTTCTTCCCTTATATTCATGAGACTTTCCAATTTTAGTTGAACCCTATACCAAGGCTTGGTGTTCAATATTAAGCTTTTTCCCAATTTCCCTTTTGAGGGTGCTCCTGTCCTATTATGCAAAAGTCAGTTAATAGTGTTTTTCCTACGATAAGTGAGTTCTAGAGCATCTTCGAACATGATACCTTACTTTTCCACCACCCATTTGATTGCTCAATTGCCCTACCTCTTTGTTTTATCACGTGTCTATGATAGGGGTCTACAGGTTGGATCTCATGTTCAAAACCCTTGGGGAGAAATTACTTCATACCACACCATCTTAGGTGATGGTCAAAGACGGGAATGGTGGCAGTTGATGGCTTGAAGTTCCCATCTTCTCCCTCCAACTCAGCTCGGTGCTACTTGTTGGAGACACCTTTACAACACATTCAAAACCCTCCTCTGGCCCAAAAGCAATGGGTGTGAATTCTTTGGCTTCACACAAAACAACCACAACTGTCAAAACACTCTCCTTAAGGTAGATTCTTTCCTCTTTGTTTTTTGGTTCCCAAGTCTTGGCACATATACTCTATTCTTTGGACCAAGATTCATGATTGTTGGGTTATCTTATCCTCTCGCCTTTGTTATTGTTATTTCATCCTTGCTACTTTCCTTGACTCAGCTTTTGGAAGTTGTCATATATGTTTCTTGAATGTCTTGGAATCTTCGTATTACAATCACATTTGTCCATAATAGAAAGCCTTTCTGGCTTCTCTAGCCATCCCATGACCTGTAGAAGGCTTGTTTAGGTTGTAGGAACCTAAGGAACTCATTCATGTAGTTTGTTTTATGGATTGAAATTGCTTTATGTTGGGACTCGAGCATTGATTCTCCATAGTTGAGTTGTGCAAGTCTTGTGTTTCTCGTGCAAAATAAAGAATACGAGTATTAATACATTGACTTTAGTATCCTTAGTTCGATTTCTAATTGATCTTGTCTTGAAGGGGAAATTTTGACTTTTTGCACCTTGTCTGCTTCCTACGTTGCGCTCAACTGTGTGCCCTGATGTTTGTAGGCTTGGAACAGGTGTCCAAACTCAATTGGGCCATGTCACTCTGGCAAACAAATAATGCATTATATATGTGGCTTTTAGTATTTTCTAATTTGTCAAAATTTACCAAATTCATAATAAATATATATACAACTCAAAAAATTAAATAAAACATTATTTGCAATTGTGATGGTTTTCTTTATTTAATGGCATCACTTTCATTGCCAAATTCTGATATAATTAATATACGGTTTTTAGTGGATTTTCCTAGTTAGCCATATTTTCTAAAAATCATAACTAACAATCAGTAAGTCAAAAAAGTAAAATAAAATTTGTTATGATCTCACTAAAATATGATCCACAAGATCATATGGTTTTGATAACCGATAACAATAAAAGATGGTTTTTAGTGTTTATGCAATTGATGTGAAATTAGCTCTAATTTCATATATGTCATTAATAGGTGGCTTGTGGCCCTGATGTAGATCATGGTAATTAGCACCTAATATAGCTTGTTATACCTAGCTTTAATATAACTAAATGATGGTAATTGGGTATAAATAGTTCTTGAATGACTAATACAATCATAGAGTACTCTGTTACTGTTGTTAAAACCCTAGCATGCTATAACCTGATGGTTACACCTTGATTTATGTGTGGGTTCATACTTAAGAATAGAATGGAATGTGATTGTGATGCTTCACCTTATGCATCCATGATCCAATGGGGATGTCGTGAGTTAGGGTTTGGGTATAAGTGTTGATTAGTAACATTGATATAATTTATCATGTTGAACCTAACTCTAATGCAAATAGATAAAGATGAGTATTCATGTTTAACATTCTTATATGATGGAATGATGGTGGAATAACCTCCTTAACATGATCATAACCTTACTGTGTTAATTGGTGGTTATCATAGCCACATGTTGATACTTTCATATGCTAAGCCTGTGCATTATGAATATGATGAGTGTTAGTCATATCTAGATTCCTTGCATGTTGATGTAATAAAGGAATGTTCTTAATGTTAATATAACCCTACTATGATTATTTATGAATATCTACTAGCTCATTAATTCAATATTGTGCTAATATGGTGTATTATATGTAAGTGATGTTGTTGAGCCTTGTTATAAGGCATGGAAAGATAATTATGATCTTGCAGGGAATAGTATGATGGTCTTAATGACCTTTGGGCACGGTTGAGCCCTGAATGAGGTGTAATAATCTTGTGTTGATAAGGGTTGATACCCTTTGATATTGTGAAAAGGATTTATATCCTATGATAGTATGATGGTCTTAATGACCTTTGGGCATGGTTGAGCCCTGAACGAGGTGTAATCCTCTTATGTTGATAACGGTTGATACCATGTGACATTGTGAAAAGGATTTATATCTTGTGATAGTATGATGACTAGTTGTAAGGCCCCTGAACTTGCTTAATGAGTTGAATAAGCTTAATTACCATAATTGAATTAGTAGAACCCTAATATAACCTTGTGATATACTTTGAGTTCATAATACAAGCATAAGTTTCAAATTTGGTAAAATTTGGACATTGTTTGAGCAAGTTATGCAATTTTATACACATTTTGGACTTTTCTGCAATTTACCCAATTGAGAGGTTTTATTTGCAATTTATCACTTGCATTCCTTGTATATTCTATCATCATTCTTGAGCTTGTTTATCCATGGGGTTACTATTTAAACCTTGGTTTGAAGGTGTTTTCTCCAAGGGTATTTTAGGGTTTTCCCCTTCACGGATGAGCTACCTTTAGTAGCTATCAACTAATGAATTATTTGATTGGCTGGGAAATTAGACAAAGGAAAGCTAAGAATGTATATAAACATGTTGGGGAAGCTTCTTGTGTGTGTGCTTGTATATTCTTCATAAATTAAGGCCATGGACACTTGGATAGATACTAGAACTTTAACTTTTTCTTCTTACTTTATCTTAAAGTTCATATACTTATCCCCAAGCACCAAAACGAGACATTTTCTCTCCACCACTTCCCTCCTTCTCCCAACCACATTATCCCTCTATTCTTCTGTAAATTTTTCTATCCAAGGAAGAAGAAAGTGGGGATCTTCTTGGAAAAAGGATCTAGGGTTGCAATTGACTTCATTTTAGGGTTAAAAAAGCTTCCTTCTAGTGATCTTGACCTAAAAGAGTAAGAATTCCCTTCTTTCCTCCATTTATTTTTTTTAATCCTTCCTCCTAGATTTCTATAGGTTGGAACCTTGTTGTTCCATGGTAGAAATTGCTCCAAAGCTCTAAAACCCTACCTTTCTTGCTCCTTATGCTTAGGGTTTGCTCATTTAATGAAGAAAGGTGCTAGATGGATGAATTCATATATTATTCTTGGATTTTCTACCCTACCTTCTCAAGTTTTCTTCTGTGTGGGGTTTCATCTTCTCATTATAGGCAAGTTTTATAACTTGCTCCACGTTTATTGCTTATCATAAGCTTTCTAGATCATGTTCTTGTCTGAAAATGATGATTTATGCACTAAAAAGCTATGTTTGACTTGGATTACGATTTTTATAATGTTCCCTATTCTGATTTCAGTTCTATATGAACCTATGATCATGTGTATATTATTCCTAAGGTATAATATGACTTGTATCAGGTTGGTTTGACAACCTATGGTGCTAAGCACCTATAAACCAATGGTCAATTTTAGGGTTTTAAGTTGATTTCTTCTATAAACCCATGACCTGATGATTGTACCATTGCAACAACCCTATGGTGTTGTCTTCATGACAACTGATGGTAGTGATAAAAGGTGTCATATAATGGTGAAAACCTATGGTCACCTCCTTAGGTCAAGTTTTGGATCAATTAGAAGTATAATGATCAACCATTAAGTACCCTACTGATGTTATCAATCAATGATGACATCAGCTTAATATTTGATGGTGATTAATGAATATAGTGTTGATCTAAAAACCTATGGTGATTTAATGATCACTAATGATGGTGGATCAGGTCTCTAGAACCTATATTAAGTTAATCATTGTAGTTGTAGCATCAATTAAGCCTTAGACCAATGGTTTCTTGGGTCACTCGATGAAATGGTCGGACCTATACTGTAATTGATGGTTTTAACATATGAACTTGACCCAATGGTCAAGATCTAATGTTTATTCCTCAAATAAGGTGTAATTATGGATAATGTAATATGTTGGTCCTAATAATGGGATTTAGATGGATTCTTTTATATGATCAACTTAAGGAGCTTACTTGTTGATAATGGATGGCTTGGTTTAACTGAACAGTCAATTGTGGGTTTTACCCTACTCTCAATGGAACTTTTTGTGTTGTAAATCAAGGGATGTATAGGGGTATATGGTGACTCTTTATAGAGAACAAATAAAGGACTTCATAGGTGGTTTATCCAAGGTGTTTACTTATATAAACAACCCATGGTCTTGCCTTTTAAACATCCAATGGTTCTGGGTGACATTGTGGTATGATGATATGGGTTGAATGATGATGGAACAAATGGAGGGTTACCCTTAACAAGGTAGTCTTACCTATTCACTCATATGAATAGAAGGGATGATAACCATATTGTGTGGATATGTAACCCTAATGAGGTATAATTGTTATTCCTAGATTTAATATAACTAAATGATGGAATTTGGGTATGAATAGTCCTTGAATGACTAATACAATCATGGAGTACTCTGTTACTATTGTTGAAACCCTAGTATGCTATAACCCAATGGTTACACCTTGATTTATGTGTTGATTCATACTTGAGAATGGTATGGAATGTGATGGTGATGCTTCACCTTATGCATCCATGATCCAATGGGGATGCCATGAGTTAGGGTTTGGGTATGAGTGCTTATTAATAACATTAATATAATTTATCTTGTGAACCTAACTCTAATGCAAATAGATAAAGATGAGTATTCATGTTTAACATTCTTATATGATAGAATGATGGTGGAATAACCTCCTTAATATGATCATAACCTTGATATGTTAATTGGTGGTTATCATAGCCACATGGTTGATGCTTTCTTATGCTAAACATGTGCATTATGAATATGATGAGACTTAATAATATCTAGATTCCTTTCATGTTGATGTAATAAAGGAATGTTCTTAATGTCAATATAACCCTGCTATGATTGTTTATGAATATCTCCAAGCTCATTAAAGCGATATTGTGTTGATCTGGTGTATTATATGTAAGTGATGTTGTTGAGACTTATTATAAGGCATGAAGATAATGATGATATTGCAGGGAATAATATGATGGTCTTAATGACCTTTGGGAATGGTTGAACCCTAAATGAGGTGTAATCCTCTTGTGTTGATAAGGGTTGATACCCTATGATATTGTGAAAAGGATTTTATATCCTGTGATAGTATGATGGTCTTAATGACCTTTGGGCATGGTTGAGCCCATAATGAGGTGTAATCCTCTTATGTTGATAAGGGTTGATACCCTGTGATATTGTGAAAATGATTTATAACTTGTGATACTATGATGACTAGTGTGGTCCCATGAATGGCAAATGAATAGTACCATGTGATGATGAGATAAGAAATTATGTTTCATATGTTTTATATCTTTTCAAAGTTGTGATATTTATATGCTTGCTAGAAGTGAATTAGGGTTTGTATGTCCACTTGTTTGATGCAGCCTTAATTCACCCAATTGGCATAACTAATCAAGTGCAACTCTAATCATGTAGTTCCATGTGCCGTAGAGCCATCTTCAGTGTCAGAACTTGCTGGATGGTGAAACGAGTATTCCTAAGGGAAACTCGGAGTGCATAATGTTGAGTATGTGGGGGTGGCAGGTTGGGGATATATCTGTGTCATCCACAATGTAGATTGTGGAGGTTGGCTATGGTCATGCCACATACATATGATGTGATTGAGAACGGCTGCGATCATGTCTCAGTGATTAGAACATGATGTGATTAGAGGACAACTGCGGTTGTACCTCAGTGATTGGGTTTGAATACCCTGGTTTCTAGTGTCGTGACCTGTACCAAGGTTAGACTAGTGGTTATCAGATTGACTATATGTCGTTGTGGTGGCAGCTTTGACTGATATGTCACTGCCTTTTTACTCGTACTGACAGAGGGGAAGAGGTCTTAGGATACCGACACTCCTAGATCTTGTACGGAACCAAATATCCCTTTGCAGGGGTAGGTTGGACTTTGAATGGTACGATTCAAATTCCCCAGGATGTAATAAAAGATGTAATACATGTGTGTAGCATATTTGTTTAGGGTTATCCATAATGTTTCACATTGGATGATAACCCTTTTTTGTTATCTTTACATAAAGATGATGCATAGTGCAATTAAGAGATAGTAGATATACTTAGGTTGTGGATATGCTTAAGATTGTAGATGTATACATATAGTAGCTATGCTTTTGTTGATAACTATACTGCTACTTCTGATTATAATCATGATGCTAGCTATCTCATGTTGTTAGTTATGTTTAGCATGCTAGACATGCCTTTGTAACTAGAGATGCATATACTGTTGATCATGCTTATCCAAATAGTTGTTCTTATGTTGTTAGATCTTCTTATAATTTTGATATGTTCAACCAATTAGACATGCCCATGTTGTTAGCTATGCCATGTTACTAGACTTGCTCATGATGCTTGATATGCATGTGCTACTGAATTGCTTATATTGTCAACAAGATAAAGGATGATAGTTTGGCTAATGATGATAGTTATTATCTGCTCCTTTTTATATTTTGTTAATCATCAGTATTGCTGAGGTTATTTGTTATATCTGATTAAATTGCTTAACTGTTTAATTACTTAAAAATGTTGTAATCAATAAACGTTGTTGGAGGTTATATCTCTTGTTGGGACATGGATCTCACCCTTGTGGTTCACCACATTTTTTAGGTAGTCGGAAGTGACAAAAAAAATATGGCAGCAAAGAGGAGCTATAGTAATGAATCTATGAGAAAGTCGATTAAATGTCTAGTATGTCCTAGAGTCGTCCCTATACTCTCAGGTCCGAGTAGTAATAGTTTGTATATGATGTTTTAAACAAATTGAACTTTTGTTACCATGTTAATGCTTGTTTGTGTGGCATATATGAATATTGTTCTCCTGTGTATATATGTTGTGGCTAAGGCAATAGAACAATTGCATCAATTCTTGGCATAGTATGGATATAAGAAAGATGTTGGGCTCTTATGCAAATGTTTCTGAGCGGGTGTTGACATTGAAATTGGTTTTAATTTACCCATATTTTTGGGTATATGGTTAATTGGTGATTGATTGTGTTTTATGTTTTGAGTAATCTTGTTTAGTGTAACAGGTTCTCACAAGTGTGGTCTCATGAATGGCAAGTGAATAGTATCATGTGATGATGAGATGAGAAATTATGTTTCACACATTTTATATCTTTTCAAAGTTGTGATATTTATATGCTTTCTAGAAGTGAATTAGGATTTATATGTCCACTTGTTTGATGCATCCTTAATTCACCCAATTGGCATAACTAATCAAGTGCAACTCTAATCACGTAGTTCCCTGTGTCGTAGAACCATCTTCAGTGTCAGAACTTGCTGGATGGTGAAACGAGTATTCCTAAGGGAAACTTAGAGCACATACTATTGAGTATGTGGGGGTGGCAGGTTTAGGATATATCCTTGTCATACACAATGCAAATTGAGGAGTTTGGCTATGGTCATGCCTCATACATCTAATGTAATTGAGAATGTTTTTGGTCGTGTCTCGGTGATTAAAACATGATGTGATAAGAGGACAACTGTGGTTGTACCTCAGTGATTGGGTTTGTATACCCTGGTTTCTATGTTGTGACCTGTACCAAGGGCGGACTAGTGGTTAACAACTTGACTATATGTCATTGTGGTGATAGCTTTGACTGATATGTCACTGCCTTTTTACTCGTATGGACCGAGGGGAAGAGATCTTAGGATACCGACACTCCTAGATCTTGTACGGAACCGAATAGCCCTTTGTAGTGGTCGATTGGACTTTGAATGGTGCGATTCAAATTCCCCAGGGCGTAATAAAAGATGTAATATAGATGTGTAGCATATTTGTTTAGGGTTATACACGACGTTTCACATTGGATGATAACCCTTATTTATTATCTTTACATAAAGATGATGCTTAGTGCAATTAAGAGATAGTAAATATACTTATGTTGTGGATATGCTTAAGATTGTAGATGCATACATATGGTAGCCATGCTTATGTTGATAACTATACTGCTACTGCTGATTATAATCATGATGCTAGATATATCATGTTGTTAGTTATGTTAACACGATAGCCACACCTTTGTAACTAGAGATGCATATACTGCTAATCATGATTATCCAGATAGTTGTGCTTATGATGTTAGCTCTTCTTATGATGTTGATATGTTCAATCAATTAGATATGCTCATGTTGTTAGCTATGCTTATGTGGCTAGACTTTTTAATGATAGAGATTCTATGTTACTAGATTTTCTCATGATGCTAGATATGCATATGCTACTGATTTGCTTATATTATCAATAAGATAAAGGATGATAGTCAGGCTAGTGACAATAGTTATTTTCTGCTCCTTTATGTATTTTGTTAAACATCAATACTGCTGAGCTTATTTGTTATATCTTATTAAATTACTTAACTGTTTAATTACTTAAAATGTTGTAATCAATAAATGTTGTTGGAGGTTATATCTCTTGTTGGGACGTGGGTCTCACCCTTATGGTTCGCCACATTTTTTTAGGTAATCGGAAGTGATAAAAACAAATATGTGGCAGCAAAGAGGAGCTATAGTAATGAATCTTTGAGAAAGTTGATTAGATGTCTAGTATGTCCTAGAGTCGTCCATGTACTCTTAGGTCATAGCAGTAATAATTTGTATATGGTGTTTCAAACAAATTGAACTTTTGTTAGCATGTTAATACTTGTTTGTGTAGCATATATGAATATTGTTCTCCTGTGTATATATGTTGTAGCTAAGGCAATAGAATAATTGCATCCAATTCTTGGCATAGTATGGATATAAGAAAGATGTTGGGCTCTTATGCAAATATTTCAGAGTGAGTGCTAACGTTGAAATCAGTTTTAATTTACCCATATTTTTTTGGGAATGTGATTAATTAGTGAATGATTGTGCGTTATGTTTTGAGTAATCTCATTTAGTGTAACGGGTTCTAACAAGTTGGTATCAGGGCTTTAGGTTCATCGATTCTATAAGGACACTAGGACTTAGGACTAGGATGATGTCAAAATTAGGAATATGGCATAAATATATGGTGCATACTGCCTAATCTCAGTATTTGGGTGCCCTGTCCAGGCATTCAATTATTGAAGAAAAGGTAAGTATGAAACTCTTAGATTGTTATCTTTCTGATTACTCTGATCAAGTAGTCATTTTGAGAAAATCTAAAGAGCATAACGAATAAGAAATCATGGTGTGAATATCTCAATCCTACCTTAAAGAAGATGAGAATCACATCATTATCCATCAAAACTTGAATGTTTGGTAACTACAAGAGAAAGATACAACACCATGAAATCTAAATCTGAATACAAATAAGGAAAAGATGAGTTCTTGAAGATGTGATTCAAGAAGATAATAAAGTAAAAGACAGATAAGTCTATGCTTATAAAGTGAATCAAGGTATGAAATCCACATAAGATGGAAAGAGCTCCTATAACAAGTACAAAATGAGAAGATAATTGGGAACAATGACAAAGGAATAAGGTGGAACTTGAGTTAATCTTAGACCAACCTATGTGTGTAAGAAAGTGTTAATGTAAAATCAGCATGGCGTGTGAAAGAAATTAAGGGAGATGATCCATGTTTAATGAAGAAAATGTGGAATATGATGATTTACTTGTTGATAAGTGGTTGAAAAATATAGTAAAATAAGACAACATACCCAAGTGTGATAAATAGTCATCAAGGAAGGAGTAATGAGATATGTTAATCATGATGATTCCTATACTAATGGCAAGGGACCCAAAATGAAAAAGGCAAAATGATACATAAGAAGTTGTAACCTGCATAATGAAAATAGAATTTTTTGTAAAAACCTAGAGATTTAACTATTATTCATCCTGCTCTCTAGCGCAGGCCAAAACTGGTCCAAACTTACATTAATATCTGCCTGGAGCCAGGCTAGTTTATTTGAGCTAAAAGAGCAATGTAAAGAAGAATGCAGGGTATGTTTGGCTATACCATCAGCCACGGAGTTCAAATCTCTTAGTATGTGTAACACAAGGATTTGACTACATTGTGACTTCAAGGTTTGAAATTGCCTCCAGTGGGGCTGGAGTTTGGGCGAGGTAATATCATCTGCATCAAAAGGTTCACTACTGTCGTTGAGTCTGAGAAAAGGATCAAGCAAGTGATATTAAGCTCTCGACATAGTTTGCAAGCTAGGAGGAGGGCTTGCATCTCAGCTTCCAGAACAGATAGAGCATCTAACGGTGTGCTAGACCCCCAGATGCACTGGCCTATATTGTTGACAGCATGAATACCGACGCCTGCTTTTCCAGTGCTCTTGTTGAAAGATGCATCCAGAAAAAAAATGGATTCATAGTCAACAGGCTTGTAGAAGACAGGCAGATGTTTGGGTGTGTCTCTCTTGTCTATATCTAGAAGACACATGATGGACATTGTTCTTTCATTAATGAATGCAATACATGACTTTATTGGAGGCCCTTTTTCATGTGGACTTTGTGGTTACAAATCCGCCATATGTACCAACATGCGATGATTAAGAAAGTGTGTTGCCACGAGGAAGCACAGGAGAGAATAACCTCCTTAATCCAGGATTCCTCACCAAGTGTGAAGAAGTTGATACTAACTTTCAAACTGTTCCAAATGGGTCTAACGTGGGTACAGTCTCTCAGGCAGTGGATGAGGGATTTAGGGCCATTGCTACAGAGAGGACATAAGACATCGACATCTATATGTCGACGTTGTTTCTCAACATTGGTGAGTAAATCTCAGTGTTGGAGAAGCCATGCAAAGATATGTATCCATTCCGGTAGTTGTAGGTGCCTTATGTGACTCCATTCACCAGGAGTGGGTAGGTCTTTAGCAGTACGTAGCATGCTATATGCAGATCTCACATTGAATTCCCCATCACAATCATGAGGCCAAGCCCATGTATCCATTCCAGTGTTATCGACTGGTGGTGGGATGTATTGGATTTTGTGCCAGACAGTAGGGGTAGGAAGGAGTGGAAGAAAGAGGCATCCCATTCTCCATCATCTGTACGCATCGAGTTAATTGAAAGGTCTAAGATGTTAGTAGGTATACTCCAGTTAGGATTGAGGTCTAATACAGAGTTGTTGAGGATCCATCTATCTTGCCAAACATTGGTGTTCTTGCCCGAGTTTATAATCTTGTGGCTCGTGGTCATGAGTCTATGCATATGGCATTTAATGAAAGCCCAAGATGATGAGCTTGGATTTTTTTTGAAACCGTCTTGGTTCATATACTTCTCACGCATCACTTTAACCCAAGGGATTGAGTTGTTCATAAAGAGCCAGACATTCTTTAGCATCAAGGAGATGTTCTGATCACGGGCATCTTGATACCAAGACTGTCGACCTCTTTTGAGGAAGTAACCTTCTTCCAGGATATAAGAGAGAGCTTTTGTTGGTCCCTACCTCCAGACCAGATAAAGTTCTTCACATGTTTGTTAATATCATCACACAGAGAGGGTGAGAGACGGACATATTGCATTGCATAAGACGGGATGGACTTCAGCGTTGACTTGGCCAGGGTAATGATTTCAGTGAGAGATAGATGCTTATCTGACCAACTAGACATCTGTTCTTTTATGGTAGTTGTGATTTGTTGATGAGTGGACTTGTTAATTCTGTGGTGGATGATTGGTACCCCCAAGTATCTACCCAAGTCATTTGTTGGATTAATGCCTATATGATTACAGAATGTCTGCTTTTCATCCTGTGAAGTATTAGCAGAGAAAAAACCATGGGATTTGGGTTTGGAGATGATTTGCCCAAAAGCTGCAGCGAACTCATCAAGAATGCCCAGGATTAGGTCTTCTTGGGCGACATTGGCTTCTTCCATAAGAAGGATGTCATCTGCAAAGAAGACATGGGATAGGGGTGTGCCATGTTTAGTAAGAATAATAGGTTTCCAGTCGTTGTTGATCACTGCCCAATTCATTGCATGTGCTAGTCTTTCCATACAAAGAACAAATAGGTATGGACTTAGAGGATCTCCTTGCCACACTCCCATAGTAGACTGGAATGGGTCGAGAGGGGTTCATTCCCAAAGAATGGAGGTTTCACCACTTGAAATGATTTGCATAATCAACTTGATGGTAATGTTTGGGAGGCCGAGTTTGATTAAAGTATCATGAATGAAAGGCCAACGCATCTTGTCAAACGCCTTAGATAGATCCGTCTTTATACTGACCCATTTCTTGCGACCCATTTTGTATCTCATAGAATGGATGACTTCTTGGACCAATAGATATTATCTGTGATCATGTGGCCTGGTATGAAACTAGATTGTGTGTCAGTAACCCAGTATTTGAGGTGCGGCTTGAGTCATTCTAGCAAGATTTTTTATCATAATGAAAATAGAATTGATTACCTTTTTGCTAGTGACCCTTGAAAAATGTTGCTATGATGTGGGAAGTGTGTTTCCCTTTGTGTCTTTCCTTTCCAGGGCACATCTTTCAAGTGGATCATTGCCACTTGGTATGTGTGGATTCATTGTAAACATGAGGGTGGATAGCTTATTATAGCATAAGGTTGTTTGGACTATGGTCCCAAGATCATAAAGTTTGTGATGAGTTTGCTTTTGAGCCTTCCAATAATTAGGAAGACTCCTCTTATATTTTTTGATATTTGTTATGCTAGTAAGAGTAGATGAGATAAGGATGTGAGTTCCTTATAGCACATGAGGTGGATACCAAGGTAATGAATCCTAGTATCCAAGATGTATCACCCGTATGGGAAGTATGTGAAGGTTGGAAATGTTTATTAAATGAAAATTCCAAGTGTTCCTCCCCCCTAGAGAGAGAGAGCTGATGATGACCCTCTAAATGTTGTTTGGAAGGAAAAAAAGTGATTCTATATTATTGTGTATGGTTCAGTGATAGTTGGGGAAGACCACTATCAAGGATAGATAGTTTGTTGATCAGTAGACATGTGCTACAATGTTTCTTTAAGATAAAATATCCTTTAGACATAAGAGTTAGAATTGATGACATAAGTTACATGACCATGATGAGTTTAGAGTTATGTCCTTTAGACTAAGCAATGTACAAATAGAATTTATGAATAGGAGGAACAGAGTGTTCCAGTAATGTCATAAAAGTTATATCAAGCTTTGAATGATGACATGTCAAAGTATTTAAAATATGGTCAAAAATATGATCAATATTTCTTCAAAAACCTTAGGGTTGCTGAAGCAACAATAGCTATGAGACAAGTTGAACAAGAGTGATATGGGGTTGATTAAATGTCTTTATAGGATCATGATATGTCTTTTAACTAGGTTGTGTAAATCCTAGTAAGGTGAAGATAGTATTGTTGTTTCACCCCTAACAAGGTTGAATAGGAATGATGTTTCCTTGTATGGAATGATAGGTGCCATCTTCAGCATTTCTTTTGATGTTGAAAAAGAATCGACAAGTGTTCCAGTGTCAATGTATCTAGAAAGAAAAAAAAAGGATAGATACATCGCCTTTTTTTTATGCTTCAAGGAATGGTATGGGACACATACCATGATTGGTAAAAAGCTAGCAAGTATGACTTTTGAGTAATGTGTTGATACAATAGATATAATTTTTGGATGATAGCTAGAATTTAAAGTTGAACATTACTAATAGAGTTGTACAGATGACACAACAAGTTTCTATGGTCAATATTTGCAAATGTCTTCTTATGTGGGGGGTTTTGTGTTGACCCGAGATGCGATATGTATGAATGATGTGACATCACCATGATATGAAAGGAACCATGTAATATGATGAGGTGCAGAGGAAGTACCCATCTTTGTTTACCTTAGATTTCATGTGCCAAATCCCTATTAGGGGTTTATAGTTGTAAGGGCCCTAAACTTGCTTAATGAGTTATATAAGCTTAATTATCATGATTTAATTCTTATAACCCTAACCTAACCATGTGATATGCTTTGAAATCATATGACAAGCTTAAGTTTCAAATTTGTTCCAATTTGGACATTGTTTGAGCAAGTTATGCATTTTATGCACATTTTGGACTTTTCTGCAATTTACCCAATTAAGGGGGTTTCTTTGCAATTTGTCACATACATTATGTTCCTTAGATGTCATATTATCATTATTGAGTTTTTTGATCCATGGAGCTCCTATTTGAGCCATGGTTTGAAGGTGTTTTCCTCAAGGGTATTTTAGGGTTTACCCCCACATGGATGAGCTACCTTTAGTAGCTATAAACTAATGAATTATGTGCTTGGCTGGGAAATTCGACAAAGGAAAGCTAATAAGGTCTATATAGATGGTGGGGGATCTTCTTGTGTGTGTTCTTGTATATTCTTAATAGTTTAAGGCCATAGACACATGGGGAAGCTACTTTTACACCTCATTCTTGCTTCCATCCTTATCCATGGGCTATATTTACCTCTTCCTTGCCCAAGTACGAAACTATGCTTGCTTTCTCTTTCCTATAACCTGGAGCAACAACTCCACTATGTTTTCCTACAGAACCAAGTGCTCTAATGTAACATCCCTGACCTGGGTTATGCTTAACCCTAGATGATTTGTCTAATAAGGTTGAGTAGATGCTTAATCTTATATTGGGAAAAGTAATTAGGGCTCAAGAGGAGCTCATGTTTCAATTTTGGTCCTGTTTGAATAATGTTGAAGCAATGTTTTACTTGATTTGGACTAAAGTGAAAATTACCCAAGTTGAGGGGTTAAATTGCAAATTGTACATGATAATATGTTCCTCATATGTTGAATCATCATGAGATTGGATATGATGCAGAGGTATGGCTTATGGTAGCCTGAGTACCAATAAAGAACTGATAAAACAATGTTTGTGCATTAAAACGTAGTTTTGGTGTAATGTGCAATTTACCCAAAACCTAGGGTTCAATATACAAATTACCACTTCAACAAGGTCCCTAATGTTTCTTGGCATCATGTAGAGAAATGAGAGGGGCGCCTCATTTGAATTAAGTTGGAGGAGAGAGAATCTTGATATTAAAATACTCAAGATTTAAGCCTAAGTGAAACCCTAATTCAATTTAGTGCAAAAATAAATATATTAATTGAAGGGATTTCAACCAAAATTAAAATGGTTGGATTCAGATGTGTGTGGATGACCTTGAGCTATGCAAGGACCACGAAATATCCCAAGGAGGTAAAAACTCCACTCACCATTATTATAAGAAAAATAATTTCCACTCAAGTATGGAAATTATTATTATAAGGGTTAAGGTGCTTAATTTCTTTTCCATTCATTCTTGGATAATGGAGAGGTTTTTCAAGAAAATGAAGGGGGCTTCGTGGCCAAGAAATGGAGGGGGATTTGGTGGAGATAATTTTGGAATTTAAGGAAAATAATTCCTTTTTCTCTTCCTTGAAATTCCCTTATGTATATCCTTTTTCCAATACACTTAAGGATCGTTTCCTTGGAAATTCCTTTTCTCATCTTTGCTTTGGCCGACCAAGGAAGAGCTCAGGAGTAGGAGAAGGATGACCATAACCTGTTGGTAAGTCTTGATCATCTTCTACCTCAGATTCATGGTGAAAACCCTAAATCAATGCTTGACTATTAGTTTTCTTCACCGGATTTCCAATCCTAGCCAACTTGCTCGTCCAAAAGCTCAAGAACGGACCTTGGACAGTTGCTGGAACTCCATCCACCATTATAGCCGTGGATCTTGGAGCTTGGGATCAGTTTTAGAGGCAGGTTTTATAACTCAAACCCTTAAACATTAGTATTGCACTCCTTTCTTCAATAATCGTTGGTTATTTTCTTCTTTTTGGTATTCTTTTGATTCATTGTTGAAGTTTCCGTGAAGAACACAGTAGTGCTTGGATGGTCGAAGGAAGATGATGATGAAATCATAATAGATGTTTATCCAAAGGGATCCCTATCCAAACGGTTTCAAATCATAAGCTCAAACGGTTTCCCAAACCGTTTGAGGGGAAATAGTTTCACCAAACCGCATGAGGGCAAACGGTTTCAGACCGTTTGGTGGTGTTGACCAGGGTTGACTATTTGGAGATCTGTTTAAAATGATCTAGGTTAATGACCCATCATTATGATTGATTAGTTCCAATTGGTTCATGAGTTGAAGGTCCATCAATCACCAAAACCCTAATCGGGTTAAGTGTTGATTTCCAAATTGATTGAGTTAGAAACTTGGGTTGATTGACCCAAATGGTTTCAAAACCGTTTGGGGATCACCCAAATAGTCTCAAGACCGTTTGGTGGTCTCCCAAGACCGTTTGGAGGTCTATGGTTGAGTATGGTTAGGTATTTGAAGATCTAAAGGTACTAAGTTGAAGTGCAATCAAATGCTGATTTGGTGATCAATCCAATGATCCAAACCCTAATTGGTTGACTTGGATCTTGATGTTGACAAAGGAAAATAGTCTCATGACCGTTTGGAGGACATCCAAACGACCTCAAGACTGTTTGGGGTCAGGTCATGTCCAATTTGGATGATGGCCCAATTGTTTTAAAGTAACTAGTTACACATTCATTAATGTTGAAGGATCATCGATTCCAAACCCTAATCCAATTGATTCAAACCCTGATTGATGACCAATTGAGGGTCAAATCAATTGAAGGATGACCTATTTAACTCAATTAAAGTATGGTGATAGGTCCAATTGATGATTGGTTACATGAATTCAATTGTTAAAGGAATCAACATTGAGAACCCTAAATTGATTTGAGTGGTTGAGACTATTTTTGGTCCATGCAGTTTTGAGGAGGTTTGGACCAAACGGTCTCAAGACCGTTTGGGACCAAACAATCCCAAACCGGTTGAGTTCATGCGGTTTCAAAATTTTACTTTAGCAAACGATCTCGATGTTCAACTTTAGAAAATGGTTTCAAGGGTCACCTTTAGCAAACGGTTTCAAGTGTGTACCTTTAGCAAATGGTTTCAAAGACTACCTTTAGCAAACAGTTTCAAGTGTGCACCTTTAGCAAACGATCTCAAGGGTTCACTTTGGCAAACGGTTTCAACCTCAACTTTACTAAACGGTTTTGAGTATTCAACCAAGACCGTTTGAGGTCTGATTGGTCAAGACCGTTTGAGGCCTAAGTGACCAAGACCGTTTGAGGTCTAAGTGGTTAAGCCCTTTTGAAGTTCAATTGGTTAAACCCTTGGGACACCTAATATGATCAAAGGTCAATTAGATATTTGACTATTAATAATGAAGACCAATAATGATTATGAAGGTTAACCCTAGCTATGTGTACCCAAGTGAAGAGTTGACCTAGATTAATCTTGGAGTATTTGACATCCTAGAGAGGATGAGAGGGAGAGAGAATGGGAGAGATGATGGCTTATTTTATAAGCCCTAATTCTCTCATTATGAAACAATATGTAATTAGGGTTTGATCCATAATATGAGATCATGAAATCTTCATTGAAAATATTGATGTACCTTGACCCTATTTTAGAGAAAGGTTATGTGAAACCCTAATTTAGGGAAAAGCTTAGTGAAATCATAATCTAGGGTGGTGATGTAACCCTAATTTAGTGTAACAAAGTAAGAAACCCTAATTTAATGGGAATTATACATCCTAACCCTAATTTGGGTATGAGGTAAGAAAAACCCTACTTGGATGTGAATAGTTAACCTTAATCCCTAAAATGGGGTAAAGGTGCATGAAACCCTAATATAGGGTAGTGCTTCTAATTCTAGGTGAAGTCCTATCACTGAGTGATGTGTTGTGAAATTCTAATTTCACATAATACTAGGTGAAACCCTGATATAGAAGGATGTTATGTGAAACTCTAATAAAGAGTGAGCCTAGGTGAAATCCATATATATGTGAGATGCTAAGTGAACCTCAAATTATAATTGTGGAAATCCTATTCCTATTAATGGAATAGTGATTAATGTATTGACAAATGTAACACCTAGAGGGGTTGATAAGGGATATCCTTACATTAATAGTTCCTGACTCAAGGGAGAGTCTATATTATTGGCAATGGGTGTATATTCTAAGTGAGTGACTAATGACCAATACATTGCATGATGAATGTGATGATCTGGTGCATAAAGTATTAGGATGGGGAATACCATAATACAAGGTAAGTAGATGAACTCCAGTAAAATGAAGGTGTTGAGGGAAGTGATACATCAAGATATGATAGATATCACATCCAACACCCCAATTCTGATATACCTTGAAGTGTTATAAACCCATTATAATTGGAATGGGTGACACATGAGATGTGTCATGTCAATTGTTATAATAAGATGTAATGCACCTTGATGAATGTAGGCTAACATGCCTTGTGAAAAGGTTAATCCAAATCAATAGACTATGATAGAATCATATTCTGATAAAGATGAGAGAGAAACTCATACTTTGTGTTGATAATACATTTAATGATGAATGATGAGAATAAATAAGTATGTTTGAATACTTATGATATCAATATTGGCTTCTAGCTGTGAGAAGCAATGAAATAGGGTTGATCATTAATAATATGATCTTAAGAACCCAAGTGGTTATTCATGGAAAACCCTAATGGAGGGTTCTGATATGAAAGGGAAACCATGAACCCTAAAGAGGGAATAGTGACATTACTTAGTGTTGTATGATACTGATATGAAAGCATTATAATTGTTATCATGAATATTAATCATGCAGGGATGATGAGATGATGAGTATAGCCAGGTATGGGCTATGATGCTTTGTTTATTGAGAATGTTTTATAGGCTTTATAAGCCTTCATATGCTTTTTATAGTAAGAATCATTGAGCTTTGTGTATTATGTACAATACTCTGTGTAGCAAGAATCATAATGTCCTTGGTCAGATGACCTGAAGGTATGAAGTTACCTAATAAATGGTAACAAATATTCCATGATGAGTTAAGGGTTCAAATACCCATATCCTATAATCATGTTGATGAACTTGTTAGGGAATGGAAATGTACTTGGTGAGTTGAGGGATTAAGATCCCAATACTTTGTGAAAAGAGTATGGCTACAGGCCATGACTCCACAAGTCAATGTCTGGCATTAGATATTTGATCTAAGCCTAAAGAGAGTTAATGTTGTGGTAATGATTCTATAGTGAATAAATGTTATACATGTTCTTCATATTCCTTAATGGATAAGTGACATGTTGCTCTTTCAAGTTATAGCTGTAATGTTTTAGATAAGAATAATATTCTAATCTGTTAGACATTGAATTAACTGCTGTCAAACAAATATGATTCCTCTATTCATATTTATCTTCTTAAGCTGCAATAATAATGTTACTGGAGGAGAGTTATATATCTTGCTGGGGCTATTTACAACTGTCTCACCCCCGTGGGAACTACATTTTTAGGTGGATGTGGACGAGGAGGCGGGAATCCTTCAGTAGAAGAAGGACAGCAGCAGAAGCAGGGACAGTAGTGAAGTCTCAGGTGGAGACACTGGCTGTTATGCCTTGTATAGTTGTAGATAGAGTCCTATGTGTCGTCTCTGTGCTCTTAGATCCTCAGAGTAGTAGTTAGTGCTTTCGAGATTTTGGCTCAGTGCCTCGAGATTTTACACTACTTGTGTTCAGTTTAACAAGAGCAATTAATGCTTGTAAATCTCAGAAAGAGATGATACATGATATGTGTGATGACACGTCTCGGAGAAAATGTTATTAATGATGCGGAAGCGATTAATTAGCAGCGGAATTACTGAAAATCATTAAAAATTAAAACTTTTCGTAAAGAGATCTACAAACTGTGAAACTCTTTCATTAAGAAATAAGGTAAGTTATTTACAAACTGATCCATCATTACATCTCTGTAATATCACATCTCGAGGGTTACAAGCATCAAATGCCCTGTTAACTGTATAAGGCAAGATACAAAAATCTTGAGGCATTACACCAAAAATATCAGATCTATATTAAACATCTACTGACTCCTAGGACCTAAGAGTACAGAGACGACAGATAGGACTTTCTATCTATAAGACTCGACAGACAGTGTCTCCACCTGAGGATCACTATTGTCCCTGGTGTTGCTACTGTTGCTATTGCTGCTCACCCACTAAAGGGTTCCTTCATCCTCGACGTCTACCTAAAAAGTTGAATCCCACGGGGGTGAGACAATTGAATAATTGTCCCACCGAGAGTTATAACTCTTCTCCAGAAGTATGTTTATTGCAAATAATGGAATAACATTGAGCAGTAGAACTATAACTATTCAACAACAAGTAAAACATTGAATAAGCTAAGTAGAGCAGCATTCTTTAAGCAATTATTTCAATTATAACTTGATTGAATGACAAAACATATATAAAAGGAATATGAAGAATATGTATACTAGTTATTCAACTAGAGCACTATAAACAATGTATCATCAATCATTGTTTCTCATATTTCAACCTAAGAAATTATGCTATAAGGCTGATTACATTTTTCAAACATATTTATGCCTTGAGGAGATGAGGTATACCGCTCATACTCCAACCGACCATTACGAAATCGCAATCGGTACCATACATAGGTCATCAGAAGAGCCGGATTTTTATGACCTCATCTTCCTCAGTCAGTGTGAGGATCATCATGCAGGACATCTTGTGTCTCTACCATAATAGCTATCTAGGGTATTTTGGCACTTCGCTATTAGAGTTACAGTGGCATATTGTACTCTCTTCACAATCGAGGGATTTCTTGTTTATCTCACATCGATTCAGTATTAACAACATCATCGGGAGATTAGTGATACATCATCCCGACATATACATATAATGAAGGATTGAGAGATTAAATGTACATCTCACATCAATTCCCTCATTAGGACGTAAGGATATTCGCGTCCATAACCCCCACATACTCAAAAGTACGCTCTCCAGGAGTTCCCTTAGGAAAACCTATTTCACCATCATTTAACTTCTGACAATGATGGATCTATGGTCAGGGCTCTACATGATATCATTATACTTGATTGTTTAAGTACATTATGGCATTCTTTTAGCATCAGGCATGTTTTCAAACATAAACCATTAAAACAATTGCTATAAAGAAAGAGTATTAATTTTATCAAGTTCATTTCACATCTAGTTATCATTAGGATATCAATCCCTAACCATCTCATCATTATGATTCAAGAACATGGGTGTTCAACCCTTAGTTCAGCAAAACACTTGTTACCAAGTAACATATTGCCATCAAGTCATTTAACAATGTGAACATGATTGTAGCAATGCATATATTTCTCATGGCTCATACAGCCTATCAATCTCATATGTTACCTCTTACTAGGCAACATAGCAATTCATTACTTTCAAAGCTTATAAAGTGCTTTTAATGAATACGGCATCATAACCCTTACCTGGCTATGCTCACTTCTTTATAAAGACATGCATAACTAACACAATTGATAGTATGCACATTATATCTATATCAACACAATACAAATTATTTCCAAGTCAAGTATAGAACACCACGGCCGTGCAGCCAAGAACGGCCGTGCAAGGGGAAGTTACCATGGTCGTGCTACCTTGCACGGTCATGCTACAGAAGATCAACATGACTGATTGATAGTTTCATTGCATATCACCCTCGGTTAGGGTTTACTATTCATATCACGTCACTCAAGTTAGGGTTCTTATATAACATACTCTGAATTAGGGTTTATCATATTCATCACATTACCCTGGGTTAGGGTTAACTATTCACATTGAATCATCCTTTATTATGATTATCATTTCTATCTCACCATTAGGTTTTTCTATTCACCCTAAGTAGGAGTGATCAACAAAGTACCTTTAATTAAGGTGTACCATGTCATCATAATGAATTAGGGTTATATCATCATCATATATTAGGGATACTCCCATTATTTCCCTCAATTAGGGTTATGATTCATATATCATTACAATTAGGGTTTTCCTGATCTCACTATGAAGGATCATACATTAATTAGGTATTCATTTATATTGGGAATCCATTACTTGATTAACATTCATATAAGAAGTCTTCTCTCTCATCTTTCTATAATTTAATGATTGCATCACTCTTGATTAGGCTAAGTTAATTTAACATTGACCTCATGGGTTATGTCATTGCTATTGTGATCATTAAAGCTCACTTGTTCAAAGAGTATTAGTCACTCTATCCCATCAAAGGTACTTTTGTAAAGATCACCACTGATTATAACATGCATTAATCAACTAATTACTTCGTCCCTTAATCACTTTAGGTATCTATGAGGTTTAGGTTAATCAACCACTAAACCATCTTGACCACTAAGGAATCAAACGATCTTGACCTTTTTAGACCTCAAAAGGTCTTGCACACTAAACCCCCAAACGGTCTTTTGAAACCGTTTGGTGTTGAAGAATGTTTGGTCTTGTTGACTTTTGAAACCGTTTGGTAAAGTTCACACTCAAGACCGTTTGCCCAAGATGGGGTGAAGACCGTTTGGTCAAGTTTGACTTTGAAACCGCATGAACACAGCCGACTTTGAAATTGCATGGTTTGGGATCGTTTGGTCCCAAATGGTCTCGAGACCGTTTGGTCCCAAAAGGTCTTGAGACCATTTGGTCCAAACCACCTCAAAACCACAGGGACCAAAAAGTGTCTCTGTTGGGTTTTAGGGGAGGCAGAGAAGGCAGCGGAAACAAAAATTTCTCCTCCCCAAATCCAGAACAAGGAAACGCATCAACGTCTATACAATAGGAAATGATGGTTTGTGGAATCATACCTTGTCCTGAGGCTTGCTCGGCGACAATACCTCGTGCCTTGCATGGTCTTCACCTCTGATCTTAGACGGTGTCTGTGCAGCTCCTAGTCGCACTGGGACTGTCGACTCCTGGTCTCACCGGGACTGTCGGGATTGACAGTTGTCCTCCGAACGGCAGAAACCTCTTGCCTCTGAAGTAGTCCACACGGACAACCTAGAACTCCAATCTCCTTGTACAACAAAGAATTGGAAGGAGTCACACCCTCCTGTCAGCGTACTAGTCGCCAACATACTCTCCTGCTACCAGTCGCAACTGCAGTTGTCTTTCCCTTGTTGTGCCTCCCTTTTCGGGTAGCACTTGCTCGGGCTCTCTCAGTTACCAAAACCAGAGAGAACGACAACTTTGCAGAGCAACTGGTTGCACTGAGTTGTACTTTGAGAAACCCCCAATACCCCTATTAATATAGGAGGGTCATGGGACAGGGTTCTCTATCCCGGGCAATGCAGGACTAAAAGCAAAAGTAGAAGGGTTCGAGATTTTCCACAAAAAACAACCAACTCGCAACCTGAACCGATCATTTCATTTCTGAAACGATCGGTTGGGGACCTGAGCCGGTCGGTTGACACCTCAACCGATCGGTTGGGACCCATGAGCCGGTTGGTTCGTGGTCCTGATCAGTTCTCGATTGGCTTTCCTTCTTTTGTTTCTAATTGGTATCGAATACCAATCCTTGTTCCAATCAAATTGGGCAAGTGAAATGCAAGGAAAATTCTCACCAATCCTACTTTCCCAACTTGCTCGGTTGCACCAGTTGAATTGATCATTTCAACTCTTGAAGCAATCGTTTCACCCTGACCATGAGCCGATCGACTCACAATCTGAGCCGACCGGTTCACCAAGCTCAGTCGATCGGTTCATCACATGAGCCAATCAGTTGGGAGTGCAGATTGTGCAGAATCAGTCAATTGCGATTTCAATCAATCCGATACTCGAATCAATGTGTCCAACACCTTGAACATTATGACATTGAGCTATCAATTGATTGAGTGTTTAATTGAACTACTAAACTCCTTTAGTAATGAATCTGAACATTGTTTGTGGAAAAAACTCCTCTTCCAGGTTAAATCCTATGTGTGTGACCCTGCAGGTCCATTTCACGTTGGCAGTGAAAGTCCATAACACTTATGACTTCACAAGCAAAGAGCAGTGCCTAGTCACACATCAATGCTACCCAAGTGAAAGTAGAAAGTTGGAGAACAACTTTCAATCCTAAAATCCGTGAATGGTGTCAAGACCCACTCTTTTGATCAACACAAATACCAACCATTAGAGGTAAACCCAAAACCTAAACCCGGATTATGAAATAAAACAATGAATTCTCGACTAAGGCGATTAAACAATATACGAAAAACACAGATAATTTTTTTTTCCTTTTTCTTTCTTCACAAACCCATAAATCAATGTCACATCAAGAACATCACATTCAGATATCACAAATCATATTCAACTCCATTAAATCCAGAATCAAATCTTGTTCTCATATAAGGTTCAGTTTAAATCAGATACATGTACATTGATGAACAAACTTAATCTACAACCCATCCTAGGAAAGAGAGAGTACAGGGACATTCTAATCTATCTAGATTATACTACTTATATCTTCTTTGTCACGACCTCTCCGCTAGATAGAATTATACCTAAAAACATTTGAAACAACCTCATGAGACTCATATAGAGCCCCAGTGAGTGGATACCTCCCACTCAAGCTAGGTACATGCATCAGCATCAGATTAAGTATAATAAACTTAACAAAAACATGCTGATATTGAAAAGTCTAGCAGATAGTTCTATCATGAGTCAAATCTATCTTACAATGGTAATATAATCCAACTGATAAATTAATCACTTAAACCAATTATAACTTTGAAACATCTGTTAAAGCATGTCTATGAACAAATTAGCAGATACTTCTCAGTTCAGATTAAGAGCCCTACTGCATGTGAAATAAGATGAATTCTAAGCATTTTTGAATCAATACATAACAATAACATTATCTTTGTGACACTCCACCAGCCGGACATGAACAAATCAACAGATACTTCTAATTCAGATTAAGAATCTTACTACATGAGTAATAAGTCAAGTTCTAAGCATTTTGAGCCAATACATAACAATAACATTATATTTGTGACACTCCACCAGACGGACATGAACAAATCAACAGATACTTCTAATTTAGATTAAGAATATTACTACATGAGTAATAAGTCAAGTTCTAAGCATTTTGAACCAATACATAACAATAACATTATCTTTGTGACACTCCACCAGCCGGACCATGAACACATCATGTAGTCCTGAAGCTGAAGTACACATAAAACATATCTACCAAACAATACTATCAAATAGTAAGCAATCCAACTCATAATCAGAATGGATATGAATCCCATCATTTATAACTTGTCAACATGACATATCATAATGTGAAATAGAAAATGTTTGTTGAAACATGATTACTTTCCACAACAAGAAGTATAATCAACAAATGACAAATCATAAAGTGGTATTACAAGGAATGTAATAATCATTCAAATCATATTCTACACGGCTTATCATCTTTTATTCATTTGCCCTGAAACTACTTGGGTTGTACCTCACCAAGTAGAAGTCGCCACGCCTGATTCTCGTGTCAACGACTCACCGTCACTATCTAAGGGTTTAGCCAACCACCCTAAGATATCAACAACAGACCCTGGACACCTCAGGGTTGCATAAAGAGGCTCACATCCTCATCTCAGGTACACGAGATAGGAACCAGCAAAACAGTATATCACATATCACAGTATTTCACATATTTTTCATTTCACATTTCACATATTTCATTTCAACATAGTCTATTCCATCTGGACATAGACTTTCACAGCAAGGATTTAGGGCCAGAGCCACTCCAGATGACTCACTCCTAAATCCTGGTGGTCTAACCTTTAAGGTCTCGATCCACACTCCGGAAATCCTTCTCATAATTCATCGATTACTATAAGGAGATCCGTTTTGTTTCCCCAGTGTGGTCCTCGGGGGAAACTCACGATGTTCAGGGCACCTAACTAGATGTTCCATCATTTCACTTGTTATTAATATCTTTTACTCATCTTACAAGAATTCAAAACATCATATATCATATTTGTGTATTCTCGCGTAACTATAATAACATGAAACAGATTACGTTTATCAATAAGAGCAATGATCAAAGCAAGAAGCACAATAAGTCTATAGATTGCAACAAATATGATTATTTCTATCTTCTGCATCAACTCATAGCAATCATCAATAGTGGGCCTTCAACCCAAGACATAATCTTATTGTCCATCATTTACCCCATCAGGGTTTTATCATCATCACTGGGCCTTCAGCCCTAGACATAATCTCATTATGCAACATTTACCCTTATCAGGGTTTCTCAATGTAAGGAGTGCATATTAAATTCCATTTCAACATAAATCTTATCAGCTCATTGTATATCACAGTTCTGAACAAATATTAGCAGAGGCATTAAAACTAGCAACAGTAAAAGCATATAGATATCATGTATCATTCCTCATACCCAGAATAGATTTATCATACAACATATGCAAGTTCCGTCCAATCCGAATAGATGCCAATAAATTTCATGCATATACATGCATACCAAACTTAGTTCTCTTCGTCTTTTATTTCACATTCTTCCTATGGGGTTACTAGTCATCACATGTTCACTATCAATTGAAGTTTGTACTATTAGTCCATCCTCAGAGTACAATTCACAATTCGAGAACACATTCTTATAAATCAATTCAAATACTTAACTTTCATCTTTTAGTTGAATTCAATTACAGTTATGTGCATCTCTTAATTCCCCATTTGATATTATCATTCACTAGCATCATCAAACTCATCATTTTAGGGTAAGAGTTACATTCTTAGAATCATCTACTAATTCCTATATTTTTCCATCATTTTATACTTAGTAGTCTCAACTTCTTTCATTTCATGTTCATTACATTATCTAGACCAATCTTTCTTGATTCACTTTACATACAATGCTTCTCTTCTACATAATATTTATCAAAGTACAATTCTTAATATATATTTCATTTAATTTGGGTTAATCCATATGTTATTAAATAAAAGATAAAATACTTCAGCATACTATCTTCATTAGTTTCATCTTTATCTTACAATCACCATTAAGTACATCTTGTTCATATTGTATCCTATATTCAGATAAGTGTACCTTGATGTTGACTACTAATGTCATTCTCATAATCAACAATGATCATTCTTTATTGTATTAAAACAATTACATCGGACTTAGGTGATATTCATAAGACGTATCATATTCAATGGAAGTATTGATAACTTCGATTTCAGCATTTAGTCACATTTACAACATCATATACAAGTTCTAGGTTTATCACTCATAATTGTCTTATTAATAAACTTTTAGGGTTTTCAAGAAGTCATTCCTTAGTTCAACATATCATAAGAATCATATCATTTAGTAATCCAATCATGACTCAAGGGTTCATTAGGGTTATTCACAAACATGGAAACCCTCGTTTCCATTTTCACACATTTCATTCATCAATCATAAGTATACATTGATTAATTGACTTATTTGATTCACTTCCTCAACACAAATCCTAATCAGGATATGTGGTCATTCAACTCCATTAACATTCACTAATACACTTGTATGATACAATCTAGCACAATTCAGATATGACTTTATACATGTCAATTCAATTCCAAGCATATCAGCCATTGAGCTGATTTTTAGGAAAATTTCACATGAAATACATATTCATCTACCCATAAGAATACCCATGCATCTTCAATCAATATAACAGGAACTAATCAAGTTTCAATCAATGAGAAATAATCAAAATCAGTAAAATTGGATTCCCCAACATCTTTTCCAAATCAAATCCAATCACATACATATATAAACAAGGATTCTGATTGTTTTAGCCACATTGAATTAGGCTTTCAACATGGATACAAAGCTTAGGAGGGAGAAAAACACTCACCTCAGGTGTGAAACACCTGAAATTCGTAGCCCAGCTACTGCTAATTCTTGAATCAAGTCCTTGCTTCAAGAAAATAGTTGCTTCCTGCTCCTCTTCACTCAAGAACCTAGAAGAAGAATAATTGAAGAAGAAAGAATGAAAGAAGAGATCAATTTGGATTCTTTTGATCCAAATCAGGGAAGTGATGAGTTCTATACATAGGAGAGAACAGAAGCAAATAAACCTAGTAAAGATTTATGATCTATGCAGAATTTACCAACCTTGGAAAGAGAAAACCCAGAAACTCCAAACCCTAAAATCTCCTCCTCTCTCAAGAATTACGAAGCTATGAAGTATGTGAAGGAAATGAGAGGTGCTTGGGTCGTAATAGAGTCCTATATACTCATTAAGGTGCTTGGAATAATTAATTATAAACATTTTTCAGTCTTTTTTATTTTCCAGAAAAATCTGGTCGGTCGAGTTTGTCTCTCTCAGAACTCGACCGAACTACATGTTTCAGAACTAAAACCTCATCCAATAATTATGAAACTTTAACCCAATGTCTGAAATTGAGTGTGTAACATACAGTAAAAATTTTAGATCATTTGTGTTACAAATAAATAATTAAAAATCAAATACCACACTTCTATATTGCAGTCAGCAGCATGGTCGGTCGAGTTTGTCCTGCACAGAACTCGACCGACACCCTCTATGAAGAGATCAAAAGTCATCCAAAAATTACTACAATTTAACAGGGTGTCTATAATTGAGTTTCCCAAGCACAGTTAAAATTTGAGATCAATTGGA